>CAMRHE010000008.1:0-600000 GCA_947044405.1 Leptodactylus fallax
GCTGTCTCTTACACTACCGAAACCATTGCTACGCAACTCCAGAACTATTACCAATCCTTATATAATTTAGACTCTCCCTCCACTGGTATAGATGGTCCCACCTTGATCCATGACTTCTTGGACTCTCTTCAACTCCCGCGACTTTCTGACACTCAGATACCGGCCTTAACTGCCCCCTTCACAGAGCAGAAATTGAGAGAGGTCCTTTCCTCTATTCCCTCTGGCAGGAGCCCCACACCTGATGGGTTCCCTATCTCCTACTACAAGAAATTTCAAGATGTCCTACTTCCTAGGTTCCTTGACTTGTGTAACTCTCTTCTGTAGGGGGCATCTTGGTCTGCTCAATCCCTCGAGGCGTATGTCTCGATCATTCCCAAGGAGGGTAAGAACCTGGAGTTTTGCTCCAGTTATCGCCCCATATCCTTGCTGAACTGTGATCTAAAATGGTGGGCCAAGCTGTTTGCCAACAAGATGATAGGATCTGAGCAGATGGGGTTCGTGCCTGGGAGGGAGGGGAAATTCAATACCTCTCGGCTAATTCACCTAGTTTATGCAGCAAAACGTAGAAACATCCCTCTTGTGTTTCTGGGCACTGACGCCGAGAAGGCATTTGATAGGGTCGGTTGGGCATTTATGAAAGCAGTGTTGGAGAAGTTTGGCTTTCTCCCTGCATTTATTACGGCAATTTTTTCGCTTTATACATGCCCCACTGCCCATGTCAAGGTAAACGGTTCTCTCTCGGAGCCCTTTAGTATTAACAATGGTACCCGTCAGGGTTGCCCCTTGTCCCCAACCCTCTTTGTATTAGTTATGGAAACCCTTATCTAAAAATTAAGACAAAACACCTCTATCCAAGGGGTCTCGATTGGAGGGTTCCGCCATGTTGCGGCTGCCTTTGCTGATGATTTAGTACTCACCATCTCTAATCCCTCTGTTGCTATCCCAGAAGTACTCCGTGTATTCGCCCTTTTTGGACAGGTATCTAACTTTAAGATTAATTTCGATAAGTCCGAAATCCTTAACGTCAATGCCCTGCCCAGTTCCCTCCAACATCTGAAAACCTCCACTCCTTTCCTTTGGCCCTCCCATGCTATTAAAGTTTTGGGCATCAAGATTTCTGCTGACCCGACCCGGCTTTACTCCCTTAACTTTGCCCCTCTGTTGGCTGACATCAAACAGAAGCTTTCTAAAATGCGCATTCCCTTTGTCTCCTGGATGGGCAGGAAAAACATTCTCAAAACGTATATACTCCCTAAGATACTTTACGTCCTGCAAACGGCACCCATCCTCCTCCCTAACTCTTTCTTCAAGAATCTCCATAGCCTCTTCGTCTCATTTCACTGGAGGAACTCCCGCCCGCGCTTAGTATATTCCCTCCTAACCCAGCACAAAATGCAAGGTGGCTTTGCACTCCCTGACATTCAATCCTACTATAAGGCTGTCCACCTTGCGAGATGGCTTGAATTAGTTTCCACTGACACTTCCCTCATTCATAATTCCCTGGAACAGAACTTATTACCCTCTCCCTACCAGTGGTTCCTCTGGTCTTCTCGTTATACTCCCAATACTTCCACAGCTCTAAGCGATCTCACCAGGGGCACCATCCGTGTATGGCAAGCCTTCTCTACTACACTGTCTCCAGGCGCTTCCCCTTCCCCCAGAATGCCTTTGGGCCTCCTCCCTATTTGTGATTCCTCTATTCCTCCAGGCCTCTGTTTTCCTTGGACTCACCTCCTCCACGTCCCTATCTGTTCCTCACTGACCGACAGGGACCCTCCTCCTCTGACGTCCCTCTTGTCCGAGGGAGATCATCATAGAGTGACCTTCCCTCACTCCTTCTCCTTCCGACTCTCCTACAGGTCCTTTTCCCGCTCTGTCTCTCTTCCACTTAGAGATCTCTATTGGTTTGAGAAAATCCTTGACTCTACCAATCCCCGGCATAAAACGATTTCCTATATATATGGCTGTTTAATCTCATCCCCCCTTCCTCCAAAACCATACTTTGTTAGGGAGTGGGAAAGGGAGTTGGAACTGGTATTCTCACCCTCAGAGGTCAAACATATCCTGTTGAGCTCCCATGGTTTCTCTAGGTGTGTTAGGATTCAGGAGAACTCGTTTAAATTGCTCACTAGGTGGTATAGAACCCCGGTGTTCCTCCATAAAATTAACTCCTCTATTTCTGATCAAAGTTGGCATTGCGGTCTCTCTGAGGGATCTCTCTCACACATCTGGGTCACGTGCTCCAGGATTAGACCCTTCTGGGAGGCGATTGAGGGGGAGATTAAGTCTATTTGCCATGTTGAATTGAAGGTGCAACCAGAAACCATTCTCCTTTGGGCATCCTCTCCCGATTTCTCTCCCAAACGGTCATGCCTTATCACCTGGCTTATTCAAGCTGCCAAGCTGTTGATCCCACTTCGATGGCGTGAGACTGACCCTCCTTTCATCTCCCAGTGGAGGGAAAAGGTTAACCAATTTTATAGGTTCGAGGAGCTCTGCAGCTGGGGACTCCCAGTTCGTTCTGGTTTCCTGTCCACCTGGTGACCTTGGTACCAATTTACTCGTAGAGACACCTAGCTCCCCCCCAGATAATATTTGGCTTCCTTGGGCCTATCGCCCACACCCTCCTCTCTCGTACCCCAACTACATTTGCCTGCGCCAAGCCCTTATGGACTTACCTGGGTTCATTCGAGCCTACCAATCGCCCCCCTTCTTTTTCTCCCTCCATCCTCTGATGTTTGTTGATCTGTTAATATTGTGTTCATGTAGCTGCTTGATGTGGTATTTGGTTTCATTACAGTGCCTTTATGTATCTCTGCTGTGCTACTTTGTAATTTTTGTGTTTCTTTTTTGGAAAAAACTAAAATCAATAAATAAATAAAGATTGAAAAAAAAAAGAAAAGCTGGAATTTTCTGAATAGGTATAATGGAAGCTGATACGATACACTTCTGCCACTGTTTTTCCAGCATCGTTCTTTGGCTGCGGCTCGCTGCGTGGCCTTAGCCTAAAACCTGAATGTGAAAACCCAATCATTTATTATATGTATATTACCAGCAGTCAAAATTATGGTACTAGAATTTCATTAAACTGATTTTTAAATTAAATTTAGATAAATAAATGCATTTCCTCATTTTACTGCAAGATTAACCTCATATTTCTTTGGAGTATCTGATCCCATGGAATTCAGTGACCCATCCATCTGTATGCCTTTTTATTATAGCTATCATCTAAAGCCAGAATAAATAAATTTTTTTTTCCTCCAAAGTTTCTTAGATCAGCATAATCAGGAATTTCAGCGGCACTTCACTGCAGAGAAAGCATTAAGATCCAGATAACAAACATAACACAGGTTCTCTGAATATATCCACTCATCCATCCAGCTGCATGCAAATGACTCTTATTGCAAAAACCCATTACAATAGTTTAATTTATCTGACTTCCCCATTAATTTACAGTATGCTGGGATGAAATGGAAATTTGGAGCTTACAATAAATATTTATCAAGTGTCACATAGGCAATGCATTTTCTAACATTGTGTGTTTGCATTCTGCTTTTTGGATTCTAGCAGGGCTCTCCAGACAGAAGTACATTGTGAATGCAAGACAATGATCACAGCTCTTGTGACGGATTATAAATCCCTTCATTTGATGGTATAAATGCACTCGAACTGAAAAAAGTGGCAGTAAATTGCTACCTAAGGTTGCATTAAGCAGATATTGAAATAAATGAGCTGATTATATGATAGTTTACATAAAACAGGATTAGACTGCAGAATAGGTTTTTGTCGGTCTATTTATTTTTTTCATTTACGTTATGACAAAGGATTATCTTTCAGATGGGAAAGAGGAAATTCTAGACATTTGGAATTCTTGCTGTCCAAGACCCTTAAGAATACAAGGATCTGTTGTCCTCAAGGATTCATTATCTATTATCCCATACCATTATTTATATTGCAGGATGTGTCAGTTTAGAGTCTTTAAAGGTTTCTTGTAGTCTCTGAAATTCCCAATAATTAATATTATTAATAGAGATAAGTAAATCTGAAATTATTTGCAGATCCGTAGTGTAACCTTCATTGTATTAGGCCTTATGCCCATGGCCGTGCTAATTTTTCATAGACCTAATGGCTGTGAAAAACAGCCATGTTGTCCGTTCAAGTCCATGTATGTCCATGTTAGTGAATAATCGCCATGCAATAACCGTTTTTGAAATGACTGTCACATGGCCATTATAGAACCCATGAATTTCAGTGGGATTATTTACAGGGCACTAGCTATATCAATTTTGATGGGAAAAGATAGTGCATGTCAGTTTTTTGATGAATAGACACACTGAATTCAATATGTTGTCAAAACAAATGTGTAACGAATATTACAAAAATGGGCATCACACGTTTTCACTGTTGTGTGAATAAGCCTATAGGCCTTTCTTACACATCAGAGTTTTTAACCCAAAACAAGGAGATACAGAACATAAATTATAATGGAAATATTTGCACCTGTTCTGTGTTTTCAAGGATTTAAAGGTTAATGATAATATCTTTAGTGGTTTAGAATGTCTCAATATTTAATACATCTTATCCTGGGTGGTCTACTTTATAAGGGTAGGGTTAGGTTAGTGTTCTGAAGTAGTGAACATGATTAATATCATATCTAGAGTATATAGTAAAAAAAAAGTAAATAAATATCAGGAGCTCTGGTGATCTAGAGTAGTCAAATAGTCAATGTCATTATCCCTGATGATCTACAGTACTGTGCAAAAGGTTTAGGCAGGTGTGGAAAAGAATCTGCAAAGTAAGAATGATTTCAAAACTAGAAGTGTTAATAGTTTCTTTTTGTCAATGAACAAAACTAAGTGAATGCACAAAAGATAAATCTAAATCCCATCACTATTTGGTGTGACTGCCCTTTGGAGAAGGAGCCCTGGAAGTCATGATATGGTCCCCACAGATTTCAATATCATCCAGTCTGTCTAGGATTACATGAAGTGACATAAGAATATGGGCAAGACTACATCCACAGAAGACCTATGGTAAGTTCTCCAAGGTGTTTGAAACAACCTCCCTGCCAAGTTCTTTAAAAAACTATGTACAATTGTACCTATAAGAACTGAAGCTATTTTGAAGACAAAATGCACACCAAATATTGACTTTCTCTTTTGTTTGTTCACTTAATTTTGTTCATTGAGAAATATTTTTATTGCACTTCTATGTTTGAAAGCATTCTTACTTTGCAGCACTTTTTCCACCCTTGCCTAAAACTTTAACACAGTACTGTATATAATTGAAGGATTTAATGGCAGCATCGTTGGTGGTCTAGGATAGTAAAGGGATTAGTTAATACCTAGAATCTTATCTCCTCAGACACCAAAGCCTGATGTTGCCACCTCAGGCTCTAAGATCTCTGTATTGTAAAAAAAGAAAAAAAAAAAAAGAGGTACAGTAGAAGATTTTGTCATCTAAAGCTGTTGCATACTGTTGATTGAAGAACCCTATATGTGGATTTTTCAGCCATAATGAACAAGAGCAAGCACTGGTCTGTAGTATTATCAGTAGTAAAAATGGTCCCATAAAGTTTTCAAGCTGTAACTGACAGTCACTGAATATATCTAGCATTAAAGTGTTTTGTATGTGTCTGAACTAGTCATTTGCCTTCATATAACTATTTATAAGGGGGGCTGCTACCCCAGCCCTCCTAGAATACGTTATTTAAAGTGTAACCTTAAATAATTACATAATGTAACTATGTAACTAATAGTAGTACCATAGTTGATAAGGCTATAAAAAGACATAAATCCATTAAGTCTGACCCATAAACCTACCACGCTGATTCAGAAGAAGGCAAACCCCCTCCCTTCCTAACACCAATCAGAATAAATCCCTGGATCAACATCTCATCCCAAAATACTAATTCCCATAATTTATGATATTTTTACCTTCAAGAAAGACATCCAGTCCCCTCTTGAATGTGTATAAGTTATCAGCCATCACCACATCCTGTGGAAGTTAGTTCCATAATATTCTCACTGCTCTTACTGTAAAGAAGCCCTATCTATGACTATGGGAAAACTTTTTTTTTAGAAAATGCCCCCTTGTGTGTGCATTTCTTTCTATAATATAAGAGGCATTATACATTTTTCTCCAGTTTTCCCCTATTTTAGGATAGGATTCTAATTGTCTGTTTCCCTGAAATCAGCTACACAGTGGGTGGAGACTATCTCTTATGAAATCTCCCATACACAGCGCACACAGAAGTAATCCCATACACTTATCATCAGCAGTAGCTAAACTGAGGACGATAGGCTATAGTGGAGGCAATAATGAGCAATGTTGCTGTGAATACAGGACTGTGGTGGGATAGTACACTTACTAGAAGCAGCAGCAATCTTGCTTTATCTCACTTTCTTCAGCTGCTCCCCCCATTCCCTTCTTTATAGATTTTAATGGGCAACAGCAGCAATTCGATGCATGTAAAATATTACAAGAATGTATAAATGTATCTTAGCATGTACTATGGTTTTCTTGCTCTAGTCTTTAACAACTTCCATTTAATTCATATTCAGCCCCTTTGATTGTAATGGGGTCAGTTGAGTGTCCTTTGTATTAAAACTGAAACAGCCAATGAAAAAAACATGCATGCAGGACTTTTTTTGCCCGCCGATTTTAGGAAATTGGAAATTGTGACTAGAGATGAGCGAATCGATTCTGCAGAAGTGGAATTCGATCCGAATTTCAGGAAATCTTCGATTCTCCACGATTCCGGATTTCCTGATGCTTCGCGGTAACGAATATTTAGTAAGGACCTTTGTGACATCAGACGATAACAGGATATTCTCTAGTGATGTGATTGGATAGGCGTGTCTTTGCTTGTTAGCAGATCCTTCCACATGAATAAAAGTTGTCCGTGCTGAAGAGAGAGAGAGAAAGATGACCGTGGCATCCAAGGGCTTCCGGCATTTTGCCGCCCACCCCGGCTCTCTGTAGCCCGGAAATAGCTGTTTATTTGTCGTGAAGTAATTCGGATCGAAGCAAATTTTTTTCGGAACTTCGAATCGAACTGCCGAATTGAACTTTTGAGAAATTCGCTCATCTGTAATTGTGACTCCAGCGCAAATGTGAGTTTAGCCTAAACTGAATGCAAAGAAAGCTTTTAAGACAAGATGGAACTAAATATACTCTACAGCCTTTATTACATCCTGACAATAAATATTACATGCTGGGATAGATTCTATTTTAATAAGATTAAAAATCATTCACCCTATGAGTTTAAGAAACTGGTAATACTGGATTTTACTGGGCTAGAGTCAGAAAAGGTACTAAAATTAGGAAAAAGAATCATTTCAGCTGTAGAAATACAGGAATACAAATGAATGAACTAGAGGGATTAGAAGTCATGAAAGATTTCAGTAGCATCATCCTACAGATAATAATTTTTGAGCACAAAATAGCTTGACAAGGACCAGAAGAATAGGTGTTGAATAGGTGAAGTCTGAGGAGGATTAACTATATCCTTCAAATATACTGCTAAATCTGATGAGTAGGGAAGGGGTGAACGCCATGTTACTGAGCAATGACTGGAGAATATGGAAAAGTGCAGAGAGATATTCTTATAATTGGGAAGAATAAAGTATATTGAAACAGAAAGAAGTAGATTCAAAGGGCTAGGTGAATGTGAGAGCTGGACTTAGAATTAATATTATCGGGAGCATAATAATTGAGAGAGAATGAGAAGAGAATAAGGTTGTGACATGAGTATTGAGTTAAAGGTATAACCATAGTAAAAGTGAATATACCGTCATGGTATGAGTGGATGTAGAATGCAACGCTAATAAACAGCTGTCTGTAAGTATGTCATGTTCCTGAATTACTTGAAATATTTAAAGTCTTGACTTACATATAATGCCGGAAGTATAAAGTAGGACATGGAAGGAAGAAGTAGGGAGTATAGTACTAAAGATATCTATAGCTAATTTAGTCCTGGGAAGACAATCTATTTATGAAGGCGGCTCACCCTGATCTTGAGCTAACCAGTGGGGAAGGGGGCAGCTGTGGTTGTCCGGATTGCTAGAACAACTCCTTTAATACCAAGAAATTGTACTATTTTGGGCACCAAAGCAACATTGAAAATTAATTCTCCTTTGTCACACAGGAAAGGAGGGCATAGTATTTGTCTCCATCTCAACATTTTTCCATGACCCTTAATCCAGTTCTCTTCCACCTTATTTGCAAACATTACAGTTTTGGAGAAGGAAATTTTGCCCAGGTTCACAAGACATAGTAGAAAATGTCCGAAACTAACCAAGGTCTGGCTACCTGGCATTTATGCACCAATTCAGTTTATTCCATTTTCATCCTACTAAATAGTATCACATTGGTAAACTGTGAACTTTTACTATGACATAATGTTAACCTGGAAGTATTAGTTGTCTTTACATGTTCTAATTAGTTTACACATCCAAGATACTGAGTGATAAACTGCAGCATTGATGTGACAGATTGACGGCTGAAGTTTAATATTTATGTAACATCAGATAGCAGTATTACACCCAGAGGAGAGTCATTTGTAAAATCACATATTGTGCATCTAAAATATCTGCTTCCTTGGAGATTTTTTTCCCGGGCATCAATATAATATTTTACATTAACTTGATCTACTGCTCCTGCGAAGCTGAAATTAATAACACTTGGAAATAGAGTTCTCCAGACAGATATTTATTGCTGTTTAAGGTATTGTCAATATCTGTAAAAATGTTACTGTGCATTCTACAGGACTGAAGGCTTGTGGTGTGCTAGGTAGGACTCATCTTCAGATACCCATTTACAAATTAATCTGGTATATTTATTAAGTTATTGTTGTTATTATTTGTTTTATTGGATTCATTAATTCCATGGTGCTGTACATATGAAAAGGGTTTATATACATAATAACAAGTACAATAGACTAATATAGTGACCAACTGGTACAAGTAAGAGAAGGGGGAGGGAGACAATAGGTGAGTATAGATGGTGGATTAGTGGCAGCAGGGTTATTTAAGATTGTAGACTTTCCTGAGTCTTCAGGTTATGATTGTTGAGTAGAGTTTTATGTATCATATTAACAAGTTCCAGAGTATAGGGCATGCGCAGGAGGAATCTTGAAGGTGGTTGTAAGAAATGAGGGTCAAAAGAGTAGAATGAAGGAGGAGGTTGTAAGGGAATCAATAGAGGAGCGATTCCCCAGTAGCTGCTGGAGAACTTAAGGGGGAGGGGCACAACAAGACAGTGGACCCTAAGCTGAATCCCCCCCCCACTGTCCCTGGCTAACTTGCCCAATCTGTCCTAGGTGACAGCCAGCAACCAGTCGACAGTCCCTCCTTATAATAAGTGATAACACAGAACGCAGACAAGATGCACAACAACAAAGGGAGGTCAGCTAGCCAAGGGGTCGGTAACAAACGAGCAATGCAGTACAGAATCACAATCCAAGAGAAGTCAAAGGTAAGCCAGTGGTCAGAAAATCAGAAGAGCAGGTAACAAGGAACAAGGAGTATAGCCAGTAAGTGAAATGCAATAGGAGGCGCCAATGGGAAAGTGAGCAAACAATAAATAGGGAGAAAGAACCTGCCCCAGACTTGATAGGAGGATAGGCTGTCAATCACAAAGGTAGGACTAAAGTTAACTCTTAGTGGAGCAGGGGGAAAGCAAAGTGAAGGAGAAGGGCATGGTGGAAAAATCAATTAAAGAGGAGAGGGAATAGGACAGTGTTCAGACAATACAAGAAAAACCCAAAGGAAGGAATCACAACCAGGCACGCCTCCTGCGCCGCAGCGTGCGCCCGGAGGATGGTGCCAAAGCCTGAACAGGCAAGGATGTTACAGAGGTCTTGAGAAGATCTGAGATTACATTTGGGGAAATAGGGGGAGATTGGGACAGAGATATATGGAGGGGACAGGTAGTAGATAGCCTTGTATGTCAGTTAAATGATTATATTCAATGGACAATAGGAAGTTAATTAAGTGAAAAACATATTACAAACAAACTAAACTTCTAAAGTATTTGGACATACTTTTACATTTAATAGTTATGTTTATGTGGTGCTTTAGACTAGAACATTATATTAATTTTACCAAAGTAACCTTTGTATAGATTTAGTATGGTTTTTACTGCAGGAAGATTAACCATTGGTTTTAGGACAGCCCCCAAGGGCCAAAGGCTAGAGGAAACCCAGTCATTTAGCATGCTCATCAAATGTAACTTATTATTCCAAACGAAGTGTATCATGACTATAGAGGTTGGTAAAGGGTTTATGAGTTGTAATGCCTTGGGTTCAGATTATTCTCAGTCTTCTTCTGTTCTACTTATTTCTTCGGTTTATTATTACATTTTGCTATATACTTACAACAATTTGAACATTTTCAGGCCACTCCACAGCAATCACTGTATGCCAGGGACATGTGCTGCTCTCAATGCTCATAGTAAAGGGCTACATGGGCTGCCAACCCTCCTGAAAGTAATGGTTTCCCTTAAATGGAGCTATACTGCAGTTTGCACAGCAGGTAGCCAGGTGTTCTGCTGTGCAGGGAAGAAACTCCACATTAATCTAGAGCTGCAGTCCATTCATTCTCAGGATCGGGATCCCTACTGATAATATCCTAGCAATATGCCATTATTTTCTAAATATTTCTCTTATAATTAGAAAATAAAATATTTATAATTAATAGAAAGTAGTTCTCCAAAGATTCTGATGTGTTGAATTAAATGATAATATCCATAAAATTATTACATACCATACTTGCCAACATTCAAAGTTTGCCCTCCAGGAGAATGGTGCGCGGTATGGTGACAGGATGATCCAAGACACCAATAAAATATCTATCAGGGCATAATATAGATAGATTGGGACTGTCTTTGTCAGAACAGGAGTCATGCTTTGGGGTTGTAGGGTAAAATAAGGGTAAGATTTCTCCCTCCCCCATGGAATGGATATTGACATAGACTCTGATTCCCTCCCTCATGTAGCCTGGTAAGACGGTTCTTTTCATGAGCACTGGTGGGTTGTTTTGAGCACCTATACATGGTGCAGCGTGACTTGGTATATTCCATCTGGGCTTTTTCAATATATTAGGTCATGTCAATTTTTGTTAGGTGGTCATGAAATGTGTTGGCCATGCCCTTTTTTAGATTGTGACCAGCACATGAAGTGCTAAGTATACGTATTAACTGACAGCTAGCTAGGTGGATCTGGGAGCATTACTTTGAGCCCAGGAAACCCCTTTTTTGACTGTTTTCCAGAGGTTCCAGGAGAGTTGGCAGGTACATTTTATTCATATAGAGTAAATGCTAGTTTAGCTTAAAGCAGGCAATTAAAATGTCAGAAATTGTGTTCTTACAAGTTCTCCAGTGAAACAAATGCAATGAACCTAAGCAACTCCCTGGAGCTTGCCTGTCAGCCAGTCAGCAGTTACTCTAGACTGTTTTATTTTACAGTCAGCTTGTAGCCATATGCCAGCCCACTAGGAGGCTCCAGCTACACTGGCAATGGAGGAGAACATAGCATGCAAAGTCCCTGGAGCTAAAATCAAAGTTGGGTTGTGCAGAGACAGAAGACAACAGAGGAGTTTCCCATGTAGTCAACTGAGACAGATTTGCCTAGAAAAGCCTGCAGGAAAGGGGTAATCGAAGAAATCATTTACACTGTATAATTTACCATTTGTAAGTATGTGAGCCAGAGGGCGCTGTTGAGCGACCCAGGCCAGGCCAGAAAAGGCTCTCAGCCACGCTTTTGGGTGGTGGCACGTAACTCCAAAAGGGCTGGAGTGTCCTGCAGGAAGCAGGAAGTGGTGGACCAGCTAGGACAGAGAGAGAGGCTCTGTCCCAAAAAGGGCTGGTGTCCACAGGGGTGGACCAGCTAGGACAGAGAGAGAGGCTCTGTCCCAAAAGGGCTGGCGTCCACAGGGGTGGACCAGCTAGGACAGAGAGATAGGCTCTGTCCCAGAAGGGCTGGCGTCCACAGAGGACTGTTGCTGGAGCTGAGCAACAGTCAGGACAGTTAGGGGCTCAAGGAGTGAGTTAGGCCCTAACTGTGGCATAGGTTTTTTGCACACAGTTTGCTATGTTGCAATTCACTCACCCCTTTCTGGGCTTCTCAGTTGAAATCACCGATTTCTTCCAGCTGTAGGCCACAATGCACACTTAGCAGTACTGCAATCACCAAACACTTGTCTTCCAGGACTTGCGTGGATCTCTTTATGCCTGCATTCTCCACCATATGTGACAGCTTGGGGAATTAAACTCAAAATGGCGGCTTTTCCTGGTCCGGACAGCAGTGGTTCATGGTACTGGGCGCCGGAAAGATAGCTTTCAGACGGTCCAAGTGTAAATAAAAGTGGCTTTATTCAGCTTAACTGCAACATAACAAAACAACAAAAAACCTAGGCCACAGTTAGGGCCTAACTCACTCCTTGAGCCCCTAACTGTCCTGACTGTTGCTCAGCTCCAGCAATAGTCCTCTGTGGACTCCAGCCCTTCTGGGACAGAGCCTATCTCTCTGTCCTAGCTGGTCCACCCCTGTGGATGCCAGCCCTTTTGGGACAGAGCCTCTCTCTCTGTCCTAGCTGGTCCACCCCTGTGGACGCCAGCCCTTTTTGGGACAGAGCCTCTCTCTCTGTCCTAGCTGGTCCACCACTTCCTGCTTCCTGCAGGACACTCCAGCCCTCCTGGAGTTACGTGCCACCACCCAAAGGTGTGGCTGAGAGCCTTTTCTGGCCTGGCCTGGGTCGCTCAACAGCGCCCTCTGGCTCACATACTTACACATTTTATTATTTTAATAGGGAAAAAACTTTAATTACATACATATATATACAGTTATATATATATATATATATATATATATATATGTGTGTGTGTGTGTGTGTGTGTGTATATATGTCCAAACAAAGACAGCACCACCAAAGGTATGGGTGTCAGCCCAAGGATATACTGTATAGTATTTACACATAAATCTATTTATATATTTATATCCTATATATTTAACTCACGCTTTCACACCACAAAATTGGATTTGTGGTATAAAAACAACAACATAACAGATGGTTGAGAGATTATTGTATAAACTTGAATAATATAATACAATTTTAATACTGAACAGAAATAGCCACAAGATATTTACAGTGTGTTTTACGCATAGCATGGATTAAATATCCCTCAGTGACAATTATGCATTCACAATGACTCAGTCAGGTAGCTGGAGGTCTTTTATTAAAAGAGCAACATAGAAATAATTTAGTGAAATGACTAAATAGTGACAGTGGTGGGTAAGACATTACTCATTTATTGTATTATATTAATAAAAAGTATTTTCTTATATTGCTGGTTAGAACTGTCACGTGACAACATGTTTTAATTACTTGCTGCCACAATTTATTAACCATTATTTTTCATTATGCCAGTCAAACAGGCAATGTTATACTGTTAGGCTGTGTTATACAGGTATAGCATGCTGAAGGAGACTGCATTGTGTGTGCACTGTGTTCATTCTGAGCAAAGGACAGTTCATGGTTAGAGATGAGCGAATTTCTCAAAAGTTCGATTCGGCAGTTCGATTCGAAGTTCCAAAAATATTTGCTTCGATCCGAATTACTTTGCGGCGAATAAACAGCTATTTCCGGGCTACAGAGAGCCGGGGTGGGCAGCTAAATGGTGGCAGCCCTTGGATGCCGCGGTCATGTCTCTCTCTCTCTCCAGCACGGACAAGTTTTATTCATGTGGAAGGATCTGCTAACAAGCAAAGACACGCCTACCCAATCACATCACTAAAGAACATCATGTGACCGTCTGATGTCACAAAGGTCCTTACTAAATATTCGTTACCACGAAGCATCAGGAAATCCGGAATCGTGGTGAATCGAAATCCGGAATCGTGGCTCTTACCACATGTGTATCTTTAGGTTGCCATCAGGGGTTCCAATATTTTGATAGCTACCATAGCATCCTATTTCCATCAAAATACTGACACTGATGGAAACCCAATGAACCTCAGTTTAAGGGTCTTTATTTAGATATCTTTATTATAGAATTTATTTGATGGTTCATTTTGGAAACACATACAGCATAGTTGTCATTGCTATATTCCCAAACAAAGATCATGGCTACACAATGGACAAGGTAGATACTTGTAAATTGCAAATATTAATAGTAAATGCCGTCACATTGTGACCATGATACTGCCAGATTTCTTCATGACCACAATCACTATCATTAGTTGTGACTAGGAACACAACATCTGAGATCTTAAGTAGCAAGATGTCGTAAAGCCCTAGTCTTAAGTAACAGGGCATTAACTATCAAATGACAATAGTCCAAAAAAGAAGCAGGAGGGGCACTCCCTAATTCATCCTTCAGTAACAACAAAATGGAGGTGTTGAAATGATCCCAATAGGTGGTGCATACCCCTTTAAGACAAATCCATACAACAGTGCAAAAAGAGGAAAGAAGGGGGCACTCACCAGGATGCATAAAACAACAAGCATAGGGAGAGAGACACGCAAATAGTATCAGGCGATGATTGTTTCGCGCACTGCTTTCTTTAGCCATATTAAAGCGCTTAGTGCGTGAAACGATCATCGCTTGACGCTATTTGCGTGCCTCTCTCCCTATGCTTGCTGTTTTATGCATTGTTTGGAATAAAGTGGACTCATTTACACATCCTGGTGAGTGCCCCCTTCTTTCCTCTTTTTGCACTGTTCTATTAAATGACAAACTCATATCTGCTACATCTGTAGATAGAATATCAGACTAAATTCAGGTGAATGAAGATTGATTTTTCACTGTATATTTTTGCTTCTAGAAAATTGATATTTACACTGGCATAGTAACAGGGGACACTTATATCATCATCTTCACAGGAAAGTAATTTCTTTTTTGCATTGTTCCAAAGCAACATAGATTTGAAAGGGAAAAATGTGTCTTTTCTCTGTATTTTTTCTTTAGTACATGCAGTAGCAGCAGGAAATAGTCCTGACAAATTGCACATGGCCATCCATCACAGCATAAAATAGAGGCAGTTGGGAAGCTCTGAGGGTGGAGGGTATACCACGGGAGATGTATTTAGCAATTCAATAAAAAAATAAATTGTTCAAAGAATGCAACATGATCAAAAAGACATTCATTGTCAAAAAATCAATAGCTCAGGAGACATTCGTGTTAGATCCTCAGGTGCCGGAAAGCTTTGACCTGCCTCCAAGGGCTAATGTGGTTCCCTGTTGCTATGAAGAGCTCTTAAAGACTAATCTCACATCTCTAATGGAACAAAGTTGTTTTATCAAAATGACACATGCACAGGACATGCTATATATTGCCTCCTTAGACCACCAGACCCGGAATGCTTATTCCCAACACCGCTCATCTCTGCCAGGTGCATTATTTATCTTGACTTCTAAGGTACATGCACACTAACATTATTCATCCTGTTCCTTACCACTCCAATATCAAACAAAAATAGTACAGATAAAGATCAGCTACAGGAACCATCACATTACTTTTGCTGTCTTTAAAGGGGTTCTCCAGAATATGTGAAAACTTTTTCCATACCATGTTTGTAAAAAATGCACTGTCTACCATGCTCGCTTAACTGAGCATGGCTATATGTAAACACTGCCTCTGCACTGAAGACAATAAGTGGATGCTCCAGTAGTCAGTGCAATGTAAAGAACACCTGTCCAGGGCACAGAGAGGATTACCCACTTTGGTTGAGGTTTTCTCTGCTGCAGCTGTGTCAAAGTATGGCTATACAATGAAAACACTTACATGGATCTATAAGTACATTGAGAAAATTTATAAAGACCAGCATTCAGTATGCTGGTCTTGATAATCCCTACACAGCCAGGGGATGCGCCTCATTTATGATGAGGCATATGTCTCCTCATTAATCAGGCGCATCTTACAGTGGGGCCAGCTCATATAGATGGCGGTAGATTTCAGGCATCATTTTTTCCAGTAAGCTGGCATAAATGATTATAAGTCTGACATGGCCAGTGGCCTCACCAGTACCATGCCCACTTTCAGATAATGGCAAGGGTGGTGTAAAAACACCTCTTTCAAAACAATATGAAATGTGCCCCATTGTTGCTATAATTATACACTATGTCCTTGGCATCCTCGTGGCATCTGGTGCTTTGTGATGTCAGTGCATCCCATGTGACTGCTGAGTTCCAATCACAGGTCTCAGTGGCCCCCTGTGTTGTGTGAGCCTAGAAGAGGCTGGGCATGGACCCTGAGGGAGAGCTGGACATGAAGTGAAAAGAAGTGAAGGAAGATGAGTATAACTGTTTATTATGTTTTCATACCTCCACTTATTATAATCTAAGGTTTTATTTCCCCTGGTACTCTGTTGGGAGGAGCGGGACTATAGATGATCACTTTCTGGAGACTCTATCACATTTCTCTGTCAATGTCGCATCCATTTCAGCTTTCATAAAGTGCACACACCCTGCTGTAGTGTCTATACAAAGTGTCTATCTTTAATATCAATGCCACAAGGAAGTTTTAAAAAATAAAAAAATTAACATTTGCAATGTTAAAAAAACTCCAAAGAGCAAAAAATTATGTATCCAATTAATGAAACCAAGATGAACGATGTGAGACATTCCCTTTATATATCTCCAGTTCACATATCCTCCAGGTTTCTGCTCCAAGTAACACCTCACATTAACACTATGGGCCACTATAATAACCATGCTAAACATTTTACTGTAATTTAAAGATCGTAGGTGAATAAAATGGAAGAAAGAATTTTCACATCAACTATTAAGAATGTTATAGAGTCTCCTATCAATTTCATAGTGTGGATCACAACGTTTTAGAGCAGGAAATGATCTGTGTCTCATTATTCTTTGGTAATACTGTAGAGGACATTATTATTTAAGTTATTTAATAAACCAAGGCAGCAAAGATGTTAAAATAATTGACTGTCACATATATCACTGTATAAAAATAATCATTTTCATTCTAATACAAACATGATGGAAATAAAATGTTATGAAAAATATGTGTGTAATGACAAAGTAAATAATAATTCTAATTATACTTCGAAAACATTGGTACAGATTTTATGGGTATGAGTAAGTTTAGCAAGTGCATGGTTTCCAATAAAAAGATTGATACTATCATGTGGAATTTGAAACTCATGGTTGTACCCACATAATAACAGTCCTTGCACCTAGTCTTTACACATTATAGCCCTATACTTGGCCTATTCACCATAAAGGGTTCCTAGTATGCCCATAGAGCTCCATTAACTCAATGAAGGCTGGCTGATATACAAATGCTTTGACCCTTAGGGGGCGTTCACACTACCGTTGGTGACAGTCAGTAGTGTCCGTAGCTATTGTCCGTTACAAGATTTTAGCATCGGACACTAGCTGAACCGTCAGAAATCCGTTAAAATTTCCATTCATTTCAGGGTGGGTTCACACTTGCCGGCAGTCTGTCCGCCGCGAATTCGACCTAAATGTCAGAAAACTGGATAGGGAAAGGTTTGTGACGCTTTGCTTAAAAACCCATTCACTTGAATGTGTTTTTAAAGCAATGCGTGGGTGTGTGCCTACACCATCTGCACTGTGAAGCCGTTTTTTTTCGTCGGAAACAAAGTCGGACATGCAGGACTTTGTGTCTGACGAAAAAAACTGGCTTTGTGGGTGTACGGGTGTAAGCGCACACCCGCACATTGCTTTAAAAACCCATTCAAGTGTTGCTAACCCCTCCAGGCTGTCTCTTGTACACTTGATAAAGAGGACCATTGATCCTCGAAACGCATTGTGTTTTAGAGTTCATTAAAGCAACCTTGGTGAAGCGCGGTCCCCTACCTCTCTTTTTTTGGAGTCACTCCTACCATTTCTACATTTGGAATACCGTTTGGATCCAGGAGATCCTGATGCCTAGAGGTCCCGCTGCTCCCTCATCTTGTGACATAGTTTGGACCATTCCACTAAAATATACGACATTATACCATACCTAACCATTCAAGGTGAGAGCATATCTACACTGTGGCCAATCCACTACTAGTGGGCTAATCAACTGAGGAGGTATTGACATACACTACTGTATATCCATTCAGGTGTATGCCCATGCATTGTGGACCCACTCTACGACTTTATCCACCTCCTCTCAACCTTTATTAGTGGACACGTCCTAGTCACTTTATTCTTCCCACGTTTTCTGAACACAATTTATATTGTGTCATTCAGCTTTTTGTAAAAACAATATTACCCTATGTGCCGCTCGGCGTTGTTGTTTTTGTTTTTTTACTTAAGCTCACTATCCAGTTTTCCGACATTTAGGTTGGATTCGTGGCAGACGGAGTGCTGGCGCAAGTGTAAACCCATCCTCAATGGGTCTTTATATTGTGTCTGTTTACACCCAATCTGTCAGAAGTCCGTTTTTTTCCGCGGACAAAAAATCCTACACGCAGGACTTTTTTGTCCGTTTGGAAAAATGGATTCTGGATGGACAGCAAGTGTCCGTTATTTTTTTAACATTGAAGTCTATGGGTAAACGACTTATAACGGACAGTAACTGGTGGCCATCAGTTACTGTCCGTTATTTTATGTCCGTTTTTTTCTGCGCATGCTTAGAAAGCAGAAACGAAAAAAAAAAAAACAGAGTGTTAAAAAACGGACACTAACTGATGCTAATGTGTCCATTTTTTTTAACTGATCCATTAATTGGATCAGTTAAAAAAATGGACACATTAACATCAGTTAGTGTCCATTAATGTCTGTTATGATAGGTGTCCGGTTTTTTTTTGTTAATGGACACCTTCATAATGGAATCCAACGGTAGTGTGAACCCTGCCTTATATACTTATCCTTTCACTCAACATGTCTAGATATGTACATCGCAAGTTAAGAAGCTTTCCTCAAAGCACCATGATCACCAGTTAATTTAACACAACTATCCTGCAGTCCTTCATGGCTTCTGTTTGCATGTTGTGATATTGTGATGAATTGGTTTAATGAAAAATTGCATTATTTAACTAAACTGAAGATCAATTACATTCGGACACATCTGTATGTTGCTACATACCTCTTTAGTTACTGTGTATGCAGAGACATCCTACAAAAAATATATACTGTGGAGTGTATGTTTCATATAAAGGGAGCGCCGATACAGAGGTATACATTCCAGCCTTCCATTTCAGATATACAGTATGTCAGGAGCTTTTCCTGATGCACACCGTATACACCAAGCTTAGGACCATAACATGCTGTGAACATGTGCATATACAGATTTGAATCTGCTAACTTGCTGCACTGTGATAACACTCAACAAAAGCAATTGAAAGCAACGGAGAAAAGTTGAGTTAGGCTATGTTCACACAGAGTTTTTTGCAAGCTGGAAAAATGTGCTTCAGGAATTAGGAAATTTTTTTTGATGCGTTTTTTTTACCATGATGTGTTTTTTGTTGCATTTTTCGTTGCAGTTTTTGCCGCGTTTTTTTTGCTCTAGCACACTATAGGACGTGGAAACTTCTCTTTAAAAAACCGTGGCAAAAACCGCAGCAAAAAAACACTAGCGGTTTTTCTGCCTCCCATTGACTTCAATGGGTTTTCAAAGGCGGAATACGCCTGAAGATAGGTCATGTCGCTTTTTTTTCTGCTAGCTAAAAAAAAATCAGCTAGAGGAAAAAAAACTGCCACTGACTCCCAATGAAATGAATGGGTGGCGTTTTTTTCAGGCGGATTCCGAGTCAAAATCCGCCTGCAAAAAACTCCATGTGAACATAGCCTTAGGCTGAGGCCCCACATTGCAGAAAAGTAGCTTTTCTGTTGCAGGTTTTGTTGTAGTTTTTGATACAAAGCTAAAATCCAAGCTAAAAAAGGAAGGGAAATGTAAAGCAAGCACTTACACTTCTTTCTTCTGCTCAATACATTCTTGGCTTTGGCCTAAAAATCCACAGCAAAATCTGCAACGAGAAAAACAGCTTTTCCACAATGTGGGGCCTTAGCCCAGTGATTATAAGTTGAGTTAAAGTGTGTTAAAAGTTATGTTAAACTTGGCTACATCTGTATTTAACTTAAAGCTTAAATTTGTAACAAAATTCTTCTTTACTGTTTAACACAACCTTCCATTACTTACTTTACCAACTGTACTAGCTCTCCTACCTTGTACTGGGAGCAATATTCTATATCTGCTTCTGGGTTCACAAGTGGACATATGGTAATCCGAGAATTCACAATGCATCAAGATTTGGGGCTGTGGTGAATTTTTTAGCAGTTTATCCAGGCATTGCCAGCTGTTGGTGACATTAAATAATGTGGTGGATGCTCTGAAACTAGGCTTTTTACTCAGCCAAGAACATGTTGGGATTTGTTAAGAATGGTGTTTAGTATACCAGTCTTGATACTGCCTGCACCACCACAGGATGTGCCTCATTTATAACTGGAGTGCAAGGCATGATAGATTTCCTATATGATCTCCACAGTTATATGTTCCCTCACAGTGGCCAAGCACAATGGAGCATTGGAACCTAAGAATTTCCCTAATTCTCTATCCTCAGAAAGCAGTGTATATGGCTAAGGGTAAATATTGTACAAATAGAAAATGTAATTTCTCTATCAATTCTTCCCATTTTGAAAATTTCTGCTTGCCGTCATGCAATGAGGACCTTGATTCCAGGAGATAAAAATCTGTCCTAGTGTTAGGGTCTTGCCAGACGTAGCAATACCCTACACTACTGCAGGGGTCTGGGAGGATGGACAGAGTCAAGTGAGCCCTAATCTCACCCCAGCCACTGTCCCTTCCTATTGCCTCAGTTACCCTAAACGGTAAAAGAACAACCTGAAGACGAGCCCTATACTGAGTAAGTGACAACACAGAACACAGACAGAACAAACGACAAAAAGAGAGGTCAGGAATCCAAGGGTTCGGTAACAGACGAGCAATGCAG
The DNA here is from genome assembly GCA_947044405.1 of Leptodactylus fallax. Classification (NCBI taxonomy): domain Eukaryota; kingdom Metazoa; phylum Chordata; class Amphibia; order Anura; family Leptodactylidae; genus Leptodactylus; species Leptodactylus fallax. Next base: position 20,924 of record CAMRHE010000008.1, read on the forward strand.
TACAGAATCAAAATCTAAGAGAATAGTCAAAAGTCAAGGCCAGGGGTCAGGAATACGAATACAAGCAACAAAACAGCAAGGAATTATAGCCAGAGCGCACAAAGCAATAACCAGCGACCAGGTGAGGGCTGACTACCTGTTTATAGAAAGTCTGGGCAAGCCCCAGACTGGATTGGTAGACAGGCTGTCAATCACACAGGCAAGGCTGAAATTAACTATATGCAGTCCAGAGAGAAATGTTCAGAACACGGGTGTGGCTGGAAATCCATTACATTGTCTAGGACAGTGTTCAGACTGAGCAACAAGAAACCTATGCAAGGAACCAAACTGAACACGCCTCCTTCACCTCAGCGTGCGAGCGGAGCGTGGCGGAGAGACCCGAACAGGCAGAGACATTACACCTAGCCATGTGAAGGACTGACAGATACAATTACATGCCAGTTATCAGAGCTCTGTCTTATAACCTGCTCAGTGTTTGTACAATCATCCTGTTGGAAGGTTGATAGATGTGATTTGGGTCTCACAGTGTCCTGTTTATTTTTATTATACTGGACCCAGAATGATGCCAGTCCTGCATTCAAGACCAATGCAGATGATAAATGGAGCAAAACGGAGGTTATTCTGTACACTATCTTGATTACCTAAGGTTCTATTAACATCCCTGTAGAGTCATTTTATATGTGTTAAAAATGCATGTGTTATACTTCCTTCCATTTGTTCTTAGTTTTGATTCTAACATCTATAGCAGTAATTCTCATAATTCCAATAAAATAACCAATCGAATGCAAGATGTTGAAGAACAAACACCTACTAAAATCCTACAATAATTCCTTATGTATACTAAGTCAAGACTATTTTATAACATATAAACTCTAAAGTACTAAATTAAAAAGATCAAACCTGCAAATTAGATGTGACAACAACCCCCCCAAACTAAATCCATTAGCAACCTGTTGGGTTTATGTGTTTCCTATGCTGGCTTCTGCCAGCATTTTACCTCTATCAACTAATTAATTAGTTCTCACAACCCAATTTCCTTCTCCCCTCCAGCCACATGCGCTGAAATGAAAATAGTTTCCAGGATTTGCTTTCATTACGACCATTTCACTTTTGAAAGGCGGTAACACGTTTCTGTCCGCTTTGCTGCTGACATGGTTAAAATATTGTCTGAGAAATGTGAGTCTAAGAATGAAATATCTAGCAGAAAGAAACAGAGTCTCTGTCTGCTGGATAATTGCTGGATACGAAGGACAAAGTCATTCATTACAGATCAGCCAAATAGGAATCTGGAGGCTTCTATCTAAATAAACTAGAATTGATCCATTTTCTATATAAGAGACTTGCCATAATTTACTGACAAATAATTTACTGCACCTTTTGGAGACTGACCACAAATTATATGCTTCTAAAGAAGACAGGGAAATGACTAGACTGATGAAAAAGTGATTTAAAAATGACAAATCCTTTTAAAGACCCCGAGCTAGAATAAGGGAGGACTGTCACATGAATGTGCTGACTCAAGTGAAGAGTGGAACAGCGAGACTTTTCGTCATTTAGACTGTACATCCAATATTCTTACCAGTATAGTAACACATAAATATTGTGCTTTTGTCTTTATGTTTTTTTCTTTGTTTCTTTTCCTTCTCTTTTGTTTCTTTATTGAAGTTATCAATCTTGTGGAAGAAACAGAACAAACTAGTCTGATCCTATATCCATTGAACGATACATTTTATAATGTTATTCATTACAAAAATAAGGAACTAAAGTAGATTTCCATTTTATGTAAATAATGCTAACATCTGACTCAGTCACACTGACTTCCTTTAATACAGGATTTGTATAGGGTTTGTCACATCAGTAACGATCCCTTATTTTCTGTTTGTTTTCCCCATTGATGTGCTGCATATGGGTAAATCAGGTTTTCACTTTTTCCTTCAATGGATAGAATAGTATGCCAAGTTATGCTATTCTCGTCATCAAAGAACAACAGAAACTTGACAGAAAAGAACTAACACAAGTGTGAACAGAGCACCACATGCTTTATTTTGCAATTAAGTAAGATTTCTTTTTTGCTATTCAACTTTGCTATTGAATTTTACACCCAGAGAATGAATACATAGCCACAGTACATAATAGAGCAATATACAGTATATTAAACACTCTAAATGGATTGGTTGGAGATGGATATTGTTTAACTTTCCAGTAATAAAATGCTAACACCCAGCCCAGATCACATATCTGGGACCAAAATACCTAAAAATTAAAAGAAAGATAAAAAAAATAATAGCACCTGGCTAAAACAAATAAAACATCCATGTACAAATCAAATAGATAACACAAAAGGTAAATCTCACTTATTAAGAGATCTAAAAGAGTACGCATTGATCTTATATAATTCACTCTTCTTTAAGCCCCACTGTCTTTAAAGTAGTCTTTCAGATCCAAATACCTCCCAAACTAAGTTTTATACTAGGGTCTTTATTGGAAGAAGAAACATAACTTTGTTGTCACAAACTGATGAAGCAATGCAGAGATCCACCTGCAATGCACAAATCAGCCTGCAAATGTATTGGGAATGGGGCCTGATACAGTGGACAGTGACACAGTCTTCATTATTTGGACTCTGCATGACACCATATTGGATTTGAAATGAAATAATTGAAGTCTATACTTTGAGATTTAATGCAAGGGATTGAACAAAAATATCCTGTGAAACGTTTAGGAATTGCAACCATTTTTCTACAAATTTCTCCACCACATTTCAGGGGCTCAAAAGTAATTGGACACATTAACATTACCATAAATAAAATGCCATTTTTAATACTTTGTAGAGAATCATTTGCAGGCAATGATTGTCTGTATTCCGGAACCCAAACGCTGGGTTTTCTCCTTTGTGATGCTTTGCCAGGTCTTTACAACAGCTGTCTTTAGTTGTTGCTTGTTTGTGGGTCTTTCTGCCCTAAGTTTTGTGTTAAGCAATTCAAAGTCATACTTGATTGGGTTGAGATCTGGTGATTGACTCGGCCATTGCAATTAGTTTCATCTGTCCAAAGAATGCTGTTCCAGAGCTGGCTGGCTTCTTTAGATATTTTTTGGCAAAGTATAATCTGGCCTGTCTATTTTTGAGGCTGACTAATGGTTTGCACCTTGTGCTAAACCTTCTGTATTTGGTCTCATGAAGTCTTTGCTTCATGGTAGACTTAGATACTGTGATACTCCTACTTTCTGGAGAGTGTTCACTTGGGTGGATGTTGTGAAGGGTTTTTTCTTCATTATGAAAAGGATTCTGCAATTATCCTCCACTGCTGTCTTCTGTGGACATCCAGGACTTTTTGAGCTTTTTGAGTTTCTGAGCTCACCAAAGCGATCTTTTTTTTTTTTTTTTTTTTTTACCAAAATGTACCAAACTGTTGATTTGGCCACTCCTAATGTTTCTGCCATCTCTCTGATGAATTTCTTCTATACTTTATTCAGCCTAGTCATGGTCTGTTTCACTTATTATGAAAGCTCCTTTGACTGCATGTTGTCAGTTCACAGTAACAGTTTCCAAGTGCAAATGCCACACCTGGAATCAACTCCAGACCTTTTGCCTGTGTAATTGATGATGGACTAATGAGGGAATAGCCCATGTAGCCCATTAGATTGCTTTGGAGATAATTACCTTTGGACCCTTGAAAATGAGGCAGCTATACAGAGCTATTACAGAGCTGTAATTCATAAACCCTTCCTCCATTTAGGATGTGAATGCACTCAAGTTAAAGCTGAGAGTCTTTTATCTCATAGTGATCATATAGCTGTATCTTGAATATGTTTTTGGTAAATAGCTAAAATGCCAAAACTTGTTTCACTGTCCAAATATTTCTGGACCTAACTGTATTGTCCTACAGCCATGATGCAGGCTGAAATGATAAGGCTGAAAAATGTTACTAACAGCTAAATGGGCAATATTTGGCTGCATTACAAGAGGAGAGCTTGATCACGTTGGGCTGTTTGTAGGCAGATCTGGCATATCGGGCCCGCCCATAGTATACTTTCAGGCTGTTTTGCATATCCATATAAAGATGATTAACTCTGCAGTGCTTCATTGGTTTGCGGCCACAGCTATGTTCCTGCTTCTATTAAAGGTTTCTAGGCAGCACTTTTTTGTGTTTGATAGACTTGCATTGTGAGTTTGACCTCCTGTTCATGCAGGAAGCACTGTGTGCATCAGAGGAGCAGAGAGGAGGTTAGTGCTCTGAAGGGAGCACATAACTTCACAATAAAGCTGTGAATAAATTATTCTTTAACATTAAATTGCACACAGGCTTATTTTCAAACAAAGAGGATATTTTTTTTTTTTACCGAAATGCTTCTTTAAGAGCCATCTCTACTATATATTTGAGTTCAGGGGAAAGCACCAATTAATAGTTATTGGGGATTTCCTTTTAAAACAAACATTGATGTTACGTGATAAAACACCAGTGACAAACCTTATGTGCATGACCATAGACAGTCCTTTCATTTCCAAGCATTTAGCAGGTGCCAGTTGCTATCTGATACTTTGTTGGCTATTAAAATATCCATTTGCCATGAACCATGGTCCACAAGCGATTTTACACCAGTTTAAAAACACAATTTTTATGTTTTACTTAATGTGACTTAAACTTTAATGCTGAGCTGAAAGTACAAAGAATAATCTCTATGCTCTTATAGTTTGTTAGAGTTCAGCTGGAAGCTTGCCAGTAGAGGTGATTAGAAGTGCATGCTCTGTGTCATCGGGGTAGCTGAAATAATCTTGTATCCTACAGAGAGGCTTTTCACATGAGTGTTTTTCCACTTATCCCAGGGGTTGCGGCCAGCATTTACAAAGCTGCTCTAGCATTTCAGCTGTGGTTTGTGTGACACCTCTCCTCACTCCTCTGATTACTATGGAGAGCTGATGTTTAGCTAATATGCTGCTTGCAATGCAAGATCGTGGAACGTGTTATACAACCCAAAGAAAAGAGCATATACAGGTGTCTTATGTAGCAAACAACTGTTTATTTACCTGTCATTGGATGAAAAACTCCAGTAGTTGCACATTACCTTTAATAGCTTCTCTTTGGATTACTTGGGCAACCTTCTGACCTCATACCTGACCCTAAATCCTGCTGACTGCCACCATCCATGAGCTGAGCCTAGACATTAGATTGCTCTACTGATTATTGATTCAGTAGTATTTCTACTGCTTGTAGTCAGGCTTATTCGACCTTCAATGTACCCATGCTTTTTTTTATCCTTAAAGAGGACCCATCACCATTCCTTACATGTTTGGTACATTAAATATTTACATTTACCATAACTTGGCAATTTTGGAGTATCTTTTCTTATAATTCTGTGTTGTGCTGCTTTTGTTATACCTCCAAGAGAATATGACGACTAGGTGTTAGGTTGTGTATCCCTACATTGCTATAAAAAGGAGATGCCCCTTTGACAATAGGAATTGTATCTTCCAGTTGTCAATTTTTTCATAAATCTTCAGGAGGAATAGCAGACTAACGGTGCGATGTAGAGTTATAAGAAAACATAATCCAGAATTGTTATTTCATGGGGAACACACGCTTTTACTAAAACAGAAATGTCTGGGGAGGTGACAAGTTTTCGTTAACATGGGTGTAATTTCTAAGGTAACAGACATAGCAATTACTATGTTACCCAGCAACTCTAAGGTCTTATACACACAACAGTGTAGTTTTCCACAGACCTGACGTCTGGAAAACCAATGTATCAGTCCATTTTTGGCTTTATTTACTTGACAGTGAAAAACTGCTATCACATGACTATTTTAAAACCCATGAAAGTCTATGGGTGTATTTACATTATTATTTGGTATCTGACAAAAGGACAAGGTTGTGACGGTCCGTAAAAAAATGGACATGTAAGTACAACTATACATGTTCATGGATTTTAAAACGGCCATGTGACTGGAATCCAGAAGCAATCATGCATGGCCATTTTTTAATGTTATTTGCAGTGTTAGACTGGGGTGCCTAGGGCCCACTAGTTAAATTTATTCAGGGGGCCCACTCTACATGTAAATATAATTTGTCTCTCATTTGCAAATTACTAAAATGTCACCAACATACATTTATTTTTCAGTAGAAGCTGCTGCTAGCTTTTGCCTCTGATTGTTTCTGTCCTGGGGTCCTTTTAGTAGTTGCTGTCTGACTTTTGCCTTGAACTAGGGCTCTCTTAGCTATATGAACCAGAGATATGTGCCCGCACAACAACAGAAAGATGCTGCAAGCAGATTGGTGATTGGGGCTCCTGCAGTGTGATTGAGAAGATGGGGCCCAGCGAGGAAGGATACTGGTTAGCCTGATTCTGCACCCAGATGTCATCTCAATTGGCCAGTGTGTCTACAGTACATACAGTGGGGAAAAAAAGTATTTAGTCAGCCACCAATTGTGCAAGTTCTCCCAGTTAAAAAGATGAGAGAGGCCTGTAATTGTCATCATAGGTAGACCTCAACTATGAGAGACAAAATGAGAAAACATATCTAGAAAATCACATTGTCTGATTTTTTAAGAATTTATTTGCAAATTATGGTGGAAAATAAGTATTTGGTCACCTACAAACAAGCAAGATTTCTGGCTCTCACGGACCTGTAACTTCTTCTTTAAGAGGCTCCTCTGTCCTCCACTCATTACCTGTAGTAATGGCTCCTGTTTGACATTGTTATCAGTATAAAAGACACCTGTCTACAACCTCAAACAGTCACACTCCAAACTCCACTATGGTGAAGACCAAAGAGCTGCGGAAGGACACCAGAAACAAAATTGTAGAAGACTGGGAAGACTGAATCTGCAATAGGCAAGCAGCTTGGTGTGAAGAAATCAACTGTGGGAGCAATAATTAGAAAATGGAAGACATACAAGGCCACTGATAATCTCTCTCAATCAGGGGCTCCACGCAAAGAACACAGAACGGTGAGCAAAAATCCCAGAACCACTCGGGGGACCTAGTGAATGACCTGCAGAAAGCTGGGACTAACGTAACAAAGGCTACCGTCAGTAACACACTACGCCTCCAGGGACTCAGATCCTGCAGTGCCAGACGTGTCCCCCTGCTTAAGCCAGTACATATCCGGGCCCATCTGAAGTTTGCTAGAGAGCATTTGGATGTTCCAGAAGAGTATTGGGAGAATGTCATATGGTCAGATGAAACCAAAGTAGAACTGTTTGGTAGAAACAAAACTCGTCGTGTTTGGAGGAGAGTGAATGCTGAGTTGCATCCAAAGAACACCATACCTACTGTGAACCATGGGGGTGGCAACATCATGCTTTGGGGCTGTTTCTCTGCAAAGGAACTAGGACGACTGATCTGTGTACATGAAAGAATTAATAGGGCCATGTATCGTGAGATTTTGAGTGCAAACCTCCTTCCATCAGCAAAGACATTGAAGATGAAACGTGGCTGGGTCTTTCAGCATGACAATGATCCCAAGCACACCGCCAGGGCAACGAAGGAGTGGCTTTGTAAGAAGCATTTCAAGGTCCTGGAGTGACCTAGCCAGTCTCCAGATCTCAACCCCATAGAAAACCTTTGGAGGGAGTTGAAAGTCCATGTTGCCCAGCGATAGCCCCAAAACATCACTGCTCTAGAGGAGATCTGCATGGAGGAATGGGCCAACATACCAGCAACAGTGTGTGCCAACCTTGTGAAGACTTACAGAAAATGTTTGACCTCTGTCATTGCCAACAAAGGATATATAACAAAGTATTGAGATGAACTTTTGTTATTGACCAAATACTTATTTTCCACCATAATTTGCAAATAAATTCTTTAAAAATCAGACAATGTGATTTTCTGGATTTGTTTTTTCATTTTGTCTCTCATAGTTGAGGTCTACCAATGATGTCAATTACAGGCCGGCCTCATCTTTTTAAGTGGGAGAACTTGTACAATTGGTGGCTGACTGAATACTACTTTTTTTCCCCACTGTACAAATAAATTGGGTAGTTTCTTGAATGATCTACCCAGTCTATTATACTGACACATAGCCTGGCTGAGATGCTGTACATGGAGTCTCTGTATGAAGTACAATGAATGTACTGTGCCATGCCAGGGTGTCATGGGAGCCAACTTGGCACCACTTGGACTTACTTGTTCACCTGTGGTCCAGTCTGAGCCTGGTTGTGTGAATAAGACCTTAGACATAAGGTGTAGTTATTAATAACTATGGACTATGGAAAAGGGCATAGCTTTTTGCATTATTCCTTTTCTGTGACATTATGACTTCATTATCCCTACATCGTGACATTTTGTTTTTCTTCCTTGTGCTGTAACGTCACAGTGTATATAAGGATCTTTTATATGTGTTTTGTCTGTGGTATGATATCATAATATGCATAATCCCTGTAATGTGACATTGCTTGTAGATAATGCTTGTCCTATGACATCACTGTGTACATTTTCCCTTTATTGTAATATAACTGTGTGCATTATCCATCTATTTTGATATAACTGTGTGCATTATCCCTGTATTGTGATATCACCTTGTGTATTATTCTGCTATTGTGATATAACTGTATCCATAATTCCTGTCTTGTGACATCACTGTGTGCGTGATTCCGCTATTGTAATATAACTATGTGCATTATCCATCTATTTTGATATAACTGTTTGCATTATCCCTGTATTGTGACATCACTGTGTATATTATTTTGCTATTGTGATATAACTGTATGCATTATTCCTGTCCTGTGACATCACTGTATGCTTTATTCCACTATTGTCATATAACTGTGTATATTATCACTGTACTGTGAGCGGTGGTGAACCTAGCCTCTTTGCTGCCTGGGGCGGACTATAGAAAGGCGCCCCCCCTCCAAAAAAAAAAAATATATAAAATTGCGTTTACATGCTACTAGCTTCACACGCTGTTATCGTCGTACAATAAACATACACAAACTTATGAAACAGTTTTTAAGAATTCTTTTTATGGCATTACTTCAGTATCAGAAATCAACAACACGGCATTAACAATGACAATAACTTCACACATCTTCTACTTGGTGGATGGACGAGCCCACGTGGCCCCCATTCTCTATAATAGGAGCCCCGCAGATAGCTGAGTACTGGACTTCGGGTATCTTTGGCACTCCCATTGAAGTGAATGAGAGCCATGCGGGTTCGTCCATCCAGCAAGCTACACACTTATATTCAGCCTGGCTGTGGTCAGGCTGAATTCCCACCCAGTGGGGGGGGGGGGACAATTCTCTGGCTCCGTAGGGGTCTCAGCAGACAAACCCCCATCAATCAGGTATTTATCCTCTATCATTTAGGTGAATACAGGGCAGTAACATTTTGTGACTTACAGGTGACGTCTCTGACTAATCGGTCACATTTCCCTTCTCTTTCCTTTGGGGAGCCATGACCACTTCTTCCAGCTGTGACTTGTCTCTGTAAAGTTTGCAACATAGACATCTTTGGCTCCTCACTTTTCCAGGCACCGACCCACATTGTCCTCACCTGAACACCCACCCCGCCGCCCCCCCAATTAAAAAAAATAGGAAAAAACCCCCCCAAAAAAAAAAAAACACAAAAGCACAACCAGGGACCCGATTGTCCCCTTTAATGCACCGGTGTAACATAAAAGCCGGCATAAAACCAGTGGGGCTCAAAAAGCTGGACCCCAATTATAAAATACCTAGGACCCTTTCTGCGTGTCATCATCCAAGGGCCGTAAAGTAACTACAGCCTCGTCCTATACGGGTCCATGTGACAAAACTGTAATTACATAACACGGTCACTATAAACAGACAGCGTGTGATGTAAACAGGCGCCATAGCCCCTTCATACAGCTGATCAGAGGAGGGGTCCACTGATCTCTTATTGATAATCTGTCCTAAGGATAGATCATCAATAAAAATGAGCTGGAAAGTGCCTTTAATAAAGCCCAAGTGCCACCTTAAAGGGGCTGTCCAGGATAACCACTTTATTAATATGAGGCTGGGGAAGGTGTTCCGATGTGTCTCCCAGCACGTTCCAGTCCTGCTGCTCCGGTGTTTTCTTCCCCACAGCCCTGTGAAGTCCCGTGTCAGTGACCTCAGCGGTCATGTACGGTGGGGACCTCCGCCAGAAGAAAACACCAGAGCAGCAGAACCAGACCGCGGTGGGAGACTTTGGAGCACAAGGGACAGGTGAATAGGTGTTTTTTTTTTTTTAAATACAGTATTACAAGGTATTATGGCCCATTGCAGCCCATGCACACAGTATTACAAGGTTTTATGCCCCGCAGCAGCCCCTGCACATGGTATTATGCCCTGCAGTGGCCCCTGCACACGATATTATGCCCCGCAATGGCCCCTGCACTCAGTATTATGCTCCATAGTTTCCCCTGCATACGGTATTATGCTCCATAGTTGCCCCTGCACACGGTATTATGTCCCATAGTGGCCCCTGCACACGGTATTATGCCCCACAGTGGCCCCTGCACATGGTATTATGCTCCACAGTGGCCCCTGCACACGATATTATGCTCCATAGTGGCCCCTGCACAACGTATTATACTCCATAGTGGCCCCTACACCCGGTATTATGCTTCATAGTGGCCCCTGTACACGGTATTATGTCCCATAGTGACCCACCCATGAACTATTATTATACTCTGGGGTCTTTTCAGACCTCAGAGTATAATGATAGGAGACCAAGGTGGTGATTAACATAAAACTAGTGTTACTTATCTGGGCTCCGGTGCACTCCCTACTTTCGGCCTTTTCCAATGTCGCACAGACTGGCGTCGCGACATAATGACGTCGGCCTGGCTCATGTGACGCCTGGGACATCACCAAAGAAGGCTGAAGACTGCTGGGAGTAACATCGGATCGCCGGAGAGGTGAGTAACAATGGTTTTTATGTTCCCTGACCTCTCCTGGGCCTCCGATTATTATACTCCGGGGTCTAAAAAGACCCCGGAGTATAATAATAGTAATATTTCATGGGGTTCGCAGGCCCACAGCCTCACTTACCATCCCTGCTCCTGCTCACAGCCGCTTCTGCTCCCCCCCTTCTGCATCCCATAGCAGAAAGGGAAGAGGATCCGGCCACAAACAGCAGCGGGGATCGATAAGTAAATAGGCCGTTACCTGCTGGGGTTACTCGAGCAGGCAACGGCCTATTTATATATATTAAATAAAACTTATCCTCACCTACCTGCCATCCCTTGATTGAGCCACCGTCTTCTCTTCTTGTCCGCGACGTCTGTGTCTCAGCGTAGGAGGTGCGATTACGTCATTGTATCGCCGCTTGCGCTGAAATGCAGAAGTCTTGTAAGCCAGCCCAAGACAGGCCCCGCTCAGCTCTGTTTTTTTAAAGCGGCCTGTCCTGGGCTGGTTTACATTAAATAGACAAAAAATGCCGACCCCCAGACAGTGACGGACAGTGCCGCCTGAGGCGGCCGCCTCACTTCGCCTCATTAGCGGTGCGCCCCACTTTGTGCTATTGTAATATAACCGTATGCATTATTCCTGTCCTGTGATATCTCTGTGTAAATCAGCCAGCTATTCTGATATACACTGTATATTCTACTATTGTGATAGAAACTGTATGCATAGCCCCTGACCTGTGACATCACTGTGTTTATTGTCATTGTGTGTTAGGGAAACAAAAATATCTCCTCATGTTATGACCTTGTTGAAGTTAGTTATGGTACAGTGGGTTTTTAAATGGGGCCCCACAGCAACTTTCTAAGTCCTTGCTCTTTAACTTGTCAACTACTATATCTCTATAGCTTCAGGATTGTTGAAGTTGATATTGAGTGAAGGTTAACAATGCGGTCAGAGATCAGTTTATTTTCTATTGTCTTCAGTCTGGAGTTCATGCCAAATATAACAAGTAAACATTAGTAGTCTAAAAGAGTCAATTCTACCTGGAATAAAAATTCATAATGTACATGTATGAATCATGAACTGGAATACAAATCTTCTCCAGTCTTGACCATGTGTGTGTACTGGGGGTTTGTGATGGAGAGGTTATAATATTCCAATAGATGTTTGGAGTAGAGCATGTGCTTAGGGTGATAAGCATTTCCTATTCCCCACCGAGCAAAAGTTTAAAGGCCATGTCTTACAAAGGGCTGTGACTCCCCCTTTCATGTTTTATTTATACATGGCTGCCAATAGTTCAATGTCTAAATAATGCTCAGTTGGAAATACTCCCTAAGGTGGTGTATGTATTGCAATAAAGAAGCTGAGGTCCCCTCTATCTCACCACTTGCAGGGCGCATACACATAATGTCGTTGACCCTGAAAATGTGCTTTAAAAGCTTCAAAATCAAAATGACTTGAACTAACAGGACATCGCCATCCAATGTATTCTTTATGCATGAACCACTTAGCTTATCATAGCACATCATTACCAAACGTGTGCTGTAAAATATCAACAGCTAAGGTTTAACTGTCATAAGCTGTCAATGCACCCAGTAAATATAGTTTAGTTATAACACCCGAGGCTTAAAAAAGCTTAAATGGATAATCATAAAGTATCAGGCTGATGGAATTACAACACCTCACATGTCAATCTCTTAAAACTCCTTCTTGCTCGGTTGAATCACATTATGAACTACAAATGATTAAACGGCACTACATTTGAGATAGACAGCCGCCCGCCTACAGCTGCATTCTAAAGGACATTCTATGTCCCCGGTGTTATCACTGGTAATTATAGGAAAGCTGGCTGTTATAAATTCAGGTCTTTATGTGGGCCCAATTGAAATTCTGATTTGTGAGCAGGGAGCTCTTTAGAGTGAGACTTTTCATTCACTTGTGTGTTTTTACTCTGCCACTGAATTGACTCTTGTGTCAGATCTCAGAAGGGCAACAGTTTTTAATTGTGCCGCTGCATTAGAGAATGAATTTCATTAAAATGAAACAAAATAAAGAGCAGCCAAGAGATTTATAGTTTTCAGGTCAATTAAAGGTTATCAGAAGCTGCCACAAATATTAGAAGAGGTTTCAGATGCTCGCTTTTATGCATTAGAAATAAATGGGTTTATTAAGATACTTTTTTCAGTATAAATTAGGACTTGTATTATTTCACAGGGCTTGTACAAGATTAGAAAGCAGGGCTGATTCCTTGCAGAAATAGAGCTACTCTTGTCCATGGACTATGTTTACTATTGTACCAACAAGTCAATGGAGCTGAGCTGTAAGACCATACACAACCCATGGTCAAGAGTGATGTTGTGGAAGAAAGGCAGCATGTTTTTCTAACCTAATACAGCCCTTTAAGATAATACATATTTAATGATGGCCATACACCTTCAATAGCTAGCAGCCTAATGTGGCTGACAACTATTCCTCCCTTGACCTCCACCTCATATGCACACATACACTCTGCTCGGCCACATGTAGGTGTTCTTACTGGGGAGTGGAGAGTAAGCCAGGCATCTCTGGCAGCAACTTATCTCCTGTGAGGACAAAGATTCAGACATGATTATTTTTTTTTCTGATATAATTTGCACCTCATACACTTAAGATAGCCCCCCCCCCCAAAAAAAAAAAATTGGTGGGTTCAGTCAACTTGTCTCTTGTGTGTATGGGCAACTTAAAAGTTGAAATATGTGCAGGGTCTTGCTGCGCAATTTGCTGGACACGTAGTATCCTAACAGCTCCAATAGCCCCATTATGGCTTCAGCACATTTTCCATTTCTGCCTGAGGCAGGGTGTGTGTACAATACAAAGAAACCTTCCCACCATAACAGGTAATCCAGGGACTCTAGACTCCAAATCCAGGTTATGATGCTGCTAAAAAGAAAAATCTGAGTACAAACAGGAAAGCTGCTCACTCTTTATGACTAACTTCCCATCAGCAATAACACAAATGGCTAGTCAGAAGTAGATAGACTCTCCACACTGTGAGCTGTGACAAGCTGCTGACTCATCTTTTATCAGTGTATAGACAGGGAGCACTGAGCAGCAAAGCTGTGAGTAAACATGCAGAGGCTGTGAAGAGAGACTTGACCCTCCTCCCCTCTTCTTGTATTCCTTCTTGAGCCTGCTAGTTTCTAATAACAGGGAGCAAATGGCAGATTAGAAAAGGAAAGACACATAGTAACAGGAAATTGAAGGTTTCTCAGGTTTTTCAGCCTGAAAACAGCAACATTTTTAAATTTGGTCCAGAATCATATGCTTTATTAAATGAGACTCTATTAAGTTAGTCCTACTTGTACAAAGAAAGTAACCCGATGCAAAGGTATTCGGAGGTTTAATGTAATACGGGTCAAAGGGATTTTACAGCTGTTTAATAAACACTAAATTTTGTTTTATCAAATAAAAAGAAGACATACTTTACTGATCCCCTGCTATTCTTGTTCCAATGATGCCTGGTGCTAGGCCTAAACGTGGGTAAAACAAATGCCATTTTCTTTTAAATTTTCCTCTCTCTCTCCCTCCCATTACATCTTCTCCTTCTATCCCATGTCCGAATTGTATTGAAATGTTTCCCCTTTGACCCTCTCACATAAATCAATAAGCAGACTTCCTTCTATTGGTTGCACACCAGTGTGCAAGGTGGCATTTTTTTACCTATGTCTGTACATATGGATACCTGTCATTTAGCTCAGGGTCTCTAATATAAAGATACCCTGCTGAATAATATTCACAAGCTCCTACATGAAAACTCTTTAAGTCGACCACCCAAATTTGCATAGAAAAATTATCTTTTATAGAGTTGGACCTCTAAAAGACAAAATTACACAGAATACAGGTTAAAGTGTCTGATAGAGTCAGCAGGCATGCACAGCCCCCAAATCCCCAAATAATTATTAAAGAGCCAGAAATCATACATTATGCTTCAGCATATTTCACAGAGACAGGTATCACATCAACATGTGACAGAGAACCAGGCTTAAATGGAGATTAATATAATAGCCATGGTACTGTACACAAGTCACTACAACCCACATACATAACCTTTCTTACTTCCCTTATGAAATGCACATTTCCTAGTTCAGCCCATCATTCTTGGTCCCCAGCATGGCTTTTTTCTCATTCCTGGCTGTTATCATATCTCCCCCTCCCATTCCTGGGCCCCAGCAGGGTATCCCTTTGAATAGTGGATCTCAGCATGGTTCCCTCCCCAGCTCAATATCCTTTTAGATATGGTCCTCACCATGGCTACCCCACTCATTTCTGGTTCCTAGCATGGTTCTCCTCTCATTCCTATACCTCAACATGACTCCTCGTTCCATTTCCATTAACATTGCTAACCTTTACCATACTTGTTGACATTTCATACCTCAAAATCTGAGCTTTAAAGCCTACCTGCCCCTTTTGGTGTGGGGTCTACATAAAACCCATCCATTTTGTCACCTAGTTTCCTGGCAAAATCAGGACTGTTGGCATGTATGCTGGGAATCTCAGTGGCAGATTACATTGACTATGACATGGACTCCAGTGTGATGCTGGTCTTTTCTCTTCCCTGATGTCCTTCATAAGTCTTATGTTCTTGCCTGCTGCAGTGATTTGGTCTGTTTTCATATTGTTCTAACAGTGTATGTAATGCAATGTGTGGTCTTTTCAAAGTGATTCCCACTGAAAAAGTTGTCTAAAAAAAGTATTGTTTGGTTAGATAAGGGAGTGGTCTGCTTATAGAGAGGCAGCTTCCATAGAGTATGGGAGAAAAATCGGGCACTGAAAAAAAAATCTGCCTGGGAAGGGGGGTATCTGCTCATATTAATAGTCTTCTGGAGAGATTTTAGTGTATTGATTTATTTTAAGCATAGGTCATAAGTATGTAAGTCCTGGAAAACCTCTTTAATTTCTGTCATAGTCAAAAGGTGCTTAATGCAATTACTTTCAAACAACTTTTGGTTTTCTGGCAGCGTTTATGTCATTAATAAATGTTGCAATATACTTTGTAGTGAACTTTGGCTCCTTTCCATTTAATCTTGTGATGAAATCTACTTCTGTCCTGTATTTATTATTTCCTTTGTTTCACTATTTCCAGCTGAAATCTGTACACTGCTCTTCACTGAAGAACAGAAGTGTGAACCCCTGTATAATAGAATAGAAAATACAGAGAAGCTGAGACTGGAGGGTGGTCACACTCAGTTATATCTCAGGTATTACAAAACCTAAAAAAGAGATCCCGGTGTCATATGTCAATGATGCGATTCTTAGCTTTCATATGACTCAGAGATTACACATAGATTACAGTTCTATGTGCATTACTTCCAGAGTCATCAAAAGTTATAAATATAGTCAAGATTGGGAGCAACTTCATATAAATACACCAATCCCTATTGTGACTGACTTATGTTGCATATTCTGCATAGAGGAGTTTATTACAGTACAGAGCAGGGGAGGGGGCGTAGAAAAAACAACCCTCATATGGGAGAAATTTTCACAAGAAAAAAAAACCCCCCAGACCACCCCCCCCCCCGCCCCCCCCCCCCCCCCCAGCCCAACACAAAAAAAAAAACCCCCCCCCCCCCAACCACATACATCTAAAAATAAAAAGGGGGGCGCCACCAACACACAAAACAAAAAAAAAAAAAAACAAAAAAAAAAGAAAAAGGAAAAAAAAAAAAAAAAAAAAAAAAAAAAAAAAAAAAAGAAACCAACAAAAAAAAAAAAAAAAAAAACCCCCCACCAAAAAAAAAACAACCCCCACCCACCCCCCCACCCCACCCCCCCGGGGAGAAACCCCCACCACACCACACAAAAAAACAAACCCCCCCCCCACAACACCACAACCCAACAAACCCCCCGGGGGGGGGCCCCCCACCCCCCCCCCACCCAAAAACCCCCCCCACCCCAAACACCAAAACACCCACACCCCACCACAAAAACCCCCCGCCCCGCCACCCCCCCACCCCCCCCACACAACAACCAACACCAAAAAGAGCGAACGGCGCCACAAACGCCGACCAAAAACAACGACAGCCAACCCTACAGAGCATGTGGATGGGGCTTAGCCAAAGGCCGGGCCGGGGGGCGCCCCCCCCCCCATACAACCTTCATATGGTAGAAATTTTCACGAGGGAAAAACAATCCAGCAGACTGTTAGCATCTTAGCTGCAGATTCCATCTCTTCAGAGGAGTAGGAGACTGCATGCCATCTTTCTGGGCCGGGGGGGGGGGAAGGGGTCCCCTGGGGTATATGGGATGAAATCTGCAGAAAATGGATTCACTGTAAATTTGCATTGAGCTTCTAACTGCCAATGCGGAACCGCCCAAACAAATTCCATATTCCTTGTGTTGGTGCAGCATCGTGGATGTTTCTGACACATGCAGATAATCTGGTTACATGTTGTTTTGTGATATTTTGGATAGTGCTGTGAGCCCTGACTTGTTCTTCATGTATGTGCCTCTACATAATTGACTATTGACTGATAGTGTTGCCCCTTTTCGAGACACGTTTTCAGCACTGAAACCATGACAAGAATAAAAATGCAACATTTTTTTCTGCAATGTTATTTTTTACACTGGGGGGAAAAAAACATGAAGTTCGCACACCACCACAGTTTCCCATTGAAATCATTGGGAATGTTATGTGGCCATTTTTGAATCACATTTCATCATAGAAGACATAATCAAAGATATAATCTGTGGCAAAATACTACAGCGGGGTAGATTCATCAAGAACAGCGTATTATATGCCAGTCACATCCTCCACCATACCTCTGTCACCTGAAAGCTGCCGACACCTCTCTCCATCTGCTGTTGTGTTTTACCCTTAATGGAATAAAGCTGGAAGTTTTATCACACACTGGTGAGTGCTCCCTCTCTTATTGGTCTATTACTATTGAGTCAATTTGATTTCTTTGGAAGAGCTCGCGCACCACAGAGTTTAAAAAGGTCTCTCCATGTGCTGTCAAGAGTGATACATGAATTCCAGGACTGCTGGCTGTGCCATTCTATCCCTCTTTTCTTGGATGATTATTATATATTTATTATTATTCTAGGCCAGATTTCCCAAGGTTTGTGACATTTTAAACCCCACTTGAGACATATATTGCCGCCGTTGATGTTTTTGATCTACTTACACCACTTTCCATCACCAAAAGACACTGTGGTAAAGGCATGCTGGATGAGGAGACATCAACTCTGCCAGATTTAGTATCATTTATGCCAGAAAACTGGTATAAATGATTCTGAAATCTACATGTCTCATAATGCGTCATAAGGCACACGTTCAGACGTTGAATACACCAGTCTTCATAAATCTCCCCTCATGTCTCTCATGTCATGGTATAGTAGAGAGCTGTGGAATACTGCAGACAGGCAAAAGAAAGCTGTCCTCAAAGGAAGCTTCCAGTACTGCAGGGACACCTAAAGAAGACATTGCCATGTCAGTACTAGAATATCCTAAATTTTTCATATGGTTTATCAATGTCTCTGCCGGTCTTTGCCTAGACATGTAATGTGGTCTGTACTTTCATAAATTTGTGCATGATGCAGCTGTAGGACACCATGTCTATAAGGTCAAATTCCATAAGTCCCAGAATTAAGTCATCAGAATGGAGAGTTTATAAGATGTCTAACCACAGGGCCTGCCATCCATTGAATACAGTGAGCCTTACATTTACCAACTGTCAGTACCCCCAACTGAACTGCCCTGATCACCTGCACTATGATATACTGTTCACAACAGTGCTATGCTGCAACTGTGCAACTGTGCTGTTATGATGGCGACTACAGAGAAATGGTCCTCTACACCTCTAGGTGTGCAAAATAAAGAAAGAAAACCTCTGCAACTCCTTCACACTATGCTTTATGTGCTGTCATCTCTCATGAGTCTAGTGTCAGAGTTCAGTCCCAATCTATGCCGAGTGCTGACTATCAGTAGAAGCCCCCTCTTTATGTAAATCTGTAGTCTCCACCGTGTGGCTCTCTAGCTGTAGGGGCATGCTAGGAGTAGTAGTTTTTCTACTCCAGGTTAAAGATCACTTATAAAGGATTATATTATACTTCCATTCTTCCAGTATTGTTGATGCACGGTGTGCATAGAAGGTATCTCTTACACATGGAACAATTCTCACATGCTTTACACATTTACTGGTCTAATGTCCATTAACCTGTTCCTACACCATGCCATTAACCACTTCAGTATCGGGCCAATTTCTGGTTCAGGACCAGACACATTTTCGGTTTTTTTGTATGTGCGGTTTTGAGAGCTATAACATTTTTATCATTTGGGTTATGCAACTAATTTCTGCGTCTTTTTTGGTGACACATAGGGCTTTATTTTTATGTTGTTTTTATTTTTGCATGTTTTTTAATTTTTTTTTTTATATCTGGTAAAATATAAAAAAAAGAGGAGGAAAAACGTGTCTGCTTTTCACTTTTAATTTTTTTTTTTATTTAATAACACAAAGTTCTCCAAAAAACTTTATAATAGTTTTTCCTCTCCGTTACGGTAATTTTTATTTTGTATTGTGTTGTCGGGGTGCGGCTAGAACCTGTGATGAGGGCATGGTATTGACGTATTATTTTTTTATTTTTTTAATTATTTTACTTACATTTTTTTTTTTTTTTTTAATTTTCTATTCATTTTATTTATTTATTTATTTTTTACATTGTGTCCCCATAAGGTCATAATAGACCTTTGGACATCTGACCACTATTTTTTTGGTGGGGGAGGCTGATTTCCCCTGTAACTGAGGTTGATACTTTAGCCCCACCTGCATGAGGATTACAGCCTCCTGTCCATGACTGCTGAGCTGATCTGGGTCTCCTAGGTCCCAGCAGCTCTAGCAGTCTCTGATCCCCAGCGGATTATGTGACCACCGGGTCAGAGGGGAGTCACATTATGGCGGTGCCCATAGCTGTGTATACAGCGCTCAGGAAGGGAGGGACAGTAATAAACCTTCTCTGCCTTCTCTAGGGGAGCTCCGGCTGTAGCTACAGGCTGCCCGTTTCTGCAGCTGCACAACTTCGTGCAGCTGCTTAAAACTGCAAGAACGTATCAGTACATCCTTGCAGAACAAGAGTGGGACCGCCCACATGTATATAGTCTATGGGCGGTCCAGAAGAGGTTAAAGTGGAATTCTGGGGCTTGCATATTGATGGCCTGTGAATGGGGTTGAGCTTCAATATCAAGCATAGCCCTCAAGATATTTACAATGCTGTGCTTGGTATTCAGTGAAGAGGGTGTAGTGCTCACCCAAATGTTTCGTCCTCTTCAACCAGCTGATCTGTAGGGGTCCCAGGTGTCATACCCAAATGATCACATATAGTGAAGCCTCTTTGAGCCAACTACCTAATTTCCTTTAAAAAAAAAAGAACTATAGAGAATGCAAGATAAAGTTTCAGCAATTATCAGCAAGAGTCAGCAAGTATGTGGAGTCCCCCCAGACGCCCAAATTATGATGGAAGAGCTAGATTACATAAACACAGGCTTATTACATAGACACAGGCTTAGACTGAACTAATAGAATAGTCATGTTACTGTACACTAAAGCTGGTAAAACCCATGCACATAACCTTTCTTACTCCAATGGTGAAGTTCACTTTTCCTAGTTCATCATTCTAGGTCCAAAGCATACCTTTCCTCTCATTCCTAGTTGCCAGCATGGCTCCCCCTCTCACTCCTGGTTTCCAACATGGTATCCCAGCACTGTATCCTCAGCCTGGTCCCCCTCTCATTCCTAGTGCCTAGCATGGTATTTCTTTAAAGGATCGCCTCTCATTCCTAGACTCCAGCACGATATCCTGTTAAATATTGGTCCTCACAATGTTCCCCTCTTGGATCTCAGCATGGCTACCCCTCTTATTCCTGATTTCTAGCATGGCTGTCTTCTCATTCCTAGACCCCACCTTGACTCCCTTTTCCATTTCCCCCTACTGCTGACCATACTTGTTGACTTCATAGACTAAAATCTGAGCATACTTGCAGTTATAAACAACATTTCATAAATTAATAGGTCATGTGAATATAAGAAACTTTGTAATATAGTTTATTAAGGATAAATGTTTCCTTCACCACTTACTAAGCTATGCTCCTGCTTTATATCTTCAATCTAACTACTTGTTTGCATTAGATTAGTCTCCATATTCAGCCTTACATACAGAGCTCTATGGAGAAGGGAGAGGGTGGTAGGGGGCAGGGCCGGCGTTAGGGGGGGCAAACTGGGCAGTTGCCCAGGGCCCCAACACCCTCAGGGGCCCCATAATTTCCCTACTATTAGGATTTTTAATCAGCAGTAGAGGAAAGCATCGGCAGATGCAGATTCTGCTGGTCGCTGCTTCTACAGTTTGCCGGCACTTAGAAACAGTTACTAGCTTCCCCCCCTCCCCCCATCCAGGACATCGTAGTGTGAACGGGGGAATCTGCTGCGATGCTTTCACTATTGCCAGGCAGAGTTGCACATGAGCTTCCTCCATTTCCAGTGCACCCAGCAATTCAGCCAAATGTAAGTGTTAGTTTTGTGTAAAATATGTATATATAATATGTATATATGTGTATATTTGTTTACAGTATGTGTGTTAGCTACTGTGTGAGTACTGTATGATTGTAGGTATGTGTGTGTGTGTGTATATATGAATGTATGAGTGTAAATATATGGTATATATGTAGGTATATACAGCATATTATTGTCTGTGTTTTCTTCTGTACATGTGTACCATTATACACACTAGAATTGTATTTTATAGTGTGATGCTCAGTATATTGAGATGTTAAACAGGTTGTCCAGTTATTACTGTTTTCTGCAAGGAGGCCGGGGAAGGTGAAAAATAAGAAAGCGCATACTCACCTGTCCATGGGGTCTCCCACCGCTGTCCGGTCCTGTGGTGCCCGGGGGCTTGTTCTGTCAGAAGTCCTCGCCGCACGTAACTGCTGAGGCCAATCAGCGGCCTAAGGAAAGGACACGGGACATCACAGGTGACGTATGTGAGTGACATCCAGGTTCCTTTCCTTAGGCTGCTGAGGCGGATGATAGGCCTCAGCGGTTACGTGTGGCGAGAACTGCCGCTGGAACAAGCCCCGGGGCGCCGCTGGACCGGACAGGGGTGGGAGGACCAGGGACAGGTGAGTGTGGGTTTTATTTTTCACCTTCCCCGGCCTCCTTGCAGAAACCTGTAATTCCTGGACAACCCCTTTAAGAATTAGGCCCAACACAGTAAAACCCAGCTAAAAAGCACAGGAGATAAAAAGCAGCAAAAACACATTGTTTTTTCCCACAGCGTTTTTCATTGAGCTTTTGATGCATTTTACTCTGCACTTTCTTCCCTTATTATGGTAAATATATGTGGAAATTCTCGCATCTCCACAGATAAAATTAACCTGCTGTAGATGAGATTAAATGATGACATTTTATTCACTTTCCTCACATATTTCTGCAGCCGCCATAATCGCTGTGTTTCACGTTACAGAAAAGCGGATTTTTTTGTTGCAGATTTTTTTGCTGTTTTTTGAGCCAAAGCCAGGAGTGGATTGAGCAGGGAGTGCAAGAAGCTTCCTAGATATTTCACAATCCTGTTGTAGCCCTGCTTGGCTTTGACTCAAAAAAGCAAAATCTGCAACAAAAAAAGCTGCTTTTCCACAAAGTGGGGCTTCAGCCTTAAGGCCAGGGCCCTACGTGGCATAAACAGTCATTTTACAGTCTCTGCAAAGTGTAGTCCTAGGAACAACCTGCTTACTGCAGTGTACTATTACAGTGCAGGCAGGAAGAGGTTAATTGCTGGCTGGCGTTATGAGGGGCATCTGCAAATACAAGGGGGTAGTTGTGTTCTCAAGATGGGGAATGGAGTTACTCTGATCGTAGGGTTTGGCGCTACAAGGAGAACATTATACAGTAAAAGCCGCTATTTGTGGATTATACTGTGAGGGCAGAGGGGAATGTGGTGGTAAGTGGCTGACGTGACAGTATTTAGTCCTGGTATAGTGGTCAGTGGCTGACGTGACAGTATTTAGACCTGGTATAGCGGTCAGCGGGTGACGTGACAGTATTTAGTCCTGGTATAGCGGTCAGTGACTGATGTGACAGTATTTAGTCCTGGTATAGCGGTCAGCGGGTGACGTGACAGTATTTAGTCCTGGTATAGCGGTCAGTGACTGATGTGACAGTATTTAGTCCTGGTATAGCGGTCAGTGGGTGACGTGAGAGTATTCAGTCCTGGTATACAGCAGCGTTTTTCATTGTGATCTCAGAGTTTTCCTCTGTGGACTTTCTGTACCTATTATACCTTTATGGAAAACACCAGCATTTATGAAGGTATAGTGGACATGCTGTGAAAACGCAGCTTTTCCTCTGCACATTTTTTTCTGCAATGTGTGTATGGGATTAATCAGAATCCCCTCCACTTTGCAGGTACTGTAAAACGTTACGTTTTCACAACGTGGGGGCCCCGGCCTTAAAGACCTTAGGAACACTGTAAGCACTGCAGCACATCAAATTAACAAAATGTGACTATGTAGTAGGTACAATATTTCAACATTTGGGGCCCCACTTTTAATTTTGCCCGGGGCCCCACTTTGTCTAAAACCGGCCCTGGTAGGGGGCTGCTGCTGGCTAAATTTATTTATTGCCTCATTCTGTGCGCTGGTAGCCTCTTATCTACAACCAGCAGTGTTAAAAGATCATAAATTAGCAGAGTATAACAGCAGGAATTAATTGAGTTTCTTTTGTAGCAGAATCTTCTTCCCCCCTCCCCTCTTTTAGAATAATATGTAGAAAGTAACTCTGTCTGAAAAGTGGAGAAGGCAACATATTTCTTTAATAAGATATATAAACTTCTTAAAGGCAATGACTAATCAGACAAATAATAGTGTGCTCCCAATTATTGATGCTTTTAATGAAACAAGCCCTGGTTGACTTCCTATATTGTCAGTGGTGCTTGTTGCGGGCAGCTCATCTGCTCATGTAACCATATGATTAAAGAAAAATGTCATGTTGAAATTGTAGTACAATCTGCAGGCAGCATGTTACAGGGCAAGAGCTGACCAGATTGATATATAGTTTGTGGGAGAAGATTCAGTGGAACTTATATTTTATTCTTGTAACTCTCTGCTTATTCATTACATAGTTGGCAATTGGGCAGTCCTCAGTGATTGAAAGCCTTCCCTGTATAGGTGTGCATACATAAGTGGCTGCCAATCACTGAGTAGACCCACCCATTTGACATACATACTTGACTTGAATTACATAAATAAAATACAAATACAAAACCTGCTCTATAACAGGTTGCCTACAGATTGCATTTTCAAGGTTCCCTTTAAGGGATTAATGGGTTTGCAGTTGGTGGAGAAAGTGCGTTCCCCTCATGAATACATGAAACACATCATTTTTATATAGAAAAATGATTTCTGGAAAAAAATTAAGAGTTTATTTAGTTATATCTCTTCACACTAATAGAATATAATATACTTTTGCTATGGATTTTAGAAATGTGTGGAATAGAGGGTACACGTCTGCAATTTTAGGGCAAAAAGAAACAGAAATAGCAATGTCAATGCATTTATTTCTAGCAAAAGGCAATCTGAAAACCACTATGTCAGTATATTGTAATCTGAGGCAGTCCAATTTCTTCCTGTGTCCCAGCCACCAAAATTACATTTTAAGATTAGATTTTAATCACTATAACAAGCCTATGCTCATGGAATTCAATGTGTGAACAGCAAGATACGGGACAAATGTTTTATTATATTCCGTTTTTTTTTTCTTTATATTTTTTTGCTATGTTTAAGTAAGAACCAGCTAGCAGTTATGGCCAAATTGAATCTTTTCATTGTTAAGTTAGAAGAACAGTAAAAAGCAGGATAGAAATTAGAAAATAAATTAAGGAATATATCTTTCTATTGGGTTTGTATGTTAGTCTAACTGTTACAATGTAATAAGATAGTCCATCATCACAATAGTAACAGAGAATGCTCCCTTGTTAGCCAGAAACAATAAAACAGTTTACAATGATAGTGGATTAGTTAGAGAAATCCAGTAAGACTTACATGAACTACCATTTAAGTAAGATATATGGCTTCATTTTGCAATATTAAAGGCTACATGAGTATTTAAGGTCATAAAGGTTTTGGTCACCTTTTTTTTTAATTTCAGATAACAGATAGGGAAGGTGCAATTCTAAAAGATATACATTGGGGAACCATAGACAGTACTACTATGGGCTACGTTGTTGCTGAAATATACTGCAGGGAATGCAAGCATGATCACCTGAAACCATAAGTCAGGGTATACATTTACAGACATGTCCTTCCTTACCTTTTCTCTTGGCTGGACATGTTCAGATATTAGTCATGAGATGACTAGCTTTTCAACATTGTTTTGCAAAATTGGAGTTCTTGACTAAATTCGAGATAAGTTAAAGGTGCACACATCTGTGTCACCTTGGCAACTCGAAATATTCTTAGCGTGACAGGATACCCACATAGAAGTAGGATGCATTTCCTGTGTGTTGAAATGGCACACAGAAAACAGAGAGCAGCGTAGAAGGGCAGTTCTGGGGTGGAGTGGCGGGGGATTAGTGCAGGTGAGTATCCATGCTCATTATTTTATCGTGCTCTGCCGATATTCCCCCTACAACAACCGCTGCTTTCCAGAGGTGTAGCTAGGGGTTCAGCACAGGGGGGGCGAACATGTCCAAGTGGGCCCCCAACTTGGACATGTTTGTATACCGATACTATGAGTATACGGTGAGCGTATAGTGGTATATAGCGGCTGCGACTGTTTTGGAAATCACAGCATTTCCGCTGCGCATATTTTACTGCAAAGTGGGGATGGGATGGAGGCCTCATGTGTCGAAAACCCACAGTAAAAAAATGTGGCATTTTAGCAAATCCCATCCACACATCGCGGAAAAATATGTGCAGCAGACGCACTGCAATTTCCAAAACCGTTGCGGTTTTGGAAATTGCAGCATGTCAATTATGTCTATGGAAACACTGGCGGTTTCCATATAGGTGTGTTAAAAACAGAAAGTCCACGGGGAATCCTCTGCAGACCTTCTGTGAAAAGCACTGCAGGAAAAACCACAATGTTACCGCCGCAGTTTTTCCTGCAGCGTTTTTTTTTGCTGGAGCCCGCTACGTGGGGCCTTAGTCTTAATAAAGCCCAAGTGCAACTTTAATTAAATTAATTGCCCCCTCATATTATGTCTCTGATTCCCCCTGACATAAATACTGCACCTCTAATGACCCCTTATATCAATGACCACCCCCTTATGTTCATAATGCCTCCTAATATAATTGATGCCTCCTAATGGCCCCTTATATAAATAACCTCCCCTCTTGGATTCATAATGCCCCCCAATAACCCTTATATAAATGACCCCCCATCGTCATAATGCCCCCTAATGAATCCTCCCTTTATAGTTAGATTTCCCCCTCCTAACCACCCCTTATACTATTACATACCTTCCAACTTTCAAAGGACAGAAAGAGGGGCAAAATATACGGTGTGCTATGCGCGCCGTGGCAAATTTAGCTCCACCCACTTCTATGTGGACTCCGCCCATTCTCATCTATTTTTCCATGTGCCCCCACACAGTATAATGCTCCTATAGTGACCCTAACATTATATGCCCCCCACATTATAATGTTCTCCTCCAATTGCCCCACAGTATTAAGTCCCTCTAATCGTGCCCCAGAGGGGGAAATTAAACTGGGGCAGCTGTAGGGTGACATTAAACTATGGGACAGTTGGAGGGTGACATTAAACAGTGGGGGGTAGTTGGAGGGGAACATTAAACTGGGGGCAACTAGAGGCAGACATGTCTCACTCCAACTACCCCCCACAGTTTATTGTCCTCCTCCATTTGCCCCCAGTTTAATGTCATCCTCCATCTGCTCCCCCAAATTAATGTCCCCTTTATCTGCCACCATCTTAATGTCCCCTTCATCTGTCACCAGCTTCATGCCCCCTTCATCAGCCCCCAGTTTAATGCCCCCCTTTATCTGCCACCAATTTAATTTCCCCCCTTCATCTGCCCCCAGTTTAATTGCCCCCTCCATCTACCACCAGCTTACTGTCCCCCTTTATCTGCCAGCAGTTTAATTGCCCCCTTCATCTGCCTTCAGTTTAACTGGCCCCTACATCTGCCTCCAGTTCCCCTCTTTTGCTCACACATGCTGTCTCTCTGTCTCTTCGATCACTCGCTGTTCCCAGCTTTCTTTGTAACATCACAGTCTGTCCCGCGGTATCCAGAATAGCTCCGCCCACACAAGAGTCTGATCATATGGTCATGATGTCATCAAAGGTCCTTTACCCACTAGGATTTAGCATCTACCCTTTACACTACCCTAATAAAGATTGTTAATAGCAAAACACTTCAGGGGCATAGCGAGACAAACTGTAAGCTATGAGGGATCGCGGGACAGCTATGTAAAATCAGGACTCCCCCATTGGGAGCTATGCTATTAATATACACACAAAAAAAAAAAAAAAAAAAAAAGTCACTCACCTACCTTCAATCCTGATGAATGGAACCACCGCTTTCTCCCTGTCCACGCACAGGACGTCTGTGTCTGAGCACAGCCGGCACGATGTTGTGACGTAATTGCTGAGCCCTTTCCATACAGAGCAGGTGCTGGCTGTATAATACAGTATATATCTTAGTAGCATAATAACATAATTGATGAGGTTTGATAAAGACACAGGTCTATCAAGTCCAATATATAACCCTACAGTGTTGATCCAGAGGAAGCCAAA
Organism: Leptodactylus fallax; assembly: GCA_947044405.1. Classification (NCBI taxonomy): domain Eukaryota; kingdom Metazoa; phylum Chordata; class Amphibia; order Anura; family Leptodactylidae; genus Leptodactylus; species Leptodactylus fallax. Next base: position 48,549 of record CAMRHE010000008.1, read on the forward strand.
AAAAAACCCATGAGGCTGATGCCGATTTCCCTATGTCAGGGGAAAAAAATTCCTTCCCGACTCCAACTCCAGAAATCAGTATAAAACCCTGGATCAACTTGTCTGTACCAAAAATCTAAAACCTGTATCCTGTAATATTTTGTCATTCAAGAATGGAATCCAGGCCCTTTTTGAACTTGCATAATGAATCCACCATCACAACATCTTGTGGCAGTGAGTTCCATAGCTTTACTACTCTTACAGTAAAGAATCCCCAGCTATGTGGCTGGTGAATGTTCTCTCCTCTAGCCGTAGAGGATGTCCCCTTGTCACTGGTCTAGGAGTAAAAAGTTCATTAGAAAAGTCTTTGTACTGTCCCTTCATGTATTTGTACATTGTATATTTGTACATTGTGATTAGATCTCTCCATAGCATTTTTCTCACTGTTTTATGTGATTCACCATTGAGACCAACAAGAAGGTAGTTGTTGCCCTTTGTTCCCTACTCTACGGCCTACTGGTAGATCACAGTCTACTTTTTGTCTATTAGAGAGTTGCATATATTAGTTCCAGCAGTGAGTGGTATTTTAGTAGAACAAGAATGAACTTTAGTTCTATCAGTATAAGTTGACGTTAATGTCCTCTGTGTAGGCAGTACATTAAATGGGAACAAAATTGATTCATTATTCTTTTTTCTGAATCATATATTAGCTTCTTTAGCTCTGGGATGCCTGGTGACATATATCACTCCTAGTGAATGCCTGAAAAGAATTACTCTTATCCATTCTGTCTTGTAATGTATGCTCTTTTTAATACATTCCATTCTCTATTATTTTTTTGGTGAATATATATGAAAGTGTAATATGTATCATATTACAGGATATTTCTCACCTTCCAGCAGTCTATAGCTGTAAAAGTGGTCACATAAAATGTGAGATAAACATATACTTTATCCAACAATTGCTGCATTGTATTTAAGCTAGCCATATACTATACGTTAGATCAATGTTGACCAAATCTGTCGATTTCAGCAGGACCAGTTGGCCATTTAAAGTTTATGTATGTCTTCCAACTCAACCTTGGTGGCACATGATGGGGGTAGAAAGACAGAGGAACTGGATTTCGACATACCAGATCCTTATTTTTTATTTATAAAAACATCTTTAAATTTTGCAAGAAACAAGGGCATTTCTTTTTTCCTGCTGCAATGAGAATTTTTTTCTCTTTCCTTGTAGGCGAAAATATCTCACCAAGTAGCCTTAAGAAAGGGAACCTTCAGGGAGAAAGCTCTAATAATATGTTTTCTTCATAGTTGTTTCCTAATAAGTTGTTCCTTCTTAGTGTCCTGGTGCTGGTGTCATGAGCTTACATATAATACTGTATTTCAGTTCTGTTCTGAAATGATCAGATAGCTTATTGGCTGTTCAGACATGAGACTATAGACATGTATGTATAATCTCCAATAGATACATTCAGAATCTATGGCATTCACATTTTGACTATACGCATAAACTGATTCCTATATAGTATCATGAGAAACTTTTCAAATTGTACCTCATAATAGTTGAAAAATAGAAGGCTAATATATTTCATCATTTTATTGTAATATACAAAACAACTCAACTGTATCCAGAGCAAAAATAAAACCCAAACAGGAAAAAACTACCTGTCCCAATAGCGGATGAAACAATGCGTCACTTTAGATTCACACTATCACATCTTTTCTTCGGTCTAATGAGACTAGATTTAACAATTCCCGGAAGACATGAACCACATTTGTCTTAGACAGAACAGGGATACAGGGATAATTGAACATCTGTCTGCACTGAACAAGTGAACAGAATTGTTAGGTCTATTTGAAAGTGAGAAATGGAAGGAATAGCAATGTTCTAGTAGAAATGGCAAAAAGTTACAATATATTTTGTTTATTTTGCTGTTTCCTTCTGTGAATTGCAAGGGTGTCTTAAAGGGTGACTAGCCATAATATAGAGACCACAGCATCATAAACTGCTCAATGTTAATATAAAAATTCCCATAATGCAAACTGTCATAGAAGATTAACTTCTTATATGGGTACTTGAAATACTGTATGTAGGCAGCTCAAATACATTCAGAACCATTCCAGTTTGCTTATCCATAATGGTGAAGTCACCTAATGCAACTGGACAATGACTGTACACATGTTCACATTGCCTTCATTATCCAAGCTCATTCTCCCCTAGTCTAAGATCAATATCTGATCTCATTGTGGATAGGGAACTGGAGTAATTTTGTCCAGGAGAAAAATAATTTGCATTGTTAAACCTGCCCTAAAAATCAATACTTTACAGTTTATATTAGAAGTTTAGCTGAAAGGTATCTCCAATGAGTAGTCTCTTGTTCTTGGTTAAACAACATCAGCACTTAAACACTAATATAAAATATTCTTAAAATTAACTTTAAACGCATTCTATACTTATTATCTATCTATGTATCTATCTAGAGTAGTGCTTGAAAGTTGGTGAACCCTTCAGGATGTTTCCAATCAATGGGATGACAATCAGGTTTGAGTGGGCGACTTCACATCACTTGTTTGTGGAAGTCTATCATGGTACGAACAAAGGAGATTATTGGGGACCTCAGAAGAAGAGTTGTTGATACTCACCAGGATGAAAATATCTTATACAGTGCTCAAAAAAGGATAACCTAAGGGTGGTGACATATTCCCTTTAGATAGAAAAAGTCAAAATTTTGAGTGGAGGAAACATACGATTTAAAAACAAACTAAAAGATAATGCAAAATTGTCTAAGGTTAAAAAAGTTAATTTATATTTGTAATTTCTTTTCCTAGTTTTTTTCTTTGTAAGACAAACTATTTCTTATTCTTGTAAAATCTGATACATTTTTCCTCCTAGGGATATTCTGATCAGTAGCAACTATGAACAGCCAGCTATCTCAGCTACTCTTTAGAAAAATAGAAGCTACCAATTGGTAACGTGTGTTGAAAAATTGCAAAATGGTGGTCAGTGGGTTTATTTTCTGTTTTTTTCAGATGCTGTAAGCAGGTTCAGTGAAGTGGTACCCCTAGTTGAAGGACATTTAGGGAATATCCCATGAATATGACATAAGATTTTTCAGAACTTTCTATTAAAGCAATTTTCCAGTATTGTAAAAAAAAAAATATCACATTTGTTTATAAATTAATAAATATGTGCATACTCAGTTGTAAAGGTCTCAACTGCAGTTCCAACTTCTTGGCATTGGAGCAGTTACAAAAGATTGGTGTCAGTATTGTGCATATTTACTATAAGACATCACTATAAGATTTTTTGAAACTGGAAAACCATTTTAATTAGTGAACTGAGGGCCATAAGGGATTCTCAAAAGGGTCAAGGGGAAACATCTATAGCAAACACTGTCTGGGGTGTAACTTGAGGGGGTACATAAGGTGCTGTCACACTCCGGTCCAGGAGCCTTAGGGGGCCCATAAATGAGGAGACCAATAATGAGGAAACTATATGAGAGTACAGTAGACCAGAATATAGGAGACCATACTTCCCAATATGAGGAGACCAATACTATAAACATTATATTACTTCCATTATAGTTGGGGGCCTGGTACAGATTTTGCATTAGGGCGCAGGAACTTCATGTTACACCTCTGGCAGCAACTGTAAATGATGATACACTGATGATGCACTGCTCTATTTGAGTATCATATCATAGCTATGTGTAGCACTATGTGTAGCACACTGGCATGATAAAATCATGAACTGTGACACAATACTCAAATAGAGTATGCTTCAACATTTGTCCAGATGATGCTTTCTTCATCATATAGGAAGGGAGGGAGGAAACAGTTAGTCTTGTACTTCCTCATCTGTGTATAGGAGAAAGTGATAAAATGGTTAGAATGGCCTCCAAACTATCTCAAAGACAGTCAAAGTTTTGTTCTGCAGTCAGTAACATTATATGGACGTCATAGCTACAACCCTGTTTGTTAGCCTCAGGTCAGACTATGTAACCCTTTTTTTGATCTGCACCCTGCAGCCAAGGGTGCAGGGTGCAGATGCTTTGTAGAATTAGAGATTGAAAGCACATTATTTAACAGGAAGATTACCCCAAAAAGGGAAATACAGACTAACACCAGAGAGTATCATCTTAACACTCAGCTCCAATCTCAGTGGATGTCCCCAAGAACTGTACCACCAGCATCTGGAAGAAGTTGTTGGTTGTTCCCTGTTCTTCACCAATAAACCGAGTTTCTTCATTTGCAACCCTGTCTCCAGAGTCTCATTCCTGCACCTACCATCAAGGGCACTCTAACCACCATCAGGTTCAGGAAGGCTTGCCATTAAGATGTGCCATGGGGAACCATTACTACCACTGTCATACACAATTCAGACACCAGCCTTTGAGAAGTGCCGGACGATCTGTAGAGATTTTTGCCATTGTAACAATAGCTAGTACTTCTCCCAACCTCCTGTTCTTCTTCCATCCAGCTGTAATGTTTTATGTTCAACGGGCCTTTTGATTTCTTCAGGGTTACATTAAATAGCTGATTAACATTTGAGACATTCATATATTTTAATCATTTATTGTATACTTATTCTAAAGAACTTTTTTTATAATGGTTAATATTATTAAATCTTTTTAAAATGTGCATTTAAGGTTCAGGCTCATTTGCTGTAAGACATCATGCCGGCATAAAATAGAAATAACACTAAATCACTGCCATTCATAAGTACCTAAAAAACTTATCTGTCACACTGGATACAGTTCAGTAAAATAAAGAAAAAAGTGTAATATGTTGCTAGTTCATTAAGGGACGTAGGCAGCATTAAGTATATTAGGTAGGGTTTGGAATTGGTCGCAGCAGGCATATTTTATTCACACAGAGTCATTACAAAGACTACGTCAAAATAATGAGGCTGATCCCCATGGACTCTTTATATTGTTTCTATCATGTTAGGTATGAAAAGAAAATACCTTCTGCAAATTAAATTCATAATCTTTTAGAAATGACTCCTGCTTTTCTCTATCGGGAAGCTCCACATGCCTAATTTATTTTCTTATTTCCAGAGTTAATAAAGACACTTGCATGTGAAAATGAGCGCTCAAAAAAGCTGCATGGACTGCGACCAAATAATCCTCCTATTTCTGTGACTTTTCTATCCTTACGCATCAATCTGCAGGGAAACTGTGACAGATTGTAGACAAAGCTGTGCCTTATTTCCTCCGCTCTGATATGAGATCCATCAGGTCGGATTACACACTGATATCTGTATAGGACTCCATAGGGAGGCAGAGTGCTAAGAAAGCATTACAGACAGGCATGCCTAAAATTGGCCTTGGTTAGAAAATATAGGTTGCTTCACTTTGTAGAGAATAGAGATGTAAAGCAAGTAATGTTAAGCATGTAAAGCAAAGCCAAAAGATTACATTATCTAGTGTGACATTGTACTACTATATATTCATACATTTATACATTGTGCAAATGTACTATATATAGTATTAAACGTATAACAGTGTCTTTCATATATCTATAGTAGATGTTTTGTGACAGTCACTTCTGTAGGTGAATCCATAAGATAGAAAATCACATTACTACACCTTCTAGCCCAGGAGTGGGTTCCACGATAGACATACAGATTCACATACAACACTTAAACACAAACACCATAGAGTCCTATAAAGATCTCATGATATTTTCTTCCATCAGAAAAGTAAAAAACATAACAGAAAAAACCTTCCATCATGATTTTTACATGAGAGTGAATGCAGATGGCACCAATGCTCCGTCTCCATCAGTCACTTAATATCCATTGCACTCATCCTATGATAGATGAGAGCAACAGACATTAATAATGGTAGTGTGAATCTACACTTAGTTTAATTCAGCACATCCAATGGGGGGTCTGGTTGATATGGCTATAATACAGATGCCACAATGCAGTCATATTACATGACATGAATAACTTAGGTGATGTTTTGTATCTAGATTTATCATAACATAAGGTAACCCAATGCGCTAAAGGCAACCATACGCCTTCAATAGCTGTTAGACAATCACTTGTGCTTGAAGAAATAATATATGATAAAGGGCTACTAAAAATTATTTGCGTGCAATGTATTGTAAAATTCAAGCATCACTGACTTAAAGATATTTTCTAAATCTTGACAACAAATGGTTAACTGAGTGTGCACTAGCTCTGTGCTGAGAATGGCTGAGACTGATGTCTGTCAATCTCAGCCTATATATGAGGCAGAGAATACGTACCTCCCCTTCCCCAATGTCAAAAAGAAGCTAGGCTAGACATGGTGAAATGTACATAGGGTCAGTTTCTCAGTCATGAGAATAATGGGTAATTCAATAGAGGAATAGCAAGTGGTCTAAAAGTCATAAGTGTGCCTCATGACTACAGCACCAGTGGCTAAACAGTGCCATGTTTGATATTATAATACAAGTGCAGCTCCAATAAGTTGAATGGCACTGTGACAGCATGCACTGGAAAGTGACGTATGTTACTCAATAAGATTGGCTTCTCACGTGGGGATATCCCTCCTATGAGGAGGAGTGTTCCAAAAGCAATAAACATTGCTCTGACCACTCACTAAGTCTCTGCAGCATATGGCCATCTGCTGACCACCAGGACCTACTGCTGCTTTTATCAAACATTTCACTACCTGGATCATTCATTTCCTTTCAGTTGATATCTCTACTATCATCATGGGAGTCTTCAACCTTCCCATTGCCACAAACCATCCTGCTGCCTCCAAACTCCTATCTCCTACCTCTTACAAACACTTGACCTTATCTTCCCTTGCCTTTGTTCCCTATCCAATCTCTCTCGCTTGTCCGCCACCCTATAAGTCCACAACTTACATTCTCACCCCTTTTCTCTTCAACAATCCACCCCCCCAGTTCATAAACTAACATACCCCTGTAGGAACCCTACCCACCTTGACATTCACACATTCCTTGTCCACCACTTCCTGCTGTGTCTTCACTTCATGACATACATGTTGCTGCTGCTTCCTACAACCTCAATTCCAAAAAAGTTAGGGAGCTGTGTACAATGTCAAGAAAACACAATGATTTGGAAGTCTCATATAACCATACTTTATTCACAAAAGAACATAGAACACATATCAGAAGTTGAAAGCTAGACATATTTCCATTTCATGTCAGCAACACATTTCAAAAAGTTGGGACAAGATCATGTTTACCATTGTGTGGCATCCTATCTTCTATTTACAACAGGCTGTAAATGTCTGGGTAGTGGGGAGACCAAATGGCAAAGGAATGTTGTCCCATTCTTGTCTGATATAGGATTCTAGATGTTCAGTAGTCTTGGATCTTCTTTGCCAGATGATTTGTTTCACATTGTGCCAAATGTAAGCCATATTCCGGGGTGGGCTCCCCAGGATACAGCGAAGTCACGAACAAAGGAAGCGACTCCAAATCAATTTAGTAAAAAACAAGATTTTACTTTGTGTAGTAACACCTCTTTACCAAAAAAAACCACTCTCAACTATTTACATACACTTAGCCAGAAAGCTGAGACCCTGGTTTTGTACAGCGCGGTGCCCTCTCATTTGCAGCTCCAAAACACTTCAAGCTTTTACCTATCTGCAGGCTACAACTAACCACAACTAACTTACCTTTTTATCACCCTAGTCACAGAAACAATTCAGTGAGTGCGATAGGGGCACCGGCGGTATAACACAAGAGCTTACAAACTTATCAAAATACCCCTATTCCCCACAAAGTACAACCGAGTAAATATAATAGTAGGTCATCTTGCAAGCCAAAGAAATGTGACAATGTATAAGATGTCGCTTCTAGACTTCATCAGAAGCTCCTCTCTGGGAGTTACAACTCAATAGAATTCTCTGAGACTTACTACCGAATAGGTAACTAATTCACCAGTAGTGTGGCCTGTGAAGATGAGTATGCCTAACTAGTCTAACTACAGGCCCTTACTCAGTCCCAAGCAATTTGCACCAAAAATGTAATGCGGTGCGTGCACGATTACTTCAGTTACTGACCCAGGTCTCTTGTACCTTTTCGCCTTGGTCTGGAGCAACTGGAAGCGGGGCTCATCCAGAAAACATGCGATCTCACTGACAGGGCCACTTCTTAGCCGGGTCCTTGATAGCAATCTTCAACTTAGGATGCTGTCTGAACAAACCCTGGAACAGTCTCTGCTTCAGCACCTCCTTGTTATATCTCTGATCCCTTAGGAATCTTTTTCCTCTCACTTCAGTCCTTCTTCTTCTAAAAGCTCAAAAGCACACTCCTAAGATGGCTGCCACACACACTCTGCTGATTCTTGTACCACCTCTGCAGAACAGGGTCTCCACGTCACTACTCCAGGGAATTACAGAATTACAGTCCTTCCCATTTCTGAGGTAACAGTGGCCTCTTGTGGTCAAACAAACAAATATCAGTTTATAAAAAAAAATAAACATCTACAGAAACAGGTACACTTATAACATGAGGGCTGTTTCCCCATCTTTCACAAATGCCAAATGTTTTCTCTTGGTGGCAAGTCTGGATTGCAGGCAGACCAATTCAGCAGTCGGACTCTTCTTCTGAGAGGCCAAGCTGTTGTGATGCATAAGGTATTTGGTTTAGCAGATGTTATCTGGATTGGGGAATATTTTGTTCTAAACCTCTATATAATGCTCAGCATTAATAGTGCCTCAAGATTTGTAAGCTGCCCATGCCATAGATACTAATGCAACACCATTCATCAGAGATGCAGGCTTTTGAAATGTGTGCTGATATTAAGTTGGATGGTCCCTTCCTCTTGAGTCCGCAGTACATGACGTCCATGGTTTCCATAAAGAATTTCAAATTTTGACCACAGAACAATTTTCCATTTTGCCTGAGTCCATTTTAAGTGAGAACACGTCAGCATTTCTGGATTGCATTGATACATGGCTTCTTCTTTACTTGACACAGCTTGAATTTTGTGAATTGCACGTCAAACTGTGTTTGCAGACAGTGATTTCTGGGAGCATTACTGAACTCATGCAGTGATTTGCATTACCGATTTATGGCTGTTTTTAATGCAGTGCTGCCTGAATGCCCGTAAATCATGAGCATCCAAAATTGACCACTGGCTTTGTCCCTTGTGCACATGGATTTCTCTGGATTCTCTGAATCTTATGATATTATGTACTGTAAATGGTGGGATATTCAAAGTCTTTGCAATTTTACTTTAAGGAGCATTTTTCTGAAATTGTTCCACAATTTTTAGATGCAGATCTTCACAGATTGGTGAACCTCTGCCCATCTTTGCTTTTGAGAGACTCTGCCTAATAGACACGTGAAGTAGTTGAAAATTGACCCTCCTGCTGTTTTTCATTAGCACCACTTACACCAATTTTTTTGCTGTATTGCTGCTATCAGTTTCTAAATTAGTTAATCTTTACAAATGAAATGAAACAATGACTAGCTTTGAACTTCTGATAGTGTTTTATGTTCCATTGTAAATAAAATATGGTTATATGAGATTTCCAAATCATTGCATTCTTGTTTTCTTTATATTTTACTCAGCATCCAAACTTTATGGAATCAGGGTTGTATAACTCCATTATTACTTAAGTTCTAGACTCACTCGCTCCCCTCACACTAGAGATAGTTGAATCAAAAGGCAACCTTGGCATACTGACCTGACAAAAAATACTGTTATGAGCTTCAAGGGTTGTAGATCGCCACTAGAATATAAGCCACTTCTTCAGTTGCAAACAAGTGGGTTTTCAACCTCAGCTATCCAAAACAGGTTTACTTTAATACTCTCATATATTCCTTATTTCACAACCCTACGCAGTTGTTTAATATATTAAACTCCTTTCTCCGTTCACCATTGTCCACTGCAACATCAATTATCTGAAATTAATATTTTGCTCATATTTCAAAAATGAAAAAGTAAAGTATCAGAAAAAGTATCAACCAACAGTCCCTGTAACCATTCTACACAGAAACTGACATAGCCAAAGTTTTAAATGACCTACTAACTGCCAAGCCAAACAACAATACTCTGTCTCTTTCTAGACATATTCTCTGCTTTTGACACAGTTGACCATTCTCTCCTGTTACAAATGCTCTCATCCTTTGTCATCACAGACTTGACCTTCTCCTGGGTATCTTCATACCTCTCCAACTACACATTTGGCATCTCTTATTGGACTTAATATTCATGCCAGCTTCATGTCACACTATGCATGAACTGTGAGGGTCACAAATCACCTCCTGATAGCAAACAGATAACAGATCCCTCTGTCACGCACCACAACTTTCCAGATTGTTTTTTGACCGGTTGTAAATAACTTCTCTACTTAGATTGCATTTTGTTTTGTTTTTTTAAGGACTCTAAAATCCTTTGAAGACCATGTGTATAAAAATCTGTGAATTTTCAGTTCTTGTATAACACCATATGAAGGAAGCTTGCACTTCTGAAAGCTTACTTATCAAATATACTCAGTTAGCCTCTAAAAGGTATCGCCTGATTTCTTCATTCTTCCACTACTTTCAATGGCTAACACGGTACAACATTATACTACTACCACTTCCTCACCACACTCTATTTTTGTAGGTGTCCCCCATGGGTTGGTCCTGGTAACCCTACTATTCTCCATCTATATCTTTGGTATGGGCCAACTCCTGGAGTCCCATGGCTTTCAATACCACTGTTATGCCGATGACACATAATAAATCTCTCTGGTACAGACATTACTGCTCTCTTAGCCAGAGTTCCAGCATGTCTAGAAACTATAGCCACCTTCTCCTCCTGCTTTCTCAAACTCAATATGGAAAAAACAGTTTATAGTCATTACCCAACCTAAAACAGCCCCCCTACCTGATATTTTAATCAATGTTAATGACTCCCCTACTACCCCAGTCCAACAAGCATTCTGCCTCAGGGTAACCTTTGATTGTGCCCTGTCCTTTAAAGGTGACCTTTTACTACCCCCACCAACTCCAACTCTTTGCATTGTTCAATAGGTGCCTCTGCACTGATTCCAGTACATTTGGAATTTTTTTCTCTAGCCCCCACCGTTTCTGAGCAATCATTTGTGCTAGTTTCAGCACAATTAGTGGCTGGAGAAAAAATTCCAAACATGCCATTCCCTTACGTCCTACAGCAGTACAATATGAGGTATCTCTGCCCCTGTGTGTTGTCTAGGACAGGTGGAACTTTTAATTAGCACCAAAAACGTGCTTACTAACCTGCCCTATAAGAGGGCATGAAAGACCTCCCTCACTTGTGTTTTTTTCTGTCCTGTGTGGGACAGGTGGAGGAGGTCTCTTGTGACCTCTCTTGCTGTAAGGGTTTTTTTTCTTACCTTGAGGTGGTCGGTCTACTTCTGTTGCCGGCTTGCGTCCGTTCTTCTGCAGCGCTCTTCTGCCAGTAAATCTTCGGCCGGCGGTAGGCTTTGGCCTAGCCGGAAGTGACATCGGGCTTTGCGGCCGGCCGGAACCCTTCTCAGCGTCCGGGTTTCCATGGGGCTGGATTTCGCCGGACTCCTTCGTGGCCTACTTCCGTTTTTTTCAGGAGAGCTCAGGAGGGTAAGTAATAATTATTTTTATATTTATTTATTCTTGTTTATATGTGTTATATGAATTATTTATTCATATCGCTGGGCCTGCTCTGCATGGAGTTTCTATATATATTTTCATTGTGTTTAGTAATTGTGTTTGGCTCCTCCTCCACTTATGGTTGCCTTTAAAATGTCCCATAGTCCATTTGGGCTGTGGGCTGTGATTTTTCTGGCTCTCCTCTACTGCTAAGGAGTAGTAATATTCCCTTCTGTGATTCAGAGATTACTCTACTCTACTACTGCGTATACTATTGCTGCGTTTTTTTGCAATGACCGACCTCCTTAAAGTACCCCTCTTTTTCTGGTTCTGGTTGCGGTTTGTAATATTGGTATTGTTATTGTCTGTGACTTTTTGTGGTCTTTTTAGATGTCTTCTTCTGCTTCTGGCTCTAGTGATGGAGATTTTAGGAGGAAGAAATCCTCCAAGCGTAAACATTTAGCCTGTTTAGACTGTAAGACTCCCTTGCCTGACGGCTACGAATTCACCCGTTGTTGCCAGTGTCGTGGCCCCCCTTCTGAGGAGCCATCCATACGTGAGGTTGTGACATGGGTGAAAGAATACACTTCAGGATTCTCTCAAAGAAATCCGGAATTCAATCCCCCAGATCGCCAAGAGACCACGTCTTGAAAAACATCCTCTCTTGCAGGTCTTGGACGAAGATTTTCAGGTTGTGGATGAAACTTTGTCCTCTGGCTGAAGATACCAGCAGACCTCTCTTCCCACTCGAGAAAATTAATAGGCTGCTGAAGTCCATCCGGTTTAAGGACCATGATGTTGGTGGGGAAGCCTCCACGTCCACCTATAGAGGGCCCAGAGTCTTCCACGTGAACGAGACATTAAAAAAATTTATGTCTTCAGAGTGGAAATTTCCGGAGAAACCCTTTGTAATTACTGGTAGGTTTAAGACCTTGTTCCCCATCGCAGAGTCTCAATTGGATCAGTGGGGTCCTCCCCCTAAAATGGATATAGTGGTAGCCAAGTTATCTCGCCGCACTCTAGTACCATCTGAGGATGGAGCAAATTTACAGGATCCTATGGATAGACGCATGGAGAATACTCTCAAGAAGGCCTACTCAGCGGCCTCTGCCCAGACCTCGGTCGCTGTTGCGTCATGTGAAGTCTCAGCCAAACTATGGGCTGATTTGCTCCAGCTTGAGAGGGACATCGATTCTGGTGTCTCCAGAGACGAGCTACTTTCTTTTTTAAGTTCGACTTCTTTGGCGGTAGAATTTTTAGCTGAAGCCTCCCATTATCAACTAAGGCTGGCGTCAAAGTCCTTGGCGCTTTCCACAGCGGCGAGGAGACCTTTATGGTTAAAACCTTGGAGAACTGATTTTATCTCCAAGTATAACTTTTGTGCTTTACCATTTGAGCCAGCAATGTAGCTTGGATGAAATTTTAGAGGGCTTGGCTGATAAAAAAGGCAAACCTCTGCATCAGTCTTTTAGGGTAGATTTGGCCGTGGCCACAGCAGAGGTTATCCACCTCGACATGGTCAGCAGTTCCAGAGGGGCTCTAGGTACTACTCTAGAGGCTCTGGACAGAGATTCCCCAAGACTGAGGATAGAAGGAAGCCCAGTTTTTGACATGAGAAGCTGTCTTCCTGTGGCCGAGATTCCTGTCGGGGGTCGTCTCTCCCTTTTCTTCAGCGCTTGGCAGGAAAAAATTCAGGACCCTTGGGTCTTACAGTTAATTCAGCGAGGATATGCAATCGAGTTTCTCTGTGCTCCCCGAGATCGGTTTGTCCTAACTCGCTGTCTTCCTGCGACTCAGCAGGGTATTTTGGAACGCTCCATTCAAGAGTATATCCACAAAGGAGCTCTAGAAGAGGTTCCTTCTCTAGAAGAAGGTTTGGGAGTTTATTCTCCCGTTTTTCTAGTGCCAAAGCCAGCAGGCAGATGGAGGATGATTATAGATCTGAGGTATCTGAATCAAAATGGTTCCGCATGGAAACCATAAACTCAGTTTCTTCTTTTCTTCTCCAGGGCGACGTTTTTGTCACCCTAGATCTGAAGGATGCTTATTTGCACGTGCCAATTTACCCTCCGCACAGGAAATTCTTAAGGATTGCGGTTATAGTTTCCGGCCACAGGAAGCATTATCAGTTCTCGGCCCTCTCTTTCGGGATCTCCTCGGCTCCCCACAATTTTACCAAGGTGGTGGCTCCCATAGTAGCCACACTCAGGCTTCAGGGACTCTTTGTGGTCCCTTATCTAGACGACTGGCTAATAAAAGCCCAGTCAGTGTCTGTTCTGCTCCAGAATTTACAGATTGCCATATCCCTGCTTCAAAGCCTGGGATGGCTCATAAATTGGGAGAAGTCAGAAATCGTCCCCTCAACCCAAAGGAAGTTTCTTGGTTACTTCCTAGATTCAGACCGGCTGGAAATCTCCTTGACAACTGCAAGGAAAGAGAAATTAATTTCAGAGGTTCGGCAACTTTTCAGGAGGCCGAGAGTGTCCATCAGAACTTTGATGAAGATCCTAGGTCTGATGTCATCTTCAGTCATGGCGGTTCCTTGGGCCTTATGGCATCTATGTCCTCTTCAGATGGAAATCTTAGGAATTTGGGATCGCTCTCTTCCCGGTCTCAACAGGAGGATTCAACTCTCCCCCAGGACCCGTCTTTCCCTCAGACGGTGGTTGCACCTGAAGGACGGAAGGTCCATGGTCCAACCTCATTGGACCCTGTTGACTACAGATGCATCCCTTTCGGGATGGGGAGCCCATCTGGATGGAAACTCCATTAAGGGAGTCTGGAGCGCTCCAGAAAGAAGGACGTCGTCCAACTGAAAGGAGCTCAGAGCTGTGTACCGTGCCTTACTCCAATTCTCTCCTCTTCTCAAGGGAAGAGCAGTCAAGATTCGTTCAGACAACATGATGACGTATTATATGTGAACAGACAGGGAGGCACCAGATCATCATCCCTCCTCAGGGAGGCAGATCTGATTTTTTCCTGGGCAGAGAAAAATCTGACCCATCTGTCCGCGGTTCACATCAAGGACTCCCTGAACTCAGTAGCGGATCGGTTGAGTCGGGGTCTTGCCGTATCAGAAGAATGGTCACTCAATCCAGAAGTCTTTCATCAGATTACCCTGAAATACGGTCTCCCGGAGATAGACCTCATGGCAACCCGACTCAACGCCAAGGTGGAGACGTTCTGTTCCCTTTACCAGGAGGACAATCCCTTGACAGTGGATGCCCTGTCCATCCCTTGGAGGTCCAGGCTGTCATACATTTTCCCTCCAATTCCTATGATACCGAGAGTATTGATAAAAATAAGACAGGACCAAGCCTCTGTAATAACCATCATTCCATTCTGGCCAAAAAGTGCTTGGTTTTCCCAGCTCATGGTGATGAGTCGAGGAATATATTGGATGTTTCCCCCCACCCAGAACCTGGTTTCCCAAGGATCACTGAAGTGCCAGGATCTGAGGAGATTCAACCTGACAGCCTGGAGGTTGACCAGTCCCTACAAATGTATATAGGACTGTCAGAAGCCGTCCTGAAGACGCTTTCCTGTGCGAGAGCTGAATCCACCAAAAGGAATTACCAGAGGACGACTAAGATTTTTTTGGAGTGGTGCTCCAAAAGAGATGTTGATATTTCTAATCCTTTGACTTCTGATGTTTTGGATTTTCTTCAGGATGGTTTGGACAGGGGCCTTGCCCCTGCTACTTTAAAGGTACAGATATCAGCTTTATCCGCCCACTTAAACAGACGGTTGTCCCAGGATCCCCTGGTTGCAAGATTCCTCAAAGGAGCGGTGAGACTGAAACCTGCGGTATCTTCTCCTATTCCCCAATGGGACCTTGCGATGGTCCTTTCAGGCCTTTGTGGTCCTCCTTTTGAACCTGTGGAAGCTGCGGAGCTAAAATTTTTAGCCTTTAAAACTACTTTTTTGTTAGCCATCACATCTGCCAAAAGGGTAGGAGAGCTTCAGGCGTTCTCCTCCAAAGAACCTTATATTGTATTTTTTCGGATAGGGTCCACCTTAGGTTTTTGCCTGGTTTTATTCCTAAGGTTCCTTCACGTAATAATTATAGTCAACTGATTTCTTTGCCTGTTTTCCTTCCGGATCCATCTTCAGAGGAGGAGGTAAAACTTCATACTTTGGATGTGCTAAGGTGTCTGCGAATTTACTTATTGCGGACACAATCTTTCAGGAGAGCTGGAAATCTCCTAATCAACATGTATGGTAAAGACAGAGGTCTTAAAGCTTCCAGACCCTCCTTGTCCAAGTGGATTAAGGAGGCAATCAAAATTTCTTTCCTTGCTCAAGGGTTGCTTCCTCCAGTTTTTTGCACAGCCCATTCGACCAGGGCTGTGTCGACTTCTTGGGCTGAGAATCGCTTGCTTCCAGTAGATCAAATTTGTGCGGCTGATTCTTGGTCATTCCAGCTGACTTTCGTCAAACACTATCGTTTGGATATCTGCAGTTCCGAGGCAACTGCCTTTGGTCAGACAGTTCTTGAGTTTGTAAGGCGAGGAAACCCTCCCTAGGGGAATTACTTGATATATTCCCATATTGTGCTGCTGTAGGACGTAAGGGAATCATTAATTATATTGTTAATCTGTTTTCCCTTAGTCCTAACAGCAGCACAAGGCTTCCCTCCCTAAAATCTTGTTTTCTTTTACTTTATAGTTTACACAGGTGAGGGAGGTCTCTCGTGCCCTCTTATAGGGCAGGTTAGTAAGCACGTTTTTGGTGCTAATTAAAAGTTCCACCTGTCCTAGACAACACACAGGGGCAGAGATACCCCATATTGTGCTGCTGTTAGGACTAAGGGAAAACAGATTAACAATATAATCAACGAAAAGCAGTGGAGAGGCAACTACTTAAAGATGCAATGAGCTAGAGTTGGTAAAGGTGGTGAAAGGTCCTCTTTAAACTATAAATCCAATGCCACTCAAACAATATAATATTGATCCTACGGATTTTAAAAAGTCTAGTGGCAACTTGATAGAGTTTATCTTTCCCTTACCAGGACATCTACTTGACCATACTTTACAAGCCCTGTATATTGAGTGTTCTCGCTTGCTTGAACTCCTTTTGTTCTGCTCACTACTAAAATTATCTACAGCTCTACATATGCACATGGTAACATGTAGATTTCCTTCTGCCTGTTAACTGATCTGTAGTTGGTTTCTTATCAGGCTGTCATTCTGACACCAAAACAGGAAAATCAAAAACTACTTGTTATGGTTAACAATAAAGATTTCAGTCTAAGATTAGGCTATGTGCCCAGGACTAGTCAGTGTCAACCCTATAGAAAAAAGGGACAACATCCATGCTTGTGCAGGTCCCAGTTTGCTATTTCTATCCCATAATGTATACTTTATAAAAAAAATTGTAATAATTTAGTGTAGGAAGTACTAAACATTAAGGACATATCGATATCTTTATTGATAAAGGAAACCTGTCTTATAGTCTTTACATTTTCTCCTTTTTGCTGTATTTTCCTGGATTTTCTCATAGTTCTTATTATAGTAATCCAAAGGTCTGCATTATGACAACATTTTTATTACCCTTTCGTTTTTGGGGCACTTTATTATCTCTGTATTCTTAATAAAGTCTAGTGAGGTTTTCTTTTCACTTGTGACCTTAATATTATTCATTAAATATGTTTTCCAAGTTGGGTGAAAAATTGCCCAAGGGAGAATGGAGAATGTAATAAAATAATAAAAGAAACATGGCATACCTGTTTATTGTTCTGCCAGTGTAGCACTGCCGCTGCACTAACAGCTGCTCTGGTCCTCTGTTTACTTGACTGCAGTGGTGGTATAGCAAAATGTTCTAGAACGAGACTGCTGAGGACAGTATTTTACTGCTGTTCCTGTGGTTTTCTTCTGGGGTACTTGGCTACAGCACCTCTGCAGTCAAGTAAACTGAGAATGGCAGGGAGGACCAGAGTAGCGGTTCTGGAGCAGCCACAGAATAAATGTTTTTGTAATGTTTCTTTTGTTATTTTAATACATTCCTTCTCTTTTGGTCAATTTTTTGTCAAACTGCAAAAGCCCTACAGTACCTTCCAGTTTTGTCTACTTCTGCCAGTATGATTAGATCTCCCCTTAGCCATCTTTAAAAGAAAAAAAAGTATCTAATCACAATGTACAAATACATGAAGGGACAGTACAAAGACCTCTAATGATCTTTTTACCCCTAGGCTGGTGGCAGTGACAAGGAGAGAAGATTTCACCAGCAACATAGACAGAGATTCTTTACTGTAAGCGCAGTGAGGCTATGGAATTCAGTGCCCCAGGAAGTGGTGATGGTGGATTCATTGTGCAAGTTCAAAAAGGTCCTGGATGTCTTTCATGAGAAATATTATGGGTTACGGATTTCAGTAAAGACAAGTTGATTCAGGGTTTTATACTGATTGTTGGATTTAGAGTTGAGAAGGAAATTTTTATCCTGACATGGGGCAATTGGCATCAACCTCATGGTTTGTTTGTTGGTTCCTCTGGGTTATAAGTGGAACTTGATGGACCCGTATCTTCATCCAACTTCACCTACTATGTTACTATGTGAATTTACTGTGTAAAACTAGCTTCCCACATCCAACAAGAGGTTCTATATGGCTATAAAATGTGGTTTTATTGTATCTGTATGAAACTGACCGTAGACCCTAAATATTGTAGGCCATCAGGCAATTCCTGAATGATTTTGGAATTGTAGATTCCATACTATTAGGCATTCACATCATCAGGTCCTCCTAGACCAATTTGCATTTACTTTTCTATTTTCTATTATTTTAGTCTCGGTTATTTATTTATCAGATTGCTGGATAATTTAAGGCAATGTCTTTGTTTTATTTTTCGTCTTCCCATATGCTGCGTGCAGCTGCTTCTGTACATAGTCATCTCTTAATGTTTTATGTTCTTCGTCATTTCAAAGTCAGAGCTGGGGAGAAGTCTTTTTAATGTCACTCATGCTGATTAAATTACCATTGTCAATTGGAAATAAAATGTTAGCAAACAGCAGCATTTATTGCTACTGTACAACGCGCTTCACAGCCAGCCATTCTGAAATAAAAAATTAAACATCTGCTAAGTTAAACCTCATGGTTTCGTGCAGTGAGTTGCATTGTTTAAGAAAATCCTGCCAAACTGTGTTGGCTCAAGCTGAGGATGGGGAATTTCATAGATCTCATCTGATTGATTTAGAGGGAGAAAGTCAATACTTTTTAATGTGCGTTATTAAACCTCCCTAAGTTTTATCCGTAAGGCCAATATTTTATGTGTTTATTTGATTTTATTGTTATATCTACATGCTGGTTGTTTAAGAATATATGCACATCTATATACATATAAATATACATGAACATGAAAGCATCTACTAATCAAAAGAGGTAGGCTACTGTGCCAATGCTTTGTCTCAAGCACAATATATTAAAGAGATTCTCCATCCTGAACTACAATAAATATGCAGCCTGTAACTAATTTCAAGCAATTAGAACAATAAAAGTTGCCTGCAATGAACGTTTATCTTGACAAAGTCGAAAAGTCTATACACACTAATTGCCAAATAGCTATCACTTTCTTGTGATACAGCTGATGCAGGGCTAGTTGCTTAAAGGTTACTAGGACAGACATATAGAATGCTGCAAGGCCTTGTTCACATCACATTGGTGATATACTAAATGCTTAGCGTATACATCAGGAAAATCTCTGAGCATACAGGCATAGCATGCTTGTAGGACTCTACATATCCAACAAAGGCCAAAAGAGTGTTCATGTAGCTTCTGTTAGGCTAGGATAAGCTGGTATACCACAAGAGAGTTATAGAATAGCATGGTAGACTATTCTATATAACAATAAATAGTAAATAAAAATACATATAGCCCATGGTATACCTTTTTTGTGTGGGTTTCCTCCCACATGCCAAAGATATACTGATATATAATTTGGCTTCCTTTGAAACAAGTGACCCTTGTGGGTGTTTGGGAGCCACTAACTATGATATTGTATATTGTATCTTCAATCTACTGCACATAGTATACAGATGAAAGAAGAGCATAAAGGGGAAATAACCCTAGATCTTCCCCAGAGCTGCCAGTTGGCCACCACTTATCTGATGCATATGGAATGTCCGGTGAGGAAATATTCTTTTGACTGTAATGTTGCTACCAATAAAAAAACAGAAACACCCACAAGAACTAAATAGAATATCGGATGAGGCAACAATTATCCAGACTGTGATGTCATAGAGCTAACTTGGATTCTGACCAAGCAGAGAGCAGCAATTGATATAGATAGCAACAACTTCCTTCTCTGCTCAGTTTTGGCTTTTTTTTACGCAGTAGGCTTTCTGTTCCTTGTGAAGAGGTCAAAAAAAGGAGATCACAAGGGTGGAGTCAAAACCAGGATCATCAGAAAATCCAGAGCTAGTCTGAAGTTCACACTTGCTTATACTTATCACTTTCTGAAATAAGGAAATTAAGGCAGTGTGATGATTCTGCTTAAATATGGCAATAACTCAGAGATGTATTTTGATCTCTGGGTATAATATCTCCCTTCTTACCTGCATTGATTCATAATGTGCGCATCCCTAATCCTAGGTATATGGTAAATAGAGGTACCACTGTAACAATAGGGCTTTGTATCCTTCCCAGAATGGCTCAATTGAATTCATATACAGCCTTGAGTGATCAAAGAAACATGCATTGATCAGTCTGCACTGGTTGATCAGATATGGCTGATAACATTGTATCATTTCACTTGGTCTCAGTTCAATACAAAGGATCTGGACTTGAGTGCATTATTCAATCAGACTTGCTGCCGCCGATGACCTCATTCTGGGAGGTGGCATAAAGGGTATAAAAGATGAGGTAAGAGGCAATGGGAGGAGATTTGTGTTGGGATTACAAGAGAACACCATGAGGAGATTATGCTATGGAGATTGGGCAGAGACTATGACTGAGAGACTGTGTAAAGAGCATGCAGGCTGGATTATTGTATTAATGCCACATGCTAGGAGTTAATGCCACATGCCAAGAAGCCTCCACTGGTGAACTCCACATGCTATGTGTGAGTGTTGGACTATAGAGCCACATCCAGGACATGTGTGGTAAAGTAATTATTTCAATGTTATTCCCTTTTTATTTTTATTGTACTGTATATTGTAACTAGTAACTGTTAATGCTTGCATACATCTGCATATCTGTTCTGAAATGCATGTGTTAGATGTTAATACCAACCCATTTAGGGGTTAATAAATATATAAAATTTAGAAGGCTTGTCTTGTATTTATCTTGTGGACCCAACACTCACTGGCGGTGAGTGTGGTTTTTATATGTGTGAGCCAAAGCGGTGTTGGCGCACTGAGGATCTTTCACATTGGTGGCAGCAGTGGGATCTTAGGATAAACGGCGTGTGTTGGTGACCTTTATCACTCACATGCTGGGGATTGTAGTAATCCTATGAGACAAGCTCGGTATTAAAGCAAGCATTAAGATACAGTGAAAGTTTGATACAGTGCTGTTCCCCTCCCTTACTCTTTGTATTCTATCCTATCTTTTATTTGGCAAATACCAGTGGATTGCTAGTGGGCTCAGAAGCAGATCTCCAGAACTGCTGAACCAGGCTTTTGGAGATCCTGAGCATATGGCTGAAATGGAGGCAGCCACAACCATGCAGAGTCCTGATTTTGGGGCTAGGCCAGGAAGTGCAGCAAGCAACCCGGTCCCAAGGATTACTGCACCAGGAGAGACCAGTAGCCCCAGCCTTGTGGGGGGAATGGCTTCAGTCTGGCAAATGGCCCTACAGCAAACAGGCACCAGTGATCCTAACACATACCTGCAGGTGTTGGACCGTTTTCTGGAAGCTGTAGAACAAGAACGGCAGGCAGAAGAACGGCAGGCAGAGAGAGAGAGGAAGGCACAAGAACGAGAACGGCAGGCCGCAAAACGGCAGGCTGATCGTGAGGCAGCAGAACGGCAGGCTGATCGTGAGGCAGCAGAACGGCAGGCTGATCGTGAGGCAGCAGAACGGCAGGCTGAGCGGCAATATCAGCTTGAGCTCAAAAGAATGGAGCTCTCCCAGCGGCCACAAACCGCCCATGCGCAAACTCCAACAACCCTGCAGAGACCCTCAAGTTGGAAGGAGAAGCCAGGCCGGAGTTCACCACAGCCGTCTGTCGTCAGGTCGGGTGAGACAAACTATGCCCCGGGTGGTCCCTCTCCTGTCCCAAGAACTCTGGGCACCCTAGTGACCTTCCCCAAACCCCAAGGGGAGGTGCGGCGGGGCCATGCCTGTAACCAGACAGGACATTTCAAGGAGAAGTGCCCCAACCGCCCTGAGAACTTCCCTGCTTCCCAAGCCACAGCAGGTGGCCCATCTGTGTATCGGGACTGGGGTGCAGAAAAAGGAATGCGGACTGTGGGACTAATGACTGATTTGCCTGCTAATGTACTGTTGGGAACTGATTTAGGACCTATGATGTCCCAATATGGGGTGGGGAGCACCCCAATTTACTGTGATAGACTGTCTATAACTAATGTTGATAATGTGTCTGTCATATCTGCAGAGAGGGCCCGTAACCCCCCCTCTGAGATACTTCCCATGGAAGTCAATGTAAATGCTAATGAGTTGCCTTCAGCTGAGAGCAGGAAAGATGCAACTGAACTTCCTGTAACCCAGCTCAGCAAAAATGTTATTGATGCTTTGTTCACCCCCGTGCTAGGAGCCAATGAGACTTTGTCTGTAGACACACCCATATCTGCGGGGGCGTCTCCCTCCCAGCTTGTTAACATGTCTACTGCAGATCTCATTGAGGCCCGGTGTGAATTAACAATTGCTAATGAAGGTACTGTCAATGTAATTGCCAATGCTTGTTGTGAAAGTGTACAGGGTAGCTCTTCTGAGTCGCTGGAAGCGACTTCTACTATTTCGCCCAGTGCATCCGATAAGCACCCAACTGCTGACCATGTGCCAGGTGGTCAGGTAGGCTATGTGGATCTCATGGCCGATCCAGGTGAGGGACAGACTGCTGGTAGTGCGGTGTTAGCCTGCAGCCAGAGTGCTACAAGGGTGGAGGGTGAGCCGACCCTTGAACCGTTGCCTACACCACCTGGAGTCGGTGCTGAGACCGCCATGACTAGCCTCACTCCCTTGAAGCCGGAGGAGTCCGGCCGGTATGAGACATACACACGTCTCTTCTGTCCAGTTCTATTCCAGGAGTGCCCATGGCCCAAGTGCAGATGGCATGGGGAACTGGAGGTGTGAGCCAAGAAGAGGGTATGTCAAATATATTACCTGTCAATGTATTGTGGGGGGATGGTTTAGGGAAGCATGATCTCAGTCATTTGCCCAAAGTATCACCATCACCCACCCAAGTACAGGAGGAACAGGATGTAGGTTTGGAAGCAAAGGGGGAGGTGCAGAACCCCCTAGAACTCTCCCACTTAGTGGTTAGTGTGAGAGAGACCCTGGGAGAGCAGGCCAAGGGTAGCCAGGAGAGCAGAGATTGCCGGGATGGGATCTCTGGAATGGTTTCCCAAGGGCCTGAGGTCATGAGTGTAAAGCTACGGGATGCCTGCACTCAGAAAGCGGACCCAGAACAGGCAGGAGGTAGCCAAGTGTACGTGGCTCAGAGCCTGGGCCTTAGAAGCGTCCCTAGTCAGACTAGAGAGCCAGAAGGGTCCGGCAGCTATGTAACATGCACCTCTCTTTTGTCTCACTCCAGCCAAGAGTTCAGAGATGCTGTCCAAGTTGACCCTAGTCTGGACATATTGAAGGCGCGTGGCGCTTAACCACCCTCAGAGTCTGACAAGGCCCGAGTCTGCTGGGACCCTGGGGGAGGTGGGAAAGCCTTGGGGCCAGAGCCTGAGAAGCTGGAAGTGGAGGTGCTTTCAGAAGAGGGGCGTAGGCCCCTACTTCCTGCGAGCCCCATCTAAAAGGGGAGGTGTGATGATTCTGCTTAAATATGGCAATAACTCAGAGATGTATTTTGATCTCTGGGTATAGTATCTCCCGTCTTACCTGCATTGATTCATAATGTGCGCATCCCTAATCCTAGGTATATGGTAAATAGAGGTACCACTGTAACAATAGGGCTTTGTATCCATCCCAGAATGGCTCAATAGAATTCATATACAGCCTTGAGTGATCAAAGAAACATCCATTGATCAGTCTGCACTGGTTGATCAGATATGGCTGATAACATTGTATCATTTCACTTGGTCTCAGTTCAATACAAAGGATCTGGACTTGAGTGCATTATTCAATCAGACTTGCTGCCGCCAATGACCTCATTCTGGGAGGTGGCATAAAGGGTATAAAAGATGAGGTAAGAGGCAATGGGAGGAGATTTGTGTTGGGATTACAAGAGAACACCATGAGGAGATTATGCTATGGAGATTGGGCAGAGACTATGACTGAGAGACTGTGTAAAGAGCATGCAGGCTGGATTATTGTATTAATGCCACATGCTAGCAGTTAATGCCACATGCCAAGAAGCCTCCACTGGTGAACTCCACATGCTATGTGTGAGTGTTGGACTATAGAGCCACATTCAGGACATGTGTGGTAAAGTAATTATTTCAATGTTATTCCCTTTTTATTTTTATTGTACTGTATATTGTAACTAGTAACTGTTAATGCTTGCATACATCTGCATATCTGTTCTGAACTGCATGTGTTAGATGTTAATACCTACCCATTTAGGGGTTAATAAATATATAAAATTTAGAAGGCTTGTCTTGTATTTATCTTGTGGACCCAACACTCACTGGCGGTGAGTGTGGTTTTTATATGAAAGAAGACTCAGGTGTGAGCCAAAGCGGTGTTGGCGCTCTGAGGATCTTTCACAGGCAGTTCTTTAGTGTGAATAGTCTGACGTTACAGGTTAGTAATACATATAATGTTTTGAAGGAGGAGAATTATTTGAGAAAATCATGTTCGTGTCTAGGCTTGAACTCTGGTGTCAGAAAAGTCACTACATTATACTTTGTCACCTACAGCTGAAATTAGTACTGTTTTCCTATTATGTCCATAGAGAACAATGTGGTGTATCTCATAATGTGTATGCAATGTCCCACCACAGGCCTCTATGTGGGGGAACAGTTAGTTGTCAAAGAACTACAGTTAGTTGTCAGTTTCCTTGGAAGGAAGGAAGTCTGTTGACATCTATAAGGTGGTCAGGGTATTATGCTTAAGCCAGTGTTATTGCACCTAGAAAAGGGCGCTCTGGACTCCCAATTGTGGTGGTATTCAAAAGCAAATTATTAATGCAAATTACAGGATCTTCAGGCCAGACTGGGGTAGAAGGATTACATGGTTACAACTGAAGCTTTCATCTCCATTTATGTGCTATGGGAAAACCATATGGTCTGTCCTGGATAGTTGGATGTGGAGTTATGGCAAACACTTGTTGCATTCAGCATGTGCAATAGCAGGTATTAAAACACAATACCATGACCACTAGCGTTTTGTATCCTTAATTTACTAAAGAAATGGTGCAATTACAAAATTTGCCTGATGGAAATTGTGAATCCAGACCTGTCAAATGCAGTGCTGGCCAAAAGTATTGGCACCCCTGCAATTCTGTCAGATAATACTCAATTTCTTCCAGAAAATGATTGCAATTACAAATGCTTTGGTAATAATATCTTCATTTATTTTGCTTGCAATGAAAAAACACAAAAGAGAATGAAAAAAAAAGTCAAATCATTGATCATTTTACACAAAACTCCAAAAATGGGCCGGACAAAAGTATTGGCACCCTCAGCCTAATACTTGGTAGCACAACCTTTAGACAAAATAACTGCGAACAACCGCTTCCGGTAACCATCAATGAGTTTCTTACAATGCTCTGCTGGAAGTTTAGACCATTCTTCTTTGGCAAATTTCTCCAGGTCCCTGAGATTTGAAGGGTGCCTTCTCCAAACTGCCATTTTGAGATCTCCACAGGTGTTCTATGGGATTCAGGTCTGGACTCATTGCTGGCCACTTTAGAAGTCTCCAGTGCTTTCTCTCAAACCATTTTCTAGTGCTTTTTGAAGTGTGTTTTGGGTCATTGTCCTGCTGGAAGACCCATGACCTCTGAGGGAGACCCAGCTTTCTCACACTGGGCCCTACATTATGCTGCAAAATTTGTTGGTAGTCTTCAGACTTCATAATGCCATGCACATGGTCAAGCAGTCCAGTGCCAGAGGCAGCAAAGCAACCCCAAAACATCAGGGAACCTCCGCCATGTTTGACTGTAGGGACCGTGTTCTTTTCTTTGAAGGCCTCTTTTTTTTCCCTGTAAACTCTATGTTGATGCCTTTTCCCAAAAAGCTCTACTTTTGTCTCATCTGACCAGAGAACATTCTTCCAAAAAGTTTTTGGCTTTCTCAGGTAAGTTTTGGCAAACTCCAGCCTGGCTTTTTTATGTCTCTGGGTCAGAAGTGGGGTCTTCCTGGGTATCCTACCATAGAGTCCCTTTTCATTCAGACGCTGACGGATAGTACGGGTTGACACTGTTGTACCCTCGGACTGCAGGGCAGCTAGAACTTGTTTGGATGTTAGTCAAGGTTCTTTAGCCACCATCCGCACAATCTTTCGTTGAAATCTCTCGTCAATTTTTCTTTTCCGTCCACATCTAGGGAGGTTAGCCACAGTGCCATGGGCTTTAAACTTCTTGATGACACTATGCACGGTAGACACAGGAACATTCAGGTCTTTGGAGATGGACTTGTAGCCTTGAGATTGCTCATGCTTCCTCACAATTTTGCTTCTCAAGTCCTCAGACAGTTCTTTGGTCTTCTTTCTTTTCTCCATGCTCAATGTGGTACACACAAGGACACAGGACAGAGGTTGAGTCAACTTTAATCCATTTCAACTGGCTGCAAGTGTGATTTAGTTATTGCCACCACCTGTTATGTGCCACAGGTAAGTAACAGGTGCTGTTAATTACACAAATTAGAGAAGCATCACATGATTTTTCAAATGGTGCCAATACTTTTGTCCACCCCCTTTTTTATGTTTGGTGTGGAATTATATCCAATTTGGCTTTTTGACAATTCTTTTTGTGGTTTTCCATTGCAGACAAATTAAATGAAGATATTATTACCAAAGCATTTGTGATTGCAATCATTTTCTGGAAGAAATTGAGTATTATCTGACAGAATTGCAGGGGTGTCAATACTTTTGGCCAGCACTGTATGTCATTTTTTACACTACCCATGAACTGGTGTGCATTTTTTATTTTTTATTTTTTAAAAGCATTTCAGCAATGTGTCATAAAACGTTACTACAGATAAACCACGTCCATTTTATCCGATGAAATATCTAAGTGACAAATCTTGTGTAAAACCCTTCAAAATGGGTACAACATGATAAATCTTGCATAAAACTTAAAAAGGGGCAGAATTAGAAAAATATAGGTACAAGAGGCTTGACAAATGCCCCCAGTGTTTATAACCTGCAGATGGATTCCCATTGAATATATCACTACATAAATCTGTAAATAATGTTACATGGCTACATTTAACTCGCTGCACAGGACATTGGTTGGTAATGTCTACACTGGAAAATAGACCTAGCTTATAAATACGCCACATTGTGCATTAGTATGTTTTTAGTTTTTAAGTATTTAACTATATTTTTTTAAAATCATGGCATCTAAGGGATTAACCCCCAAGATTAGAGTTAAGCTTTGACTATAGTTGTTTCAGGCTGGTGTCAGCTGTATCCTACAGCTGACGTCCATTCTCCATGGCAACTGTTCAGTTCCTGAGTGGGTTCCATTACCATGACATTATAGTACCTATTGGTGGAGAAAGCTAAGGGCATTAGTATGTTTTTATATTTTTTTCTGTCCTATGCTAAGTATTAAACTTTAATTTTCTAAATCATGGCATCTAAGGGATTAACACTCGTGATCGAAGCTCAGCTCATTCTCCATGGCACCCACTCAGTTCCAGATGCCATTACAATGACCTTGTAGTATGTCATGGTGCAGAAAGTTAAGGTGCCTTAGTTTTTAGATTTTTTTTGTCTTTGTAATGCTAAGTCTTTCAGGTCCTCATGCATATGTGGTTTTATATACCACTAGAAAGCCAACAGTGCGCTGAATTCATTAGTTTAGGCACCGATCTGTGCCCACTGTCAGAAGGGCGTTCCTGACAATCTAGCTGGGCTGTGAGGAACGCCCCCCCGACAGTATTCATACATAGCCCTGTACTGGCAGAGGGGGCGTTCCTTACCGCCCAGCGATGACGGTGAGATGTGAGGAACGCCCCCCCCAGTACAAGTCTATGAACGAGTACTGTAAGGGGGCAGTGTTCCTCACAGCTCAGCTAGACTGTCAGGAATGCCCTTCTGACTGGGCAGAGAACAGTGCCTAAACTAACGGCACCGATATCTCCAGCCCCAGGGCACATAACGGGAAAGTCAACACTGCGCTGAATTCAGTACACTGATGGCTTTCTAGCGGTATATAAAACCGCATGAGGACATGAAAGGTCCTCTTTAAACGTTTAAAAAATATTGGTATATCACTTTAGATAAGCATACACTATATACTATATTGGATTGCATCGGTTTTATTGTAAAGATGTATGTGAAAATAATGTTAGTAAATAACCCAATATCCATACATCCCGAAATAGATTGCAAACTCAATATAAAAACTATTTGTGCTATTCTCTAATTATTACATAGCCGAAGTATCTGGAAACAAATGCAGCCCACTGGATAAGCCAAGTTTTGGTTTAGTTTTGCTGGGACAATAGATTTCTTTCTAGCTGACTCAATTAGAAATAACACAATGCAAAGCAAACAGAAATGCTTGCAGACTAATGTGTTTATAATGTACACTTCACCTTCAAATGACATGCATTCTTCAATGCAAACCCTTGAGTGCATGTTCTGTAATGGTTTCATTATATACAGTATATATTAAATATCATTAACAGGGAGGCCATCTGTGCTCCGTGAAGTGAAGGAAACAAAGCAAAAACTGGAGCGCAGTAATTGCCTACTAAATATTTTGAAATTTTATTTTATTTGATTGCTTTCTAATGTGTTTGTTCGTATTTCCATAGAAAACTGTTATTACTGCTGTATTTTTTTATTGTACGCCATTTCTATCGGTACAAATCATCATAGTCTTAATAATGCAAGTTTCCATATGAAAACTTCACCAGATGTATTTAGTTCCTATGGATCTAATCTAAACATGTATGACAAATTCATTAAGATTTGCATAAAAGATGAAGTCAGAGATGAGTTCGACATTCTGAAAAGCAGTTGCAAAGTTTTACAGTCAAAAAATGTAGGAAGCAGAAAGGTCTTCGCGTTTGACAAGCTTTTAATCATTTGCTATAGTAGCTGCAAATCAGTTCTATGTGTAGCAATTAGTGTTTATGCAGAACAGCCATAACTAATTACAGCTAGTTAACACATCGCCTCAGCCACTGTGCTCCTGCTTAATGCCCTGGAGGCAGCTTACAATTTTATTGTGTACATTTGGGCTTATGTATAAAAATGCTGGTTTTGAAATGGAAGTTTGCACAGTTCAAAGACTTGGAGCAGAAACATAACTTTCCATGTCTGTTCCTCTACCTGCTGTACATCACACTCTGCACTTCTTTTATGCATACTGGAGTAGATTTATGAAGACTGGCATTTTCAATTTGCAGGGGGTGTAAATTTCAGGGATTAATTCATTAGTAAAGGTTTATAAATCTGGTGGTGCAGGTGGTACTGCCCACACCACATCACTCGCCATGCCCCCTTCCAAGAAAGGGGCAAGTGTAGCACAAATGTGGAAAAAGTCACAATTTTTTGCACTAGACCCCGATTTACAGAAAGATTTGTGATTTTTTTTCCTGCCTTGTATGCCAGAAAACTTGTGTACAAGGCATGATAAATTCCCCTTAATTACCTCTTGCATTGCAGCTTCATCTCTGTTTCCCCTGCTCTCACTTTATCTGTGCTTTGCCATAAATCCCATTATGTTTCAGAACAGCATCTGGTAACCAGCTGGAGACAATACCATCTCTGCCTGCTGGGTGTACACTGTGGTTATACTTCCCTCTATATATTCCTAAATAGAAATATTCCTATAAGAAATAAAATAAGAATATAGTCAAGGAGCTTAATCTTTAGCAATAGCTATTATAGAGGTTTCTGTCCTCCCCTGTTGAAAGTTGGTGTGGAACAGTCCGTAATTCAGAAAGCTGTGGCGTCTGTAATGGTTGATACATAGCTTTCCACAGGCTGAAGTAGAGAAAGCATGTAAATGAAGCCTGATTCACACTGCTGCTAAGCAACAGTTCTTGTCTAATATATAGAGATAGAAGCAGCAAGAAGCAGGTGAGAGACTGGAAACCTTTAGTTTTCGGTAGAGTATCCCTTTAAGCTAGCATCTGATTTGCCTGTTTGTCTGACTTTTTACCATTTATTAAAAGTCATTTTTTATTAATTTATTATGTGACAAAATTTTAGGCAAGATAAAATGACAAATAAATCTAAGGAGCACGTATTGCAGGTTAATGATATGCAAGTTAGAGAATTTAGAAGACTGGGAGGGAATCTGGACCTACCATCTATACCAAGGAAAGAGATATAACAGGCAGAGTGTAAGTTACTACAAAGCTACAATCTAAACTAAGGGTATATAGCCCAGGTTAGAGGATTCATCAACTAGTATGTAGCCTTACCAATGCCTGAAAATAAAGCAAAGCTGTAAAATCCTAGGCAGGTCAGGAATGAGCAACTCAATCAAAGTCAGTAGTTTCAGAAGATCCAGCAGCAGCCCATAGCTCATCATGGAGTGTCCTGCTTTGCAGGTTGCAAATTACGTCACCTACCCTATCAGAGATAACATTCAAGGGTCAGGAAATGCGAAAAGCATCCTCTATAATAATCGGACAAGTAGTCCCCAAGAATTTAGCCGAAAGGTTTCGTCATAATCACGTGTAACTAAACTTTGATTATTTTTCATTCAACCATAGTCTAGGTGAATATAACAATCTTTGTAATATACCTTATTTTCAAAAAAATGTTTTGTCTTCTTCTCACAGAAATAACTCATATAATGCAGTAAACTGCCTAATTTCTCTGTATCTGTCCTCCTCCCCCTCCCCTCTTCATAGACTTTATCATAAACTGATCTGCTTGTGTATAGAGTAAGAACTGAATCACTCAGATAAAAAGCAAAGACAGAAGTAATAGTTAAAAATACAGACACCTTCGTTCAGTGAAGTATGTTTAAAGTTTATTCCCTTCACCTGCACTATTGATTGATGAAAAAACAAAATAAAAGTTTACTTACACTTTAAAGGTTTCCTGTCACCATACAGGTAGCATGTTACAGAGCAGGAGGCGCTGAGCAGACTGATATATAAGTTTGTGGGAATAGTTTTAGCATAACTTGTATTTTATTTGTTTAAATCTCTGCTATTTCTATGTTGAGAAGTCAAAAAGGCGGTCCTATCAGTGATTGACAGCTATCCCTGTAGGTTCTATCATAGAAGGGAGGCTGCCACTCACTGATAGGACCGCCTCCTTTTCGCAGTATGAAAAGAGCTCTTCCTGCTCTGCATGTGTATCTCAATAAATTAGAATATCTTTGAAACGTTTATTTCTTTCAGTAATTAGATTAAAAAAGTGACCTCCTATATTTTCTAGATTCTTTACACACAGAGTGTTCTATTTCAAGTGTTTTATTTCTGTAAATGTTGATTATGGATTACACGTAATGAAAACCAAATTCTAAGAAAATTAGAATATTGTGAAAAAGTTCAGTATTATAAATTCAGTGTGTCACCTGCCAAGGTTTCCTAAGCCTTTAAATGGTCCCTCAGTCTGGTTCAGTAGGACACACAATCATGGAAGACGCTGATTATAAATTGTATTACTGAATCACTGAAATGAATGAACGTTTCAAAGATATTCTAAAGTATTGAGATGCACCTGTATAAGAAACTTCCTGAGATTGGACCACACATTGCGGAAACACAGCTTTTTTTGTTGCAGATTTTGCTATATATTTCCTATATATTTCCAATTCCTTTTGTAGCCTTTCTTGCAAAATGTGCAACAAAAAAAGCTGTGTTTCTGCAACGTGGGGCCTAAACCTTAAGGTGATTCCTAAACTAAATTTGGATTCCAAGTTCTCTACAGTTAAGGCCCAAGGCAGTGAAGGACTAGTGTCTGTCGACAATATAGCACATCAATATACGTTTGCCTTTTACATAGGCCAGTGTAAACTACATGGGGGTAACAATTGCTAATACAATCATTTTTCCACCATGCAGTTTCATTGTTTGTTGCCAGCACATACAGTACCTCCCAAACGTGAGTACACCCCTCACATTTTTGTAATAATTTCATTATATATTTTCATGGAACAACACTGAAGATATGACACCTTGATAAATGTAAAGTAGTTAGTGTACAGCTTGTATAACAGTGTAAATTTGATGTGCCCTGAAACTCAACACACAGTCATTAATGTCTAAACCCCTGGAAACAAAAGTATCAAAGTGTCATATCTTCAGTGTTCTCCCATGAAAATATATAATGAAATAATTGCAAAAAATGTGAGGGGTGCACTCACGTCTGTGAGATACTGTATGTGTTTATACAGGGTAAACAATGATTTTTATGTGCCACATAAAAGATGCGATCACCTCATAAGCAAAAAATGCCAGCATGATTACATTGGCCAATATCATCATCAAGCAATCCTACATACGTTCTCTCCTGACAATTGGCCCAATCATAAGCAAATGTAATAGGGTCTTTAGAAGTAAAAGATTGTAGAGTGCTGTAGTGGAATAGAGGTCTTTTGGAGAATGCCAACGTCCCTATTTGATGCAACCTCCACAGACTCATTTTGCAGTTTTGCCCCTTTTCTATGAAGGGTTCTTATTTCAGAGCACCATGTGATCTCAAGGCATTGGGAAAGTGACTCCTAGGTGCCTTTGGAGTGGGAAGCACCACTAACTTCTGTAAACTTTGCTCTTCAACTTGCTCAGTATATGATGTGTGAAGAATGTAGGTATAGTAAATTTGGGATTCACATACATGTTGAAGAAAGGACTTGTAGCTCCTCCTTACCTTCAGAGTCACCAGATGAAAAGAGAGAGACAAAGCATAACCTGGAAGTTGTCTGGAAACAAGGAATTACCTTCTTTTTTGTGGTAGAGCTAGAATCACAATCGGGGAAGACGATATTGTTGGTGCGAAGAGGCATTATATTGTTTTTTGGGGTCTGTATGAAGACCTTACAGGATCCACATTCCCAAGACAGCAGGGTTGTCAGGATGGAGGAAGAGACTGGGTCTATAGTAGGATCTGCCTTTGATGACGGCTTAGAGGTGGAAAGTAGGGCTCATTGTCTACCATCAGTCATCCTTAATCCATGCACTACCCTATAAAGGAATCTAATCTACAGATTCAGATGAGATAGGACTGCATTTTAAACCCTTTATTTCTCAAGTTTTTGCCCATTCCAGTGTAAAATATTTGTTGCCTAAGAGCAAACTCGAAAGAAACATGTCTACTCCAGATACCCACAAAGCCACACTCCTTTACTACTTTTGACAATCGCATTTTTATTTTAATTTTTTGTTAAAAGTTTTCAATATCTGGCAACATAACTAATTTATGCAAGACATGGGATGATCCTCAAGAGTTGCACCTCACCCAATGTACAATTAAGTTTGTGTTCCGCTTGTTCACAAGCAATGTATTTGGGTGACATAATATGTCCAAATAATAGTGATGGACTATCCCAAATACAACTACTATGTGATGTTGTAATAATGCTATTCAGTAAACATGTAATATTGCTATTAATGTTGGGTGTATTCATATATTAACACATATAGTTCCAGAAAAGATAATAGTGTCATATAATTCACATATTCTGTAATATAGTGATTATATAGTGATGCAATACACATTCAGTGTAGCAACATATAGAGCCTAAATTATGATGTCTATATAAAAGAACTATACAATACCAACCTAACTTTACAACATATCTGGCATTTTTGTGACCCATTGACTTGTCTTGCACTCAGGCTCTATTCACACACATTACAGCTTTTTACACATTAAACAAAGCGCACACAGCCATTGCTTGTTAAATTCAGAAAAGGCAGAACAACCTCAAAATGGTACAAAACTGATACTTATATTCCTATAATTGAAAGTACATACCAACAAACCTAAAAGTTGAGATACAATTTGTTAAACATAGCTCTAAGGCCAGGGCTATACTGTGACTTTTTGTAGTGCTACTGATTAAGTTTTAACTATTTAGCTACAGTTGCAGTTATAGTGAATGTATTGAGTTTTATGCCATTTTATGGTTGCAGCTGTCACTCAATAGATAATAATAATAATAATACATTTTATTTATATAAAGCCAACATATTCCGCAGCACTGTCCACATTCATTCGGCCAGTATCCTGTTTGGTCTTGTAAATAAAAAATTCCTACAGACTACGCCTCCCCCTCCCTTCTCCCTTTTTAATATGTAAAAAGTAACATGGCCTGATAAGTGGAGAATGAAACATATTCCTTATAATATTCTACAAAGTTTCATATATTCACCTGTACTATTCATTTATGCAAAGTTATTTATAACTGGAGGTATGCTTTAATAATGTCATCATCAATATACATTAGTTCCTGTTCATGAAATACTATACAGTACATATTAAACTTCTAGAGATTCTAATCTCTCATCTTCCTTTAACATCTTTAAAGGGATTGTCATACAGTGGTGTCCCCTGTTTGAATAAATCTACTTTAGTGCACGTGTGCTGCAGTGCCATTCGATCTCTATAGGACTGACAGATACAGAGATAGCCATGTGGGTCATCCCCTCTCTATTCCCCTATTACTCTTCTTATGGCACTCTACTTGAGAAAAGGAGTTAGTAGGCACAAGCATGGGTTGTAACTGCAGCAGTCTTACCTAGACTTTAGTGTCTAAGGAGGTCCATAGGTCCGTCTGCCACAAAAGAAGACATCAGTATTATAAATAGCACATGGAAGGTAGGGGGTCCTGTTACAGATTTGTACTGGGGCCCAGGAACCTGAAGCTCTATTTTTGGGTACTGGTGAGTGGTGTCAGCAGCTGTGCTGCACTTCTTCATTCACTTGGGCTGTGCTAATATCTTATTAAAGGCATTAGCACTGCTTCTTCTATATTGCCACCTCAGAAAGGCAATAGTCTAAAGGCACAGCTACATCAGTCACCATGTCTACTGCTTGGATTGCAGCTAAAAGCTGCTCTTACATTCCTATTGAGAAAACGATGTCTGAGCTGAATATAGCTAGTCAGCCCTGCCATAATAGCTAATGTGACTGTCACACCGGAGAGCCACTTTAATAACAATTCTTCAGACTCCTTTTTTTAAGATTTTTGTATCAGCTATACTATTTAAACTCACTTTTTGACCATAACCAGCAACTTCTATTCTGTCAGTGATTTCACAGGGCAAACAAGGAGAATTAGATTTTTCGCTGCTGGCCTGATCTATTATCCAAATGTTCCTACTTTGTAAAGGGAAAGACATTTGATAACACCCATAAAAAGAAATGCTTCTCCTTTTATATCGTAAGTTTTTATTGCAAATGTTTGCAGTAAAATGATAATAAGAACAAATAAGAAAAACATAGAAGTACTATATAACGTACAGACATACAACATATCTAAAATAAAAAGCATAAATGCATATGTAATAAAACAGCAGGAAGATCCTGTAGAGTGAGGACAGCATGATGGATATGCTACACTTTATTCTGCAAAACTTGAAATAGAATCTATATTATGAAAAGAAAAGTTTTCACATTGAAATAATAGGAACAAAAAAAATGAAAGATACATTGGAGGAATCTACTAAAATAGGCATGCTAGTTTTCTGGCAAAATGTGGCGTGCCAAAAATGCACCAAAATGTGCCACTTTCTTCATTTTCTGATCTGCTTGTTAGTTTTTAGAAATAAAAATAGAGCAGGACAAAGATCAAGGCAGGGGCTGGGATGCCTTGACGTTTGTGATTGTTTAGATTGTTCACCTCTTTAGGAAAGTCTAGACCTAAAATAACCCATCTGTCACCACACCACTGTCTGAAAAGCGTCTACCCTCATCTACTTTCTCTATCCCTCTTCCCTCTTAGAGTTTAAGCATTTGTGGGCAGGGTCCTCTATCCCACTGTACCACCGGGTTACTAAGTTATTCTATTGTACTTGTTTGTATTTGGGTATCTTGTGTACAAACTCTTGTCAAATGTAAAAGCACCATGGATTTAATGGTGCTCTAATATAAATAATAATACCTATCTTACTTCAAGTTAAATGTGAGTTGTTACACCATGTAACACTGAGTGTAACGTCACTGCCTGTTCGGGTCTCTGCACCACCCTCCGCCCGCACACGTCGGCGCAGGAGGCGTGCTCAGTTTGATTCCTTGTTTAAGATTCTTGTTGCTCAGTCTGAACACTGTCCTAGACTATGTAATTGATTTTCTGCCACACCCATCTCCTTCACCTTGGTTTTC
This sequence comes from Leptodactylus fallax, assembly GCA_947044405.1. Lineage (NCBI taxonomy): Eukaryota > Metazoa > Chordata > Amphibia > Anura > Leptodactylidae > Leptodactylus > Leptodactylus fallax. Next base: position 84,629 of record CAMRHE010000008.1, read on the forward strand.
CTCTGCTCCACTAATAGTTAATCTCAGTTTTGCCTGTGTGATTGATAGCCTGTCTACCAATCCAGTCTGGGGCTGGTCCAGACTTTCTATAAACAGGTTGTCAGCCCTCACATGGTCGCTGGCTATTGATTCTGTCTTGTGACTTGTCCCTGCTAGCTCCTATTCTGCTATTTCCTGTATTCCTATTCCTGAACTCTGGTTTTGTCTCTGACTATTCTCTTGGATTGTGATTTTGTACTGTACTGCTCAACTTTTACCGACCCCTTGGCTTGCTGACCTCCCTTTGTTGTTTGTTTGTCCTGTCTGCATTCTGTGTTGTCACCTATATTAGGAAGGGCCTGTCGACCAGTTGCTGCTGTCACCTAGGACAGATAGGCAAGTTAGCCAGGGACAGTGGGGGGGGTCAGCTTTAGGGCTTACTGTCTTGTTGTGCCCCTCCCCCCAGGGTTCTGCAGCAGCACTGGGTTATTGCTCAACTGGCAATTCCCTTACACTGAGTCTCCTGAGTCGTCTATACTGCATTCACCATAAAGGGCACTCCAACCACCATCTGACTCAATGAGGCTTACTACAGGAAGTGCCTTGGGGAATGCTACTTTGACCATCTCCCACACTGCAGGATGGAGTGTGGGTTGAGCCGTACAGTCACCTAGAGCCCATCTGTGACTGACTACTACTCATAATTTCCCTGCTTTCCTCTACTAGGTTGCTACATCCTCTTCTTCTATCTCTGAGTCAGTAATGATAGAGAATGGAGACTTGGCTATTGAAGTGAGTCTGCTTGAAACAGATCACTGGACACATGCCAGTACAGGTTGGATGGGATGGGGAGGGGGCACTTTACTGTTTTGGGTCCAAAGGGAAAGCAGAAGTGCCATGACTGAGGGAGAGGCAATGAAAATGGGCCATTGGTGGTGCTTTAAAAAAGAAAGTATATTAGTAAGCACAGTTAAAACAAATTTCTAGCTAGAGAACTCCTTTAAAATAGATGATCAACTTGGATCTTGCACAATTCCTCCATTTGATAAAATTTAGAAGATGCAGCATAACATGCTATTAGATTTAGTCTTCATAATAAAAAGAATAGAAAATTGCAAAGAGCTTTTGAACATAACATAATATCTCTAACCAATAAAGAAAACATGACCCACCTGAACTCCATACAGCAAGAATGGAGAATGTGTTCCAATACATTGAGCAAATATTCATCTTCTTTTGACCCACATAGATAAAGGACTGAGATGAAGATCAGTTTATAGCATAGAACTATATAAAATGTGATGAGAATATATAGACTAGGTGGCACCTAGTCACCAATAGCTTCTTATTTATTAATAAATAATTTTAGTATATATATATATATATATATATATATATATATATATATATATGTCCATGTGTGTATGTATAGAATATATATATATATATATATTTATATATATCCTTGATTTAGAAATGAAAAGCAACAATGTAAACAAAAGCAATGCAAACAATATGCTCTGTGTATCTGAAATCTGGAAAACAAAGCATATGAGTCAATGAGATACCTGACAACCCTTGTCAGTGTTAAACATAGTTTGCGCACATTGCTTGCGAGCACAGTCACTTTCTAGTCAGGAATGATTTTGTGTTATAATGATAATCAAAATAACCAATCACAAAGACCTCAGAACTGCGGGAAGGATGTCAGAAAGCTTTGCCTTCTTCTTTCTCTATTGCTGACAGGTATGAAAACCTCACTGGGGCTGTGATCTTCTAAATCCATCAGGCAGCAGAGCCAGATGTCCCTGCACATTGTAATCCAGCATATCGTCGTAGATTTTCTACCTAAATCCTATTCCTTCATAGCTATGCATAAGACTTTGCCCAGTATGCGAGGGATGGGGCACAAGAAGCTACTATTTTTCCTACATTCAGAAAACTGTACAAGGGACTGAGTAGATCCTTTGACTTTTGTTTTACCTCCAGTATAGCGAATAATTATTCTTGGTGCCCCATAGAACATTAAAGGAAATATTCCTACAAAAAAACATTATTTTACTATTTATACATAAAATAGATCTACAGAAAACCTGTACCTTTCAAGCGTTGCATTACTTATGTTGCAATGATGCTGTGTTACAGTGCGTAGTATGGTGCAGGTCTACAATTTTGTTTCTGGTGTCCTTCCACAGCTCTTTGGTCTTCACCATAGTGGAGTTTGGAGTGTGACTGTTTGAGGTTGTGGACAGGTGTCTCTTATACTGAGAACAATGTCAAATAGGTGCCATTACTACAGGTAATGAGTGGAGGACAGAGGAACCTCTTAAAGAAGAAGTTACAGGTCTGTGAGAGCCAGAAATCTTGTTTGTTTGTAGGTGACCAAATACTTATTTTACACCATAATTTGCAAATAAATTCCTTAAAAATCTGATTTTCTGGATTTGTTTTCTCATTTTGTCTCTCATAGTTGAGGTCTACCTATGATGTCAATTACAGGCCTCTCTCATCTTTTTAAGTGGGAGAACTTGCACAATTGGTGGCTGACTAAATACTTTTTTTCCCCACTGTATATATATACACACATGGACAAAATTGTTGGTACCCCTCGTTTAATGAAAGAAAAACTCACAATGGTCACAGAAATAACTTGAATCTGACAAAAGTAATAATATATAAAAATTCTATGAAAATGAACAAATGAAAGTCAGACATTGCTTTTCAACCATGCTTCAACAGAATTTTTTTTAAAAAGAAAACTCATGAAACAGGCCTGGACAGAAATGATGGTTCCCTTAACTTAATATTTTGTTGCACAACCTTTTGAGGCAAACACTGCAATCAAACGATTCTTGTCAATGAGACTACTGCAACTCTCAACAGGTATTTTGGCCCACTCCTCATGAGCAAACTGCTCCAGTTGTCTCGGGTTTGAAGGGTGCCTTTTCCAGACGGCATGTTTTAGCTCCTACCAAAGATGCTCAATAGGATTTAGGTCAGGGCTCATAGAAGGCTTCAGAATAGTCCAATGTTTTCCTCTTAGCCATTGTTGGTTGTTTTTAGCTGTGTATTTTGGGTCATTATCCTGTTGCAAGACCCATGATCTGCGACTGAGACCACCTTTCTGACACTGGGCAGCACATTTCTCTCTAGAATCCCTTGATATTCTTGAGATTTCATTGTACCCTGCACAGATTCAAGACACCTTGTGCCAGATGCAGCAAAGGAGCCCCAGAACATAACAGAGCCTCCTCCATGTTTCACAGTAGGGACAGTGTTCTTTTCAAGATTTGCTTTATTTTTCCGTCTGTGAACATAGAGCTGATGTGCCTTGCCAAAAATTTCGATTTTTGTCATATCTGTCCATAGGACATTCTCCCAGAAGCTTTGTGGCTTGTCAACATGTAGTTTGGCAAATTCCAGTCTGGCTTTTTTATGATTTGTTTTCAACAATGGTGTCCTCCTTGGTCGTCTCCTATGAAGTCCACTTTGGCTCAAACAATGACGGATGGTGCGATCTGACACTGATGTTCCTTGAGCTTGAAGTTCACCTTTAATCTCTTTAGCAGTTTTTCTGGGCTCTTTTTTACCATTCGTATTATCCTTCTCTTTGATTTGTCATCAATTTTCCTCCTGCGGCCACGTCCAGTGAGGTTGGCTACAGTCCCATGAATCTTAAATTTCTGAATAATATGTGCAACTGTAGTCACAGGAACATCAAGCTGCTTGGAGATGGTCTTATAACCTTTACCTTTAACATGAGTGTCTATAATTTTCTTTCTAAGCTCCTGAGACAACTCTTTCCTTTGCTTCCTCTGGTCCATGTTGAGTGTGGTACTCACCATGTCACCAAACAGCACATTGAGTATCTGTAAACCCTATATACAGGCCCACTGACTGATTACAAGATTGTAGACACCTGTGATGCTTATTAGTGGACACACCTTGATTTAACATGTCCCTTTGGTCACATTATTTCAGGGGTACCATCATTTCTGTCCAGGCCTGTTTCATGAGTTTTCTTTTTTAAAAAAATTCTGTTGAAGCATGGTTGAAAAGCAATGTCTGACTTTCATTTGTTCATTTTCATAGAATTTTTATATATTATTACTTTTGTCAAATTCAAGTAATTTCTGTGACCATTGTGGGTTTTTCTCTCATTAAACGAGGGGTACCAACAATTTTGTCCATGTGTGTGTGTATATATATATATACATATATATATATATATATATATATATATATATATATATATATATATATATATATGTAATATTTTCCCACTGATATGGGGCAATTGGCATCAGCCTCATGGGGCTCATTTTGCCTTCCTCTGGATCAACATTAAAGGATTATAGGTTGGATTTGTTGGAACTGTGTCTTTATCCTCATGGGGCTCATTCTGCCTTCCTCTGGATCAACACTGTATAATTATAGGTTGGACTTTTTGGACCTGTATCTTCATCTACTATTCAACTACAATGCAGCAACAAACAATGCATTTAGGGTTAGAAAGCTAACCATATAAAACATTAGGTAGTAGACATAAAGGCTACTATCATGTTCCTCTTAAAGTTATGCAGTTAAAGCAATTAAATTCAGAATATAAACAGGCCGAGGCACTAATAATGTGAATTAAGCCTCAACTAATCGTATTGTAAACATTATTTTTTTTTTTTTTGCTTTTCAACTAATATATTTTTAAAAGGTAGAAACAGAACTGGGGACCATCTCCTGAAAAATAGCATTTATCTGTAACAGCGACAGTAGTTAATGAGTAATTAGAGCCATACTGTGCAAGAGGGAGAGGAACCATCAAGCAGATGAAAGGATTGCAATATCTTACACAGAAGTAGAATGTTAAATAATTAAACACAATATTAATTCATACTATAATATTAATCAAAGAAGAAACTGAATGCCTTGTTGTTAGGTGCATAGAAGTCTAGACATAAAAAACCATGGTGAGCTTTCCAAATTATAATAAAAATGTAAATAATATACCAAAAGTTAAAAATAACATCACTATCTATGAGTATCAAAACATCAATTAACTCTAACAGCTTCTGCCCTGGCAGATATAGACTTGTCTTTTTCCATTGTTCTCCCTCAGTGACATCCATATGCCCTAACAGAGCAGAGGGAATATGGAACTAAAAGAACAAAGCGACAATCCTATTAATTAATATGGCACAGGCTGGCCCAGTGCTGTATATCCTGACTATACTGTAAGAGAAACCCCAAATGTTAGTGTGCAACGCCTCTGGGCACCTACTTATTAATACTGATTGGTATGTAACCCCAAAATGTCACAAGCTATCACAATTTCTAATACTTTTATTATAGTAAATACTTTTATTCCTCATGATATAATAATCCTAGAGCACATTTAACCCTGCAGTGTACTATTCTTGTGTTATTCCCTTCAGAAATGTATGGATATATTTACCAGTTAGAGCCATTTCTCCACACTGTCTTACATTGTCTAATGAGTGCTGAGAGTATCACAAGTATGTGTAGGGAAGGGAAATACGAGAGGTGGTGTGATGCCTTTGAAACTTAACTTGTATTATTATAGTAAATTAAGTTCCAGCACATTGTAAGGTGTATGTGTGTGACCACCGGGGCCAGCTAATAGTATCTTTAGGTTTGCCTTAATGCGTATACCTATAGATATGTAGAAATGGGAGAGTCGTTCCTAGGACTAATATTGTCCTTCTCATTATAGTTCATACAGTGTGTGGTATCTGGCCATCAATATTTAAGACTGTATGCAAAATATTTATTCCTTTGACAACTGTACAAGCGGACCCGAAGAACGGAAACCCGAACGCAGGTGTGAACCTAGTGTAACGCGACATTTACATCTGTGCCAAAGTCTCCACTGGAGACTCTGTTGCAGTGTCCACTGAAAATCATGAAAAAGTCCTGCATGGAGAACTTTTTCCTCCCCCGGTTTCAGTTTAAAAGCAACGGACACCCGACAGACCTAATTGTAGTCAATGGGGTTCGCTGTGCTCCATGTGTAACCGCTGATGGACCTGAACAACGGAGAAGCAACTCTAGTGAACCTAGTGTAAGGAAACTCTATTTTACTTTACATTTCAGATGCTACAATCAGGACACCAATGGGTCCATATAATAGCTGTCTCTAGTGCTGGTTGGATAATATAGGGTACTTTTCATCTCCCTACATTTAATGTACAGGAACTTATTTTGATATAATAATACAAGTTACATTTTAAAGGTATCACACCGCTGTCTTTTTCTTCTATTTTCCTTCTCTCCACATACTTATAATACTTTAGGTGGGGGTTACAACAGGGGGTAGACATTCTTTAGGGAATTACTACATGTTGTTTGCTGAGAATATCAGCCTATATAGAGATATACCCATTTGACAAGGAAATGAACAATCAGATGTCAATTTACTCATACATTTCTAGGAATAACAGAGGAATGGCACAACACAAAGTTACATGAAAAAAAATAACTAGAATTGTTATTTCATGGGAAATACAAGTATTTACTAAAATAGACATGGAAGAGTGAAGAAATCAGGCGATACCTTTTAGAGACTAACTGAGTATATTTATAAGTAAGCTTTCAGGAGTACTCGCTCCCTTCATCAGACATGGTGTGATACAAGAACTGAAAATTAACAGATTTTTATACACATGGTTTTCAAAGCATTTTAGAGTCCTTAAAAAAAATTGCAATCTAAGTAGAGAAGTTATTTACAACAGGTCAAAAAAACAGTCTGGAAACTTGTGGTGCGTGACGGAGAGATCAGTAATTCTTGCTGTTATCTGTTTGCTATCAGGAGGTGATTTGTGTCCCTCACAGTTCATACATAGTGTGATTTGAAGCTGGCATGAATATTGAGTTCAGTTCATGGTTCAAACATAGTGTGACATGAAGCTGGCATGAATATTAAGTCCAAATTGCAGAGTTTGAAATTTTTGCATAAATTTGTACTCCATTTCTTTCCTTTTCTCCTGTGTCTTAAAATGTCCCATTAAAACCACAACCCACAAATCTTCAATAGAGTGGTTTTCTCCAGAGAAATGTGCGGCCACTGGGAGATCTGTTCTGCTGTTATTAATGGTGGATCTGTGTGAGTTCATTCGTTGACTGAGTCTCTGCCCTGTTTCCCCCACATAGAGGCCTGTGGTGGGACATTGCACACACATTATGAGGTACACCACATTGGAAGACCTGCAGGAAAATGTCCCCCTAATTCTGTGCACCTGTTGTGACTGTGGGATAGGTACACTGTCAGCGGTGTGGATGTACTTGCAGGTCATGCACCTTTTATGTAGGCAAGGTGAGGTGCCATTTTCAGTTGGGGCCTTCAGGGCACTCCGGACGATAATGCGCCTCAGGTTTGGTGGTTGTCGAAAGGAGAGGAGAGGGGGGACTGGAAATATGTCCTTGAGTCTGTTGTCCCTATGTAGCACAGGTTGGAGCTCCTTGGCAATCCTTCGTAGGATCTCCAGCTGTGGGTTGTAGGTGACAACTAGGGGCACTCGGACATCTTTCTGGGTCTCTCTATATGTGAGCAGACTGTCTCTGTTAATGGCTGCTGCTTTGTTTAATTGGTTGTCTGTCACTTTTGGTTTGTATCCCAATCTGAGAAATTTCATCCTCAGATCCAGGAGGTGCTTGTCCAGGTCTGTTTTGTCGGAGCAAATACGATTGTATCGTATAGCCTGGCTGTAGATTATAGATTGTCTTGTGTGCTTGGGGTGGAAGCTGTCGTTTCTCAGGTAGGCCGTTCTGTCTGTGGGTTTGTGGTATATTGATGTGAGTAGCCGGTGGTCTTTAATGTATATTGTGGTATCCAGAAAGTGAATTTCACTCCCTGAATAGCTAAGTTTAAGGTTGATGGTCGGGTGAAAGTCATTGAAGTCATTATGGAATTGAAGTAGGGCCTCCTCACCTGCAGTCCAGATGACAAGGATATCATCGATATAACGAAGGTAAATCATAGGTTTGGTGGCGCATGTTGATAAATATGTTCCTTCCATTTCTGCCATAAAGAGATTTGCATATTGGGGTGCACATCTGGTCCCCATTGAAGTTCCCATTCGCTGTAGATATAGATCCTCTCCAAAGGTAAAATGGTTGTGGCTAAGGATGAATTGTATGAGCTGCGTTACTGGTTCTGTTGGGAGGTTTTGTTTTGCCAGGTGTACCCGACATGCTGCAACTCCATCCTTGTGGGGAATGTTGGTATACAGGGATTCCACATCCATGGTGGCCAAAATGGTACCCTCAGGTTGAGGGCCCAGGGCATTCAGTTTGTTAAGAAGGTCAGTGGTGTCCTGGATATAGCTTGGAGTATCCCTGACAAGGGGTTTTAGGAGATTTTCCACCCAACCTGAGATGTTTTCTGTCAGTGTCCCAATGCCAGAAATGATAGGCCTCCCAGGGTTGCCATCTTTGTGTATCTTTGGGAGCATATAGAAGCAGCCCGGCCTGGGATCTTGTGGGATAAGTCCTTTTACCTGATTCTGGATCTGGACTGGAAACTCCTTGATCATACTCTTTAGTTCTTTCATATAGGCCTCTGTGAGATCACTTCCAAGTTTGGAGTAATGGATGGAATTTGACAGTTGCCTGTTTGCTTCCTGGATATAGTCTGAGGTGTTCATTATGACTATTGCGCCCCCTTTGTCAGCTGGTTTTATTATTATATCCTGATTTTCTTTCAGTGATGTAATAGCCTTCTGTTCCTGCAGGGTTAGGTTATGCACCTGTTTCTTTTGTTTCTCCAGGATTTCTGATTTTACTTTGCTTCTGAAACAGTCAATATATTTATCCAGTGCTGCATTAGCTCCAGGGCGTGGGGTCCAGGTAGATTTTTTGGTAGGAAGCAAACAGGCAACTGTCAAATTCCATCCATTACTCCAAACTTGGAAGTGATCCCACAGAGGCCTATATGAAAGAACTAAAGAGTATGATCAAGGAGTTTCCAGTCCAGATCCAGAATCAGGTAAAAGGACTTATTCCACAAGATCCCAGGCTGGGCTGCTTCTATATGCTCCCAAAGATACACAAAGATGGCAACCCTGGGAGGCCTATCATTTCTGGCATTGGGACACTGACAGAAAACATCTCAGGTTGGGTGGAAAATCTCCTAAAACCCCTTGTCAGGGATACTCCAAGCTATATCCAGGACACCACTGACCTTCTTAACAAACTGAATGCCCTGGGCCCTCTACCTGAGGGTACCATTTTGGCCACCATGGATGTGGAATCCCTGTATACCAACATTCCCCACAAGGATGGAGTTGCAGCATGTCGGGTACACCTGGCAAAACAAAACCTCCCAACAGAACCAGTAACGCAGCTCATACAATTCATCCTTAGCCACAACCATTTTACCTTTGGAGAGGATCTATATCTACAGCGAATGGGAACTTCAATGGGGACCAGATGTGCACCCCAATATGCAAATCTCTTTATGGCAGAAATGGAAGGAACATATTTATCAACATGCGCCACCAAACCTATGATTTACCTTCGTTATATCGATGATATCCTTGTCATCTGGACTGCAGGTGAGGAGGCCCTACTTCAATTCCATAATGACTTCAATGACTTTCACCCGACCATCAACCTTAAACTTAGCTATTCAGGGAGTGAAATTCACTTTCTGGATACCACAATATACATTAAAGACCACTGGCTACTCACATCAATATACCACAAACCCACAGACAGAACGGCCTACCTGAGAAACGACAGCTTCCACCCCAAGCACACAAGACAATCTATAATCTACAGCCAGGCTATACGATACAATCGTATTTGCTCCGACAAAACAGACCTGGACAAGCACCTCCTGGATCTGAGGATGAAATTTCTCAGATTGGGATACAAACCAAAAGTGACAGACAACCAATTAAACAAAGCAGCAGCCATTAACAGAGACAGTCTGCTCACATATAGAGAGACCCAGAAAGATGCCCGAGTGCCCCTAGTTGTCACCTACAACCCACAGCTGGAGATCCTACGAAGGATTGCCAAGGAGCTCCAACCTGTGCTACATAGAGACAACAGACTCAAGGACATATTTCCAGTCCCCCCTCTCCTCTCCTTTCGACAACCACCAAACCTGAGGCGCATTATCGTCCGGGAGTGCCCTGAAGGCCCCAACTGAAAATGGCACCTCACCTTGCCTACATAAAAGGTGCATGACCTGCAAGCACATCCACACCGCTGACAGTGTACCTATCCCACAGTCACAACAGGTGCACAGAATTAGGGGGACATTTTCCTGCAGGTCTTCCAATGTGGTGTACCTCATAATGTGTGTGCAATGTCCCACCACAGGCCTCTATGTGGGGGAAACAGGGCAGAGACTCAGTCAACGAATGAACTCACACAGATCCACCATTAATAACAGCAGAACAGATCTCCAAGTGGCCGCACATTTCTCCGGAGAAAACCACTCTATTGAAGATTTGTGGGTTGTGGTTTTAATGGGACATTTTAAGACACAGGAGAAAAGGAAAGAAATGCAGTACAAATTTATGCAAAAATTTCAAACTCTGCAATTTGGACTTAATATTCATGCCAGCTTCATGTCACACTATGTTTGAACCATGAACTGAACTCAATATTCATGCCAGCTTCAAATCACACTATGTATGAACTGTGAGGGACACAAATCACCTCCTGATAGCAAACAGATAACAGCAAGAATTACTGATCCCTCCGTCACGCACCACAAGTTTCCAGACTGTTTTTTTGACCTGTTGTAAATAACTTCTCTACTTAGATTGCAATTTTTTTTAAGGACTCTAAAATGCTTTGAAAACCATGTGTATAAAAATCTGTTAATTTTCAGTTCTTGTATCACACCATGTCTGATGAAGGGAGCGAGTACTCCTGAAAGCTTACTTATAAATATACTCAGTTAGCCTCTAAAAGGTATCGCCTGATTTCTTCACTCTTCCACTACTTTCAATGGCTAACACGGTACAACATTATACTACTAAAATAGACATGTCAGTGGAGGAGACAAATCCACTTCAAGAAGTTACAGTGCCGTAGAAGCCATCACATGTTTTGCTTTACGAATTAAGTATGGTAAGTATGAACTGTGCTGAAGCATGAGCTAAATATATGACACTACAATGGGGAAGATTTATGTTTTCAATGCCAGTCTTCATATCTGCTGTGCTGTCAGAGGGGACCTCCTCATAAATCAGCTGCACCCCCGCCGGGACTCTGCGCCTACACTGAAATCTATGCTAGATCAAAGCTGGCTTATATTTCAGGAATTATTTATGCCAGTCTTCTGGCATAATGATAAAAAATCTGAATGAGGTCAGTGTCCCCCCAAACACCTGAAACCCTTTCATGAAAGTAAAGAGGATGGCTCTAAAGAGAAAAAGTTGCAATTTTTTGCACAAAATCTTGACTTATGCAAAAAATTGTGACTTTTTCATGCTTTGTACGCCAGAAAATTGCCTTACAAGGCATGATAAATCTGCCCCAGGTGTAGAAAATATTAAAAGGAATGAGTAACCAAAAATAATGTATTCTTTTAAATCAAGTTTTATGTTAATCATATTTTTAAAGAATTTTTGGTGACTTTTTTCAAAGAATGCCCATGCTATTATCTATATTTAAAAAATAAACTCCTAAAAATCTTGCAGTTCTAACTCTGGCCACTTAGACAAATAATTAGTTTACACTTATCAGCACACTGATGGACACAGCTACCACCAGTCACAATAGATTGTGAACACAGCTTATCTACTCCTCCATCTATGCAATGATCTCTACACAGAGCATGCCTAGAAAACTCTCCCATAGAAGTCAATAGGGTCTGCTCCATACCATTGTATCTATGTACTGTATCTATCCTGATCATTTTAGGCTTAGTGACAATGGTTGGAACTGCATGATTTTTGGGATTTTTTAAATATATAGATAATAATGGAAAATGAAAAGCAACCCCACCAAAATTTTGTTAAAAATATATTTAATATAAAACATGATTTAAACAATAAATCATTTTCTCTGACACTGAATGATGTAAAAAGTGCACCACAGTGTAAAAAAATACAATAAAAATCATTTATTTTATATAAAATCTGTGCATATATGGGAGGAAAGTAATGGTCAGGGGAGTTGAATGAAGAGTATCAGCAAAAGGTCACAATGTAAAGCTAAGAGAAGATTATGGGCTGTGATGGGGACATGTTAAGCTTCTACGTGCGTTCACACATAACTCGAAGCTGTGAATGTTATGAGTCCAGAGGTCATTCATGGCCTCCATAATAAGAGCGTCTTGGAAATATGAGTGACTGAAAAGTTGCAATATAGGAGGGCAATCTGATATAGATCATTTCCCATTGGAATACTATACATATACACAGGATTATATTGTGATCATGATGGATTCAAGTGGGGCCAGATGTGTTAATAGATAAAAAGTAGATATTATTAGTTTTCAGGATAGTGTTTTAGCGATGTCAGTAGGAAGTGATTTTTTTTTTTTTTTGGTGAAGGTGACCTGATCTGACAATGGACTGAATGATGGGAATGGAGGATGAGTCTGACTCAGATACAGAACAAAGACAACAGCTCTGGGATTTAGAATAGATGATAGCATTACATACAGAAATAGAAACACCTTAATAATTCATACCGCTAGACAAATATACAACAAGATCATGATATACTGTATACTTGTGGCTTATATATCAAAGCATTGTCCTTTGTGTACAGTGTAAGCCTTAGCAGACAGAGCACTCTACTATGTACTACTAATGCTACAGTAGCCCAAATCTTCCATACAGTTATGGCTCAGCCTTCCAATTACATGCAATGTAGGAAAGAGTTTCAAGTAAACAGCCTTAAGGTTTGGCTTTTAAACAAACATTTGACAGATGGGTTTATATATTCTGCAAATTGTGAATTCTCTTCATCGCAGCCTTCCTACTGTGAATAAGAATACAAATGATACAGAGTGGAGGTAGAGTGGCATTAAAGTGTGTAAAGGTCATTTATGAACATGGTGCTGCTGCCGCAAAATATACATTTTTGCCTAGGACATTCTGCCCCTTTCATTGACCAGAACATTCTTAAGAGCACATTCACATTCTAGCATCATAAACCGCCCCAAGGAAATGAATGTGACCCTTTACTGGTCTTACCCTATCATTATTGTGACTGCTAAAGTGCATAGCGAGAAGAGATGTAGACAAGATGGTTAAATCTTGCCAACTACAGTACTATTGTATAATTCTACCCTTTTTAACTTTTTCTTTCTTTTATCTTATTTTATTATACAGTACTCCTAGATTTACGTTCATTAACTGTCTAGCACAAATCAGGAAGATGAGCAAAAAGTGGCAACATCTATAATTTATTCACTTTTTGTGTGTTTGAACTTTTTTTTAGAGTAGGTAAAATACAACACTTGGCAGCTACACCCGCTGAGTATATGCAAAACCTAAACTTCTTTTGATGGAAAAAAAGTGATTATGGATTTAAAGGTGTATTCCCATGAACATAATCTTATATATATTTCTAGATAAGTAAAAGTTAAACATTTTTGCAAATACAAGTGGTTAAAAATTCTGCAGAGTTTTAAAGATTTTCTCTAACTATCTTAGTAGTGACAGCCTGTTTTCCTGATCAGTTGCCAATGGATACGGCCACAAATGCATAAACTTTCTATGGTCTGGGACTTGTTAGGAACCCAGCCATGATTTTCTTATTGTACCTGAGTTATCAGGCAGGGGCACTACATGTATTAGAAGTTATCCCAGCCACGATAAGGAAACCATTGCTGATTTTCTGAGCTTAGAAAGATCCTGCATTCATGGTCGTATCCACTGGCAACCGATCAAGACAACAACTTGTGACCACAAGATATTTAGAAAAAATCTTTAAAACTCTGCAAAATGTTTAATTACTTATATTTACAAAAATGTTTAACTTTTAATTATCTACAAATTTAAAAATGGTTATGTTCGTGGGAATACCCCTTTAAGGCCAGTAAGCGTAATTTACTGTGTGACACTATAGCTACTCTTAGCTAGAAATAGGTACTAGTATGTAATATCTGAGTAACTTATATATTTGTACATACAAAGTATATATGCTTGAATTTTGTAATGTCTTGCATTCTTTCTGGTCTGTTTTGTGGAACAATCCCATCATTTTTTTTAGTTTAACCCTTCCTGCTCTGCACCCTACTAATATGTTGCACTGAGCATGTAGTTAACCCTCAGCACCATAATAGTATGATGTTCTCATGCCACACGAACAGGAGCTGTGCCTGCAGTAAGACTTTTAGGTCTCAGCTGCATTACCCACCGGGACTAGCTGTTGGAGTAGGAAAATACTTTGAGTCTGGCAGATTAACCTCTCAGATGCTGTAATCAATAGCGATCAGAACATCTGTATGTTAGGGAGCAAGATAGCCCCTTCTTCAGGAGATTACTTCTTTAGAGGCCCATCTGTCTAACAGGAGGGTGTTAATACTGCTCCACTGCCAGAACCAGACGAACTGCTGCTGGAGACTTCATGTTTCCACCCCTAAGTGCCGGGATAGTGATTGTCTGGTAATGGACCAAGTCTGGGGAAAGAAAGGGAGCACCAGGCCACAGTGAGTTTCTCCTGCAAAGGGTCAGGACAAAACAATAGGAAAAGCTGCAAAATATATAATACATAATTATAAAACAATATATACATACAGCAACTATATACACAGTGGCACCTGAACAAGAAAATAAAATAAAAACAGTTTAAGCAGTGCCCACTGGGATGCTGCATCACCAATGTGACCGAGAGTCAGAGCGTCGGATGAGACAGGCTGAGAATGAGACTTATAACCCCCCTGCTGTGCTCTGCCAAGGGTCCCGGGAGACACTCCTCTAAACAGTAAGCAAATTTTTACAATGCCCTGAATGCACTGTAAACATTTTGCATCCTCACACAACCCCTTTAAATGCATTACAACAATAAAGATATGGGTTACAAGGCTTGACATATTGGGTCAGATTTATTAAAAATTGAAAAATTGTCTTAGTTTCCCATTGCAACCAACCAAAATGTAGCTTTCATTTTTCCAGGAGCCAAATACAAAAGCTCTGATGTGATTGGTTGCTTTGGATAACTAAGATAGTTTTGCTTTTAGACTATTTTACTAAATCTGCCCCATTGTATTGTTTTTGTACATCTCTCAATGGTTTCTTATATTTTCCAACTTTGATCCTGCTATTATAGTATTGACTTCTATTAACAGGCATTACAGGTGTATTCCCAACTCCTGCCTTAGCTCACTGGTCTGTCGACTGATGCATGTCCCCTTCCTCTGGAGGAAATGTGGTACTTATTGTATTATTGTATTAATGTATTGTATTGCAAGATGGGGTTTTGCGCAAAAAATTTAAACTTTTTTTCTCTTTTATGCTGGCCTAGTCCCTTTTCTTGAAAAAGGGCATGACAAGGGCTGTGGGTGATCATTTACACTGGTTTACTGGGCTAAATGGTGCCCAAAATCTATGCCAGTTATGAGCTGGCACGGATCGCAGTGCAGGTGCATGGGCCTGCCAGGAGATGTGCCTGATTTATGATAAGATATTATATTCAGGTGTAGATTGCACTCTTAGATTGCCAAGTGGAAGTAGGATCCTACTCCGTCAAACTTAAATAAGGAAAGGATTTCCACTGTTGCTTCAAAAGAGTGTTGAATTTTATTCTTTATACACGAAGTAAGTAGAGTATTTAAATAGTTAACGTTTCGGCCCACCGGCCTTCATCAGACTCTACAAAATATATTAAATGACAACATTATATACATATGACATACAAGTGGTTATGACCATAAAGTGAATAAATATACTCGTATATCTTACAGATTACTAGTTGCCCTCTAAGGTGATTAAACCGTATAAAAACACTGTGCATCATCTAATGCCCATAATTTCAGGGTATACAACATACATCCATGATATATAGGTACTCATGTCCAGGAGATAAACAAATACACTTATACATACTCAAAAATGCAGGTCCCCCCCTTTTTTTAGGTGTTAAAATCGTGTAAAAACAGTGTAAAGTTAGGGTAGAGAACATTGTGCACAATCTAATATCATCTATAAGTACCACCCACCATATCATATTACAAAAAATTCCTCACATTACTGACATATCACACTAGTGACATATCACACTGAATTGGGTTGTCACATGGATACTCATGATATACATAGTGTATACAATACATAGATACTTCAAACAGGTTGTTCCGGTTTCCGTATTCTGAATTACAATACAACATAAACATCAATAATGTGATATAAATTTCCCGATCACCACTGATCCCATGCCAAGAGACCCCTATATTGATATCTGAAAACGTAAGTTAAAGGAAATAGAGCTAGAAGAAGCAAAAGCCATTTCTCCGGTACGAGACAATTACGCCACTATTATGATATACATTAATGTCATATATAAACTGTAGAGGAGCTAAGTCATGCCATACATAGTACAATAGGTCGATCAGAGAGACGGATACATACCGGTAATAGAGAGAGTTGAGATTTATGCATAAAGATGTCACAAAGTATGAGGTAGTGGGCAAACTGTAGATCAAAGGAAACAATAGATAGTGTAAAAGTGGAGATAAATGGAATTAGAAACTATGACCCATGTTTATAAGAGGAGGAATAGAACCCCTCAAATCCTCACTTTCAAGCATGTCAATCAGATAGAATGCACATACAGTCTTACAGGGCATATATTTTAGTACATACCTATGACATGTAGCTTGGCTCATGAGTTAAGTGAAGTAAGTGGACATATAGGATAATATGGGTT
The DNA here is from genome assembly GCA_947044405.1 of Leptodactylus fallax. Lineage (NCBI taxonomy): Eukaryota > Metazoa > Chordata > Amphibia > Anura > Leptodactylidae > Leptodactylus > Leptodactylus fallax. The sequence continues at coordinate 101,462 of CAMRHE010000008.1, forward strand.
TGCTGTGGATACAGTAAATGTGTGATATAGTCATTGCATTACAGATTGTGGCAGTTCTAGGACATCTCAATGCTTACCCCTCTGATTATGGCGCTGTGTAGGTTGTCTGCAGTCGGATGGCGCTGGTTCAGGGTTCCAGCGCCATCTTTAAATACTTTTTGGTCCCTTCAGCGTCATTAGACGCCGCTGGAACTGAGTATGCGCAGTGTGGAGCGTGATTTCAGTATTCCCGCGATAATGAGTCTGCGTGTGCATTGTAGGTGATGCTGTTACTTTCAATTTCAGTACCATGTGATGCAGGGGCGGGGTTTGGTGCTAAAGTGAACAACTTCCAATGGGAGGAGGATGTAATACTGAAATCACGCTCCACACTGCGCATGCTCAGTTCCAGCGGCGTCTAATGACGCTGAAGGGACCAAAAAGTATTTAAAGATGACGCTGGAACCCTGAACCAGCGCCATCCGACTGCAGACAACCTACACAGCGCCATAATCAGAGGGGTAAGCATTGAGATGTCCTAGAACTGCCACAATCTGTAATGCAATGACTATATCACACATTTACTGTATCCACAGCAAACCCATATTATCCTATATGTCCACTTACTTCACTTAACTCATGAGCCAAGCTACATGTCATAGGTATGTACTAAAATATATGCCCTGTAAGACTGTATGTGCATTCTATCTGATTGACATGCTTGAAAGTGAGGATTTGAGGGGTTCTATTCCTCCTCTTATAAACATGGGTCATAGTTTCTAATTCCATTTATCTCCACTTTTACACTATCTATTGTTTCCTTTCATCTACAGTTTGCCCACTACCTCATACTTTGTGACATCTTTATGCATAAATCTCAACTCTCTCTATTACCGGTATGTATCCGTCTCTCTGATTGACCTATTGTACTATGTATGACATGACTTAGCTCCTCTACAGTTTATATATGACATTAATGTATATCATAATAGTGGCGTAATTGTCTCGTACCGGAGAAATGGCTTTTGCTTCTTCTAGCTCTATTTCCTTTAACTTACGTTTTCAGATAGCAATATAGGGGTCTCTTGGCATGGGATCAGTGGTGATCGGGAAATTTATATCACATTATTGATGTTTATGTTGTATTGTAATTCAGAATACGGAAACCGGAACAACCTGTTTGAAGTATCTATGTATTGTATACACTATGTATATCATGAGTATCCATGTGACAACCCAATTCAGTGTGATATGTCACTAGTGTGATATGTCAGTAATGTGAGGAATTTTTTGTAATATGATATGGTGGGTGGTACTTATAGATGATATTAGATTGTGCACAATGTTCTCTACCCTAACTTTTACACTGTTTTTACACGATTTTAACACCTAAAAAAAGGGGGGACCTGCATTTTTGAGTATGTATAAGTGTATTTGTTTATCTCCTGGACATGAGTACCTATATATCATGGATGTATGTTGTATACCCTGAAATTATGGGCATTAGATGATGCACAGTGTTTTTATACGGTTTAATCACCTTAGAGGGCAACTAGTAATCTGTAAGATATACGAGTATATTTATTCACTTTATGGTCATAACCACTTGTATGTCATATGTATATAATGTTGTCATTTAATATATTTTGTAGAGTCTGATGAAGGCCGGTGGGCCGAAACGTTAACTATTTAAATACTCTACTTACTTCGTGTATAAAGAATACAATTCAACACTCTTTTGAAGCAACAGTGGAAATCCTTTCCTTATTTGATTTATGATAAGACATCTGCTTAGTCATAAATGATGTTCATCGTCTGGTGGCATAGGGATTATCAAGGCTACTAGACACCAGTCTCGATACTCCCTTAGCAAAATCGGTAGTACAGTATATTTTAGAAGGCAGATGTGTAATATGAAGCAAGCTCCTGGGCCCAATGCAAAATCTGTACCAGGCCACCCAACTATGATGTATTATTTATAGTATTGGTCTTCTCATATTGGGAAGAGACGCCATATGTGTCTCCTAAGGCTCCTGAGCCTAGGTGCAACCCCATCTTCTGCACGTCCTTAAGTAATGTGAATGTACTAAAGTATACACTGTTATATCTGCATATATATATAGCAATGACCATGCCTTAAAGCATGCATACTAGGAGAGCTATAATAAGAACTCTGCAGCTACAGTACATGCTGTGTACAGTGATATAAGATGGGTGCAGGGTTACTGTATATACCCTGATGCCATTCGCTAGGCTTTTAACAAAGATGTAGAGAGTTGGCCAGGTAGTGAGCTACTGCAGTAGCTTCAGCATTGCCATCTTCAGTGAAAAATGACAGTATGCAAACATGCAGACATGACCACCACTGCTGGGGTGTGGGGATGGCTGTAACTTTCTATGGACAGTGTCATATATACACAGAAGGTAAAGAGGACGGTATATCAGGAAAATAGTTCACATTGGACAATGCAATGTATTTGCTAAAATAACAATAGTCACTTTACCCATCAAAGTAAATAGCATTGATGAGATGGGAATACCATCACTTGTAACATCAGTCTTAGCTTCTAATGATGCTGAAGTTTTCAATAAGTACCCAGTTCCTTACTGGCGAACAGGCATTTACTGTAGAATACATTTCAAACAATATGGCCCTTTTAGTATTCATGACTTATCCTTTACTAAAAGTAAATGTCAGAAATTATTTTTGTAATGGGTACTTCTGGGCAACGTGTTCTGTGGTATATTCAATAATCTCCCCAAACAGATAAAGTAAATTACATCATGTTCTGCACATAACAGGAGAAAACAGATAAATAGAGGTGTGTGTAATAAATCATGATAGTGAAGCAGGAACAATGGAAAGGGCAAGTAATTAGACCATGGCAATAAAACAACCAGATTTTTTAAAACAATAAATAAAATTGCCGATCCCGTTTAAAGAGCAATACAATTAGTTTTGCAGTCTGAATGTTCGGTGCATTGTGTCTGATTTATGTAGGATACGTTCGCTAAACAATACAGATAAAAAATGAATTCCATTCATGTACAGCAGTAGTAAACCAAATGTCAGATTAAAGCAGATGTCTAGATGGGAGCTATCTACTACAGCTCTGATCTGGGACCTCAGTTTAGACAAGATCGCCATCAGAAATTTCTGGCCACCATTAATTAAAACGACAAGGTCCTCTTCGGACCCTTTTTAATAAGTGAGGCTCAGTATGGGACATTACCATACTTCTATTACTGACATAGTGCTCCAGTGTGTAAAATTAGTAAATCGTGATTTGCATTACCCAGCCTGGAAGATCATATATGCCCTAAGAGAAACAACCTTTGGAAAGTTCTCCTAATTGAGAAGTCATTAAAAAGTCTTGTAATCTTGTAACTTATCATCCATTCAAGTGGAGCCATGGGATTTCAACCAATAAACTAGTTTGTAGAGTGCCTTCTTGGGGCATTAGCACATGCAAAATGGTACCAATAAAAACTACAGCTCACCCCGCTAAAGACAAGTTCTCACACTTTATCCGTGGAATAAGAAATTATAAGTGTCAGAATATATGCAAACTTTTTTAAGGTTTTTAATTTTTTTAAGTATAATAATAAGTCATAACAAAAACTATACCATTTTGTTATTTCCATAGTCGTACTGACTGAAAATTTTTAACACAATGACTGCTATGCAAACCTACCCCAAAAATAATGGCAGCAGTAACTGAGATTTCTTTCCCATTCTAGGACTCAAATAATTTTCTCATAAATTCCCAGTACTTTATATGGGACAATAAAAAAATACAACTCTTTCCACAAAAAACAAACCCTTACACAGCTGTGTTGACAGAAAAATAAAATTGTCATGGAAATAAAAACAAAAAACAACATAAAGAGATTGAATATTGTAAATATTTCCCACTACATCTATCCTGAATATGTGCCATCCACTAGACAGGTAGCAGACTGAATTTGTAACTTAACTCCTTAGTGGGTGGCTTCATCAATTGTGAGTGAAGAGTTAAGATAATGCTTACATTTTACCTACAGTTCTGTATGCAGTAACATATGTCATACTATAAGTTGTTCCACATGATAAATACAACCTTGCTACATATAGGAATCTGATGTATTATATGCATAGAATCTCCCCTGTTATTGTATATGGATACCGCTGACCCCAAGTGACTCTTTCATTACTCTCATATCCAATTCTATTAAAGAATTAATTAACAGAGTCCTTCGAAGTTCTGGAGAATAATAGGTGTGGATAGGCATGGGAAGCTCCGCACATTGGTTAATTAGTTCATAGTCACAGCCATTTTGATAGCATAGAATGAGTTTATGATGTCTTATGTATGCCAAGTGGCTTCAATGAAGATATCATGTCACGGCAGAATATGCTATAATTTAAGAATGTCACATCCTAAAGTCATGCTCACCTATTTGCTGACAGTAAAGTATCATTAAACTTAAGCATAAGACAGAATCTCATAACATTGACTGGCAAGAAGACTCCCAGGTATGTCTTTACAATCTGAAAAAAACACCTCAACATTATATGTACTGTCCCTGTTGTCTTTATTGGCATCCTGAGAAAAGATTCACTGATAAGCACTAATGGATGGCTCATAAGCTCACCCTACACACAAAACTACAGTGTGTCAGAATATCGCAGACATTATTTCAGGTTACTAGAAAACAATGTTTCTATGCTGTATAATATAGAATCATATGAAAATCTGCAGAGTGTTAGAGAAGATCAGGCTGCACCTTGGCACTAGAAGAGCAAATCTGTTGAAGATAAACATTTTTGCAAATATGAATAGTTACAAATTTTTCTTTTAATTATTCATAATTTTTAATTATTGATATGTGCAAAAATGTTCAACTTTTAATTGTCTACAAATTTAATTATGGTTCTGTTCAAGGGAAAACCCCTTTATCTTCCTTCTCAAGATCCACTGTAAGGGTATGGCAGATGTCCGGCCGCCGGGTCTACACAGATTTTTTCTAGATCCAACTCATTTAGATTTTTTTTACAGCTTCCCAGTATATCATACACAATATTATATGGTATCTCTATGAATGGTATATTTCAATGGAGTGGATGATATTTTATGCTTAATCTGCAAGAGTTTAAGCTGAAGACTGCAACCCTTTACAAAACAGGTAATACTGGTTTCATATGGTTAGGGAATGGTTTAATATTTTAGGCATGAAATATATATAAATAAAATAATGTTGACATTTAGCACAAAAACCTTGTACTGCATCCAATTTTATATAGGTCTATCTATCTATAGACCTTGTTCTTTCACCAAAAGCTAAAATATAAAACAAGGTACCGTGCATTTTGTCTATAAAATAAAAGCTTAAATATATTTTCTACCCCAGTGCTGCCTGCAAGATAAATTATGAGCCATATTACGCGCACAGTACTGAGGTCTGAACATACTAATAATGTTTATGAAGGCTGGAGTATTGTTATTACCCCTTTATTGCTGCTGCGGTGTATTTATATTCACAGCATAATTGTATCACTTTACTGCACACATCAGGGTAATTCATCACTGTGGCCTGAAAGAGGCAAAGATCAAATTGTAATAAAAATTGAGCAGAGTTAATAAGAGTTTCAGACTAGAAGTCCTGGCGCTGCATAACTTTATCACTTTAATATTATTTTAGGAGTACAACACACAGCAGCGACATGTTTTACAGCTGTGTAGGACGCATGAGGAAGCATGCATATGTCTCATGATGAAACACTGATGTGAGTGTTAGGATGAAATTTCATGTTAACTTGAAATGTGACTGGAATACAATACATTGTTTTTCTTTCATTGTTTGCTCACTCTCAAAATAAAAAAAAAGTATTAAATATTCTGTACATATATTAATAAAACATTCTTTGAGTGTAAAGGTAAAATATTCATTAGTATAACTACGCACATGTAGCTTAAAGTATGTTTTAGTAAATGATCATAAAAGGAGGCAATGAAAAACTTTGGCCTGAAAGGGCATTTGACCTGAGTTTGTTGTTTGGTATCCCAGATGTCAACACATGTATCCACTTGCTGGCGAGCACATGGCACATGGATACAACTGAAAAGTTGTCGGTTTCTTTCCCAAAATATACGGTTCAGTTAAATGGGTCTTAGACATGTATGGCATATTCACAGAACATGCCATAAATAACTGATGTAGTTTCCACCTCTAGGATCCACATGTATTTTCAGACAAGGGAGCGACAGAACCCCATCCTCTCTCTTTTCACTTCCAAGGGTGTTACATAAATATCTCAGCTCATTTCTCCATTCATTCTCTTCCAGGTAGGGCAGGGGTTGAGGGACTTGTACGTGACAAGGAAACAACTTCATTCAGATGGAATGGATTATGAGTAGAGATGAGCGAATCAAAGCTGCAGAAGTGGAATTCGATCCGAATTTCATGAAATCTTCGATTCGCCACAATTCCGGATTTCCTCACGCTTCGAATCGCATTTTTTTAATAAAATGGACGCCGTACATGTTAGGACAAGGGGGAAGGGACTAATGAGCAGCCAGCTAATCAGCAGCCAGTAGGACCTGTTATGTCACAGCCCTATAAAAACACTTGGCCATTTTAGGTACAGTCATTCCACATCGCTCTTACTGTAGGGACAGACGTCGGCAGGAGCTAGGGAAAGACTTAGAAAACATATAGAAGTTCAGGGAAAGAGGCTGAGCCTTAGAACTGTAGGGAAAGTATAGGGAGGAATTGAGAGAAGAATTTGGGGTGGTTGCAGGGTCATTTACAGTAAGAATTTGCAAGCATAATTCACATTGCAGCACTCACTGCCGTTATACTGCTGCTCATTACTCATATCTGTGTCTTCAAGGTGGAACACAACAAGCCTTTTGCAGTGCAATATAGCAAAAAAGGGGCTTATTCACTGTTCTTCCACAGCATAACATTACATTTGTCAGTACTATTGTGCCAAAGAAAACTGAATTATAATACACTAATATCTGCACGTATCTGTAAAAAACGCCATTTTAAAGGTGTTTATTATAAGGGGCTTATTCACTGTTCTTCCAAAGCATAACATTAGTCAGTACTATTGTGCCAAAGAAAACTGAATTATCATCCAATAACATCTGCACATATTTGTAAAAAAAAAGTCTTTTTAAAGGCGTTTATTATAAGGGGCTTATTCACTGTTTTTCCAAGGCATAACATTAGTCAGTACCATTGTGCCAAAGAAAACTGAATTATCATCCAATAATATCTGCACGTATCTGTAAAAAAAAGCCTTTTTAAAGGCGTTTATTATAAGGGGCTTATTCACTGTTCTTCCAAGGCATAACATTAGTCAGTACTATTGTGCCAAAGAAAACTGAATTATCATCCAATAATATTTGCATGTATCTATAAAAAAAAGTCTTTAATGTAGGGAAAGACATAACGACTATATTCGCCATTTTGTTACCAGTATAAAGTCGCAGGCCATTTTTAAAAACAGTATTCAATAATTCTTAGTGGTTATCACTTATTTAAAGTTGTTTATTAGTGTTTAAACCCATAAAAAGGACCATATTCGCCATTTTGTTACCAGTATAAAGTTGCAGGCCATTTTTAAAAACAGTATTGTCAATAATAATTCAATAATTCTTAGCAGTTATCATCACTTATTTAAAGGTATTCATTAGTGTCTAAACCCATAAAAAGGACCATATTCACCATTTTGTTACCAGTATAAAGTTGCAGGCCATTTTTAAAAACAGTATTGTCAATAATAATTCAATAATTCTTAGCAGTTATCATCACTTATTTAAAGGTGTTTATTAGTGTCTAAACCCATAAGGAGGACCATATTCGCCATTTTGTTCCCATTGTGCTGATGGAGCCGATACTGCTCCTGCCACCCTCACCCGCTCCCACAGCTCCAATGCCAGTGCAAGTTGAGCTCTCAGGGCCCCCCTGGTCAGACATGTGAGAGGATGGACGATAGACAGATAGGTAGATAGACAGCGGCCAACTTACTACATAGGATATCTCTATAGTAGTTCAATTTGTCCTCCCTCTCAGCGGGTGTAAAAAAGGCCTCCAAGGGTCTAACATCGTGGAGAGCCAGTAGTCATCCCTCTGCTGAAAGGTGACAATTCGGCTGTCACTGCGCAAGAAAGTCAGCATGCTTTGGGCCATTTGTGCAAGTGACTTCGATCTCCACTGCATACTACCACGGGGTATGAGGGTCATCTGCCTCATCCTCCTCATCTCCCTCTGGCTGTTCTGGTTGCTCCTACTCCATCTCTCCACCCATTTGGCTACACATTGTTTGTGCTCCAATGTCCTCCTTCTCAGCCCCCACAGGGCTCATGTGGCCTTGAGATGTAGACGCCACATCTCCAGTCCCCTGACCAGCCAGATTGAAAAGCATCTTTTCCAGGATGTGAATCAGTGGAATGACGTTGTTCATCCCGTAGTCCTGGCAACTGACTAACAAAGTGTCCTCCTCAAAGGGAACGAGCAAACGGCAGGTGTCGCGCATGAGCTGCCACTGGCTAATGTTAAAGTTACAGTTGTGCTAAAGGCACATGAAACTTGGTCAAAGTTAAAGGAACGCTGAATGCAGCACGTTATCAGTAGAGATGAGCAAATTTCTCAAAAGTTCGATTCGCCAGTTCAATTCGAAGTTCCAAAAAAATTTGCTTCGATCCGAATTACTTCACGGCGAATATCACTAAAAAACACCTATTTCCTAGCTTCAGAGAGCTTGTACAGTGGTGTAGAACACTGTGCCTTGCAGTAACATGCATAGGGAGCCTACTGTGGTAGTCAAACAATACTGTGAGTCCGAATGACACGCACATGACAGGTGTCGCTCTTAGAACCACTGCACACTTCACTTATTTGGACAGTTACGGGGCCAAAACTGACCAACTAACTCAAGTGTGAACCCAGCCTTACAGGTCCATGTTAGTGCCAGGTAGAAAGAACCGTGCAGAGGCCCAACATCCTACTGTAGAGTGAAAGAGCGCACTCCTTTTACACCATTGTTTTCAGATTCCACATAGATGTCTACAGAGTGGCAAGGCGACATAATGTGGAGTTGGCAGCAGCATGAGGATGCCATACAGTGACCCATTGGAAGCGGCATTAGGAGGACATACAGTGACCCAGCAGTGGCAGCGGCATTAGGAGGACATACAGTGACCCAGTAGTGGAGGTGGCATGAGGAGGACATACAGTGACCCAGTGGCAGAGGTGGAGGTAGTAGCAGCCTTAGGAGGGCATACAGTGACCCAGCAGTGGCAGCGGCATGAGGAGGGCATACAGTGACCCAGTGGCAGCGGCATGAGGAGTACACAGAGTGACCCAGTGGGAAGCAGCATGAGTAGGACATACAGTGACCCAGTTCCTCCCCTGTGTGACTTTGTTTGCCCAGACATACGAGGTGTAGAACAGCGTGTTATGCGTGTTACTGCAAGGCAAGGCAGTTCTACACCACTATACAGGCTCTCTGAAGCCAGGAAATAGGTGTTTTTTAGCGATATTCGCTGCAAATTAATTTGGATTGAAGCTATTTTTTTTGGAACTTCGAATCAAACTGCAGAATCGAACTTTTGAGAAATTCGCTCATCTCTAATTATGAGTCACAATAAATTCTGCTACAACTCTGGATTTTTTCTGTATCACCTCCATACACAGAGTATTCTATCAGTGGGTACTTACATAAGTCTTGTTAGCACAACTCAGAATGTGTCTAAGCTTCACTTCTGCTTAATGTAGTTTTTTTTTTTTGTTTGGCTTTTTTTTTTAGTTTTTTTTATTTTATTTAATTTTTAATCGGTTAAGGAGTGGGCCTAAAAGTGACTTATGGACCAGGCCTCATTTTTCAAAACTGACATGTGTCACTTTATATGGCAATAACTTTGAGACGCTATAACTTACACAAGTGATTTTGAGACTGTTTTTTCATGATACATTGTACTTCATGTTAGTGGTAAACATTGATCAATATTTTTGCATTTATTTATAAAAAATTAGGAAATTTGATGGAAATTTTGAAAAAAAATAGCAATTTTCAAAATGTGAAATGCTCTGCTTTTCAGACAGATAGTCATACCACCAAAATACATGAATAAATATTATCTACCATATCTGTGCTTTATATCGGCATCATCTTTTAATCGTTGTTTAATTTATTTTGGATATTAGAAGTGTAATAGCAATTTTCCAGATTTACAAGAACATTTCCCAAACTCATTTTTTATGGACCACTTCAGTTCTGAAGAGGATTATAAAGGCCTATATATTAGAAACTCCCCACAAATTACCCCATTTTCAAAACTGCATCCCTCAAATAATTCAAAACAGCATTTGGGAAGTTTGTTAACCCTTTTAACATTTAACGGGAATTAAGAAAATATGGAGGTGAAATTTAGACATTTCATTTTTATCCAATAATACATTCATTTATCCCTATAATTAACACATTCACAAAGGGTTGAAGGAGAAAATACATCTCACAGTTTGTAGTGCAATTTCTCCTGAGCACAGAAATACCCCACATGTGGGTGTAAACTGATTTTTGGGCACACAGTAGCGCACGGAAGAGAAGGAACGACACTGGGTGTTTGAAAAGCAGATTTTGATGGAATAGGAGAAAAGGCATCCCACAGGTTGTTAAACAACTACTCCTGAACACAGCAATACCCCATTTGTGATCGTAATCTGCTGTATAGGTACATGGCGGTTCTCAGAATGGAAAGAGCGCTATTTGGCTTTTGAAGGGCAGATTTTGCTGGAATAGTATTCAGGTGCTATGTCGCATTTGCAGAGCCCCTAAAGTACCAATGCAATGGAAACCCCAAAAAAGTGACTCCATTTTGGAAACTACACCCCTCAAGGAATTTCTCAAAGGGTAAGGTGAACATTTTGACCCTACAGCTGTTTCACAGATTCTATTAGCATTGGGATGTAAAAATTAAAAATTACTTTTTTTCCAATAAACCGTCCATTTAGCTCCATATTTTTAATTTTTACAAGGGGATAAAGAAGAAAAAACACACCACAGTTTGTTACACAATTTCTCCTGAACACAGAAATGCCCCATATGTGGTCGTAATCTGCTGTAGGGGTACATGGTGGGGCTCAGAATGGAAAGAGCGCTATTTGGCTTTTGGAGTCAGATATTGCTGGAATAGTTTTCAGGTACCATATTGCATTTGCAGAGCCCCTAAAGTACCAATACAATGTAAACCCCTCAAAAGTGACCTCATTTTAGAAACTACACCCCTCAAGGAATTTCTCAAGGGGTATTATCATTTTGAGCCTAAAAATGCTTCCCAAAAATTAATGTACAAAGTGAAAATTTAAATTTTTAAGAAATATTAAGTGGGCTATCTCGGGTACAAAAAAATTATATATGTGGGTGTAAACTGCTGCTTGGGCACATAGCAGGGCTCAGAAGGGAAGGAGCAGTGCGCTTTTTAGCTTTTGGAGTATAGATTTAGAGGGACTTTCTGGACGCCATGTTGTTTTTGCAGAGTCCTGAAGGTGCCAGTAAATTGGAATTCCCCAAGAAGTGACCCCATTTTGTAGGGGCAATTTTAGGGTCTCTGCAAATATGACATGGTGTCCAAAATCCAACAGTCTAAATCTACTCTCCAAAAGCAACATAGCGCTCCTTCACATCTGCCCCCTGTTGTGTGCCCAAATGGCAGTTTATGCCCACATGTATGACACTGGTGTACCCAGGATAACGTACTTAATGTCATATGTAGATATAAACTGCTGTTTGGGCAGAGCCGGGCACAGAAGGGAAAGAGCGCTATTTTGGTTTTTGGAGCACAGTTTGGTTTTTGGACACCATGCCACTTTTGCAGAGCCCCTGAATTGCCAGTAAAGTGAAATCCGCAGACATGTCACTCCATTTTGGAAACTACACCAGTGAAGGGATTTATCAAGTGGCATAGTGAGCATTTTTAACCCTTGAGTATTGCATTCATTTAATTTCAATAAATGAACGCGCAGCTGATAATGAAAAGGGAAAATTGCAATTTTTCCAGAGATACGCCATTTCATTGCCCAATATTTTGTGCCCAGCTTGTGTCAGTAGAGACACACACTCCAAAAACTGTTAAGTGGGTATCCCGGGTACAACAGCTTTTGGAGCGTTCATATCTGATACAAGCCGGGCACAAGGTATTACGCATTGAAATTACACATTCCTGGAAAAATTGTCATTTTCACCTTTCACAATCAGCTGCGTATTCATTTCTGGAGATTAAATTATAGCAACACTTGGGGGTTAAAAATGCTCATTGTACCCCTGGATAAATTCCTTCAGGGGTGTAGTTTCCGAAATGGGGTCACATGTCAGGGGATTCCACTTTACTGGCATTTCAGGAGCTCTGCAAAAGTGTCATGGTGTCCAAAAGCAAAACTGTCTAAATCTGTGCGCCAAAAAACAAATATCGCTCATTCCATTCTGTGTCCGGCTGTGCCCAAACAGCAGTTTATACCCACATATGACATTAAGTACGTTATCCTGGGTACACCAGTGTCATACATGTGGGCATAAATTGCAGTTTGGGCACACAGCAGGGCACAGAAGGGAAGGAGCGCTATGTGGCATTTGGAGTGCAGATTCAGATGTTTGGTATCTGGACACCATGTCATGTTTGCAGAGCCTCTAAGGTACCAGAAAAGTGGAATCCCCTACGGAGTGACCCCATTTTGAAAACTGCACCCGTCAAAGAATTTATCAGGGGGTGTAATAAGCATTAGCATCCCAGACTTGAATGCACAGCGGATGGTGAAGAGTGAATATGTAAGCTGTGCGGAGTGCATTGGGAACACCAAATTCCCTACTATATCCCCAGTAGTTCCTATGATTGGGGGGATCACTATGGGGGTCACTTTTAGTTTATTTTCCCTTGTAAGCGCTAAAGTTGGAGTGTTCCCTGATATACGATTGCACAGCTTATACAGTCCCTTCCTGCCGCAGCCAGTCGTGTTGTAATGATTTGATGATTTTTGGGGGTTTTTGTCTTCACATTGTACAAGCTATATATTTTTTATTTTCCTGGTTATCTAGCCATATGAAGGCTGATTTTTTTGCAGTATGAGATGCATTTTTTAAGGACACCATTTTTTTGGGTGCCTATAACTTACTGAATAAATTATATTAACTCTTTCTGGGTGGATTAAAAAAAAACATCAATTCTGGCATTGTTTTTTACCTTTTCATTTTTTTGCTGTGCAGCGTACAGCATAAATAACATGTTACCTTTATCTTGCGGGTCGGTATGATTGCAGCAATACCTAATTTATATTGTTTTTTATGCGTTAATAATTCTGCAGAACAAAAACCCATTTCTGGACATAAATCAATTGTTTTCGCATCACCATCTTCTGAGATGCATAACATTTTTATTTTTCGGTTGATAGAGTTGGTTGATGGCTTATTTTATGCAGGAGGACATGTGCTTTTTATTGGTACTGTTTTGAGGTGCATATGAGTTTTTGATCACTTTTTATAGCATTTTTTTGTAAGCGAGATAGCCAAAAATCACTACTTCCAGCGTTTTTTTTTTTTTTTATTTTTTTTTTTTTGGATGATCGCCATGTACGTTAATATTGTTTCAGTTTTATTGTACAGGTTGTTACGGACGCGGTGATTCCAAATATGTATTGTTTTTATTAATTTTTCGGGTTTTTTTATATAATTAATTTTTTATAGGAAAAGGGAATTTTTGGGGCTTTATAACTTCATTAATTTTTTTTACACACTTTATTTTTTTTTTAAACTTTTTTTTACATTTTTTACTTCTCCTATAAGGAGGACACCTGAATCAGCAATGCTTTGATCACTGGTTCAGTATTATAGACTGCAATACACAGCATACATGTGTATTGCAGCCTATACAGGAAGTTAGCCTATGCAGACGCATAGGCTAACTTCCTGAGGACCCGGTAGGATCAACCAGGTAGTGGGGTCTTCAGGCAGCCTGGGGTCACTGGCCAGATCTCGGGCTGCAGGGGGGGGGGGGGTGGCAACATGGCGGACCGCGGCATCCAAGAGGTTAAAACCCCCGATCGGAACTCAGTTCCAACCGGGGGTTATGGAGCAAGGTGTCAGCTGTCATTTACAGCTAACACCCGATCCCGCTCACAGTGTCTCTGAAGTGCTGGCTGTAAATTTACTATTAGGCGGACTTCAGAGACCAGGACCGCAGGCCGTAAATTTACGCTGGTGGTCGACAACCGGTTAATAGTTTATCATGCTATTTTTGGATCCAACATTTTGTACTGATTAAGATCTTACTATATCTTTGTAATGTGCATCATTTTGTTTTTCTGCAACTACTACTAGATGGAGCTAAGGAGTTTACTGCTCCTGTACATTAAACTCTATAAAAAAAATAGAATGTAGTAAGTCCCCAGTTGCCCCCTTCCCCAGGGTCACCTGCAGGCAACTGGAATTTTATTCAGTGCTATGTCCATGGAGATTTATTTTTCTTCATTAGAAAAACTTGCTTTTACCATTATGTAAAGATATATTAATGGAGAAACCCAGTGGAGGAATGTAGAGATGATGGGAGAAGTAGTCGTTCATTATTGGGCTCATAGTGGCTGTAATCGACTCCTCCAAAACTCCAGTACTCCTCAATGGCTGGTTCAGTGTTGAAGAGGCCCTGTGAGGTAGTGGTTTCCCTGATGGTGGTTGGGGAATCCTTGATGAGGACTCATAAACAACGTAGAACAGTACAAAAAACTCACTATTTTACTGTAGTTTGCAGGTGAGCAGTCAAAACAAAAATCATCCATCAAAATGCTAGTATACCTTGGGATAACACTGGGCTCCTTAACATGGTTCTTCCTGGGGTCAGTCAATGTTTCTGTGGTTCTGGTAGTCTTCCTTGAAAATGTGCTCTAACTCAAAAAAATGGTCAGAACAGAAGATTATCTCTGTCTTGACTGTTTAGTAATGCTATTCCTGACTTGTAGCAAAAGGCCTGGGGAGAGAGGACACTTTCTGTCTCCTCCTTCTCACTAAGGTCAAGTGATGTACCATCTGCTTTTCTACAGCCTCACTGGCACAGTCAGGGCACATCAGGTTTAATACTGCAAACAGAAAAAAAGATAAAGTGCAAGAACACAGTTATACACTTGTTAAGCTCTCTTACAGTGGTCCCACTGGTAAACTGCATTAAAGGGGTCTTCCCAAAAACATAACCATGTTTAAATTTGTACAGTTAAAAATTCATCTTTTTTGCAAATATAAATAATTTAAATTTAAATATTTTTTTCTCAGTTTTAAAGATTTTTTTAATCATCTTAGTGGTGAGAGACTTTCAACTTGATTGTTTGCCAATGGCTACGACCATGAATGCAGGAACTTTCTATGATCTGGCACTCATCAGAAACCCAGCAATGATTTCCTTATTGTGAACAGTTTATCAGGCAGGGGCACTACATTCATGAGAACATAACCTAGACACAATATGGAAATCGCGGGTGGGTTTCTGACAAATGCCAGACCATAGAAAGTTCCTGCATTCATCACCATATCCATTAGCAATCTATCAAGATGAAAGACTTGCACCACTAAGATGGTTAGAGAAAATCATTAACAGAAGGAACCATAGCATACACTCTTTAGTGATGGAAATTATAGGTCCAATTTATTGGTCAGTTCTCATATACTGTACAAGGCATATATCATGTAATATCCCATAAGATATAAACATATTCACCTAAATGGAGATAGGTCAAAGTATAGTATCCAGACCAATGTGCAACATTTTGGACAACCATGACCTTTTGGAACATTCCTTCACCAATCCCCCACTCCATTAATACCCCAGATTTTGCTTGGCAAAGGTCAAAGTTGACCAAAACATTGCACATTGATGTGGATACTGTACTTTGTCCTATGTCCTACATGGTGGATGGTGCCTTTGGTTATTTCCTATGGTTATGCCTTACTCAGTATAAAGTGAACTGTCCAATAAATCGGACTTGTAATTTTCTTCACTAAAGAATGTGTAATTCCTTCTCTTGGTTACCACAACAGCACCACATATCTAGAGTGTGCGGTACATCGACATTAAAACTTTTTTTTTTTTTTTATAATTTTTAATTGTCTACAAAATTAAATCTGTTTATGTTCATGGGAAAAAAATTAAATTAAAGGGGTGTTCCAATTTTTTTTTTTTATTTCTTAATATTGCTTCTAATGGGCCTATAAACATAACAATCTAGTACCCATCTCTCCAGCTGGCTTCCGTTTCCAGTGATGGCAGGTTCGG
The DNA here is from genome assembly GCA_947044405.1 of Leptodactylus fallax. Lineage (NCBI taxonomy): Eukaryota > Metazoa > Chordata > Amphibia > Anura > Leptodactylidae > Leptodactylus > Leptodactylus fallax. The sequence continues at coordinate 117,739 of CAMRHE010000008.1, forward strand.
TTGTTTGTATACAGGTCCCCAGGTTGTTTGTGCTAGGTGACCACTGCAGCCAATCACAGGCCTCAGCAGTCACCCGTTCAAAAATTGCACGTTACAGCAGTCACATGCTGTTTGTGAAGAGGACACCGCTGAGGCCTGTGATTGGCTGCAGTGATACCCTCACACAAGTGCGACGTCAGCCAGGAGACCTGCATACAGAAGAATGACGCTCCCGAAGATGGAAACAGAGGCTCAGGAAGAGGTGAGTACCTGTTTGTTACGTTCATAGACCCACTAGCTGCAGTTTCAAATAACAATATGTCAGAACACTCCTTTAAGCATCCTAAAATTTCAAACCAATTTATATTCACAAAAATAATATTTAATGGCAGACATTCACTTTAAGAATAGTGAAATGCGGACTAAATATTATGTTGATAGGAAGAAGTGTAACATTATGGCAAATTATTCAGAGGCTTGAAAGCGGCAAATGGCTATCCCATTGATGTGAATAAGAATATTTCCTGTATGTGATCAGTAATGTATGCAGTTTTTTTCTCTCTTATTATTAATGATAATCAACTTGTTTTTTTTACTTTGTCTAGACTACTTTTTGCTGGTACAAAGTGCAGTAAGTGCCACAAGTGTAGAAGTAACTATGCCTTCTAATTCTTTGTACTATAAACACTATTCTTCCTGTCAGAATTGTCTATCAATGAGATAGCAAATAGACTTTGCATAGAAGATAATAACACAGTACCTTCCACGAAAAAAAATGAATTGCAAATTTAAATGCCCTGCTGTGTCACTTTTCTTCCCAGGAAAAATTACTTATCAACATAATACATTTCATAAGCATGTTTTACATGAAGACGACTGTAAATTAGCAACAGTAAAGCCAAGAACTTTAGCTTGGCTCCATAAACTCCAGCTTGGCTTTTTTAAAATTACCTGGAGAATAATTGGCTCATTATCTTATTCTGCTGGCAAGGCAGAAAGTTATGAATCTTCTTGCGGGTTTAGACTGTTTAGTTCAAACAGAAAAGTTGTGTTTTTAACAAGCTTACAAAGCCTTTCTTAATAATGACTTCTATTTCCCCCACTGTTTTTCTCAAAATTTTAATTTTTTTTCTTATTTTCATTCATTATGTTGTTTTTACAGGCTAGATGTGATTAAATATCAGCCCCCTTGAAATAATGACAACCTCTAAAATTGCAGAATACCAAGATTATTTGTTGGCTCATTTTACCAAACAGCATGACAAATATAAGGGTGCATAAGATTTAATATACGGTGCAACTATTTATTTAGAATGTGTGTTATTTTTCTAAGGAATATGTTCCATTAGAGGAATTTTTTCTTCATTTTTAACGTTCTTAATGTCACCCTTTGCATTACGTGTATACGGAGGTTAAAGAAGTTTTTCTTAAACTGCAGTAATAATAGCTACTTTCTAATGTAGTGTCTATAGCTTACATACCTCTGTAAGCCAGGCTTATATGAAATTACAAGACCATGCTGCTCATGTTTATCTCCTACTGGTTTGACACATGGATATTTCGCAATCCTATCGCCATCTTATATCCCTGGCTCACCCACTCTCGCCCTATATTTGACAGGATAGTGTTGCTCATGCTAGGTAGGGGTTTAAGTACTATCCAGTCAGCAGCAGAATAATAGCAGTAGTACTGATTTTTTTTATTTCATATTGTCTTCCTCTTGTTTTATTATGTAATGTAACACAAAGAATAAGGCATATTATATGAAAACATAGGCAATGTTTACAATATGAGCAGTGTGATTGACATTTGCAAATTCAATTTGATATTCAGGTTCAGATGCAACATTTTGAAGCCATTGCACAAGATGCTAAAAACATGGCTGCTTCCTTCCAATAACGCTGTCACATCTGGTCACAGCCAAAAAACAAAATGAGAAAACACATGGCACACTGTAGAGTAGTATGTCCTATACAAACATTTTGCAATCACATAAAATCCAGTAAAATCAGGTAAGTACAAATGTTCATGTTTAAAGTTTTTTAAATGCAGTTTTCATAGCTAAAACACCTCTTCTTATCCTAAGGTTATCTAAAACTTGGAGAGGGTGATTTTTTTTGTGTCCCCCAATCAGATCAGGGCCCCAACCAACGTCTGACAGTTAAAAGCATCACCTACACACTTTAAGCTACTATATCTAGCTTGGAATGTATAAGTGACTTTTATCTTACAACTGAAGTCTGCCCTATAATAATGCCATCAAATATATGCCGGCTACCTGCTACACTTTTCTTTTGCCTTCAGCCTAGAAACATATTTACGTTTTATGGTGTCAAAAGCATTAATACCAAATACATCACCATCCCCACATCTTGCAGTCTATAGGAAACGATAGGAAATTAGTGGACTATTCCTGCTACCTCTACTTTGACTCCAATGGAGATAGGCTGCTGGTAACACCTAACCTATAGACCAGTAATTTCCAACAGGGGTACCATGGCACCCAATGCTCTGGTTGGAAAGATGACTGCATAGCTTCAGGCAACATTATTTTTTTTTGTCTTTTGTTAAATTTATTTGATAGGTGTGCCCAGAGGAAACTTTTTTTTTTTCCAGGGGTCCCTTGAGTCTGAAAAGGTTGGGAAACCCTGCTATAGACATATGAACTAAGAATTTTGTATGACAGCAGATGTCCGCAAAATTACAGTTAAACATCTCCAAAAGACTACCTCTTTAAGAAGACCACTCGCTTACCCAGACCTAAATTGCTGTGACAGATTTGCAGTTCCCTCATATGTATACTAAAGACCACCCTTCTAGAAGACTAGAATGAAATTTTGGTTAGTTGTTCCAAAGGAGTTTACTCTATTTAAAAATTATTGAAAATGAATAGACTGATATTTAGTAAAAAAAAGGAAAACTTCAGTTCACTACACATTAAAACAATGGAAATATAAAAGGAATCTACTCAATAAATAGTGCATCAAGACAAAAAAAAAGTCATTTTTAAGCAGTTGAAGGAAAGGGCACCGTCACATTTTCGCGCAATATTTACATTACAGGAGATATCTAGGCCAATAATTAGCTATTGATTCCCCAACTTCCCTAACCTTTTCTTTCCATGCTGTTTAGCAGATCGCTGAAGGAAAAAATGAACTCTGCGCAGCAAATCTATTTGTCAAAATATGACGTTCAAGCAAAAAATGAAAGTTCTTGAACTATGAAGTTGGACCTTTAGATTTCTAGTTAAAAACAATGATGGTGTTGAGCAAACTAATAATAAAGTGTTTTCCCATCTTCCCTGTAATTTTTTATGTAATGTAACCTTCACTTCACAATGCAACTGGGGTCCCAGTGACAACTATGGACTATCAACTTATCAACACTGAAAGAAATAGCTTTCCGTAAATCCAGCCAAGGGCACTTCCATCATCACAAGGTGTGATAGCACTAAGGTGCTTAGGGAATCTCGCTTTCATTTTAAATTTTGTCAGCTCTGATTTTACACAGTTTTTTTCCTTCTATAGCTACAGAACATGTTTTTTATTTTTACTTTTTGCCTTTACCAGTATAATACCAGAATGCTAATTTGGCAAGTATCAATTGTGCCCTCTCAAGTGTAGTTAAGAATAAACACAGATATTCTGCCAATAACATTTATTAAAAATTCAGCAAGGCAGCTGGGTGAAACACAATGATACATATTTTATCCTGGGAAACTATAAAAGTCCCTCAGCTTGCAGATGTCAAATATAGTTACATTATGACAGACACGAGCTGCCTAAGAAACTGATGTGTAAGCTTCAATGAAGCATTTACTCTTTTTTGTTACATCCATCTTGGTAAATGTGTTAGTTTTTACATACCGTTAATTTGACCTGTTAAGCTCCCTGGGGTTCTCTTGTTCTTCTATAATTTTAGAGCTATACCACAACTGCTGAGCGTCTGCTTCATTTTTCTTTTTGACTTTAAAGAAAATGCGATTACATTTTTTGTTTCAAAGCCAATTATAGGATAATGCACAATTATTGTTAGCACATGAAATAAGATACGGTGGGTTTTCTACTTAAAGGGGTATTGCCACGACCATAACCATTTTTAAATTTGTAGATAATTAAAAGTTAAACATTTTTGCAAATATAAGTAATTAAAAATTTTGCAGAGTTTTAAAGATTTTCTCTAAATATCTTGTGGTGACAGTCTTGTCTCTAGATCAGTTGCCATTGGATACGACCATAAATGCAGGACCTTTTTAAGGTCAGAAAATCAGTCATGATGTTCTTATTGTGGCCGGGATATCTTCTCATACATGTAGTGTCCCTGTCTGATAACCCAACTACAATAAGGACATCATGGCTGGGTTTTTGACAAGTCCCAGACCATAGAAAGTTTCTGCATTTGTGGTCGTATCCATTGGCAACCGATCTAGACAGCAGACTGTCAGCATTAAGATGGGTAGAGAAAATCTTTAAAACTCTGCAGAATTTTTAACTACTTCTATTTGCAAAAATGTTTAGCTTTTAATTATCTACAAATATAGATATGATTATGTTCATGGGAATACCCCTTTAACGTCTCCTTTCATTATTTTCTATAGTTCTATATTACACGAGTGCTACAGAAGCATAAACAAGCGTCATAACACCTTAGAGATTGAAAGAAGCCTGAAAAAAAAGCCATGTCTATTTTTTCTCTGCACAGCACGCAAACAGATGCAAAATTTTATTCTGATATTCCAGACACCACATGAGCAAGTTCTCTTTAGACAGTGATAGATATTTTCAGATTTGCAAAAATAAGATGAATTATCATTTTTACTTTATAACATTTCTTGATCAAATGTTTCCACAGGATAAGCCACTGTATATATGGTAGGAGATCCACTGCTTTGACCCCTTCTCTATCCTACATCCCTATTCTGTTATTGGCAGTGGCTGTAGAGTTTGAATCAATAAACCATGGCTACCCCAATAGAAAGGAGTACTGCTCTAGGTGGGTTGTGTTTTAGTTGGTACTATACTGTACTTATGGCATGGGTCAGTGTATGTGTGCTGTGATACAAATATAGCTAAGTTTAACTTGAATCTGACAAGCTCTTGCACACAATGAAAGCCATTGAGATTAATAGATTAATAAAGTCAAGTTAAAATCAAGTCTGATGCAACTTTTAATTTAACTTATTGGGGTAAATGTATTATCCCATCTAACCCAGTTTTCTACCATAGATAGGTGATAATGTGGCGCACATTTGGCAAAAGGCTCTTTCTTGCACCAAATGTGCAAATTTCTGCATCTTACTCACCACTTTCCTGAAATGTGGGGAGTAGAGAGTGGGATGGGAAGAGGCCACCTCGGCCCAACATATTTGTTATAACTCATGCCAGTCAGGAACTGCTGTAGATTTCCATTCTGGGCATGGGCTTTTGAAGAGGCCTCCAGATAATTTAGGCCTGCCTTGCAACTGTATGGCCCTTTATTAAGACAGGCAAATAGAACACCAGTCTTAATAAATCTTCGCCATTAAGTGTCACTTTAAATATTGCTGCACAAGGCGTACTAGATTGCACAGAGGAGATGGCCAAAAATGCTTTCCCCGTAACTTGTTGTGACTGGGATTCTCCATTAAAGCTGTTGCTTCTTTTTTCAATATCTATATCTTTCTTTTCTGTCTGTTTCTAACTCTAGTGCTGAGGTGAATGAAACATGATACAGAACCTGCAGGTAATACAACAGATACTCTAAAAAGAAATGATATGATCTCAGTTCTCCGCTTAGACTTAAGAGAATGGACTGCACTATATTTTTAAAAATTCAATATATTGCAGAAAAATCTAATTTTTTTTATTTGAGTAAACATTTCAAATATACCATAACTGGACCATAATTTTTATTTATTAAAAAATAATAGTAAAACTTTTATTGATCTCTATGAAATTCATTGGTGCATGATTTTTTCTCTTTTTCAGAAGCAAATAAAAAAAATGCTCACAAGCAAATGTGATGAAATGATGAAATCTTCTATACAGAATGGTGAGCTTGCTGGTTTACGAATGTCCTACTTTTTTTCTTTTCTGCTTGACTGCTGGTAGAAGCTTGTGTTGTGACATTGGGTCCTGTACTGTATTCCCTCAAAAGAATTCATGCAGAGAAAGACAGGAAAATGCTTTTTAAGGATGTTGGTCCTGAATTATGTTACAATATTCTAGCTATGTCCACATATGAAAAGCATCTTCCAAAAATCACTATTATGCGTCCGTTTCAAAAGGAAAGTAGGATTTTTGCTTGACCTGCATTCTCTTCTATTGCCATTTACGTACATTCACTAAAAGGTGTAACTGCCTTAAATGAATTGTAAAGCTTGCAAATCACAATGGCTTTGATTGAACTAATTCCCCTCGCGGATTCATTGAGTTCTAATATGTAGCAAGTATTGTAACCTCACTGTCAATAAAGGTTTTGCCACAAGATACGTTTTCAAGGGATTAGCCTATACAGTGTAACGTGATAAGGATGATAGCACAAAGTATCTATTTAATATTCTAAGCATGGGAGGATGGGCTCTTTCCATATCAACTGCAGCCTTTCAACCAGAGACACTAAAGTGAAGAAGTAATAAGATAGAAGAGTTCTCTCTGGGCCACTACTCATTCCTCTAGGACTCAACAGCTTGTGATTTAATTTGCTGCAATGTTGGCGGAAATCACAGGTGCCATAATTAGTTTCCATCCACAGAAGTAATTTTATAATGTGGAGAGAACGAAGTGATTTATTATAAAGAACTGGAGCGATCATCCCAGGGAGATCCAGAGCACGAAGCTTTAATCCAAGTCTGCTTCTTCCATTTAGTGGGGTTAAATCAGCTATTACCACAGCAGCCAGCATGGTTAAAGAATTACTTATTGGGCTACTATTACTCATTTACAAAGACTGGACCCTGAGGTGTCAAACTGCCAATGCACAGGATATCCCAAGTCAGGTCAGTTATATTCTGGTTCAGAACACTATGGTCTTTGAGCATTCTGTAGGTCCATGTGTATTTTGTAAAATTGCTTGCCATGTTTCCTCCCATGCTCCCTAAAACATGCTGGTATAATCGATTGTAATGTCAATCTGTATTCCCTTAGTCCAGACAGCAGCACAATATGGGGTATCTCTGCCCCTGTGTGTTGTTTAGGACAGTGGAACCTTTAATTAGCACCAAATTTAAGGTGCCTCCTACTAGCCCTATAAGAGGGCACCTGAGACCTCCCTCCACTGTGTAAATTATAAAGTAAAAGGAAACAAGCTTCTAGGGAGGGAAGCCTTGTGCTGCTGTCTGGACTAAGGGAATACAGATTGACATTACAATCAACGATTCCCCTTACGTCCGACAGCAGCACAATATGGGGAGATAGCAAGTAATTCCCCTAGGGAGGGTTTCCTCGCCTTACAACGTCAAGGACTGTCTGACCAAAGGCAGTTGTCTGGGAACTGCGGACGTCTAAACGATAATGTTTGACAAAGGTAAACTGGGATGACCATGATGCAGCCGCACAAATCTGGTCCAAAGGTAAGGACCGGTACTCAGCCCAAGAAGTCGACACAGCCCTGGTCGAGTGGGCCGTAGAAAAAACTGGAGGGAGTAACTCCTGAATAAGGAAGGAAGACCTAATTGTCTCCTTGATCCATGTGGATAGAGTAGGCTTGGAAGCCTTGAGGCCTTTGTTTTTACCCTGCATATTAATTAGTAGGTTTTCGGTCTTCCTAAACGGTTGAGTGCGGGATAGGTAAATCCGCAGACACCTTACCACATCTAAGGTGTGGAGCTTTTCTTCCTCCTCAGAGGTTGGAGTGGGGAAAAACACTGGTAGCGAAATTAGCTGATTGCTATTATAGCATGAGGGGACCTTAGGGTTAAACCCAGGCAAAAATCTAAGGTGCACCCTATCTGCAAAAAACACAATGTACGGTTCTCTAGAAGAGAGAGCCTGGAGTTCCCCTACTCTTTTGGCAGATGTAATAGCCAACAAAAAAACGGTTTTGTATGCCAAATATTTTAGCTCCGTAGTCTCCAAGGGTTCAAATGGAGGATCGCACAGGCCTGTAAGGACTACCGCAAGGTCCCACTGGGGAACTGGAGATGATACTGAGGGCTTTAGCCTCATTGCCCCTTTAAGGAACCTTGCAACCAGAGGATCCTGAGACAGACGTCTGTTCAAATGAGCGGAGAGGGCCGCAATCTGCACTTTCAAAGTGGCAGGGGCAAGGCCCTTATCCAAACCGTCCTGAAGAAAATTTAAAATATCAGCCGTTGAAGGTTGTAAATTATTAATACCCTTCTTGGAGCACCACTCCATGAAAATCTTGGCTGTCCTGTGGTAGTTCTTATTGGTAGAGTCTGCTCTTGCAGAAGAAAGGGTCTTCAGGACAGCCTCTGACAGTCCTCTATCCTGCTGTAGGGACTGCTCAACCTCCAGGCTGTCAGGTTGAATCTCCAGAGATCCTGGCACTTCAGAGATCCTTGGGAAACCAGGTTCTGGATGGGGGGAAGCCTCCAATATATCCCTCGACTCATCTCCATGAGTTGGGAAAACCAAGCTCTTTTTGGCCAGAATGGAATGATGGCTATCACAGAGACTTGGTCCTGTCTGATTTTCATCAATACCTTCGGTATTATTGGAATTGGAGGGAAGATGTATGCCAGCCTGGACCTCCAAGGGATGGACAGGGCATCCACTGCCAAGGTATTGTCCTCCTGGTAAAGGGAACAGAACGTCTCCACCTTGGCGTTGAGTCGGGTTGCCATGAGGTCTATTTCTGGAAGACCCCACTTCAGGGTAATCTGATGAAAGACTTCTGGATTGAGTGACCATTCTCCTGATACGGCATGACCCCGACTCAACCGATCCGCTACTATGTTCAGGGAGCCCTTGATGTGAACTGCGGATAAATGGGTTAGATTTTTCTCTGCCCATGTAAATATCAGATCTGCCTCCCTGAGGAGGGTTGGTGATCTGGTGCCTCCCTGTCTGTTCACGTACAGCACTGTGGTCATGTTGTCTGACCGGATTTTGACTGCTCTTCCCTTGAGAAGAGGCGAGAAATGGAGTAAGGCACGATATACAGCTCTGAGCTCCTTCCAGTTGGACGAGGTCCTTCTTTCTGGAGCGCTCCAGACTCCCTTTATGGAGTTTTCGTCCAAATGGGCTCCCCATCCCGAGAGGGATGCATCTGTAGTCAACAGGGTCCAAGAAGGTTGGACCGTGGACCTTCCGTCTTTCAGGTGCAACCACCACTTGAGGGAAAGACGGGTCCTGGGGGAGAGTCGAATCTTCTTGCTGAGTGTAAGAAGGGAGCGATCCCAAGCCTCTAGTAACTCCTTCTGGAGGGGACGTAAGTGCCACAAAGCCCATGGGACTGCCTCCACTGAGGAAGACATCAAGCCCAGGATCTTCATCAATGTTCTGATGGAGGCTATCGGCTTTTTGAAGAGGTGCCGGACTGCACCGACCAGTTTCTCCTTCCTTGCTGGTGTCAAGGAGACCTGCAGGCGGACTGAATCCAGGAAGTAGCCGAGGAACTTCCTTCGGGTTGAAGGGATCGTTACCGACTTCTCCCAGTTTATAAGCCATCCCAGACTCTGAAACAGGGACACGGCTGTCTGTAGATGCTGGAGCAGAACAGACTCTGACTGGGCTTTTATCAACCAGTCGTCTAGATAAGGCACCACGAATATCCCCTGAAGTCTGAGGGCGGCCGCTATAGGAGCCACTACCTTTGTAAAGGTGTGGGGAGCAGAGGAGATCCCGAAGGGTAGTGCTGTGAACTGAAAATGCTTCGTGTGGCCGGAAACTACTACGGCAATCCTTAGAAACCTTCTGTGTGGAGGATAAATAGGAATATGCAAATAGGCGTCTTTTAGATCCAAAGTCACGAAAACATCGCCTTGGAGGAGAAAAGTGGTGACAGACTTTATGGTTTCCATATGGAAGTGCTTCTTTTTGATGAAGCGGTTGAGGTACCTTAAGTCTATGACCATTCTCCACTTGTCTGCCGGTTTTGGTACCAGGAAGACGGGAGAATAGACACCGGATCCTTCTTCTAGAGAAGGGACTTCCTCCAGGGCTCCCTTGTGAATGTACTCTCGGATGGAGCATTCCAATGTAGTCTGCTGCATTATAGGCAGGCTGCGAGTTAACACAAACCGATCCTGAGGAGGATGGAGGAACTCGATTGCATATCCTTTTTGGATTACCTGCAGGACCCATGGGTCTTGAATTTTTTCCTGCCAGCAGTTGAAAAAATGGAGGAGACGACCCCCGACAGGAATCTCGGCCACAGGAAGACTGCTCCTGATGTCAAAAGCTAGGCTTCTCCTTTTTATCATCAGACTTCGGGAATCTCCGGACGGCGCCTCTAGAGGAATATCTAGAGCCTCTTTGGGACTGCCGTCCACGACGAGGCGGATAGCCTCTATCACGGCCAGAATTAGATCTACCTCTAAAGGCCTGGGGTAAAGTTTTACCCTTCCTATCAGCCAAGCCCTCCAGGATCTCGTCTAGGGCACTGCCAAAGACTCTACCTGGCTCAAAGGGTAATGCGCACAAATTATATTTTGAGGGGAAATCAGCTCTCCAGGGTTTTAACCATAGAGGTCTTCTTGCTGCAGTGGTAAGTGCCAGAGATTTGGCCGCCAGCCTTAATTGATGGTGGGAGGCCTCCGCTAAATATTCAGCTGCCAGGGAAACCGAGCCTAGAAACCCTAGCAGCTCATCTCTGGAGACTCCAGAATCGATGTCCCTCTCGAGATGAACCAGGTCAGTGCGTAATTTGGCTGACACTTCACAAGACGCAACCGCCACAGCGGTCTGGGCCGAGGCAGCTGAATACGCCTTCTTGAGGGTATTGTCGATGCGCCTGTCCATGGCGTCGTGCAAATTTGATCCATCATCTGATGGTACCATAGTGCGGCGGGACAGTTTGGCCACCGCCATATCCACCTTGGGAGGAGGACCCCATTGATCCCATTGAGCAACTGGGAATAAAGCCTTGAATCTCCTAGAAACCACAAGAGGTTTTTCAGGACATTTCCACTCTGAAGACATTAATCTTTGTAATGTCTCGTCCACTTGGAAGACCCTAGGCCCTCTATAGGTGGACGTGGAGGCTTCCCCCGTCAACATCACGATCCTTAGACCGGATGAACTTCAGCAGCCGGCTTAATTTTTCGAGTGGGAAGCACGGCCTGCTGGAATCTTCAGTGGAATCGTCAGATGAGAGTGTCTCGTCCACTATCTGATAATCTTCGTCAGCGATGCATAGGGAGGACTGTGTCTCAACCCGTGGTTTCTTGGCAATCTGGGCGATGGAAGAACAGATCTCCTTAAGAGACTCCTCCATATAGTCCTTTACCCAGGTGACAACCTCTCTTATAGAAGGTTCTTCTGACGGAGGTCCGCGGCATTGGCGACAGCGGGTAAAATCATAGCCGTCAGGTAAAGGGGTATTGCAATCCAAACACATTAGGTGTTTACGTTTAGAGGACTTTTTCCTCCTAAGCCCATCGCCATTACCTGATGCAGAAGATGACATCTGAAACATCAAAAGCCACATGACAATGTAGAATAGAAGATTGCCAAGCATCGCTTACAAGAAGAAAAAAAAAAACCAAGGGGTACCTTACTTTTTTAAATCGGTCACTTGAAAAAAAGATCCCGTCAGGAAAAACCCAGACACCGCAAACCGCAGCAGAGGAGCTAGTAACCACGAGCTCACCCAGTAAAGGACTGAAGCCCTTTTAAATGTAATACAGCAGCGAGGGGAGGAGCCAAAGAAAGAAAATATTCATACAGCGCCAAACAAGGTCAAATGCCATAATGGAACATAGAGGAGCATAAGCCTAAGCCAGAGGCTCCACATACAAGCGGCAAAAAACAAATCTATATTTTGCCATTAAAATTCCAATTTTCAAACTTACCGCACTTTTCCGAGAAAACCGGAAGTAGGCCGCGGTGGTGCGCAAAGGCTTCCTTCCCCGGGGAACACGGGACCGAAAAAAGGTTCCGGCCGAAGAGGTTCCCCGCTTACTTCCGGGATCGCGCTGCCTGCAGAGCGATGAGCCGGGTAACGCTGCGCTGCGGGGCGGAAAAAGGCCCGAAGGACCGGAGGATCTTAGGAACGTAGGAGAGGACCGAGGTACCCCCAAAAAGGTAAGCCAGGAGCTTTTTTAGGAAAAAAACCCCTAGCAACGGGAGGTCACCAGAGACCTCCGTCCACCTGTCCCACACAGGACAGAAAAAAACACAGTGGAGGGAGGTCTCAGGTGCCCTCTTATAGGGCTAGTAGGAGGCACCTTAAATTTGGTGCTAATTAAAGGTTCCACTGTCCTAAACAACACACAGGGGCAGAGATACCCCATATTGTGCTGCTGTCGGACGTAAGGGGAATTATTGGTTTCCTCCAAAACTGGCTTTGAGGTATAAAACTGGCCTTACATATTATATTTGTTTGGCACATTCGGCTGACCATCTAATGTGTAGGGGGCCTCCCAACTCTCCCCTGGTAGCAGATCCTTTTGACTTGGTCAATAAACAGAGAAGCCTAAGGGTATGTTCACATTGAGGAATTTGGCATGACTTTGAGATGGATTCTGCCTCAAAATCAGCTCCAAATTCCATCTGAAACCAGCCTCCATTCATTTCAATGGGAATCAGATACTGATTTTTCCTCTAACAGAGCATTCCATTCATCTGGGCCTAATCAGCAGGGCGTCTCAAGCTGTGGATTCTGCGGCTAAATTAACCATGGCATCTGAAGCAAGATCAAGCAAGACACTTATTTTTTCTGCATCCAGCAGTGATCTCTGCCTAGGGGCAGTTCACATGGAGGAAATATTCCTAGCTGAAAATTCAGCTTCAGGAATTTCAGGCTGATTTTTTCACTTGTCCAAATTCTGAGTCAAAATTTGCATCAAATTCCGCACCAGCCAGGCAATATTTTTTGACTCCCATTCACTTCAATGGGAGTTATCAGACGGAATCTGCCTGAAAATCAAGCATGATGCTTATTTTTATGCTAGCTGATTTTTTTTTTTAGCTAGAAAAAACCCGCTAGAGGAAAAATCAGCATCTGACTCCCATTGAAATGAATAGAGATTGGTTTCAGGCGGAATTTGGAGCTGATTTTGAGGCAGAATCCACCTCAAATTCAGTGCCAAATTCCTCCATGTGAATATACTAGTGGCTTTCTCTCCTCTTCCAGGTTAGTACACAAGTATTGTTTAGCTTAGCTGCAAGTACATGTGTATGGGGGACTTGGGCAAGATAGGGTTCAGGACAACAGCTATCTTGCCCAGCTAAAAAGTGTACAGCTTTGTGGAAAATGCTGTTAGTAAGTAAAAAGAGATGAGACATATGAAAATGCATAAATATAAAGATAAAATGCTACCATGTGTGAACATACGCTATCTACCTTAATGTCAACATTGCCTAAAGTAGACTATACATATAAATGTTAGCCAAACCCACAGGGAGTGGCAAATGATCTAATTCCAATGGGATCCTTCAACAGCAGATATCTGGAAAAAGAAGATATAGATCTGAAAAATTCCAATATGCCTGAGCCTTTGCTTCTGTGGGAAATACAATTCTGATAGAGGGGTACAACATGGGGTTAATCTCTATATACGTGTATACTTAGCAAAACCAAATGTGCATGTTTACGTTGGTTCAATTCAACCTGCCACTGTTCATCCAACAACTTAAAGAGTACAGGTTTCTGCTTACAGAACAGGTTTTATGTAGTCAACACAACCATATGATATATGTCTGAGAGGGTTTATTAACAATTTTATTTAAATGGACTTATTTGTACCATTCCCTTGGACACATCTGAAGATGGATGAAATGTGTGTTATCTGTTCATATGATATACACAATCACCTTATAGAACTGGACCCTGCAATATTGTTCCTAAGCACACCACATGAGTAAAAGGACTGCTCTCAGTGTATTTCCTTCAGGTTGGACTAAGAGGGCTTTTTGCTTTTTCACATGTTATCTACACCATTGCAGACAGCTGCCCAAATTTATCTAAACTAGTACTCCCACCAAAACTTGTATTCTCTAGTCAAATAGGAAAGCTGTACACTGTAGTGCAGGTAATCTTATTACTGGTAGCTTTGTTGTGAATTATCTATTCCCTTCTGGTCCTCAGCTGTGTCATGTGACTGACACTCTCACTCTCCAACTGTCTTGTCATCCATCCTCTTTCTTGGCAGGAAGTCAGTTTCTCCTTAATTTGAGTCTCATAGAGAATGAATAGAATAACACACATGAATTGCTGTGTCAAATGGAGAGTCAGAGGAGCAAATTTATTAACACTTTAGTGCCCAGCTTGTTTCTGGCCTTGATAACCAAATCATTTTTTGTGTTTTTCGGTCCTTGTTAGTTTGTATGTTCTCCCCGTGTTTGCGTGGGTTTACTCTGGGTACTTCAGTTTCCTCCTACACTCGAAAGACATACTGATAGGGAATGTAGATTGTGAGCCCTGTATTGGACAGTGACTGACAATGTCTGTAAAGCGGAATATGCGGAATATGATGGCGCTATACAAGTAAGCATAATAAATAAATAAATAATGGTAGATTCCCTGGAGCAAATATCAGAAAATGGCGGGATCTGGATCAGAACTAGCTGTTTAAGTCCTATACAGTCCCAGATGCCTTCTTATACGATAAATTTTGCAATCAATTTTACAATAAATTTATAACAAGACAATTTCCACAGTAATGTATTTTTTTTTCTTTTATGAGCCTTGGAAAATATACATTTAAATCCAAGGACATTGACTTTCAGTTTACTGGTTATTGACAATTTATATCCTATAGATCATTAATCATTGGTAATATAAATGCTGTTTATACAGCCCTCTGTTTGTGCTGTTTGAATACTGTACCTTCAGTTATAACTTTGGCTTATGCTAAATTGCACACCATAGAAAGAATATACAACAACCCTGAATATTCATTCATCTATTTATAGTGTCTCATAAGTAATGATTTTCATGTGCCTTTCCAATTACAGTAATATTTCCTCTGTTCTTCGTGATTTTAAATAATGTGGTTTCAAGAAAATGCAGAAATCAATATTCATGTTATTGGTGACAAGAACACTGATAAAAGATAATTTCATCTTGTGATTTTCAATATTTCATATTATATTATTCTTTTTCACTTTTTGCATTTTTATAAATACACAAGAACTCATAAATATGCAAGCCCTAAACTTTTATTCTATGGCCCATATTTACTATTATGATTATAACTAGACACTGACGTAAATGTGGAGCATCTTTGGCACAATGGACCCAATCTAATTTCGGCTTTTCAAAATTTTCAACTTGCTGGACATGTGGTTGTGGATTCTCAGAAAAAGGGGATGTGGCTTAAATGTGCACGATGTGCCAAAATTATGTAATAAAATTCTGGTTCAAAGTAAGCCAACTGAAAGATAATATATTCTTAGACTAGTCATCCGGCATCAGCCACTGTGATAGATCTGGTGTGTTTTCAGACTTCCCATCTAAGTTTGCAGTGTCTAACTATAAGAAATTCTAGATCTGTATTTAAAAAATGACTATATATTGGAAAGATTGATGTATAGTATATCACTCTTTAAAGGGAGTCTGTTGGCAAGAAAATCGGTATCAGACTAATAACAGTACCTCAGTAGTGACCCCGGTACATGTGATGTCAGTCAGAGGTCAGAAGAGGCCTGAAGAGTAGGCAGGGGGACTGCTGGATGCCCAATAGAGGTGCGATAAGGTGAATAGAACTCTTTGTTATTTTTACTCACCTCCCCTGGGCCTCTACCTTTCATACTCTGGGGTCTTTACTTTTGGAAAATTCAGGTTAAATCTGGTTCTAACTAAATCAGTTCACTCATCCCTAACTGCTATGTACCATGAGGCTTTCTCCTGAGCTGCTTGTAATTAGCTCATTAAAGCCTGATAATGAAACCAAGCCAGATCTCGCACTCATTGTCTGGGTTATATCACAGATCAGCCCAGTTCTGTTTGTGTTCGACTTCTGCTCCTCTGGTATATAGCTCAAGCCACCATTAACTGGTAAAAACCCCAAGACTGTTCTTGGTCTCTGCTCTCTTGGTCCTTCTTCATGGAATCTGATTACTCACTGTTCTTCCTGGCCTGGATCCTAACTCTGCCATCTTCTGCTCGTTCTGGTACCCCAATCCAGTCTGGTCATCTGATCTCTGACACACGTCTCCGTCTGACCATGTTACAGCCCCTGACTTTGCTCTAGACTCCCTCTCTAGCATGTGGCAGCCTGTCCACTCTCCCACACCCTCACAAGCTTCAAGAAGGCCCTGAAGACTCACCTATTCAGTAAGGCCTACAACCTCTAATAATGCAACTGCCATCACACCACCATCTGAACAGCCTCTACCCCCCACCTTCTGTCTCTCTCCCTCTTCCCTCATAGACTGTAAGCCCTTGCAGGCAGGGCTCTCTATCCCACTGTGCCAGTTGGTCACTGTTTGTATTATCTGTTTTGTATACCTTGTGTACCGTATGTAAATCCGCAAATGTAAAGCACCATGGAATTAATGGTGCTATATAAATAAACAATAATAATAATAATAACTCTATTCCTTACTGATCTCTGGTTCTGCCATTGGTCACACTTTTTGTCAGTCAGCTGGTGACCATTCTGGGGACTATTTGAAGACGATTCTTCAGAAAAGTCTATCTTGATGGATTAAGAGAGAAAACCAGGTGGATTTCTGGTCCCCAGTTTAATTTGTTCTAAACCACTTGCAGCCATAACCTATGTCTGGAGACTTAACCAACACAACAGATTTTATTCTAGTAAGAATGTGGGCCAACATCTATGAAAACCCTACCAGTTTTATTTAACCCCCACCCATGACAAAAATCACACATGTTAAATGTTTAATCTGCAGGATCAATAATATAGTAATAATTCCTCATCTTTAAGAAATTCCTCCTTGCTTAGTGTATGGTATGTAGGAAGTTGAACAAAGCAATGGGCAAAGTGTACCTATGCAGCAGGCTTGTAAGTACAGTGGCTAAATCATTTTTCATTGATGTATTTGCACATGTCTAAAGAGCTAATGTAGAATATCATTGAAAAAATGTAAATTAAATTTATCTATTACCAACATCCAGGTAAATGAGCAGTAATACAGCAGTTATAATGTAATTACCCTTAGATGAAAGAAGTGGGAAGTCTAATTACCTAGTTGGAGACGTAGGAGAGAATGGTTATGTATCTTGGCACGGTGTGGTCCTTAAAAATATGTTACAAAGCAAAAATAAAGAAAAGAATGTTCTCAAAATGAGAATGAGAAGCATTAATCTTATGCAGTAAAGAGAGTTGGGATTAGGAAATTAAAAACAGGGTCATAATAGGGTTTCTCTGTGGATCCAAACAGTGGTGATTGTGTGGCTCTTAGATAATAGAGGTTGTCAATTGTCAATAACTATTCCTTTATGAAACATGTGACCCTTCTTACAACATTTTCCAGTTCCTATATAAATTGTATCTGAATACAACAATGATTAACTTTGTAAATGTGTTACTTAGCCTACTGATTCTTGACTGTCTCATGCCAGCAGAAGATTTGGTTAAGTCTTATGTGGGAAACACCAGTCTTAATGAATTGTTTTTGTCAGGATCACAAGAGACAAATCCCTACCCTTGGCATCATCTGGGGTGCCTCAGTGACATGCTAGAAGTTGCTATACAGTAAAGGGTAGTTAGGTCTCTTGAATCTGAAGAATCGGAAGAAGCTTTAAAAATTCTATACATTTTTAAATTTCCAAACAGTAGAGTTCAGAAGCCCAATGACTCTTTTTTATACAAAAATAAAATCTACCAATTCACCATATTTGGTGCATTGTAGTTTTTTCTAGACTATCCATCAATATGCAAAACTACTTAAGGCTCATGATTTATCACTTTCCTACATGTTTAAGTCTTTGTGCACATGAACGTATTATAGCTCCATAAACCTCCAAGTTGTATAGGTCTATAAGGCCCTACTCTCTCTGTGTATGCATTGCTTCTAGGATTAGGATATGTCCACAGTACAACAGTATACAGTAAACTACACAGTGGCCCCAGAATGTGGATTCCATGTAGCCTCTGTGTACACATTTTCAGGGCACGTAACTTTCAGTATCAACATACAAACTAAACTTCATTTCTACTTGCCCATGTACATCCTTGAGTAAACGCCTTAAATATTTCTATCTGTTCCATTTTACTTTATTACTTTAATTGTGTTCATACTTATTGCTACTATATTGATAGTTTTATATGTTGCTATATTCTTTTTATATCTAATTCATTTATTTTGATCATTCATTTATTTTTATAAATTATATATACATTTTATAATTATTACCATTACTATTACTATATCGCCATCAATTTGCATCATTATGCAGTCACACCATAGATAGATAGATAGATAGATAGACAGATACTTCATTGATCCACAAGGGAATTTCAGTGTCCCATCAACTTAGAAGACAATACAGACTTCTCCACAATACATAACAACATACAGAATAATACACATTTGAAATTGGTATGAATGCACTACAAGAGGCAGGAAAGGGGTGGAATTAGGGAGAATGAACAGAACTCTAGAAGAGGAGGATGACATAGTGGGTGGTTAGTGCAGGTGAGGTCAAACTTTCTTCTTAACAAAGAAGGAGGGGATATGGACCTGGAAGTGTTGGTGCTAGTGTTGGTGGCAGGGAGCAAGGCTGGGGCAGTTACCAAGGTTGTGGTAAGGGGGTGTTCATATAGGATCAGATTTTTGGTGGCTTTATCTTTGAGTCTCCCACTGTCACTATGTTGGCAGTTCACCATTTGATGCAGAGGATGACCTGAGTTACTCCAGATCCAATGCAGTTTATTGAAGATCATCCACCTCACAACCACTTCCCAGCTGTCCAGTTGGGTTCCAGTCACCATCCTGGCTCTCCTTATTAGCTTATCCAGCTTCCTTACATCCACAATTATTGCATTGTTACCCCATGCAGTTGCAGTAAAGAATAACGCACCGGCCACCACAGATTGAAATTCAGCTAGGAGTCTGCTGCATACCTCAAACGATCTGATTTGACAAAGGAAGAACAGCCTACTGAATTCCTTCTTGTATACTTTCTCGGCATTTACTTGCCAGTCTAACTTGTTGTCAATGTAGACACCCAGGTACTTGTAGGCCAAGACTCTCTCAACTACCTGTCCCCCAATAGCAAGAGCAGGTTGAGTGGTACTCTTCCTAAGTCAATCATCATCTCCCTGGTTTTTCCAATGTTTAGCTGTGGGCAGTTTGCTCCGCTCTACTCTGAAAACTCTTCCACCACCCTCCTGTATTCACTATCAACTCTGTCAGTGATCAGACCAGCTAACACTGGATCATTTGATTATATTGGAGGAAACAGGATCTGGAATCATACTTGAAGTCAGTGGTCAAAATAGTGAACAAAAAGGGTGCCAGAACAGTACCTTGCGGCGCCCCTGTGCTGCTAACAAGTCTGTCAGAGAAGCATCTACCTAAGCTGACTAGTTGTGGTCTATGGATGAGTTAGTACGTAGTCCAAGTCACTCCATACATTCAGCTTCCTCATCTACTGCACCAGTATTGATAGTATTTATAGTATTGTCCGCGTCCCTTCCCCATGTGCATTCCCCTGCCTCTTATCTACTCCCTATTACCATATTTGGCACCAATTTTCTAGTTTAAATGTAACTATTCACTGTATTGCTATATTATTGTGTGTTTTTACTGATGAAGGGTCCAATTCGAGCCAGAAATGTGTTTTAATTAGCACATAATAAAGTATCACTCACTGAGAACAAACAGTGTTTGGTTGGTGGCCAGAGTTAAAAAAAAAAGGTTTTTCCTACATCACTGGTATCTGCATATATATTCATCTTGTTATATGCTTCCTAAAAATATTGAACTAAATTTTAAATGTTTTTTTTTTTTGTTCTTGGAAAGAAGGTTCAACAAGTAATGGTCAGAGAAACAAAAAAATTGATGTGGTTGTTGACTGATTTGCAGTTACAAAAACAGTTGGCTGGCTGGAAAAGTCAGCGGCAGATTCAGAGTTCCTGCCAGGCATTGTTAAGACTGAATGAAAGTCAGAAATGACTTTATCAAAGAAATTACAGTGCTATGCTATTACGAGTGAAAAGAGTTACAACTGTTTCCTCTCTATTCACTGTTGACTAAGCATTCGCAGGCAAGAATAAATGTCAGAGGCAATACACAGCTTCATTGTATGCACCAGATAAACATTTCCAATGGAAATAATAGACTGCAGGGATGTGTATGGCACTTGCTTTTAAGGCGGTTTGTGTATTATAATGTACACGTACCTGACTCAACTCGCAAACCATATGTATATTTGGAAAAAAAAATCAGGGAGCAACTGTTTAAGAATTGTGATCAAACAAAATAGAAGGTATTTTATCAAATCCTTTATCACCAGGCACTCACAGAAATGCATTGATGCCTGTATTCTGTATCACAAATGATTGTGGATTGAGACTGAATTTTATTTTTTTGCTTTATTTTTAATCATTACTATACATTGTTGCTTTGTAAAAAGTATGAAAGCAGATTTTTTTAGTGTATTGCACAAGTACAAGAAAATTAACTTTATCTACAGGGACAAAATGTCTATGGTAATATGACTTCTAGAGGTTATGTGACTAATAGACAGGATGTCACTGTGGATAGTACCTAAATGCACAAGTCATTGGAAGTGACTAAACATAGAAATAGAAGATTGATGGCAGAAAAGGACCACATGGTCCATCTAGTCTGCCCTACCATTTTATGTTAGGATAGACATCTTTAACCCAGGCAGGCTTAAATTCACTTACTGTAGATTTCACAACTTCTGCAAGTCATTTCCAAGTCTCAACTAATCTTTCAGTAAAATAATATTTCCTGACATTGCTTCTGATCTGCTGCCCAAATAATTTCAAATTGCCCCCTTTTGTGTTTAGATAAAAAAAAAAAAAAAAAAAAAAAACTTCCATCCTGAATCTTATTTATACCTTTAATATATTTCCTCAAGGCTATACAGATTAAGTTCTTAAAGTCTCTCCTAATATGTTTCATGCTTCACACCCTCCATCATTTTTGTAGGCCACCCTTGCAGCCGTTCTATTTTATCTATGTCTTTTTGTAGGTGGGGTCTCTAGAACTGGACACAGTATTCCGGATGTGATCTCACTAGCTCTCTAGACCACTGAAGTTTTGGTGAAGATCCATTGATATTATTTTATGTTATTACTTTCTATGTCCTGATGCATAAAACATATATATCCACAGACAACACTTGAAGACATAATTTAAATGGCCAAGAGTTGAGAACTAAATACTGATGTCTGATCATTGGTTACATCTTGTGAATTATATCATTAGGGAATAAAGGTAAAGGGATTGTCTAGTCTAGAAAACCCATTTTCATATACCCTATTGGGGAATTCTTAGTTAGAGGGGTGTCCTCTGTTCAAGATCCTGATCAGATGACCAGGATGAATAGTGTATACAAAGAACATCTCTCTCACTGGAGAACCTGTCCCGTTGTGCATTACACAGACAACTGATTTGTACAGTGCCTTGCGAAAGTATTTGGCCCCCTTGAACTTTTCAACCTTTTGCCACATTTCAGGCTTCAAATATAAGGATATAAAATTTAAATTTTTTGGTGAAGAATCAACAACAAGTGGGACCCAATCGTGAAGTGGAACGAAATTTATTGGATATTTTAAACTTTTGTATAAAATAAAAAACTGAAAAGTGGGGAGTGCCAAATTATTTGGCCCCCTTAAGTTAATACTTTGTAGCGCCACCTTTTGCTACGATTACAGCTGCAAGTCGCTTGGGGTATGTCTCTATCAGTTTTGCACATCGAGAGACTGAAATTCTTGCCCATTCTTCCTTGGAAAACAGCTCGAGCTCAGTGAGGTTGGATGGAGAGCGTTTGTGAACAGCAGTTTTCAGCTCTTTCCACAGATTCTCAATTGGATTCAGGTCTGGACTTTGACTTGGCCATTCTAACACCTGGATATGTTTATTTGTGAACCATTCCATTGTAGATTTTGCTTTATGTTTGGGATCATTGTCTTGTTGGAAGATAAATCTCCGTCCCAGTCTCAGGTCTTTTGCAGACTCCAACAGGTTTTCTTCCAGAATGGTCCTGTATTTGGCTCCATCCATCTTCCCATCAATTTTAACCATCTTCCCTGTCCCTGCTGAAGAAAAGCAGGCCCAAACCATGATGCTGCCACCACCATGTTTGACAGTGGGGATGGTGTGTTCAGTGTGATGAGCTGTGTTGCTTTTACGCCAAACATATCGTTTTGCATTGTGGCCAAAAAAGTTCGATTTTGGTTTCATCTGACCAGAGCACCTTCTTCCACATGTTTGGTGTGTCTCCCAGGTGGCTTGTGGCAAACTTTAAACCAGACTTTTTATGGATATCTTTGAGAAATGGCTTTCTTCTTGCCACTCTTCCATAAAGGCCAGATTTGTGCAGTGTACGACTGATTGTTGTCCTATGGACAGGCTCTCCCACCTCAGCTGTAGTTCTCTGCAGTTCATCTAGAGTGATCATGGGCCTCTTGGCTGCATCTCTGATCAGTCTTCTCCTTGTTTGAGATGAAAGTTTAGAGGGATGGCCGGGTCTTGGTAGATTTGCAGTGGTCTGATACTCCTTCCATTTCAATATGATCGCTTGCACAGTGCTCCTTGGGATGTTTAAAGTTTGGGAAATCTTTTTGTATCCAAATCCAGCTTTAAACTTCTCCACAACAGTATCACGGACCTGCCTGGTGTGTTCCTTGGTCTTCATGATGCTCTCTGCGCTTTAAACAGAACCCTGAGACTATCACAGAGCAGGTGCATTTATACGGAGACTTGATTACACACAGGTGGATTATATTTATCATCATCAGTCATTTAGGACAACATTGGATCATTCAGAGATCCTCACTGAACTTCTGGAGTGAGTTTGCTGCACTGAAAGTAAAGGGGCCAAATAATATTGCACGCCCCACTTTTCAGTTTTTTATTTTTTACAAAAGTTTAAAATAACCAATAAATTTCGTTCCACTTCACAATTATGTCCCAATTGTTGTTGATTCTTCACCAAAAAATTTAAATGTTATATCTTTATGTTTGAAGCCTGAAATGTGGCAAAAGGTTGAAAAGTTCAATGGGGCCGAATATTTTCGCAAGGCACTGTATGTGTAATGCTTCATTTTCCCTATGGTTTCGCTGCAGGAAAACTGAACACTTGTGCTGCCAGGTTTCCTTACATATTACAACTGGTAAGTGGGAGTCACTTTGTGATCATTGTATTGTCATGGGACCCTTCTAATGAGTAATGTCATATGGAATTCACTATTATTATCATTATTATTATTATTGTTGTTGAAAAAGGCTCTAGAATAAGACAAAATGTCATATGTACTTTATGTGGTGAATAAACCAACAAGTGAAGTCCATGTGCTGCTCCCTTTCTTGCAAATGGAATGGTTAAGGCTAGGTTCACACTACTGTTATTTAATGCCCGTTGCTCTCATCCATCAGAGGATGAAAGCAATGGACATTAAATGACAGATGCAGATGGAGCCCCCTCTGTCGGGTGTCTGTCTGCATTCACCCAATGCAGAAAAGAAAAAGACGTAGATGCAAGGCTTTTCTTTCTGTTAAAAAAGTAAACAAGCATGATGGAAGACAGCATTCGTCATGTTGCTACATTGGAGTCAATGGGAACAGACACAAACAGAGGGGGCTCTGTCTGTGTCTGTTACTCTGCTATAGTTAATGTCTGTTACTGTCATCCTATAACGGATGACAGCAACGGACATTAACAACTGCAGTGTGAACATAGACTTACAAGGGACTGATACGTCTAAGAGGATATTCATGCCTTGGAAAATGAGGAAGAATTGAGGCAGACTTCTGCTTCAGATATCTCTTCTTTCTCCAGCTCTCCAGCTTTCCACTGTGGTTTCCAGATGAATGGGACTGATTAGCTCAGTGCCTTGTGCTGACTGTTCTGCAGCTTGTCAGCAGTGGGACACTTATTTTTTCAGCCTCCCTCTTCGACCTTTGCCTCTCGTTGAATACAATAGGAGGCAGAATTAGGGTGGATTCTGGCTACCCTTAGTGGTAGCATGCATAGATCCCTTATATGAGTGTAGCATGCGGCACCTTTGCTCTATTTTGCCTTTTAACACTACTGAATGTCCGAAAGAAAATAACATTCAGATTAAAAGAAACAGTTCTGGCTAGAAATTATACACAACCGCCCTGAGCAAACACTCATTTATTGGGTTTGCAACAAAAAAGATGCTATATTGTCAGCAGCAGATCATCCTCATACACTAGAGATGATTGATAGAGTGCGCAGTGATCAGGAATGAGCATTCCTAGGACTGTCCATTCCCAATCATTGTCTGCAGGGTTGGCTTGTGTTAAAGGACCTTAAGGCCGGGACCCCATGTGGCGCAAACAGAAAAATTCGCAGAGTTCTACAGACAGAGCAAAGTGGATGGGATTCTAGTGAATCCCATGCCCACTTTGCTATAAAAACTGCGCTGTGGACACGCAGCAATTTCCGAAATCGACGTGGTTTTGGAAATCGCAGCATGTCAATTATACCTATGGAAACGATGGCGGTTTCCCCATAGGTATAATTGAAACAGAAAGTCTGCAAAGGAAACCTCTGAGAACTTTCTGTCTAAAGCGCTGCGGGAAGAACCACAATGCGTTGCCGCCGCAGTTTTTCCCGCAGCGCTTTTTTTGATGTGGGTCCCACGTTGCACAAAAGCTAGTTTTTTGTTTCTATATTTTTACTGCAGGCTAACATATGAGAGCTGTACTATAATTGACTGCTATAATCTTCTCACTGCAGTTTTTCTTTGCACTAGTGAAAGAATATTTTTTTTCTAGATCAGCTTAAAGGCTCATTGATATTTGATTCAGTTTAATACCAGTATAACAGCATTTAATTATAAGTAAGCTTTCAGGAGTACTAGCTCCCTTCATCAGACATGGTGTGATACAAGAACTGAAAATTCACAGATTTTTATACACATGGTTTTCAAAGCATTTTAGAGTCCTTAAAAAAATGCAATCTAAGTAGAGAAGTTATTTACAACAGGTCAAAAAAACAGTCTGGAAACTTGTGGTGCGTGACGGAGGGATCAGTAATTCTTGCTGTTATCTGTTTGCTATCAGGAGGTGATTTGTGTCCCTCACAGTTCATACATAGTGTGATTTGAAGCTGGCATGAATATTGAGTTCAGTTCATGTTTCATACATAGCGTGACATGAAACTGGCATGAATATTAAGTCCAAATTGCAGAGTTTGAAATTTTTGCATAAATTTGTACTCCATTTCTTTCCTTTTCTCCTGCGTCTTAAAATGTCCCATTAAAACCACAACCCGCAAATCTTCAATAGAGTGGTTTTCTCCGGAGAAATGTGCGGCCACTGGGAGATCGGTTCTGCTGTTATTAATACTGGATCTGTGTGAGTTCATTCGCTGACTAAGTCTCTGCCCTGTTTCCCCCACATAGAGGCCTGTGGTGGGACATTGCACACACATTATGAGGTACACCACATTAGAAGACCTGCAGGAGAATGTCCCCCTAATTCTGTGCACCTGTTGTGACTGTGGGATAGGTACAATGTCAGTGGTGTGGATGTGCTTGCAGGTCATGCACCTTTTATGTAGGCAAGGTGAGGTGCCATTTTCAGTTGGGGCCTTCAGGGCACTCCGGACGATAATAGTAGTCACTTACAACCCACAGCTGGAGATCCTACGAAGGATTGCCAAGGAGCTCCAACCTGTGCTACATAGGGACAACAGACTCAAGGACATATTTCCAGTCCCCCCTCTCCTTTCCTTTCGACAACCACCAAACCTGAGGCGTATTATCGTCCGGAGTGCCCTGAAGGCCCCAACTGAAAATGGCACCTCACCTTGCCTACATAAAAGGTGCATGACCTGCAAGCACATCCACACCACTGACAGTGTACCTATCCCACAGTCACAACAGGTGCACAGAATTAGGGGGACATTCTCCTGCAGGTCTTCTAATGTGGTGTACCTCATAATGTGTGTGCAATGTCCCACCACAGGCCTCTATGTGGGGGAAACAGGGCAGAGACTTAGTCAGCGAATGAACTCACACAGATCCAGTATTAATAACAGCAGAACCGATCTCCCAGTGGCCGCACATTTCTCCGGAGAAAACCACTCTATTGAAGATTTGCGGGTTGTGGTTTTAATGGGACATTTTAAGACGCAGGAGAAAAGGAAAGAAATGGAGTACAAATTTATGCAAAAATTTCAAACTCTGCAATTTGGACTTAATATTCATGCCAGTTTCATGTCACGCTATGTATGAAACATGAACTGAACTCAATATTCATGCCAGCTTCAAATCACACTATGTATGAACTGTGAGGGACACAAATCACCTCCTGATAGCAAACAGATAACAGCAAGAATTACTGATCCCTCCGTCACGCACCACAAGTTTCCAGACTGTTTTTTTGACCTGTTGTAAATAACTTCTCTACTTAGATTGCATTTTTTTAAGGACTCTAAAATGCTTTGAAAACCATGTGTATAAAAATCTGTGAATTTTCAGTTCTTGTATCACACCATGTCTGATGAAGGGAGCTAGTACTCCTGAAAGCTTACTTATAAATATACTCAGTTAGCCTCTAAAAGGTATCGCCTGATTTCTTCACTCTTCCACTACTTTCAATGGCTAACACGGTACAACATTATACTACTAACAGCATTTAATACAGTTATAGGGACATTTGCAGTGCAAACATATTTGAATATATTATCATGCTGCAGCTCACTTACCTTTGATCATATTGATATTATATCATGTCTTGGTTCTTTCTGTGCTGTTATGTTTTGAGCTTTCTTCATCACGTGTTAAATGCCAAGATAAAACAACTGATAATTAGATCTTCATTTATCATATGAAGCACAAGGAAAACTGCATCATAACGGCATTTGCCATGTGGAACTGTGCACATGAATAAGAAAGAGAAAGAAATTTCCCTTTAGCTCTTAGATGTCAGTTCCTTTGAGAAACATTACTGGAAGATTTAAGGATCCTTTCAAATCTGAAGCAAATTACAGAGCAGATGTTAATAAGATGTGTGTATCGGAATATCTCATTAGTCCGATGTGGTATTCCAGGTGGAACACAAAACTGACA
Organism: Leptodactylus fallax; assembly: GCA_947044405.1. NCBI lineage: Eukaryota > Metazoa > Chordata > Amphibia > Anura > Leptodactylidae > Leptodactylus > Leptodactylus fallax. Next base: position 145,034 of record CAMRHE010000008.1, read on the forward strand.
CAAATTGAGGTAATTAGATGCATACTAAATACAGATATAATATTAAGAAAGAGACAACATGGGAATTGTACATGATTTTTTTCATGAAAACAGATCACAAGATGCAAGTTAAGTGTGACAAAAAAATCTACATATTATGTGAAGTACAGTCATCCATCCAGCTGCTGCATTTCCAGCCAGGGAAAAGCTGAACTTCTCTTTATTACCTCAATTTATTAAAATGAACGTAAGAAAAGAAATAAACAGGAATAATAAAAAAAAATTAAAAGGTCAGATTTTTTTAGCATATGATGAAAAAAAATGTGAGAACAAGAAGAGGAAAATAGGCCATAAGAAGCAGAGGCCTATAGGTTTTAGTACTGGGCGGTATGCAAAGCAGCCCTTCTGGTATACATGTGGGTAATGAAAGTCCATAGTCATGTTAGACATATGGTATACATCTGGAAATTTTTACTTACCTAGCCTCAGCTTTTCTATGTTCTGAAGCACTAGGACGCCAGTCCATGCTTGGCTATTGGGCCCTATGGTTCAGTGTAACATCTATGGTTTTTGCATATGTTATGAATGATGAACCTTGATGCGATTCTAGATAGTGACGGAACTTGCTGACATGCGTTCTAATATAATGGCAGCACAAGTAGCACAATAGCTAAAAAAAAACACTGCAGGAAAAAAACGCTAAAATGCATTGTTATTTTATTCGCAGCATTCTTCATTGTGTTTTTCTCTGTTTTTTTCTTCCCTTATTAAATCTATAGGGAAAACGCTTGCGTTTCCACAGTTAAAATTGCGTTTCCGCAGCATTTTTTTCCACAATGTGTGGATGGATTTATCCAGAATCTCATTCACGTTGCTGGTACCGTAAAACAAAGCTTTTTTTTGTTGCAGATTTTGCTGTGCTTTTAAGAGCCAAAGCCAGGTGATCAGAAGTAGAAGTATAAGAGTTTCCTGTATATTTCCCATTCCTTTTGACTCAATTCTTGGCTTTGGCTCAAAAACCCGCAGCAAAATCTACAACAAAAAGAGCTGTATTTCTTTAACGTGGAGCTCCAGCCTAAGGAAAAGGCCCCACGTAACGAGCCACGGCAAAAAAATGCTGCAGAAAAGATAGCGGTAGAAAGGCATCGTTTTTTTTTCCACAGAGTTTTTCACAAAAAGTCCATAGAGTTTTCCTCTGCGGACTTTCTGCTTCTATTATACCTATACGGAAAATGCCAGCGTTTCCGTAGGTATAATGGACATGCTGCGAATTACAAAAATGCAAGCATTTTTGAAATTGCAGCATTCCCGCTGCAAATTTTTTTCTGCAATGTGTGGATGGGATTAGCCAGAATAATGTAAGGTAATGTAAAAAGTAAAGTTTTTTGCTGCAGCATTTCTGCCATGGCCAGGTGGGCATTGCTTTGCTTCACAAACAAGTGTTGTCATGTTTATTAGTCACAGGGCCTATCTGCAGCTCAGTCCAATTCAAATAAAGGGGTTAAGCTGCAATACTAAGAACAACCTCTATACCATGTACATTGTGAAGAGGAGGAGAGGGGTCATAACTGATCTCCTTAGATATATAGAAATTTCCTTATATATTTTGCAGTTTTAATCATAATATGAGATAAGCTCAAGGGAAAGAAGGAGATGAAGAGGAATTGTTGGGATATTATTATATTTTTAAGCATTTTCTGTGTTTAGCGTTCCTTTACATACAATTTCTTCTATTTTGTGCTAAATATATACAGTATGTAGAAGGGACAGATCTTAAAGCAAGTAAACATATAGATGTAAATATATTAAATCAGAAATACTATTGATGTCTCTTTTTAAGATCAAACAAAGTTCTGCATATCATGATCAATACGATCTATCTTGGGGGAATAACTCTTAATAAAGAAGAGGGTGGAAGCTACGCAGTCAGCATAGAAATAAAATAGCTGATGTTACACAACTTTTAACATTGTAATTTCTATAAATTCTATTGATCTCTGTGCCTTTGAGAGCTGCTCATGTTATTGTGGTTCTGCTTTGATCGTTTTCTTAGGGCACATGCTGTTTCAGCTAGGAAAATAGCAACATCTTTTGGCTAAGTATACAGGACAGAAATAAAAGCAAGTAAAACACAATGGTGATATACAAACTCATACATATTAATATGATGTTCAACAGTTGTGCCAAGTCCAAATAATTATTTAGCATTTTTTACACATAATATATTTTAGAAGCAGAATCTTTGACAGTGACATTTGACTCTTATGTCGGATCAATAAAGATCTGTTTTCTCTCATAGATTATTGTAAATAAATATTTTATTGATCTGATATACAGGTGTAGCAGTACTGAACATGTCAGCGTACATACTGAATTTGTCATTTGGCATAAATCAACAATGTGTTATCTGAGGGGGGTTTGGGTGGTCTTACATTTGTTTTATTAACTTTATTTTTCAGGTTACAATAACCACTCAGTTATAGAAAACAAAGTTTTCTATAAGGACAGAGTAAAAAAAAAAAAAAGTATGTTATACTTCAGTGGAGAAAAATGTGGTTACATTTACTAAAAACCTATACATATATGTGATACGTTTTTATATAGCAGTCTTGTGTCTCTGATTTAGTGTGAATGGGTAATAATAGTGAGGACAAGAATTAGTGATGCAGATTATCTTGTGGATTTGTATCTGTGGATCAGCTAAAAGAAAAAATATCAGTATACTCACCTTCCTAAATCTTCCACCGCTCCCTTGCTGACCTTTCCTTGGTCCTCTGGTCAGTCTCTGTATCCAGACCTTCTGCAATGATGTATTGACGGATGTGACCACTGCAGCTTGTGTTTGGCTGCTACTATCAAGTAGTGATGTGACTCATACAGAGACCAGCCAAGGGGCCAGTTAAGGGTCACCTCAAGAATGGCAACAGTCATTTCTGCTGTTTTTCTGTGTATGCTGTTTTTCGGTCCCACAACCGCCTAGCTTTATATTTGTTACCGTTTTTTGCATTGCAGGTGGGGTGGGTTTGACTCCCCCCCCCCGATGTCTTACTAGTGTTATTCATTGTTGCTATCTAATTGTTTATTCTGGTCCGCCTACTATTGGTGGCCCGCCCATGCTTTCCATCCCCCCCCCTTTATTATGGGGGCTATGTCCAGCTGTGGACCCACTGGTTGGTTCCACATAGTGTCATTTTTTACTCTGTCTTGGACATTTGTTTTTTGCCCCCGGCCAGGAGACTTAGTCCTGACCACTATGCATGGTTTAATTGGTTACGTTATTTGGTTGCTGTCTTTTTGTTCTTTATTTGTCATGTCTTGTCTCTTTGTGTGTCTTCCCCTTCTCTCTTCCTCTTTTCCCTCCTCTAGATTTGGGGACCTCCTTCTCATTGACCAGACTGATACAGATGGCCTCCGTGACCTCTCCTGCTTCAGCTTTCTATGGACACTACGCTTAACGGGTGAGATCTGCTTTGCTATAGCTGGTTTGAACATGCTCGTCCTCATGGCTAAGTGCATTATCCTCAATGTCAAGGGTCTGGACTCCAACACTAAACGACACATGGTCCTGCGGGAGCTCCGGTCCCTCCGAGCAGATGTGGCTTTCGTCCAGGAAACACACTATGACCATGCGTTCAATTTCGCTAAACACTACTACCCCCAGGCCTACTCTGCCTTCCATAACCGCTGGAAGGCAGGGGTGGCTATCCTATTATCTCGTACCTGCCCCATTCATGTTACCACTTACCATCTCGATCCTCAGGGTCGTTACATTATACTGGAGGGCCATCTACATGGCCAACCTGTTGTCCTTTTCAATTTCTATGCTCCCAACACCTACCAACTGTCCTTCCTCTGTGGGTCTTGAACCATTTGTGGGCATTCTCTGGCGTGGCTTGGCTTCTTGGCGGAGACTTTAATATGTTCTTTTCCGAACACGCGGATAGATTGTCCGTACATGATAACCCGGTTGCTGCCTCTCAGACTCGCCTTGCAAGGGAGTTTTGCCGCTTGATAAGGGCTTGGCCCTTTATGATTTATGGCGTGTCAACAACCCCACTGCCTGCTCCTACACGCTCTACTCCCACCCTTACAACACACATACAAGGATAGATTATTTTTTTGACAACACCCCAACACTCCGTTTGCTTATCGACACTGATATAGGTCCCATCTCGTGGTCGGACCACACCCCGGTCTCCGTCGCCCTTTCCCTTGCTCCGATTTGGGCTAAACGTTGCCACTGGTGACTTAATGAGTCCCTCCCACATTTGGAAACCACCCATAACTCCCTGCATACCCATTTAACTGAATATTTTCAGGACAATGAGGCCTCAGTCTCCTCTGTCTCTACCCTCTGGGAAGCCCATAAAGCTGTTATGCGAGGTCACTGCATTGCCATAGCAATGAGGCTGAAAAGGGACAGAGGGGCTAGGGAGGTGACCCTGCATGCTAAGATAAAATCCCTCGCTGATAGACTGGCGTCCCGCCCCTCTCTATCCCTCCTACGTCAGTTGGTTGCCGCTCGATCTGACCTACGTGACTTGGCCATGCATGCTACCCAGCGTCTTTTACTCTACAGTCACTAGTGCTACTATGAGCGTGGCAATAAAGCCCATACCCTACTAGCCAAGACCCTGCGGAACCATCTTCTACCCCCCATGCAATTCGTGCCCCCTCTGGCGCCCTCCTACATCATCCAGACACTATTGCCTCTGCTTTCCAGTCATATTACACTCGCCTGTATAACCTCCCATTGAGAACCCATCTGGACCTCCCTTCTCCCCCTCAGGGACTACAGGCTTACCTTGACTCTTACAGTCTCCCCTCATTACCCTCCTCTGCTCTTCGCTCGCTTAACGCTGCGATTACAGATGAGGAACTTGCTGACACCTTAAAAAGTCTCCCGAATGGTAAAGCCGGGCCCTGACGGCTTCACTTATTTATATGATAAGACTTTTCAGCCCCTGCTTCTGCCCCACCTCCGGGACCTGTTTAACTAATTTCTGGATGGTGCTCCTATCCCCCAGTCGATGCTCCACTCCCACATCACTTTAGTCCCTAAACCGAATAAGGATCCCCAGGAGTGTTCCAATTATCGCCCCATAGCTCTCCTTAACTCAGATCTCCTTAAACTTTTCACAAAAATTTTGGCCACTAGATTGAACGCTTGGCTTCCCTCTCTTATCCACAAGGACCGGGTGGGCTTCATCCTCTGCTGTCAGGGTGGCGACAACACCAGAAGGGCTGTGGATTTGATAGATGTTGCCAACCGTACTGCCATCCCTGCCCTTCTCTTGAATTTAGATGCTAAGAAGGCCTTTGATCGCCTGGATTGGTCCTTTATGTTTGCTACGCTTAGGAAGTTTGGCTTTTCAGGGGCGGTTACGGCGCTCTACTCTTCCCCCTGCGCTGTGGTTAAGCTTCCATACGCCACCTCTTCGCCTTTCCCCATTTGTAACGGAACGCGACAGGGTTATCCTCTATCCCCCCTTATCTTCGCCCTCTGTATTGAACCCCTAGCTTCCAAAATATGCTCCAATCCTGATATTATGGGGATTTCTGTGCATGACCAGGACTTTAAATTCAGCCTTTTTGCTGACGACGTCCTGTTGACCCTCACTAATCCCCACACGTCACTCCCCATCTCATGTTAACGTTGTGAGATTATGGCCATTTTTCTAGATATAAGGTTAATCCTTCCAAAAAGGAGGCTCTCCCTTTAAAGATCCTGGACCCTGCCCTCCAACTCCTCCGTCACAACTATGACTTCCAGTGGAAGACTCGTTCCCTTCGTTACCTGGGTATTCAACTGCCCCCCTCCTACGCTACTCTATACTCAGTCAACTATCCCCAACTATTTTGTGATCTACGCTCTCTCCTGGATACAGCAAGAAAAAGTGGGCACCCCATAACAACATTTAGTCTAAATATGGGTGTTGCAACAGCCATTCAATTGAAATCTAAAACGAGGACACAGTAAACAGGAGAAAGAGGTTAGACTAACAGAAAAGTGCAAAGCATAAACCAAAAGACCGGGCAAAAAGGGTACCCACAATGATTTGAATACCCAACACTACGACACGAAGCACAAAAGGGTAACCCACTGAGCGAACCAAGCCAGGGTACCAACAGAGAAAAGGTAAAGGTGGCCAAGCAAGTTGTTCTCCAGAACTCCCGAAGAGTGGCACATGGGCTCCCAAAACAACTCCAAAGATCTGAAAACAAAGAGTCAACAAGGCAGGGAAGGATACAAAAAGTGTCCAGAGATTTAACGCAGCCACGTGAGGAACAAGTAAGGAAAGGAAGACCACAGGGACAGTCGTAAGCCCAAGGGCAGGCCAAGAAAAATAGAAAGGCAGAGAAGAAGAAGGGAGAACAGCAAGGACAACCACAGACCACCCCAAAGAGCGCAGCATCACGCGCAGATGGTGTCACGGCACGGTCAACAATACAGCACACGCACAAGGAGAAGCGAGGGAGAGTGATGCGAAAGAAGCCGCGAAAGCACGCCACAAACAGAGTCGCCGAGGTATGCAAAAGCACAGGACAAGCCAGCCATGGAAGAAGGTCCGGGACGATGAAACAAAGAGAGTGGGTCAACAAAAAGGCGATGCAGGTGTCAAAAACACAGCACCAAGAAAACACGCACCCACGAAAAGGTGGAGGTCCACAGCGGGGCGGTGGCCAAGCCGGCACCGGGAATCGTAAAGGAGGGTCGCAGGATTCAACTCAGATCAGCAGATCGAGAATAAGTACAAGAACAGGACGAAGAAGTACGCCGGGGAGGATATTCAGCAAGACAAGATCCAAAACACAGCCCAAACACCAGGCACAGCAGAGGAACAAACAAGCGGAAGGCCACCCAGTCCCCAGACCGAAACAGAACATCGTGGGATAATTGAAGCGGGCGCCAGCCGGCGACACAAACAACGAACGGAAGGAAAGAGGAATGGTCAAAAATACCCACCAGGATCCAGGAACGATTAAAAGCACAGGAAGGACAGAGGCGAGCAAAGGAGGATCTACAAAAAATGCACCGGAGGTGCCCAACGCACCAGGGGCACATTCGTAGCAACAACCAACCGAAATACGTGCCACAGTATAGTTTCAAATGAAGGCTGTGCAACACCCAAATATTAGAACAAAAAGATAAGATATAGGGGTGCCCAAACTTTCTGCTGTAAGTGGCGCCCCTTACACATTTCTCTGATAGGGCGGATCACTGGCGTTAAAATGTCACTCCTCCCTGCTCTACTTCTTTGAAAACTTGCCAGTGGCGATCCCCCGCTCAGAACTTCGTTCTCTTCAAAAGGCTATCTTCCAATTTATTTGGAATGGGAGGAGACATCGCATCCCATGCTCGGTTATATTGGCTGGTAAGGCGGAGGGGGGTCTTGCGGTCCCACACCTGCTCCACTACTATTGGGTGACCCATTTACTTTATATTCTGTTTTGGGCGTCAGCCCGGGCCTATAATAAATAGAAGATAGAAAAGCTCTGGTTGGCTCCTATCCACCCCAATGCTTTCTTGTGGACCCACTCACAACCCGCCACCCCCCCCATCCCCCCCCCCCCCCGGCCTCACACTACTCTTCTGGGTCCCATCCGCTTCACTAGAGCTATATGGAATACTTGTTATAAGCTTTTCCCCCTTGCCTCCTGCCATTCCTCTATGATTTCTTTCCTATTTAACCCTCTCCTCCTGGGGGGCTGGAAGCTAATATGGTGCACCCCTGGAGCAGACTGGGTCTTTTCCACATTGCTGACCTGATTGACCCATCGACCTTGGACCTCAGGCCCTTTGACTATTTTACCTGTAACTTGCACTTGCCATCCTTTGAGCGGCTTCATTATAGGCAGATAGCCCATTTTATGACCACTTTGTTTGGGGCCCCGCGGGTGTCCTTCCATACCTCCTTTGAGAAGATTTGCAGAGCCGGTACCTCTACAAGGGGCTTGATATCGGATATCTATCGTATTTTCTCTTCCCCGGAGGGGCAGACCCCCCTTGTCCACAAATACATGGTCAGGTGGTCGGAAGCTCTGGGTAAGCAGATCTCCCCGACACAATGGCAGATTATATGGTCCCGTGCTGCTAATTCGTCCACATGCATTATGTTCCGTAAAACTCAGTACAAGTTACTTATGTTTTGGTACCATACTCCGGTCCTCCTCCATACCCTGAATCCTTACATTCCCACGGACTGCTGGAGATGTCTGTTTTGGGAGGGGACGTTGCACCACATTTTTTGGACCTGCCTACTGATCTGACCTTTTTGGACAGAGGTCAGGGTGTTGACTGATGCGCTCTTCCTCCAGGGTGTCCCACTGGACCCATTGGTCTATTTATTTAATTTACCCCCCCGACACCTTGGTGGAAAGGCCTCTAAACTTTTCCTATATCTCTGTACTGCTGCTAAAATGCTTGTGGCTCTTAACTAGAAGAGTGTACATCCTCCTACTGCCCCTGCCCTTGTGGCTCGGGTTAAAGATGTGCGCAGCCTGGAATACCTCACTACTATGCTCAACAACACTACAGCTGCCTTCCAGTCAGACTGGTCTCCTTGCGATACGTACTGCACTCTCCATGGTCTCTGATCTCCCCCTCTCCCTCCCTTTTCCCTTGTTGTCCCTCTCCCATGTACTTGTTTTGTTTTACGTCTTGTGTCCTGTTTGTATTTATTCTGTTTTTTTACTGTATTTTGTGTTCTTGAATCTTTGTACAATTTAAAATTCAATAAAAATTTCAGTTGAAGAAAAAAAAAATGGCAACAGATAGGGTTGGTGAGTATATTGCTTTTTCCCCCCCTACAAGTCTGCAGGTAATCCACAGCAAGATCCACAACATGGGAAAGATTTCTACTTTCCACTTGATGGCTATGGGGAAAAGTAGCATTTTACCCTTTCTGTATTTTCTACACTAAATAATGATGTTTGCATTGCCGTTTATTATATTAGTAATCAGACTCCATGAGGTTCAAGACCCCCTGTCCCTAGATCACCTAAAAATAAATAAATGAAGCAAAACACATATACATTAGGGATCCCTTCATCCAAAAATGGCCAGATTTTCGTAAGCTAAATGAAGTGTCAAAGATTGATGCCTACCCGATGCCCAGAGTCAATGAGTTAATCGAGAGATTGGGTCATGCTAGGTATTTTTCCACCTTCAATTTAACCAAAGGGTACTGGCGGGTTCCGCTCACTAAAATGGCCAGAGAAAAAACGGCTTTTGTCACCCCAGATGGCCTATTCCAAAATGTGACAATGCCGTTTGGTTTACATGGAGCTCCAGCAACCTTACAGAGGTTGATGGACAGCGTTCTTAAGCCCCATCGAAGGTACGCTTCAGCTTACCTAGATGACATTGTCATCTTTAGTACGGACTGGGAAAGTCACTTGCCAAAAGTTCAGACCGTACCAAATTCGCTCCGGCAAATCCTGGGAGTGAGAGGAGGTGTCTGGATCTGTACTGAAACATTGAGAGTCTGGTGAGACCAAAGTGTGCTAATTTGTTTGTCGTGTGGCTGATAGTAAGCCACACGTATAGTTAGTTTTTTGTTACTGTCTAGTGTTGGGGGTTAAGTTCCCCCGGGATGGATGTCACCGTAATCCTAATTAAATAAATAACCAGTTTCGAGCGCTCGGGAAACAAGACGTACACAGGTATCGTGTATGAACCGTTTCTACTTTATTACGTAGTTCAATACAGTTTTAAAAGCAAGCTCAGTTACATAACAGTCATGTGATCAATATACATATATGGTCTTTCCAGTTCCGTTATCAGACAAATTTGTTCAGTTACCCATCACCCCAGATGTTTTCCTTTTTACCTTATCTGAATGTCCTCCCAAGAATACCAGTTCTGCTGAAATCAGCAGAACTGTTGATATCTCCCCCAGACTCCAAGTCTGTCCTTATCAACTATGCAGTCTTGTTTACAGAACATTCCACCCTCTTGTGCTTTCTGTATAGAATATAGTGCAAGTTATGTTTTAACCCTTACAATTCCCCCATTTTAGGACCTTATTTTTAATCAATATTCAATGAATACATTCACACTATCTGTGTGCCATCTGTGATGGATTCTCCATTGAAAATGTTAAAAATAATGATCCTACCTTACATACTGAGTATTGTCCCTCATGAGATTGCATAGCGAAGGAATACATTGGATCCAACAACATCCTAATATCATAAAAATGATTACACAAAGGATTATACCTACGATTTGTCGAAGGTATCCCAAGTCAGGTAGGAAAGCTAACAGCCAGTCCCACCATCCTTGGTTGACATCTTGTTTAATATGTGTTACCATTTCCTGCAACTGTTTCAACTTATCATGCACATCTTCTGAATGGTCAGACAAATTAAAACAGCACATTCCCGCAAAAGTGTTGCACCCATAACCATGTTTAAGCAGTAAATAATCTATAGCCGCTCTATTCTGCAATATTGCTTTTTTATGTGATCGCAAATCTAATACAACATAATAAGGACTTATCCAGTCTGCATGCACATGGAGATCAGCTTCCATACTGCAACAGAAGTCGGCACTGCAATCAAACAAGTTTCTAACACATTACTGGAATATGCATTTCTCAAACAAAATTCTGTCATGTTTAATACTCGGGCCAAATATAACCACATATTCTCTTTTGTTCTCCATATGTGTTCCTCCAGCTCCCTTACTCCCCGATTTGGGCTGTCTTTTCTCCTGTAAAGTTCAAGAGACTTCCTAGTGTGTCTTTTCACGACCACCCAATCACCAGGCTGCAGGCTATGTGTTCCTGAAAAATCAGAAGGGTCTGGAATAGAAGAGAACACTTGTTTATGTGTTTCTCTCAATCTCTGGCACAAACTCTGCACATAGCTAGAAATACTGTCATAGTTAAGCTGTAATGTCTGAGGAAAGTACAACCCTGTTTTGGGCGCACTTCCAAACAATATTTCAAATGGTGACAACCCTGTCCTCCTGTTAGGGGTGGTTCTTACTGAATATAAGGCTAGAGACAGGCATTCAGGCCAAGGCTTTACTGTCTCTGCTATGGCTTTCTGAATCTTCAACTTAAGTGTACCACTCAACCTTTCCACTTTGCCTGAACTCTGAGGATGGTAGGGTGTGTGGAAAGCTTGCTCAATCCCTAGTGCAGACATTATTTCTTTCATTATCTCACCTGTGAAATGTGTACCTCTGTCAGACTCTATCACCTCGGGCACTCCAAACCTACACACAAGCTCAGACATCAGTTTCTTGGCAGTTGCTTGTGCGGTTGCTTTGCTCACAGGGTAGGCCTCAGGCCATCCTGAAAACAAATCCACACAGACCAATACATACTTGTATGTTCCAGACTTAGGCAACTGTATGTAATCTATCTGTACTCTCTGAAATGGGTACAGGGATTTTGGTGTACACTTGGTGGGTGTTTTAACTACCTGTCCTGGATTGTGTAGAGCACATATGTGACATGCTTTTACGTGGTTACTAGCAGCTCTTCCAAAACCTGGGGCAAACCATAATTTACCCACTAATGACTCCATGGCATTTCGAGAGGCATGCACCTTACCGTGGGCCAAGCCAGCCATCTGGGGGTAGACAGCTGCGGGCAGACATAATCGATCCCCCATTTTCCACATACCATCACCTTCTGTAGCACCTGCTTTCTTCCATCTTTCAGTTTCCACACTGGTAATCTTTGAGTACAGCCCTTTTGGGTCTGCTAGGTCAATGTCCATTTTGCTCACCTGGCTGGGACCCCTTCTGGCCAGTAGTGCTGCAGCCTTGGCTGCTCTGTCTGCTCTCTCATTTCCACAGCTTTCAGGGTCCCTTCCTTTTGCGTGAGCTCTGACTTTCACAATTGCCAGCTGCTTTGGGAGCAGTATGGCCTCCATCAGTCGACTTACCACATCTCCATTCTTAATTGGCTTGCCCTGGGCCGTTAGGAAGTTCCTTGCCCTCCATATTGGACCATAATCATGTGCAATGCCAAAAGCATACCTGGAGTCAGTGTATATGTTAGTTGTTCTACCTTTGGCTATCTTACAAGCCTCCATAAGGGCTTTGAGCTCAGCTTCTTGGGCTGACATGTGTGGTGGAAGAGCTTCCTGGACTATGATGTCATGTTCAGTGACTACAGCATACCCTGTAACAAATTTGCCTTCATCTGTCAGATACCTTGAGCCGTCCACAAACATCTCATAATCAGGATTTTGTAATGGCACATCCGTGACATGGTCAAATCCCACTGTTTCCTGTGACATAAGAGCCACACAATCATGTTGATGCTGGCTGTCAAACAGTTCTTCTTCAGAGAGAGAGTTTAAAAATAAACTCATCTTCCACTCCCCCTTTTGAATCATGAACTCCTACAGGAAGAAGAGTTGCAGGATTCAAAGTTAAACAGCGTTGAAAAGAGATGTTTGAGGAGGACTGCAGAGCAAATTCCATTTTGCACTGCCGTGCCAAAGAAAGGTGACGTCTGTCTACCTGTGTGAGGATAGCATGGATGTCATGAGGTGTATACACAACCAGTATATGATCTAGGACAATGTCTGAGCTTTTCTCAAGCAATGCTTGTACTGAGAGGACAACACGCACACAGGAGGGGGTCCCCCCTGGCTACAGCATCTAACCTTGAGCTGTAATGTGTTGTTGTGTGAGAACTGCAATTGCGTGCCCCATCATCTCAGTCACGTAGAGCTGAAAAGGTTTCTGATAGTCAGGTAGGCCTAGGGCCGGAGCACTGACTGTCTGCAACTTCAGCTGGTAAAACGCATCCAAGGCCTCAGGTGTGAGGCTGAATGGCTTTGAGGAGAGGCTATCGTACAGAGGTTGCATGGTCAGAGATGCAGATCTGATCCATGGCCTACAGTAGGATATCAATCCCAAGAAGGTACGTAGCTGAGCATGAGAGGTCGGCACCTGCATGTCTCTCACCACCTTGGTCCTCTCATCTGACAGGTGCTTGGTACCCTGGCCGAGACAGTGTCCCAGGAACACCACTTTTTGTTTGCAAAATTGCAACTTTCAATATCAATATCTCCTCTCACTTGCTAGATTTTAATCATGGCATTGGCAACCTCAATGATATTTGAAGTTCCAATTCTCAAGTGTATTAACTTTTTTTTTAACAATGGTGTAAATGATGGCTTTATCCTCATAATACCTATTGAGACAATCGTTAAACATTAGATTTCTACTCAAAACACTTTATTAAAGCTTCGCTGCAAGCAAAACAATACAAACAAGTTGCAGATGAATTTGAGAAGTTCATTATCAGTTCTGCTTGGTTCTAATTGGTAATTTGTTGGTCATTGTAGTACTTTCCTTTCTGTGAGGAGGATAAAAGCTGGGATGCCGTCCAAGAGGGCTCTTTCAGCAGATTTCTGATATAGGATTACCTTCTTTTATTATATGGAATAGTATCTGCTGCTGCTTTATACAACAATGACTAGCTATGGAAGAAAAAGAAATAAGATATCCTGGTTATGAAGTTAGCGGTAGATGAATATTGTTAATATCCTTCATCATTTATATTCTTGTCTTATAAAATTACCCATGAACAGATTTTCTTTTACAGGCAATGTATTGTCAGCAAATGACATATTTTATCTAAATCAGGGTTTTCTATATTTTACAACTTTTTTGTTTATTTAGGTGGCTTTCAATCCAATAAAGATTTCTGTATTATTAAAAATTTCACATTGTCCACTAAAACAGACACGAAGCTGTCATTTCCTGTTTTCTGATGCTCACTTTTCAGCTTTGATGTGTAGACAGGGACACAGTCAGCAGAGTAATCTCATTATGATTAGACTGTCTCAATTAGACAGGATAGCAACACTACAGATTATAGCTCAGTATGCCACTTCCTTGCCACTCCCTGTTCTTTGAGGTGGAAACAGTATTTCATCTGTCCCTGGAGATTATGGTGGAATGTATCAATCCTTCTACGCCATGAAACTGGAGTGATATTGTGGCACACCTTTCTAACATAGACATCTTTAAGTTATTCAGAATTTTGTGATACAGTAGCTCTTTTGTTGGATCAGGCCAGATGGGCTACCCTCTGCACACAAATTAGTGAGTTTTGTTTGCCCATAACCCTTTTCCCCTTCCTTGAAACACTTCTAGTAGGCAAAAAATCCCACAACATCTGTTGTTTTGGATATACTCTGATCCAGTTATCTAGCCATGACACTTTGGCTTTTGTCATAAAGACTGACTTTACTTGCTGCCGATATACAGCTTGGTAGACAGGCAGGTGTCATTAACCCTAAGTAACCAATGGCATTCTTTTCAGCTGTCAGTAGTTTCAGTGTCGTGGCTGATGGTTTATACAGACAATACAGGAAGAAAGTGTGTGTTTCCATCATGGTTGCCCATGGAAGTTGTTTTTTTTTTTTAAACAAAATATAAAAATAGCTATAATACTTAAAAATCAGAACAAGCACGTTATTTATTTTCTGTAGACCATCATATAATTAATTAGACATTCCCTTTAAATTCACATTTTTGTGCAAATTATAACCTGCAGCCATGCTATTTCCTTGTTTCCTCTGACAGCACATAAAAATCTTTGCCTTTTTTTAATTTAGTCCCTAAAATGGTCTGTTCCATGTATATGTTCTTCAAAACCTGTCTGCTCCATTCCCAGAAAGAAAATTACAGTTCATATCATTGAAATTATGACAGTCTCCAGAGCACATTTGTCATGCGGTGATATTTCAGAAATTTTCAGGACAGCTGTTTCCATTTTATTGTCAACATAAAAAGTAAAAGTGTAAACCGGCGAAACATTTATTTCCCCAGTACACGTGGCATCACATTGGTAACGAAGTTAAAAGACATTTATGTGTATGTGGTGGAAAGGTTGCATTTATAGAAAGATATGAATTATGTATTGAATTTATTGTAGTCAGTGTTTCTGTGTAATCTCCACTTTCCAGAATGTGTTTGTTTGTCAGTAGGTTACCTTAGGGACAACAGGGTTACCATGTATCAGAGTGCTTTGCATCACCAGTACAAAATACTTGCAGGTTTTTTGGGGGTTTTTTTTAGTCAGAAAGTTAATTCATGTATTTGTCTCACGAGCCCATATCCAGAAAAAAAAAGAACAAAAATAACTCATTCTACTATAAACTCAGAACAGTCAATGGTATAGGTTGTGGTTAATAGCAGAAAACTTATAGGGACCCTTTTTCACTGTGTATTGAAAGCATTATAAAAATATACTGTTAAAAAAACAATAAAACCAGTGAAATACATCTAAAGATGGGTTCACACCTGCGCCTGCTCTACGTTCGGGGTTTCCAACCCCAAATCCGTTTAACAAATGTGGAGAGAAAAGTCCTGCTTGCGTTTTTTGTGCGGAAACCAGGCAGAAACCCGGTGGACCCCATTACAGTCCATGGGGTTGGCAGGTAACCAATTTTTAAGCAGATTAGGTTTCTGTTCTTTGGATCCCCAAGCGGACTCGAAGAATGGAAAGCCCAACGCTAGTGTGAACCTAGCGTAATGCAGCCAGGTGACTGAGCTTCTAGGGGCTCAGTGGCCTTATCTCCTGACACCCCATTGAATTGCCTAATGTTACCATTATCTTCCCCCCCTTTTCTGGCACTTTGTGGTATCAGATCTTATTCTATCTTCACAATTAATTGATGTCTTGACCCAGGATCCTGGACCACGGCCGTAAATCTCTCTGACTTTCTGAACTGAAGCCCCAGGGAAGCTGAGCATTTTTGACACTGGCTATGGAAATTTTTTTTTAATCAAATCTTATCAGCGTAGTGTCTCTTAATTTTGGCAATAGATGATGGTGCTGGTACAGCCTGCATGTTATCTCTGATACATGAATAGCCTTGGGCCTGTTGCTGTTGCCTGTGTTGTACAAATGTAACAGAGTTTAATATTACAAATAATGTGTTAACTACATTCTAGCACAAAGTGTTAACTCAACTTTTTTTTTAATAGAGTTCAATGAATTTTGATGTTTTCTGTGATATCAGACCAAAAGTTTGAACACACCTTCTCATTCCAAGAGTTTTCTGTATTTTCATGACTATAAAAATTGTAGATTCACACTGAAGGCATCAAAACTATGAATTAACACATGTGGAATTATATACTTAACCAAAAAGTGTGAAACAACTGAAAATGTGTCTTATATTCTAGGTTCTTCAAAGTAGCCACCTTTTGCTTTGATTACTGCTTTGCACACTCTTGGCATTCTCTTGATGAGCTTCAAGAGGTAGTCACCTGAAATGATTTTCACTTCACAGGTGTGCCCTCTCAGGTTTAATAAGTGGGATTTCTTGCCTTATAAATGGGGTTGGGACCATCAGTTGTGTTGTTCAGAAGTCAGGTGGATACACAGCTGATAGTCCTACTGAATGGAGTGTTAGAATTTGTATTATGGCAAGAAAAAAGCAGCTAAGTAAAGAAAAACGAGTGGCCATCATTACTTTAAGAAATTAAGTTCAGTCAGTCTGAAAAATTGGGAAAACTTTGAAAGTGTCCCCAAGTGCAGTGGCCAAAACCATCAAGCGCTACAAAGAAACTGGCTCACATGAGGACCGCCCCAGGAAAGGAAGACCAAGAGTCACCTCTGCTGCGGAGGATAAGTTCATCCGAGTCACCAGCCTCAGAAATCGCAGGTTAACAGCAGCTCAGAATAGAGACCAGGTCAATGCCACACAGAGTTCTAGCAGCAAACACATCTCTACAACAACTGTTAAGAGGAGACTGTGTGCAGCAGGCCTTCATGGTAAAATAGCTGCTAGGAAACCACTGCTAAGGACAGGCAACAAGCAGAAGAGACTTGTTTGGGCTAAAGAACACAAGGAATGGACATTAGACCTGTGGAAATCTGTGCTTTGGTCTGATGAGTCCAAATGTTCTGTATTTTCATGACTATAAAATTTGTAGATTCTCACTGAAGGCATCAAAACTATGAATTAACACATGTGGAATTATACTTAACAAAAAAGTGTGAAACAACTGAAAATATGTCTTATATTCTAGGTTCTTCATAGTAGCCACCTTTTGCTTTGATTACTGCTTTGCACACTCTTGGCATTCTCTTGATGAGCTTCAAGAGGTAGTCACCTGAAATGGTCTTCCAACAGTCTTGAAGGAGTTCCCAGAGATGCTTAGCACTTGTTGGCCCTTTTGCCTTCACTCTGCGGTCCAGCTCACCCCAAACCATGTCGATTGGGTTCAGGTCTGGTGACTGTGGAGGCCAGGTCATCTGGCATAGCACCCCATCACTCTCCTTCTTGGTCAAATTGCCCTTACACAGTCTGGAGGTGTGTTTGGGGTCATTGTCCTGTTGAAAAATAAATGATGGTGCAACTAAACGCAAACCGGATGGAATAGCATGCCGCTGCAAGATGCTGTGGTAACCATGCTGGTTCAGTATTCCTTCCATTTTGAATAAATCCCCAACAGTGTCACCAGCAAAGCACCCCCACACCATCACACCTCCTCCTCCATGCTTCACAGTCGGAACCAGGCATGTAGAGTCCATTCATTCACCTTTTCTGCGTCGCACAAAGACACGGTGGTTGGAACCAAAGATCTCAAATTTGGACTCATCAGACCAAAGCACAGATTTCCACAGGTCTAATGTCCATTCCTTGGGTTTTTAGCCCAAACAAGTCTATTCTGCTTGTTGCCTGTCCTTAGCAGTGATTTCCTAGCAGCTATTTTACCATGAAGGCCTGCTGCACATAGTCTCCTCTTAACAGTTGTTGTAGAGATGTGTCTGCTGCTAGAACTCTGTGTGGCATTGACCTGGTCTCTAATCTGAGCTGCTGTTAACCTGCAATTTCTGAGGCTGGTGACTCGGATGAACTTATCCTCCGCAGAAGAGGTGACTCTTGGTCTTCCTTTCCTGGGGCGGTCCTCATGTGAGCCAGTTTCTTTTTAGCGCTTGATGGTTTTGGCCACTGCACTTGGGAACACTTTCAAAGTTTTCCCAATTTTTCGGACTGACTGACCTTCATTTCTTAAAGTAATGATGGCCACTCGTTTTTCTTTACTTAGCTGCTTTTTTCTTGCCATAATACAAAATTCTAACACTCCATTCAGTAGGACTATCAGCTGTGTATCCACCTGACTTCTGAACAACACAACTGATGGTCCCAACCCCATTTATAAGGCAAGAAATCCCACTTATTAAACCTGACAGGACACACCTGTGAAGTGAAAACCATTTCAGGTGACTACCTCTTGAATCTCATCAAGAGAATGCCAAGAGTGTGCAAAGCAGTAATCAAAGCAAAAGGTGGCTACTTTGAAGAACCTAGAATATAAGACATATTTTCAGTTGTTTCACACTTTTTTGTTAAGTATATAATTCCACATGTGTTAATTCATAGTTTTGATGCCTTCAGTGTGAATCTACAATTTTTATAGTCATGAAAATACAGAAAACTCTTGGAATGAGAAGGTGTGTCCAAACTTTTGTGTATCAGGTACACAATGTCATAATGCCAACATGGTGCAGCTGCTCTACTACACGTTCCAGCTTGTAGAATCTATGCCAAGATCTATAGAATCCATTATTTATGCAAAAAGAACTAAACTTGCTGCTAATGAAGGGCACAGATATTAGTAAATGATGTTTCTACATATATTTATTAGAAAATGCCTGCCTAGCATTGGATATAAACACTATACAATTTTTTTTGCCATTGTTATTGGCTCAACATTACGTTAAAAACTTTCAGACAAGCATAATAAGTAGGAATGCCACTTTCCTAAATATGATGAGAAAGTCTAATTTGCCTCAGGCACACTGTGCTATGCTAGTCTGAGATTTTATTGTTTTTATGTCTCTCAAGTGCCACGAGCAATGAATCTATATTAATTTAGGAGGTTCCTTTGCAATGAGAATTGCTGGCACTAACTATTGTTAATAATTGATCTAGCTGTTGGTTATAAATCCAAGCCTGCCGACAAAAAGACAGCATTGTTTCATAGGCAAGTACAATAGGATTGTGCAGACATGAAGTAGTTCAATATGTGTAACGTTGCAACAACTACCTTGCCTTTGGAATAAGTTGCACACATTTGTACTACATGGCTTCAATATGCACGTTCCCTCGCTATGCGTAAATATACCCCAGAAACCAGTAGTGTACACAGAAAAGAGAAAGCCTCATAGCAAAGATGTCCACATTATAATCCTAATTATATGCCATTCAAGAAATTGGTGTTTGTTTCCACTTCCAATCCCTTTGTATGACCCATGAAGGATTGTAATAATGAAGTGTAAACCTTAGCATAGATGATAAATATCACATTGATGTGAGGTCTGACACCTGGGATCCCCACCGATCAGCTGTTTGAAGAGACTGTAGTGTTCGAGTAACCCAACAGCCTAATTGTGATAAAAAAGAATATAGGAATAAATATTAACCTTTTGGTTTTGAAGCAAGTAGTTGTTTCAATAGCATACATTTATAGAAAAATGTAACTTGACTTACTTTATTGTCAGTTTTGGAACGTTTCACAAATCAGAAGCATGTTCATTTTTAGTATATTGTACAGTTAACCTGACATATCTATTAAAATAAATTTATCATCGACTTATTTATTAAAAGCAGATAGTGAAATAGATCATCACTTTTTTCTAAATTTTATTTCCTGATTGTAGCATTTTTTTAAATTGCTACATGACTATGGGGCTGCCGTCATGCCTGAGCTTCTCCACTGCTCTGTTTACAGCATTTATTGATATGCTTTACAGTACAGTCATGGCCATAGGCAGCAGAAGTCTAGAGTTGATTGAGGACTATGGGAGAATTTTCTAGAAAAATTTTGGAAAAGTTAAATCAAAAATTCTTAAAAGGTTTCTCATCCTAAGAACTTTTTAAAAAAAACAAAAAAACAAAAACAGACCATTGATTAGCACATTTCCTTTAACTTAAATGGGAGAGTGTTAGGAGCATGCCTTGCAACATGTTCAGTAATGGTAGAAAATGTGTAGGGCGGCGAAAGAAGAGCAGTCCCCATCACCTTTTGTCAATCATGTGATCAGTCTACAGATTGGATTGTGTTTTATATAGAGGCGTTAGCTTTCTTTGCAATCTTGTTTTAATAATAATGAAAGGACTGCTAACCTTGCACAAGCTGAATCTTTCCCATGACAACTATATAACTTGTCATTCATTTATTTATATCCTTGCTTTTTCTATGCTAGAAACTGTAATCTAGTTGGGAAAAGTGGGGGGAGGGGTTTCCTCCATTTATGACTATACATGAAGTATTTATCAGTCATTGATTTAACCATTTCCATGAAAATGATGATTCTAATCATAGATAGAACAAAGCTATAAATGAACAACAAGTTATACTGAATCTTTTCAGTCCCTTTAAAGAACCAGTATGATCACTAATATTTCAGAATTTATTTTTCATATTATGATAGAATCCTTATAAAAAGGTCCAGTGTGATCAGGTTAATATTTCAGAATCCATTTGTATCCTATGTGATGCTAGGTTCACACTAGCATTCGACTTTCCGTTCTTCGGGTCCGCTGGGGGGGACCCGAAAAACAGACAGCTAATCTGCTTAAAAAGCGGTTACCCGCAGCCCAGATTCTGCCCGAAAAATGTGGAAAAATGCTTGCAGGACTTTTCTCTCTGCATTTTTCAAGCGGATTCGGGGACAGAAACCCCAAACGCAATTCAAACGCTGGTGTGAACCCAGCCTTAGGACATGGAAAATTAAATAAAGAAAACAAAACAGCAAAAAGCTGTTTTCCCAGCTACATCAGGAATTTATTTCTGTAAGATAATTTTCAATATTTCTTTTCCATGCAAATTATTCTTGTGATCCTATACCAACATGCATCTGATTGTGGCCATAATCTTCACATACAGGCAGGGGCGTAACTATCGGGGTAGCAGTGGTAGCGGCTGCCACAGGGCCCGGAGCCCTGTGGCAGTCGCTACCGCGAACCCCACAAACACTGCTATCGTTATACTCCGGGGTCTTTTGAGACCCCGGAGTATAACGATCGGGGGCCCAGGGGGAGGTGAGCAAACATAAAAAAACACTGTAACTCACCTCTCCGCAGGCTTCGGGCCTGTTTGGTGATGTCCCAGAAGTCAGCCGACGTCATTATGCGTCGCGACGCCGGCCTGGATCGCGCGAGATCCAGTCCAACATTGAAGATGGCCGAAGTAGCGCACGGGAGTGCACCGGAGCGAGGAAGAGGTAAGTTGCAGTGTTTTCTATGTTTGTATCCTCCCCTGGGTCTCCGATCATTATACTCTGGGGTCTGAAAAGACCCCAGAGTATAATAATCGTTTATGGGTGGTCCACAATGGGGCATAATACTGTTTGCAGGGGCCACTATGGGGCAAACTACTGTGTGCAGGGGCCACTATGGGGCAAACTACTGTGTGCAGGGGCCACTATGGGGCAAACTACTGTGTGCAGGGGCCACTATGGGGCAAACTACTGTGTGCAGGGGCCACTATGGGGCAAACTACTGTGTGCAGGGGCCACTATGGGGCATAATACCGTCTGCAGAGGCCACTATGGGACATAATACCGTGTGCAGGGGCCACTATGGGGCATAATAGTATGCGCAGGAAAGCGGTTTGTATGTGGGGGGGGTTGGAGGCGGCGGTTTGGGGGGGGCCCCATGTCAAATGTTCGCCTTGGGGCCCAGCCATTCCTAGTTACGCCACTGCATACAGGTGCATCTAAATAAATTAGAATATTTTTGAAACGTTCATTCAGTTCAGTAATACAATTCATAATCAGCGTCTTCCATGATTGTGTGTCCTACTGAACCAGACTGAGGGACCATTTAAAGGCTTAGGAGACCTTGGCAGGTGACACACTGAATTTACAATACTGAACTTTTTTACAATATTCTAATTTTCTTAGATTTGGGTTTTCATTACCTGTAATCCATAATCAACATTTACAGAAATAAAACACTTGAAATAGAACACTCTGTGTAAAGAATCTACAAAATATAGGAGGTCACTGTTTTAATTTAATTACTGAAAGAAATAAACATTTCAAAGATATTCTAATTGAGATGCACCTGTATAAACTAAAGACTTCTAGGCTTCATTATTGGTCAGAGCTGAACCTAAAAACATGACTATTATAATGCAGTTTGAATAACAGGGAGGACTTAATTAAAAAGCGGTGTTCATAGGACACTCAACATTACATAAGCTGAAATATTATGCTAATAAATTTACAGGACAAATTAGACAAGAAGAAAGCCTGAATTGTGCACATTAATGAGCTCCGTGTCATGAGCAATGTTAGTCTTCTGCACTAGATAATAGAACATTTTCCAGCCAGTTTTCACTTTTTAAATGCTGTATGTTGTAAGCAAACGCAGACTAATAAATGTCCACTAAACATCAGCCGCTAATACTGCTGACACCATGACACTACGATATACAAGAATCTCCCCAAGATTGTAAAGTTAGTGATAAATTATATATATCTGAAAATACAGGAGACTTGAAGAAAATGCAAAACAATTGTTTATATAGAAAGTGAACAACTAAAGGTTATAGTAACTCTAGCAAATACAGTAGAGAGTTTACCAAGTACAGTCACTCCGTAAAATTTGTCCAAAATGCATTAGAATTGTAATGATTATATCCATGTATAATAAGAGGACCATCTGTTGAGGTTTATCTATTCATGTATTGTAACCTTAATGAGAGTCTTTCAGCAGTAAATTGGTTATAAATCTAATTTCGGTACCTTGTAGAGACAATTCTACAGTTTCCAAATAGGTCGCTGTTATTCAGCTTTGGAGCCCATTTTCGTGTAAATTCACATTTTATTCATATGTAAATGAAATGTAAAGTGCTATACCTGAGAATCTAGAGCTAAGGTGTGCTCCCAAAGCACTTTTCATCTAAATTGCATTTACATTAAAATAGGGCTCCAATGCTGAATAATAGAGGCATATTTGGAAACCATGGTTCCAAGGTACTGTGGTAAGATCTGTAATCAATTTACTACTGACAAACTCCCTTTAAGGCATGCTTATGCATCAGTAAGTGTTTTGTTTTTTAGGTTTTTTTTTTCTCTCTTAAGCAGGTAATGTGGAGCTCTGTATCTGAAGCTCCTAACCCAATAGAAATGTTAGAAAATTATTCAGAACAGAGTTTTGGACTTGTTTAAACAAAATACAAAGAGTAGATGTCACTTTATGGCAGAACCATTGTGTCCTTGAAGTAAAGAAAATCATCTTTCCATGTATAAGGAAGCACATGCCTTTAGAAAGAAGACACTATGAACATGCATGGGAGAGGGACAGAACAGCGGCCAGAATTTTTTAGATTGTCATCTACTGAGGTGGATTTCAAGCAATGACAGTGTAGTTAACCCCTTAAGGACACAGCATTATTTTTAATTTTTTCATTATCATATTGCAAGAGCCATAACACTTTTATTTTTAGGTTGACATAGCCACATGTGGGCTTTTTTTTTTTTTGCAGGATTAGTTGAATTTGTTAACAGCATAATTTTTACAAACATAAATCATTTGTTATAAAAAAAAAAAAATTAACTCTCTCTTTCTGGGAGAGAATGGGGAAAAAACAGCAATTATGCCATTGATTTGTGCACTATTAATTTTGCACTGTTCACTCTATGCTAAAAATAGCATTCTTAATTTATTCTGCCACTAAAAAACTTTTTTTTAAGAAAAGCATTAGTTTTGGAGTTGCTATAATCTGAAACCCATAACTTTTTTATTTTTCCATCAATGGAGCGGTGTGTTTTTTTTTTTTTGCGGGATAATCTAAAGTTTTCATTAGTATCATTTTAGGGTTGAAGCGACTTATTGATTGCTTTCTATTTTTTTTGGATAACGGAACAAATAAAAATGGTGATTTGGGCATTTTTTTATGCCATTCATCATGTGGGTAAAATATTATAATAATATTATATGTCAGGTTGTTACGGATGTGGCAATACCAAATGTGTACTTTTAAATTTATATACTTTTATATGTACTGTATATTTGTGTTTATTTTTTTTTTTTCATTTTTTTTTAAATATATATTTTATTTTTACTTTTTTTTCTTTCAAGTCCCCCAGGGTACTTTACCACTAGGGGTCTTGATCACCTGTTCAATACACTACAATACATGTGTATTGCAGTATATTGTGCCTGTTAATTTTAACAGGAGTTCTACTAGGACATGCCTCTAGCAGGTCTTAATAGAAAGTCTATGATGGCAGTCACAGGGGCCTTTCTTAGACCTCCGTTTGCCATAGCAACCCATTGGCATCCCGCAATTCAACTGCGGGGGGCTGATGGGAGTGTCAGCTTCACTGACAAGCACCTAAGATGCCGCGATCAATAGCGACTTAAGGGTTAAACAGCGAGGATCGGTGTTACCATCCCGGCTGTTGCAGCGGGAGCCTGGCTGTCAGATACAGCTGGGCTCCCGCAGTGATCACATAGGCTCTGCTTCTGAGCCCACACGATCACTGTCACATACATGTATGTGGGGATGCGGCAACTACCCGCTTTCCCTGACGTACATGTACGTGAAAATACGTGAAGGGGTTAAAAGGGGTTGTCCAAAGATGGACATTACTTTTGACTTCACAGGATAGGCAATAAATGTGCTATTGCTGGGACTTTAGTGGTCACTAGAATGGGGATCCTGGCCCTCCTCCAATTCCTTCTCATGGCATTAACATTACTAGTAACTAGTTAGTAGCATTACTAACATTATTAAGAATAAACTAAAGAGTACTTCAGAATATAATCCAACTTTTCATAAGTGAAAAGTGTCTAGAAGATATATTATAATAATAAGATATTTTATAAAGTGTCTTTATAAATTGTCTTATGCTTCATTCTCTAACTTAAGACCTCGATCTGATTAATAAAGACTAGCACATATATTCAGTATCCATATAATAAGTAGCTGGAGTTACAAAATATTAAGAGATATTACTTAGATATTCTTAGTAGAAACTATATTTTTCAGTGCCTACCTTAGCCGTATTAGTGCATGTTACAGATATTCTAAAATGTCTGTCCTGGTGACAGACTGCAAAGACCAATTTGTAACACAACTAAAGTCATTATTTTGGCACCAGATGGTCTGACATCTGGCAAAAATAGTCCTAAACTCAATTTGTGATCTAATTGTCCACTTGTAATAAAACACCAGGAACAATTTTAAAACCATTTTAAAAAGGCAGAGAGTGACTCCTGAAGGACATTCGGGAAAGTAACAAACCACTTTTTTTCCTATTTATTTTTGATAAAACATTAACATCTGATTTTCAGAAAATATCTGGCATCTTAAAGCAATTTGTTTAAAAGGAGTTGTCAGACAGGTTTGAATTTAAATAAAAACAAAAAACACTGATCTCAATGCTATCATTCCAATGCTTCTTGGGTCTCCTGTTGCTCTCTATTCTCTACTCTGGTCATGCTTGATACGCAGGAAGAACTGTTCGACCAGTCTCTGCCTGAGGCAGGTTACAGATATGGACAGTGATTTACTGTGCAACCATTTACTGGGTATTGAGAAGGACCTAGAAGGTCCATTCTACTTCTCTTAGAAAGAAAAGAAAAAAAAAAAATTAGGGTGGCTTCAAAATTAAGTGACTTTTTAAAATATATAATTAATATTGTATAATTAGATACATTGTTTGTTGCATATCTACCTTAATGGAAATTCAAATCATTTTTTGACTGATCATGGTTGTCAGCTATTTATGAAGGAGATGGAGCAAGAGTCAGGCTGTGGAAAGAATTAAAGGCGATGGTTTGGCCTACAAACTCCACAGACCTGGCCCGCCACATAACCTCTCTATTATGACTGTAAAATTTCTTCAATAAATGAATATCTGAATCAATCCCACTCAAAATCTGTGTGTATAAATAAATATGACAATAGAGATTTATTAAAGGCAATTTTAATTTCACATCTCCCAATTTAAATGTAAAAATCATTAGAGAAAATATCAAAAGTTTTTAATCAATTCAATCTCAAGAAAGAGTGAAAATATACAGACAATACAGCATGAGAAGAAAATCATTGAAGAAAACGGAACATTCTTAATACTTTATTTGTGAGAATAAAAATGTCAGAATGACACAGGATATTTTATTATAGTAAGGAGGAAACTGAAGATAAATCACGTTTCAATCATTTGCTCATTCATAAAGATTTCAATACATTATAGATATGCAGTGAATTTTGGAATATTGCACCCCATTACCAATCAACCCGATAACACTATCTTTATAAATGCCTCTGCAAGATACGAGTTGACTTCTCTACAGTCATGATAGAAAGTATCAATGCATTGCTTAGCCCCGATTTTGACTATCAAACATGGAAGTAGCCATTTTGTGGGTGAATCAAAATTATTTTTACATCATACAATATATTATAATTAAGTTATCTCTGAATATTGACACTTCCCACATCACAGCTCTGTCATTGTTATGTGACAGACACACTTCAAGCTCAAATATAGCTAAAAACAGGGATTAAACAGAGCAAGTCTTTTGCCATAAAAGTGAAATTGAATTAAGAACCTTAAATATCCACAAATATACTATGAAACAATCTGAGACTGGGAATTAAATGTTTGAGAACTTCATGCCAAATGCAAATCAAACTTAGAAAACCGCTCAAAACATCACCGGCATCTATAACCCCTGAATGTGTTTCCTTTTAATATGACAAAAATGAAAATAAAATCTTGGAGGAAAAAAATATTTGTTTTTAGCACACTAGAAGGAATACTTGAACCAGAAGGATTATTATTTTCATGCGATCCATTAACCAATTAATATTTTTGTATAAATAATCAGGAGACACCATGTGGTGATTAATTACTTCTGAGGGAGCCTTAAGGGTGACACTCTGGGAGAGGGGTCACTCTTTCAGGATGGGCAACTTCTTGTATTAATAATTTGTCATTTTTTTTAATAGAAGTATGGTAGTCATATATTGTGACCAGAGTCAGTGTATATTAGGGGGTGCTGGACAAGGTTGTCTCATCATGGAGATTGACCTTTGCATTTTTGATAAGTACGTTTGGTTTTATTTCATATAGGTTTTTTGTCTCAAACTATTTAGTCAATTTTTTATACAATGGTGGTATGCACTAATATATTCTAGTCAGAACAAACATGACTTCCCTAAGCCTTCACTAGATGACACATCAATACCTTTCATGACGGTTACTAAGTGATTTGCAGAATAACGGAAAACTTCCTTGGCTGAACAGTTGGTAATTGTGAATTCTGAAACAAATGGAGATCTGTTTATCAGAAAGACATTTATACATTCAGCAAACCACAGGGTTCACGGTAACACAGGCACACATTCAGTCTACGAAGACTCTTCAGAGCACTGCTGGCGAATGTGGATTATGTCAAACAAAAAGTACATAATAAAGTTCAAATAGAAAGTAACCCCTCAAAAACAATGCAACCGTCAATAAAAAATTTAAGAAGTGTAAAAAAATAAGGCACTTTTTTTTGCTTCGATATGTTCATTTAGGAAGAAGACATCTGGATTCTGTGATTATCGAAATCACCTCCACGTTGAAAAGCAATGGAATAATTGCACATAACCCAAAATGACGTGTAATAAAAATTATCTCTGGACACTTAACCAGGCGAGTTCCCACATTCAATCGAACACAAAGTAAAATGAAACACGCTGGATGATGCACGTCATTTGTATGTAAGTAAAAGCACATTGTAGAATTATTATTTTATAGAACATACTGGTGAGGATTCTTAAACTTGAGAAGTACTTTGTGCCTTCAGATGACACATATCCAAGGACAGTAACTAAAGACTGTTATAGTCTGTATCATGATTACCAACATACACATATAGAAGTCTTTTAAAGTGGATCGATCACACTGCGTTCCAGAGGGCAGTCACATTTAGAGACTTACAAGTTTCTCTGCATGCATATTTAAAGGGAGTTGTCCTGAATTGGAAAAACATGGCTACATTCTCCAAAATAATCATCACAACTGTCTATGGGTTGTGCCTGGTGCCACAGCTAAGCTCCATTTTGCCCGAAACCGATGGATGGGTGAGCCGCCATTGTTGAAGAAAGCAGCCAGGTTCCCTTAATACTGGATGACTACTTTACATCAATGACGGAGCGCAACCACTTTCTGAACTCACAGGCTCAGAATGAGCATGGAGTTCAAGCAATAAATTATAAGCCATAGAAAATCCTTTCCCCCAAAACTAAGTGTCACTCTGCTCAGCACCTTCTCTAACATACAGCCAACACAATGTGACAGATCCACTTTAGATGGCCAGACTTAAAATTGATGGCAGATCCTACAGATTTTGATTGGATCCCATACAGTGCCTTCCTGATGGAATTTCACTTACCAAATCATTTGTTTCCTCAGAAGATAAGTGGCACCAAGTATTTGGCAACAGCTTATTTTACACCAAAAATTAATATAATCATGCATTCTCTGCCGATACAAATGTACCAGTTTAAGGGCATGGGGGGCAGAATAGCTTCCAGCCAGCAGAGAGTTGTCTTTAGCCTATTGCTAGCTTTAGTCACTGACAAAATGTCTATAAAACATAGCAGCAGAACAAATACAGAAAGACGAAAATACTAAGCATAGAAAACCAAATCAACCAAATATTTTTTCTTTCACCATTCTACCATAGAACATAAAGGCTTCATTATATTATGATTCATATTAAATTTACTTTGATGATCAGTTCTCTTTAATTCAGACTTATCCTATAAACATAGAAAAAAAAAAGTTTGAGGCTTATTTGAAGGTATAATAAAAAAAAAAGGCAAAAATGAGCTGAAACTGCTGGCAACCAACAGAGTCAGACTAATCAATGTGAGACTATCTTGGCTGCTACAGGATCCAGAACATTTCCACCTTTCAAGTTACATAAGCCCCTTGACTTGTCAATCGTCATCGGTATTTGGCACCAGCTACAAATCAAGTGCTTAATAAGGATCACATTTTGTAAAGCATGTCTTTAGCTGCGCTAGTGGATTCATAAATTAGACAAGAAAGCAAATTATTCATCCATTAAACCTGAGAATACAGAAATGATGCTTTACTCAAATTCTATGGAAGATGAAGGAGCATGGCTTCCATTGGAGGTGTTAAGAGAAAACGATGAAAGCAAATCCTCACAGTGTCCAGACGTTGGTGGAACAATGTGCTTCTTTATTGCATATAAAACACAGGAAATGTAGTTGTCACATGTAGCAACATTCACCTCAGTTTTACTCGGAATGTGCTAATTTCCATGGGGCTCATGTGGATTGTACTTAAGTTAAGAGTGTCCGATGAGGAATGCATTAAGGATAATGTGGATGATTTTAGACTCTCGACTTTGAATCCGCCAAAAAGTTCATGAACCTGTATCTATAAAGAAACAAACAAAAAAAAAAAACAAAGAACAAAATAATTACACTTTGAATGATACAATTCACACAAGTTAGGGCTGGTTCACATCTGTGTTTGGTTTTGTGCGGAAACCAAGCGGAAACCACACATAACCCATTACAGTCTATGGGGTCCGCAGGTTTCCTTAGGTAAACTGCTTTTCTATGCGTATAGGTTTCCGTTCGGGGGGGTTCCCAAGCAGACTCCCCAAGCGGAAACAGAACGCAGATGTGAACCGGCCCTAACTGCCATTTCATGAAGAATTCAACTTGTTAATTTACATTTCCAGAGGAAATAAAAGAATTGCCCAGTGCAGTGAAAAATATAACTCATAACTATCTTAGGGGGAATGCAAGTAATTGGTAAAACAGATATGTCAGACTATAATAGGGTCCGTGTGGTTTCTGCTCTGTTTCCGCACGAAGCAAGCGAAGAGAAAAGTGCTGCAAGCAGCACTTTCCTCTCCACATGTTTCGTGCAGAAACCACACGGACCACATTATAGTCTATGGGGTCCGCAGGTTTCATTAAGTAAACCACTTTTCTATGCGTATATGTTTCTGTTCGGGGAGGTCCCCAAGCGGAAACCGAAAGCAGATGTGAATTGGCCCTTATACTGTTTAATTTAGGTCAAACTTTCATCAGAATTACCAACACTTCAGGTGGTTATAGAAAACTTCTTATACAATGAAGACATGTTTAGTGGAGACACAACTGCTTCCTTTACTGGAACAAGGTTGCTAGAATGTTCATTAACCAAAGGGGGGGGGGGGGGTGTCAAGTCTTCCACCTCCCCCCTCCCAAATGCTGAAAAATTATTTATCTTTATTTTATAAGAATAAGCTTCAATATTTTAGTAGTTTACCAACTGGTTTCATTCACACTAAAGTTTTACTAGTGGCTATTTTCAGACAGAAAAAATGATAAATCCTGACATGGTACATAGAAAAGAGTTGAAAAAAGAAAGAAAAATTGGATTCCTCTTTGGAGTTGGAAGTAAATTGAGTATAAAAGCTTTTTTCTCATTATGGAGAATATGTTTAACCATGTGTTTAAACCATGTTTTATGTAAACTTAATTATATACAAAATCCTAATGTATTTATATCACCATCTATATAAAAAAAAAAAAAAAAAAAAAAATATCAAATGATCAACATTTTAGCTTTACTCTGGACACTAGAGTCTTCAAAACAGACAAGCTTCTTGTTTTAGGTACCTCAGTTTTCCAGAAGTGCTGTATAGGGTGGGTATGTTATCAGAATGACTTTCAGGACAAAGTTTCTTTTTTACGCTTCTAAAATATATCCTTTTTGCAGTGCCCCAGATACCGGCTGGTGATGGGCTCATTCAGTCTTAGTTACATGACTTTATTAATAAATGGCTGGACCACTGCACTAAACAAGCCCTTTTACCTCGTGTCCCCCTATTTCCTCACGAGCAGGGCTCACTCTTATTGATTGATACGTTAATACTTTGTCACACAGTAACGTCAAAAGGGTGCATGTTCAGTGCTTCCTGCTGTATTAGTGGGAGTCAGCTCCCACCTCTATAAACCAACACACAATGCTTGCTTCATGGCAATCTATAGAGCAGTCATTCACAGCTTGGAAGAAGTGTTCTATGAAAGATATCATCCCCCAAGGAGCAAATAAAAACATAAAAAAAATGTATATACACATATAACATATATTAAATCGCTTCAGTATATATTGCGTCTAATTGAGACCAAATAGAAATGTCCTACCCTTTTGCAAGATTGTCTGAGCAACATAGTGCATGCTACAAATCCATTCCTTATTGGTCCTGATCATGAATGTGAGGTCTTTACTGAGGATAGAAATATTTATCTAAACTTCAACTGCCAGAGCAGCCAGGAAGGGGTGGGGGCTAGTCTTAATCCCTGAGAAGCCGGCACCAGCTCACACATCTAGATGATCACAACAGTGATTAAAGGCAGCAGCAACATGGACAGGTAGGCACACACTTTTATAAAAAAAAAAAAAAAAAAAATCTTCAAGCCTCTCCCCTGTCTCCATTGGACAGACTTTCTTCCACGAGAGGTCGGAGGGTTTAATGGACACTGACGGACTGGCAGCATGGTAGATGCATAGGGAGAGTGAAGGAGATCAACACGTGAAATAGATGTGAATCACACAGTGCATTTTTGCTCAAAAATTGGAATGCATGCATTTTTGAACAATGTATGAAGTTTTTAAAAACATGAGTTTTTAAAAACGTATGTGGTTTACTGTTAAAAACACATGCATTTTTTAAGCACCCTACTGGGAAGTGCTGTATCTTTGGACCAAATTGTACTTTAATTGTGTGATTGTACTTTACAGACACTCTCAGTCAATATATATACACAGATGCATATTGAATGAATATATATGGTATATACTGTACACAATAAAAATAAAACATTTATCTATATATATCATGAATGTGATCATATATATATATATATATATATATATATATATACATACATACATACACACACACACACAGTATATATTTTTACTATCGCAAGTAGCAAGACAGGAAGAGGTATGTGAATGAAAAACTGCTAGGAGGTGCAGGGTGGATGCAAGGAGAAGCTGCCTGGAAAAGCACAGACACTCCCATAACTAAGAAATGCAAAGTATTACATGAGCCTGAAAATATCAGTAATGGTAAAAACGGTCCAAACACACATAAAGGTACTGAGTTATGTTTGTTCATTCACATAATAAACATTTTCTGCATTTAGTCACATTTTCTTAGTTCCAGAAAACCACTTTAATAAAAAGTAGTTTTATATATGCTTTTAATTATTAGACAAAACACACCGTAATTAGATTTAGCAACAATTCCATTACAGTAAACCCTGGGGTTCTCTGGTGAATACAATTATTCTTGCAGGTTGTTTACCACCACCAAAAACCATTATAAACCAGTTATATGATATTGTAGAACAGGCTTGTGATATAGTGAACATCTCTTTCTCATGCCAAACTGAAATCTTGCTGCAGAAATTCAACTTTTATTACATATGCAACTGAGTTGCTCGGTGCACTCAGAATGGGGACACCATATTCTTTTGTGGTTGCTGCAAAAGGCTGTTAATGAAACAATCTTTCTGTTTTGTGAAAGGCACTGGGTTGCAACCACAATAGAAAATGGTGATCCAGCAGATGTGGCTCCTCCCTGAGGGCATCAAACACCTCATTTGCATATGGAATAAAATGTTGATTTTCTCAGCAGCAAGACTGCACTGACACAAAAGGTTTCACTCACTACGTCACTAACCAGTCCTACAACAGATTATAAGTGGTTTAGGTGGTGGTAGACTTCCTTTCGACTGCTGTGGGTCAGTGCCTTGTCTTAAGACTCTATCTGATGTGTATACGGCTGAACTGAACATGGCTGTATGAATGGAATTGAGTGCATCATAATGAGTTAAGATACAGTGAGTTCCTAAAAAGCTGGAATGCTACTTGTTCCCAAATTTGAGGGTTTTTGGATTTTCACTTTTCTTAAAACCAGTAATCTAAACTGGATTACTAAGTAGACTTCCAACCCTGCAGAGTAGAACCCATGTTGGTCTAAACAGAGATGACTGGTACCCTTTTTAACCAATTCCCGCCACAATGAACCCATACTTAATGCTCAACGCCACAAGAGTACAGCACTCATGCTGCGGGCACAGGAGCTTTACCTGTGGCATTACTTCCAGGTCTCTGCTGTATTACACTAGCCACAGCAGTCAGAAAATACTCTGACTCTGGTGGCTTAACTCCTCAGATGCCATGATCAATACTGATCAAAGCATCTGGGTGATTCAGGGGCAAGAAGCCCCCCCTTGCATCGCCTGTGTTGAGATTGCGGGGGACAAGGCGTCGCCATGGCAGTCAGGAGGCAGAGCTACGGATTCTATGTACAATGTACTGCAGTACTTTGCACTGGGGGATGAGCAGATTCCACATTCAAGTCCCCCTATGGGATGCACAAACACAAAACAAAACAAAAAAAACCACACATAACGTATACAAACATATATTAGGTATCCCCACGTGCATACAAGTCCACACTGTCCAAAAATAGTGTTATTTATGCCATACAGTGAACTCTGCATTAAAAAAAATTGAAATCAAATACTGCAATGCACCTTCCCCTTCCAAAAAAAAACAATAAAAAAAAAACCCTCACATAGCTCAGTCAACAAAACAGCAATCGGAATTATGTTGCCAGCTGTATTTAAAAAAAAAAAAAAGATAATTATATCAAAACATTTGTACCACAAAATGCTTCCAAATAAAAGGATAAAAGGACAACTCGTCACACAAAGAATAAGCCCTCACATAGCCACATTGACAAAAATTATAAGAGTTATGAATTTTGGAAGGCAGAAAAGGAAAATATGAAAAAAGTCACATTAATGTCCAAACTACCCAGTGTTCTTAAAGAGTTAACATCCAAATTGACCTTCCAAATCTGATATTACACATTACCTAATGGTACATAGTATATACTGTATACAATCCTGCACTGTTCAAGTATTATGCATCCAGTACCTTCTATAAATATTCATGCACAACATAGAAACAAACTATTCTCTAGGCATCAGTATTACAAATGTTTTTCCACCTACAGATTTTAAATTATATGTGCCATCTTGCAAATTTCTTTAGGTGTTTTTTAGCTTTCTATGGCTTTCAGACTTTATATCAATGTAATTTATTGTTGCCATTCCCAACTGTAACAAAATGTTCCTGCCAGATATAAATGTATCTCAAGATGTTCCATGCCACTGCCCAAGGGAAAGGAACATAAATAGGTCTTGTCATGTGACAGCCCTTTAAAAGCTTAAACCCAGAAAACCATAAGGTTTGGGTAATCAGCAGATTGCAGCTCATGTGGATCTACCATACTCAATATATTGTGCCCAGCTATGCCTGAAAGGGCATCATATGTATTCACATATGCCAGCAATAAAACAGTAGAGTTTACATAAAGATGTAACGGTCATTCATATTTTCTTATTACCATACCTTTCCCTGAGATGTAGAACAGTATAGCCCAAGGTCTTTGTTTGCAAACTTGCAGTCAAATCCTTTCCTGTGAAGAATGAGAGCTGCCTCTTCTGAAGGTCCCACCTTATAGGAAACAAATTTATAAATGAGATGTACCGTTAAATACACAGATATGAGCAAAATACAGCAGAGATAATACTGTCAAGGCAGTGACATGTGTGACCTAGGAAAAAAAGTAACAATGCATACCTCCAGTTATAAACAACTTATCATAAATGAATAGTAGAGGAGAAAATAAAATTTGTAATATATCTTTTTTATATATATATATATATATATATATATATATATATATATATATATCTCCACTTATTAAGCTATTCTCCTCCTCCTTAACTTCAACCTGACTGCTTGTTTACGTTATATTCCTCTCCATTTTAAGTCTCACATGTATAGCTCTACGGAGAAGGGAGGGGGTGAAGCAGGATTTCCCTTCTGGTTGGTTGGCTGATTGATTGACTGCCTCATTCTGTGTACTAGCAGTCTCTTAGTGTGTTCTCTCATATGACACCAAAATCAAGTTTCCACATTTTATAATGCCTGTGTTATTGCTGTTTGAAGTGACTATCCCCCAGCCTCATTTTGTTAATTTCACACAGCCCCTGCCCTGTACACATTGAGATGCAGGGATCAGCCCTCCATAGAGAAGCAAGGGGAAAAAGAAGCCAAACTTGTTAATAAAAGTAAATTACAAAATTTATTATGGAATACTCTACCCTAGGAGCTGGTCACAGCAGCAACAGCTGACCACTTCAAAAAGGCTTGGATACTTTTTTTAGAGCAAAATACCATTGAATGTTATGTAAATGTATAGAATACTTGTTTCCTTCAGCCATGCCCTTCCCTGGTATGCCCTGGTTGAATGTGATGGACATGGCTTTTTTTATATTATGTTACTATGTATTTTACAACTAGATGTGTTTGGCAACTGTTTACCCTTCTCCTCCCAAATCAGAAAACATGCATGCTAAGTAGAGCTGAGTGCTCATGTGTATGAGGAGGTAGGGAGCAATAGCTGTCAACCAAGTTCAGCTACTGAATGTGAATAACCAGCTTAAAGCATAGCTCCAGATATAAACAACTTTTCATAAATTACTAGTATATGTGAAAAAAAACTTTTTAAAATATCTTTTTTTCTTTTTAAACTGACCACATCATATCGAATTTCCAACAGTAATATGAAACCACCCTTATGCAAATGAGGCAGTTGGTGAACTGGGGCAAGACTTCAGCTTCCTGAAGCACTGCGGTTTCTGCTCATGTAGGATAAGTCACAGCAGTGGGCAAATCAACCCCTTACTGTATAGGATGGTACAGGAGATGGTAAGGGTCTCAACAGCAACAGCAGTGCTCCAGGGAGATGAGGGCCCATCCCCAGGGCACTAAATGCCCAATATGCATAATATTTCACAGTTGTTATTCTTCTAAAGGTACATAACATGCAGGAAACAAAAATATGATTGTCACTGTAATGTCTTCTGTAACATGGTGGTGGAAGCTGAATACACTTTGGGGAAGTTGCAGACTGCCTTTAAACGCCAATACTAGATTGTATTAGAAAAGTTACTGGCTTTGCTGTGTAGACTTGTGCAGGGTCAGCAGGAAGCGGGGGATTTAATAACAGCTTTAGACTACTAATGGTGGAGACATACATCTGGATATCCCCACAGATGGCCTATCATCTAAAGAGAGTGTCTTCAATAGAATACGTAGAAGCATTGCCTTATTATGTAAGAATGGGTTTATTTACTGCTTTGGGCACATTTTTCTATCCTTTTATGTAAAATAAAGATATTTTGAAAGGTATGTGCATGAGAGCTTCACTGACGTCAATGTTGAGCCCAACAGCAAAGTAAAAATTAGTACCTTCAAGCTATGGCAGGTCTCGACATTTATTTATCAGAATATTTATCAGCACCATTTGTCAGGTGTTTAAAAGGGAAATTATCATAACTGTATAATTCTACACTAACTGTGTCAGAACCCTTTCTTGAATTTTAGGAGTTATATTTGATATCCCAATAAGGATCTGTAATCCAAGTTATGGTGGAAGCTAGGGCATTTTGGGCCAATAAGAATATTAACTTTGTCACTTTTTCCTATGCAGGGTAGAGATGCCTTCAATGATATTTTAGAGCTTCTGAATACCCTATAATAATTCTTACATTTACTAGAGTTTGATCCTGTGTTACTTTATTAAAATATTCAAAACCACCAATTGGCTTTTAACCTGACTCTTGAGATTAATAAAATAAGATACAATTTTTTTTTTTTTTTTTTTTAAGATAAGAAACACCTAACCCACCTTATTTTCTTCAACATGTGCACTAGGACCTTGTCCAGATGAAGGTATTATACCTGTGTTTAAAGTGTACCTCCAGTTAAAAAACTTTTCATAATGAAAGTACATGCGACTATAAGAACCTTTGTAATATATCTTATTAAGGACTCTTTCCTTCCCCACTTATTAAAGTTGTTCTCCTGTTTCTTATCTTCAATCTGACTGCTTGTTTACATTATATTCCTGTATTCAGTCTCATACACAGAGCTGTATTGAGAAGGGAATGGTTGAGTAGGATTAATAGATTTATTGCCTCATTCGGTGCACTAGTACCCTCTCATCCACAACCTATCAGTGTTAAAAAAAGCAAGGAACAGCAGAGTAACAGCAGCACTTAGAGTGTCTTTTCTAATCCTCACCCTTTCTTCATAGATTAATATGTAGAAAGTAACTGTGCCTGAAAAGTGGAGAATAAAACATATTTCTTTAATAAGATATAATACAAAGTTTCATATATTAACCTGCACTATTAATTTATGATTAGTTTTTTTTTTTTTTTTTTATAAAATAAGTGGAGGTACATACAACAAGTTAACATACAACAATTGACTTCGGTGTCAAAAGAGGCAATGGTTGCTCATTCTAGAGACAGCTTTTCACGTGCCACTTAGGTGGTTAAAGTGGGCTTCTAGCAAGTACATTTTCCTGATACTACAGCATGTATGTAAAACACTTCTGTTCCACAGTCTCCTGACAGCCCCTTCTCTAAGACACCTGTGCCATGGTGGCTAACCACCATTGAGATCCTTTGTGGATGGATCATGAGGTCCACATACAATGTCTCTCTAACAATAAAAATAGGCATGGTCCACAGGACCTGGACTTTATAAGTTCTAGAGACCCGAGTAAAACTCGAGAGCTTTAATATTTGGTGAGCAAATGCAATAAATAGTTTCAACACATAATGGCAGTATACCGTGCAATAATGGTGTATCATGCGACTGTATAACTCCTTTACAGTAATACAGCAGTATTCTCAGGTGAATACACATTGCCTGGTATATTCTGTATATCTTTGACTCAAACATATTCAGACTTTTTATATGGGGCCACATACTTCCACTTTTTTAAGTCTGCATGTGAACTAACAGCTGTCATTTATAGCCTTTATTTATCCTAGATTCATTACTATACATCCAGAATAGTTACAGTTAATATGCAGTTTGGTGATAATGGTGAATGCAGAGGTCAGTAAATCATCATTGGTGTCTGTAATGGCAGACTTCTGTTCACACAAATAATGCTCAATGAATGGAATATAAATGTTACTGCTGCCTTTAGGAAACAGAACAGCTCCAATAATAACCAGATGGGATGGGGCAAGGTGAAGGGGTGGAGATCATCAAATGATTGTACATGAAACTTTTCAGCAAACACTGGTAGAAGCCTTAGCTTTATAGCAGTCTGTATTCCATCAGTAGCCTGTTTCAA
Source organism: Leptodactylus fallax (assembly GCA_947044405.1). Taxonomy (NCBI): domain Eukaryota; kingdom Metazoa; phylum Chordata; class Amphibia; order Anura; family Leptodactylidae; genus Leptodactylus; species Leptodactylus fallax. The sequence continues at coordinate 183,308 of CAMRHE010000008.1, forward strand.
GGGGCTGTCACAATGTGCCAAGGAGCCAAAGGAAGTCTAGAGTAGATGTCCAAGGGTCAATTCAAAACTCGCTTATGCACAAGATGGCCAAAATAGTCAATTTTGGCCATTACGGTAGACCATCATTGGACCACTACATCTTGAATCCAGTCTCAATATACAACGCTTATCTGGAAGCTCCCACAGACCAACATAGTTTTTTCATTGGTAAACCCCCTGTATTAGTGAATTAGATGCAACAATTGGCTGACTAGCAGCCCCTCTCTACAGTATAGTGCAGTACTACATGTTCTGTACTTTTTACCTGTGCCAGGATAAGCTGTTCCTTAGGGCACCAGGTGAGAGCAGCTCCATGTTATTTACGGGTGCACGGTGCAGGTTTCAGGACCCTGAAAATGCTCTTGCCTCCATAATAGAAAGTGATCTACAGCTTTTAGCATCTGTTTCTGACTATTATGTGTAAGGATTTGCTATATCTATATTGCCATGCTTGATGTATCATATCTTTAGATTTTTCTTTAATCTTGGCTTTTTCATATTTTATGGTCAAGTTCCAATGGTTTTGATGAGTTATGGTCGCAAGTTACAATGGTTTCACCCCACAACCAATTAATATTGTAACTTGAGGGATTGCTATAATTATATTAATACTTATTTGTATAGCTGTCTGTGAAATCTTGTTTAAAGCTGGAGCTATCCAGTAAAACCCGCTGCTTGATATATTTTGACAGATCTATCACATTAACATCATGGCTTCATGCTGATTTAGGCAGCAAACCCCCAAGGCGTTGTGGAGTATACTGAAATGTGACATGTTATATGCAGGTTAAAAAAGTGATGTGTTTTGGTGCTTCATGAACAGAATTATAATTTCATCTCTTGCAATTTTTAAAATATTTTCTTCCAAAATTTGTATATCCTCCCCACTCCCACAAATCTCTTCTAGTCCAAGTCCATGAATACTGTAGAGAAAATACTTATAAGGGAGCCAGTGACAATGAAAATGCAGTACAATCTGCAGACAGGATGTTATTTAGAGCAGGAGGAACTGAGCAGGTTAACATATAATTCTGTAGGAAAAGGTTATGACTTGTCATATATTCATTAATATTTCTGAACTTTCTATGCTGAAACGTCAATGAGGCAGTCCTATTAGTGACTGAGAGCTATATAAGAAAGCCTTTTCGTCACTAGGTAGGACAACCCCTTGACTTCTCAGTATAAAAAGGGCAAAAATAGAAATGAATAAATAACAGGTTTTACAGAATATTTTCCAACAAAGCTATGTATCAATCTGCTCAGCTCATTCTGCTTGCAGATTATACTGCATTTCCTATGTGACAGGTTGCCATGTACACTGTAGCTATAAACTTGTCCTAAAGAAACACTGACCGCACTCCTGGAGAGGTCTTACTTGGAGAACACATTAAATGTTGATAACCATAGATTGGCCAAGTTGGTACATTTTGACCACTGGATATGTTATGAACTTTATTATTGTGATATTGTATTGTAGATTTGAGGGAATTTGGGGATTATTTGGTATATACAGATGTAGCAGACTTAACCCAAACGTCTGCAATTGGTTAAACTATTAGTATAATGTTGTATCATGTTAGCCATAGAAAGTAGTGGAAGAGTGAAGAAATCAGGCAATACCTTTTAGAGGCTAACTGAGTATATCTGATAGTAAGCTTTCGAGAGTCTAGCTTTCCTCTTCAGATATCACACTGCTGCAGTTTAACCAATTGCAGAAGTACGGGTTAACACTGCTAGATATGTATTTATTGCCTGAATCTGACATATGATATTTATTGTATGAATCTGACATACTACATATGATTTATTGTCTGAATATGGCACACTGGTTTGGGGTATATTTAATGTATGAATTTCTTATATTAGTTAGTGATTGTAGATGGTTATTGAGTTGGTCTTTTTATGGACAGCTGCTGCTGTTTGTGGATTTTCTGTTATTTGGGAAAATGCTAAGATATATTGTGTATCGTGCTTTTAAATGGTTTTAGTTTGTTTGCTATGTGGCAGTTTGTGCATATAATTTTTATTTTTTATTTTTTTTGGATTTGATTTTTTTATATAATCGATTTTTTTTTCTTCCTTTTTTGGTATTAAACAATGACGTAAGGCAGCTTACCTTTGCCTGAATTGTCCGTAAGTTGACAAAGTGCATATCACAAGGCATTGAAGACTGGAGAGGAGAAAATGCATCTAGTAGTGGGGGAACGCCAATATCAGCCAATACAGCCATAGAGATCACAGGATGGTTTAAGAAAGATGACGTGGCGTGACTTAATAGAGACGGAAAACTGACTGACTTCTTTTCTTCACCCTAGTAGAATAAATAAAAGAAGAAAACCTAAAGAGCATGTTCATCATTACACCTATACCTGAATTTTAATACCTGTTAGAAGAAGAGCCGGTGTGGCCCACAAGCTATTGGAAACAGTAAGTATCTTGACACTCCTAACCTTTCAGATGAGATCCTATTATACACTGGTGGAGTTTATTTTTTTCCAATATTGTGCCTGAATGCTAATCACTAGCGCAAAATCTGAGAAGACAATGAGCTTGCAAGAAAAGCAAAAAATTTCAGCTCTGAAGCATAAAGGATTGAGAAGGCAGCTCTGGACTAAAGTACATGTTGTTATAATTCAGATAATGCAACTTATGTGCAAGCATATGCTGTTTATGAAGGCCGCTTCTCAAAAGTGAACATACAAATGTAAAAAGCACCACCTTAACAAACGGCCTGCTACAATATTTGCTTAGCACACCATCCTAATAATAAATATAATAGAATGGCACGCCAAGCTATTTGCTAATACACTTAGTATCAGAATAGTGTGCTACACATATAGGGAATTCTAGAACAAACAAATTTCCCCTATAAAACAGGAGAAAGGGTAGCTTGCTGATCAGTGGACAGTCCGACTGCTGGGACCCCACTGATCACAGGAACTGGGGTGCACTGAATGAAGTGGCAGGTCAGAAACTAATACTGCTGCTTCAATTATTTGAATGGGAACCACTGGAGACAGCCGAGCGCTATACTGGCTCCATTTCCCTTTGAAATGAATGGAGTGGCAGCACGCATTGCCGATCCGTTATGCTATTCAAACTGGAGTGCAAAACACCCCAGCTCCCAAGATTGATAGAGGGTCCCAGTGGGCGGACCCCAACCGATCAGCAACTTACCCCTATCCACAGGATAGAGCACAACTTGTGATCAGAATACTCCTTTAAGCTGTTACTGGCTTTCACCTATGCTTATCCCTAGCATCAGATTGATTTATTTATTTATTTGTTTGTTTGTTTGTTTCTGTATTTTTAAGTTCTTGTTCAATCTAAAATGGTGAAATAATGTGAACGCTTGGACAAGCTGAGGAAAAAAAAACAAAAACGCAGATGTTGTCAGAGAATGACAAGTTTCCATAAAACATCTATCCTCCAATCCATCTCAAGGTGACATTTTGTTATTATACTTGTGTCAAGCTGACATTTGATTTTTTTCCAAGAATGATGTGAGAAATGACAAGTGTAAAAGAACAGATGCTCAACATGTAGAAAGAAGCTCCAACAACAAAAAAAACCCCAAAACACTGTACAGGAAGAAAACTGACATGATCAGATGAGTCTTGACATGAAACACTACAAAGCAGGTTTGGCGGGAAAAAAACAAAAAACGTATTTACATTCCTTGCACAGGATAGATACACTGGGGCAGATTTATTACACCTTGTATGACAGTTTTATGATCATTTACACCAGTTTACAAGTGGAAATGATGCCGAAATCTAGGCCAGGTATGAGCTGGCCTAGATTTCAGTGTGCAGGTGCATGGCCTGGTGGAGGGTGTGCCTGATTTATGAAGAGGCGTGCACTTTGTGGTGAATGAGGCACGCTCTCCGTAGGCGCAGGAGATGGGAAAATGCCAGTCTTAAATCTATTCCAGTGTTTCCAAAACGAGGTCTAAACAGCAAACAACAAAAACATACATCATACATACTACATACTAGTGATGGCAGCTTCATACCAACAAAAAGTGAATTTGGTCAAAGGTTAACCCTTGAGGGGAGGCGAGTGACAGCTTACAAAAAGATATTCTGTAACTAGCAAGCACAGAGGTAAAAAGACTGATAACTGTTATTGAGGGAAATCATTAAAGGAAACTGGGCACATGCTTGTCAGCAGATGGTGAGTGAAATGATGGTGTGCGTGCTCTTCAGTTTTGCCATCACGACTGCACACTTTGCTGCTGACAACATTACAAGGTAATTCTGCAGATAAAAGAGTGAAATTTTGACAATGAATTTACATACCTCAGCGACTCCAGTTCTTTTCTCTAAAAGCAGCCTGAATAAATTAAATGTGATTTTGTTATCTTGAAGACCTTGCCCAAGACCACGGTTATCATCCTGCATCAGTCGACGGTCCATGAAAACTTCTAACTGACCTTGGGTGTAAAATGAGGCAATGGTTTACACAATCAAACGTCTGGAAACATTACATTTAAGCTGCAGTTTAACATTACGCTGCCTTCATTTTTTCTATAAAACAGATACAGACGTCAGGCTTAATAATCATTGGACCATTTGTAAAATTACAACAGAAGGGAAAAAGCAAGCGGATCAGAAAAAGAGAGCAATTTATTCCATCTCTTTAGACATGTCTCATTCTACTAGATTAAACAGTTGCAGGGGAAATTGACTTTCACTGCCTCTTTGTTTCCTGATATAGTATAATCTGCCTGTAAAGGAACAAAACCATTGTCCAACCTGGAGCCTGGCTGTTTAACCCTTTAAATGCCTCGCTCAATCACAACTACAGCATCTAAGTGGCTTGACTAGGAAAGATGGGCAAGGTTTTTTGTTTTTTTTTAATGTTTTACTACTTTTGCACACTATAAATTTGAATAAAATATTTTGTTGATTTTTTCCATCGTAGCTTTTAGAAGCCTTCCCCCCCCCCCCAAAGAACTTGTTTTTATTGTCACGATTATGGGGCACACAGGACCTATTTATTAACTGTTAACAGAAAACTGCAAAAGTCTTGTCTTGCACATGGCCGTAGTGGTTTTTACTGTCTGCAAATACTGATCTGCCAAAAAACAGGTTAGTATGTCATCCGCAGACATGGATCTGCAAAAAGAAAAAGTCGGAAACAAAGTCGGATACGCAGGAGTTTGTGTCCGACCAAAAAAAAGGGGCTTCGCGGCGCAGAGGCTGCAATTGAACACCTTCGGATTGCTTAAAAAACCCATTGAAGTGACTGGGTTTTTAAACAAACCATTTGCAAACCTTTCCCAAGCCTTATTTCTGATATTTAGGTTGGCTTCACGGCGGATGGACACCGGGCGCAAGTGTGAACCAACCCTAACTGAAATTATTCACTGTCAATTTTAAAAAAAACCAAAAAAAACAAACACAAAAAACTGGACACAAGGATATACAAATAGACTTCCATTGTTCTAAAAAGTTCTGTTAAAAAAGGTCAGTTACACATCTGTATTTCACGGTCATGTACATGGGGCCTGACAGTCTATTTGTACATGCTTTTATTTATTTATGTAAACAGAAAACAATGTTACCAAACCCTCTGGAGCTAAGGCCTGGTTCACATCTGCGTTCGGGTTTCCCAAGCAGACCCACCCGAACGGAAACCTAATCCGCATAAAAAGCGGTTACCTTTGGAAACCCGCGGGCCCATAGACTATAATGGGGTCTGTGTGGTTTCCGCCCAAAAAGGGTGGAAAAATGCTGAGAGAAGTACTGCTTGCAGCACTTTTCGCTTCGAATTTTTCATGCGGAGAGGGGAATGGAATCCCCACACGTAATGCAAGCGCAGATGTGAACCCAGCCTAATACAGGTTTCAGTCTCTAGAAAACGTGCATCTCTGCTACTGTCATGCGAGCAAAAATTAGACAAAATTAGAAGTGTTAATAGAAGTTTTTTATAAAATGTTGTGTCATGTTTACATAAAGATAAAAAAAAATCTAAAATGGACTTAAACAATTAAAAATAGGAACAAAGAAGAAAGGATATTTCATATACCTGAAATAAAATAAAGCAAATTACCAGGTGCCAATGAATAAGGCACACTCTAAAAAGGGACCTAAAATACATTAAGTCTACAATAGCAACATACAATAATTTTCTTTGGACTAATACCAATACCAATAGAAAGCACAACATGGCCACTACACTTCCATTAAAGACATTTTAGAGATTATAATATGAGTGCAAAATTTTTGGCATTCAGCTGTACAAACTTCTATTTGTTTACTGACCCGCGGCTACTAATCCAGGCCATTTTATTAAATCCATTTTATATGAATAAACATTCAGCTCTCAGTTTAATTAAATCAGAAATTACTTCGGCCAACGACTCTGCATGAAGGCAAACAATGTAGAGGCAAAAAGGTCAGGAAAAAGGTGCGGTAGAGTCAAGCATGGAAGAAGAGCATAATCAACTCACCACTTCTCAGACTGGCAATGCCCAGAGACTGTGCAGCGTGCAATGTTAATCTGCTAGCATTATCCTGAACATAAGCCATCGTGGACATGGGGTACACATTAGCCTGGAGTGGTAATTTGCTCAAAGTCTGTCGAGGTTGTATCTGTCAAATATTTGACATAGAACGCAATTAGAATTTTTTTTTATTTTATTGCAGTGCAATATTTGTATGCATAAGAAACTCAGCCTAAAAACTGGATAATTGCCAGGAGTTGAAAGACACTAGATTTGCTTTTTTTTTTTTTTTTTTTTTTTTCACATGTGCTTTTTTTTCTCTAGGCCAAAACAAGAAATGGCTCCAACAATCACACAAAATTAGGCATTTTAGAAAGCAGTAATTTTTTTGCAGAAAAAAATGAAAGCAATTTTGTGAAAATAAGTTCTAAATGCAAGCAAAAATAGATAACCGTTCAGCTAACTAGATTGCTCCATAGACACTAACTGAATGATGGCCAGTTCTGCAGGTTTCTGCGGGACCAGCTAAATAGTATGGAGGTATCCCCTAGCAGATGCTGGAGAAAGGGTCAAGAATGTTGAAGTATCTGGCAGGGGACAAAGGCCCATCTTACTTTTTAGAGTGTACACATGCTCAGATGAGCTGGGTATGCATGTGACTGGTGGGGGTTATTGCTGTCAGCCAGATATACCATCTACAGTGTAGGCCAGCTACCTTCTACCAACGTGTTCTAAAGAATTGCATTACAGACTGATCTTATATCTGGCAACCAATACTTTAGACATCCTAATACTTTAAAATGGTTCCAAATCTGGATTTCTACAACAGCAGATGCTATCCGATTTTCCAATCTGCTCAGGATGGAAAGTATATAATACAGAATAACTACATCTCACCCACATAAAAATCCTCATGAATTCATAATTCTGTAACCAAAACATTGGGCAGATTTATTAATATATTTACAGGTGCGATGAACACAAAAATACAAACACAGTATTCAGCGTGAGCACCATATTTGTGAAGTTCTAGCACCACTTTTACCAATACTTACATGTGTCCTAGTAAACTAGACCGGGCTTTAGAGTTGATAGTTTAGATTTGCCATTGTTTTCCAAAACTATTCTGAACTGGCATTGAGTGACTTGGGTGAGAGACTGGCACACTGCGCATAATGTTGTACTGATCCTAATAACTTCCTACCACAATTTCAAGAAAGATACTTTAAACCATAAGAAAACATGTACAAAAAAAACCCTTTTAACATTAAATGGATATTAAAGGGAAATATCATTAATACTCTTTAAGGAGCAGCCACAGAAAATTGCTGTTAATGTGTTCAATTCAATTTGTGTTTTCTTGCACAACAAAGCAAAGAAACTACTAGACAGTTTTATCTACCTGAAATCTCATGGCCAAAGAGTGTTTTGGGGTAGTGCTGTGCAGGAGAAAACCCATAGGTACCTTGATCCCTTCATTCTCTGGATCAGTGAGGGTCAGAGATGTCAGACCATAAGCTATTATGTCATGTTCTTCATTCAACAAGCATGATACTACAGTCAGTAGGGATTTAGAGCTTTTACTTAAAATTACACTTTCTACAAGAGACTTTACCTCTGTTTGTGCAATAATGGCTGCATTGGCATCATACCTGGAATCCATTAAGGTCAGAATAAAACTTGTTCTGGCTGTTTACGTCTGATGAGATCCTCATGACAATCTCACGATTGAACTCCCCTCGGATATCCACAATATTAGTCAATTCTGGAGACTGCCCTTCAAGTCCTATGCGGATAAAGCAGATATTATACAACAGACACTGCACAGTAGAAGTCTCCTGATAAGGTTTTTGTAAATTCATGAACCTCTAACATAATGATAAGTGTGCAAAAGGGTGAATAGTTGTATGACTACCATGTACCATCACAGATGTCAGGGAATCCTATATTTCTATTTAGAGGTTACAAATCTTTTCCTTTGCCAAGCTATATATCTGTGCACCTGGATGCAAACTTGTGTTCTCAAGACTTATACACTCTTCCCCTTCCATTTTACTTAAAGAGGACCTTCCACCACCTCTACCATCTCCAATTCTTTACATTCTTCAACAGGCACAGCTGAAACTTTTTCTCTAGCCCGCACTCATTTCTGTTAGTTTTATGCTCTCTATTGTCAGGTGGGTGGTCCTATACTGTCTACTGTCAGGTGGGCAGTGCTGGGCTGGAGCACAGAGCCTATATTGCATACTGGATGCCGAAAGTAGAAGCACAGATTACTCATGAATGGTGGAGGCTAGAGAGAAAATTCCAACTGCAGTGGAATCAATTGAGGGGTGTATACTGAAGCATATAAAGTATTAAAGTTAGTGGAGGTGGTGGAAGGTCCTCTTTAAAGGGCTTTGCAATCTGCAGGCAGTATGTTATAGAGCACATGAGCTAAACAGATTGATATATAATTTTTTTTTTTCCTCCTCTGCATAAAATCAGTTGAGAAATAAAGGAGACGGTCCTATAAGCGCCTGACAGCTATATCTGCATGCACACACAGGGAAGACTGTCAATCACTGATAGGACCGCCTCCTTGTCACCAACACACAAGGAGCAGAGATTTCAGTGGATAGGTAACAGGTTATACTGAATCTTTTCCCACAAACCTACACATCAGCTACTCCTACTCTAACATGCTGTCTGCCAACTAGACGGCATTTTCCGTGACAGATTCCCTTTAGCAAAGAGCCCTTATGTATAAATGATAAAAGAAAAAACAAAAACAAAAATGTATATACTGATGTCAAGTAATAGTCTGCAAAAAGTTAAAAATAGAACACACGGTATAGAATAGGTGAGAAGACATGACATGATACGTAAAAGTAATCCCATATCAATCATAGCATGCAGAGATTGTCATGAAATCTCACCATGAACGTTGTAAAGCCGAGCCGTGTGAGTCACGTGATTGAAGTAACAAACTACTTCACTGAAGATATCGCCCCGGGTGACCCTTACAATTGGTGGATCAGACACATAAGGCTGAAAAAGAAAACAATAATGTAAACTTCAGAGAAAACAGGGAAAGATTTTTGTAATGCTGCCCAGAACTGATGATTTTTTTTTTTCACATTTAATCCAAGTCTAACCCCACTAGACCGTGCTCACAACATTTTTTTTCTTTGAATGTTTCTTTAAAGAAAAGCCGCAACAAGCAACATTTGTACAACCGAAATCTACATTAAAAGTTCAGAAGTGTTTCTCTTGTATGATACTAATACAGAATTAAATGGTATCAGAGGATAAATGCAAAATATTCTGGTACTGACAATACTTCAGTTGTCTCCCACGTGAATGCTGCAGCAGACAAGCTCATGTGGATTAGCCCCACTGAATGGGACTACTTTATACTCAGATCCGTGGCGGTGCAAAACTGCAAATCTATGGCAGAAATCATAAAGGTCAAACTCTGATTTCTGAAAGATTTTCTTTCAAGTTAGTGGCACTTTTTTTAAGCAGGTTTTACAGTTTCTTTTTTTTTCAAAAACCACTGTGGTTTTTGCGCCAAATCTAGAAGTGCATCTAGCAGGAAGGAGGATTATAAATCCCACCTATATATTCCCCATTCCTTTGAATCCACTGTTAAAAAAAAAAAAAACAGTAGTAGGTTTTTTTGTCATTTTTTTTGCCAAAAAGCAAGTCCCCATCAGGGCAATCCAGCAATATCTCATACATGGGATCCATTCTCATCTTGATAAGAAATATGCTATTGAGACATACAGGCTGTAAAACATGTGCCCTCATGGCATACAACTGTACGGGCTACAATAAACCTGACTCCATATACATTAATAACTGCAACCCTTTGATGTTATTTGTGCATTGACATTACAATTTCGATTTTTATTAGTCTGCATCTAATTAATCCCAAAAATGAAATTTCTTGCAGCTTAACATTTTAGATACTGTTCTACATTATGTCCCTTAGCCACTAAATAAATGTACGACAGGAGCAGTCATTTCACCATTAGAAATGTGAAGAGGAAACCCTCATTTCCATAAACCGCTGCCAGAAAAGTATAATGATATGCACAAGTTCAGATGGATTTTTATCCTTTAGCAAAATGCACATGGTGAGGAATACAAAACACAAAAGAGTGCCCAGCACTGAACATCAGGGCATGCAGCAACGCAGAGGAGGAAAAACGCCTACAGAGGAGAAAATGAGTTTAACTTTAAATAAACAGTTTAAGAGGGGAACCCTTCCCTTCAAAGACTCCACACAAATAGTTTCTGAAATCTAGTGTGACATTATGATAATAAATACTGCTGAAAAGTCTATGTGCACTGCAGACAACTGCAATATACGGAGCATGAAGCCTCGCCACACTTATGTATGCTCATAATGAGGATGGGGCTCCGTTACTAGCTTTTAGACCGTGGCAGTACATTTTGTACATGAATTTATTACATTAAAATGTACTTTCTTATAACATTTTCTAATAATAAAAAGCAACAACTAATATGTTTCAATAATAAAGATCTGTGTTGTATACAGTATTTTTTAATACAGCCTCTACATCTGCATTTAAATGGTTTAGAAGAGATTCTGGTGTTGGCAGACTACATTTAAGGTGAGGCATAACCATACAGCTTGTTCTAACCAAGGAGACCTCATTCACTGCCATCACAGCAGTGTGAAAAAGGACACTACAGTAGGAAAGGACGCCCCTTTTGTTATTGGCGACACTGAATCGCAAATAAAGTTTGCAGTCAGACCATGTTTTACATTATTGTATTTTACCATGAGCCCTGCGAGTGGGCATAACAATGACTTGCACATACCCATATACAGTGCTGGCCAAAAGTATTGGCACCCCTGCAATTCTGTCAGATAATACTCAATTTCTTCCAGAAAACGATTGCAATCACAAATGCTTTGGTAATAATATCTTCATTTATTTTGCTTGCAATGAAAAAACACAAAAAGAGAATGGAAAAAAAAAAGTCAAATCATTGATCATTTTACACAAAAGTCCAAAAATGGGCCAGACAAAAGTATTGGCACCCTCAGCCTAATACTTGGTAGCACAACCTTTAGACAAAATAACTGCGAACAACCGCTTCCGGTAACCATCAATGAGTTTCTTACAATGCTCTGCTGGAATTTTAGACCATTCTTCTTTGGCAAATTTCTCCAGGTCCCTGAGATTTGAAGGGTGCCTTCTCTAAACTGCCATTTTGAGATCTCTCCACAGGTGTTCTATGGGATTCAGGTCTGGACTCATTGCTGGCCACTTTAGAAGTCTCCAGTGCTTTCTCTCAAACCATTTTCTAGTGCTTTTTGAAGTGTGTTTTGGGTCATTGTCCTGCTGGAAGACCCATGACCTCTGAGGGAGACCCAGCTTTCTCACACTGGGCCCTACATTATGCTGCAAAATTTGTTGGTAGTCTTCAGACTTCATAATGCCATGCACACGGTCAAGCAGTCCAGTGCCAGAGGCAGCAAAGCAACCCCAAAACATCAGGGAACCTCCGCCATGTTTGACTGTAGGGACCGTGTTCTTTTCTTTGAAGGCCTCTTTTTTTTCCCTGTAAACTCTATGTTGATGCCTTTTCCCAAAAAGCTCTACTTTTGTCTCATCTGACCAGAGAACATTCTTCCAAAAAGTTTTTGGCTTTCTCAGGTAAGTTTTGGCAAACTCCAGCCTGGCTTTTTTATGTCTCTGGGTCAGAAGTGGGGTCTTCTTGGGTATCCTACCATAGAGTCCCTTTTCATTCAGACGCCGACGGATAGTACGGGTTGACACTGTTGTACCCTCGGACTGCAGAGCAGCTAGAACTTGTTTGGATGTTAGTCGAGGTTCTCTAGCCACCATCCGCACAATCTTTCGTTGAAATCTCTCGTCAATTTTTCTTTTCCGTCCACATCTAGGGAGGTTAGCCACAGTGCCATGGGCTTTAAACTTCTTGATGACACTGCGCACGGTAGACACAGGAACATTCAGGTCTTTGGAGATGGACTTGTAGCCTTGAGATTGCTCATGCTTCCTCACAATTTTGCTTCTCAAGTCCTCAGACAGTTCTTTGGTCTTCTTTCTTTTCTCCATGCTCAATGTGGTACACACAAGGACATGTGACAGAGGTTGAGTCAACTTTAATCCATTTCAACTGGCTGCAAGTGTGATTTAGTTATTGCCACCACCTGTTATGTGCCACAGGTAAGTAACAGGTGCTGTTAATTACACAAATTAGAGAAGCATCACATGATTTTTCAAAGGGTGCTAATACTTTTGTCCACCCCCTTTTTTATGTTTGGTGTGGAATTATATCCAATTTGGCTTTTTGACAATTATTTTTGGGGTTTTCCATTGAAGACAAATTAAATGAAGATATTATTACCAAAGCATTTGTGATTGCAATCATTTTCTGGAAGAAATTGAGTATTATCTGACAGAATTGCAGGGGTGCCAATACTTTTGGCCAGCACTGTAGAACTTACAAGGGTATAAGAATACACAATGACAGCAAACATTTCTACTCATCGTTAGCTATCCAGCGATCCAATAATGTGGCATTGCCTTCTGTTTTCTTGCCAGGCACAGGGAAGGAGAACTGGCAAATAAACGTCAATGAGCAAAATTTATTGTTACGCCTAAGCACAGCTTGGTGAAGTTAATCTACATAAGAAGGATTAATTCATGGACTACAGGTAGCGCTATGAACCTGCAGGACCAGATAATAGCTGTAGACAGGTGGGACCCATATATAGCGTCTCAGAACTACTGGCTACAAAAGTACTGTGTATTGATTTCTCTGTTTTGTCCCAAGTCCTAGACAAAAAATATGATGGACTGGGCAACCACTCTATAAAAGGAGCTGATGTTTAAAAAATAATAAATAAAAAAAGATATCACACATAAAAAGTTCTGACACACAACTACTAATTTCTTTCACCTTAAAGTGATCCTTCCACTACTTCCTTTCTGACACTCCCAGGCAGTCTCTATATTTCCTGCTGCAGGGATGTCATCCTGACACAGACATGAGACCACAGCAGCAGAAAGTGCTGAGACTGTTGGAGAATTAGGAATCAGTTCCAGAATTAGATCCCCGGACCGAAGCCATAACGGGCGAAAAGCGCGTTGGGTACAGCGTGCTGTTAGCGGTATGGTATATCACTCTTTTGCCTCATCACATTTATTTATGGGTCTCTGCTATTTATGACCATCCAGGTCTTTCCCCTATATATACTGTATTTTTTGTCTATTGTCTTTGTATGTTTTTATTATATAATGGATAAATTTATCATTATACATTTTTATAAAAGTGTGGGAGTTTTTCTATATTAATTATGTAGAATTAGAAATCGGTAAGATGAGTTAAGCCTCTAATGTTAACCCATTTTTCAACACATTTTGGTTGGAAAACCTCTAATAATATTGCGATGTTTCACCATTTTCTACATCTCTTTTCTAATTTGCAAGAAAAAAAACACAAAAAACCTGCAACCTATTTACTATGAATTCTCAGGTATAGACAATCCAGACATTGAGTCAAAGTCAGGCATACCTTGGCATCACCATCAGGCAGGAAAAGATAAGCTCCACTTTTATCTCTGTTGTTTGTAGTACCGTACCAGGTAAATTCCACCCTTACATTATGAGTTTTTCCATCTTCCTTTAGTTTTATTTGCTAAAAGACAGATTTAATAAGTTAAATGTATAAAGCATTTAAAATGTCTTCTACCAAGTTCAGAGCATCTCACTGAATAGGCTTCACTTATCAAAGAACTGTGACTGGCGGTCTCCAAATAAGAGGGATTTTTAGGAACAGCCATTTAATCCCCCATATTGAAGCATCAGATGTACGGCAGGTTAATTCATTTATACAGAGGGTATGTCAAAGGCAAATGCAGAATAGAAGACAATAAATGCACAGCTCTCCGTTTTACACGAAAGGGAAAGGATTGCCAGAAAATGAGCTAAAGTGCAAATCATGTTTTATATGTTAATCATATTTGTTTAAAAATCCATATCTATATAAAAAAATGAAATACTGCATTTTGCACTCCGGTGACTGAGCCACCGAAAAACCTGGCATTTCCTGTTCTGTAGAAATCACTTCTGAGCAACCATGTTAATATCATCAAAAGCAGGTGTTATCTTTCATTGTAATCCTGTTATGAAGATCCAATAACACAGACTCCTCCATTCCCAAAAAGAGATTTAGACAGCTCAGTTCCTTCCTGCCAAGTAACCTATGCACATGTCACAGAGCACGCTCAATATACTCTTCTATAAAAGTCGATTTATCTCCAGACTACAGGCTCCTATGGTCCGTGTGACTGCTGTAAATGCTGCTACCAACAGCTAAGGCAAGATGGCTGCCCCATAATCATATACGATAAAAATCTACAATTAGAAATTGCAAGCACATTTTTAAAAAGTATATTTATCAGTATCTTTTATAAAGAAAAAAGGTGATAATGTTCCATTTGACCAAATTTTGCTTATCACAGGGAACGTTCACACTTAGAAACTTAAAAGGGAATATCTAATAACCTTGCCAGGGGTTCTATTCCTATCACAATATTTATTGGAAAAAAAAAAAGAAAGCCTTTTGTAAACTTAAATGGGTCACTTGAAAAAACAGGATCAGAGACAGGGGAATTTTTTTTTCATTTTAACATTGTCCCCTAATATTTACTTTGGGCAGAGATGTATGTGCCCCTTACCTCCAATAACCCCGAGGTCTGTGAAAACCAGAGCTTTAAATAGGAATTCTCCATAGTTAAGTCAGTAACAATGTTATCTAGCTCATTGACGTGGAAGACGCCATCAGACAAGACTTTGTTACTTCTGCCTCTTGTAAAGATGGTGTATTCAGCCTTAACAGACTCTGCATCTTCAGCTTCCACTAGCTGGTACACAGCCAGGCCAAGAGGGGGTACATGGGCCAGAAATGAGACCTAAATGGCAGAGTTGAGGAGACAAAATGATAAGAAAATGTTTACTAAAGAGTCAATATGGTTTCATGTAATAATTGCTCATTTTATGCCACTGACAAGTGAACTTTATTATCAAGATCTTGTTAAGACACTTAATATTAGACCCCATTCACATCATGTTTTCAGCAGTGATGATCTATAGGCCAGGAAAGGTTCCCAGGATATGGTGCAGATCGAAGTCTTTGATATAAGACCATATAGTGGGATGTGTTGTCCAGTGGGGTGTTTTTTTTATTGTATATTACAAGGAATAGTCTACTATGCTACAATATAAATTTTTGCCATAAATTGAGTCCTATTGATATACTATTCTTGGAATACAGAATACAACACTAACATGATGTGAATAGGCCTAAGGAAAAGAAAAGAAAAAAAAAAAAAAGAAAAAAATCAGAACATCATGGCTTTTTTGCTTCCTGATACACTCCCTGTTTTTCCCCAATGAGAACGGGAGCTCAGCAGGAGGAAGAATGGTTTATATTACTGTCTTTTGGGCAATTTCTTTATGCTTTCCTACTGAGATTTGTCCCAGTTTTTGGCAAACAAACAAAGCAAGGGAAATGGGCTCCAAATGTGTCAAGATCCTGTGGCAACACACAAGGCAGGAGAATGCACTCCTGCTTTTCTCTTCAAACTGGAAACTGCAGAGCTAGCAATGCTAACTGAGCATTTAGACAAGGCTGATCACAGTAATCTGCACTGATGAGACTCCTAAGGCTGAAACAGATCTGTTATCAGGCAAAAACCTCCAATTAGCAAATAAACAGGTTACATTTAAGACTCCTTAGTGAACAAAACATTGATTTATAGTGTTGCCATGTAAAGGGCACTTTGAAAGCAGTTTTGGAATAGAGCGATTTCCTAGTGAGGGCTAAAAGCACATATCATAGGCAGGGCAGTGGAGTTGTGTAGTCAGGACCAGTTATGCCTGGAGTCGAAGTTGGGAAAGTTTCCGACTCTGGCTTCAAAAGAAAACATTTTTTAATCATATTATACAATTAATATTGTATAATATTTTTTTTTTACATAATTGCTTTCATAGAAATTCAGATTTTTGTAATGAATTGCAGGAATGTAATTTATGAAGAGTCCGAGCAGGAGTCGGCCTACGGTGAATGGAAAAGTCAGAGTCTGGATTGGCTTTAGGACTCCATAGCACGGATAATAGGGTCACCTACGACATGAAAAAAATCAGGCGGTCCTGCACCAACACCAGTTCAAGTAAAGCAGTATTACTAGAATACATATTGCTGCCACATAAAAACCAAGGGCACAATTTGTGACATCTTTCTACTATTGAAACAGCTGGCCATTATTTCACTTACTGAAAGAGAATAATGGCTACACGGATTGCCCCTCCACATTATATGTAGATCTGATCAACCACACTGTCATCTGAAAATGAATGAAGCAGGCCACAATTGCCATTGTCTCAGAGAATGAATAATATGGAAGGCAGTTTAAAGGAGTTTTCCCATGGACATTAACTTTTCAATGTCTGCAAGGTTAAATGTGGTTAACATTTTTGCAAATCTAAATAATTAAATATTGTGCAGCATTTTAAAGATTTTCTTATTGGTAAGGTTTTGTCTTCCTCAATTGCCTGAGGATACGGCCATGAACGCAGGAGCTCTCTTTGGTCTTCTAGGCAGGGACACTAAATGCACGAGAAAATAACCTGGCCACAAGGAGGAAATCTTGCCTGGGTTTCAGAGCATAGAAAGTTCTTGCATTCATGGTTGTATATATTGACAACCTATCAAGACAAAAGGACTGTCAACACCAAGACAAATAATGAAATTCTTTACAAATCTGCAAATTTTTAAATAATTTATTGTTGCAAAAATGATTAACTTTTAATGAGTTATAACTTCATACAGTATATGGTTAACCTTGATGGCAAAATCTTTAAATGCAGAATTTAGAAATGTAAGCATATGATAGTACCTGGTAAGTGTCTGCTGACATAGCTGTAGCACCATCCCATACCGCGCTGATTTGAGATTTTACAGTTTTTCCAGCAGCGCTTAGAACTTTTGTTTTTGGTGTATTTACATAAACAGAGACCACAGAAATACGTTCTTGCTCAAGTGGGTTATAAATGACTAGAGACCTGTAAAAAGCAAGTGAAATTATAACTAACAGCAATAATGAAAAAAACTGAAAATACCTCAAATACTTAGATATTTAACAATTCTGTGTATAGCCTTCAACCATCATGTAACTTACAGTGCTGGGATTACTATATGTGACAGAGGGGGCCTAACCAAAACCTCTGATGGCATTCACAATTATTGTACATGTCTAAAAAATGCCAAATATCAGCACTTTGTTAAGCAGTAACTGTTTCAGTTTTTCTTCATGAACTAATAGAACTTTCTTATTATTTATTTGTGCTAACGTATTACAGAAAAACACCTCTCTTTCTTTACTTCCCGGACTCCTCCGTCATTTCCTGCTCTCTTCCCCTCCTGCACTCATCAGGTACTCTCAATTCACTGCACAAATTCGTCTTCAGTGAAAAAGGAGGCACTGAAGGATCAGTGAGGCAAATATAATTCTATAAAAGGGGAAGACACTAGCCAGTGTGTGTGTGTGTGTGTGTGTGTGTGTGTGTCTTAAGCAGCTAAACTGCTCAGTACTGCTGTATAAAGTCCTCCATGCTGCCGCTTATGAAGGTGTGTTACACACAGATGTCATGTGTCCTAAGCACATCACAGCAGCCAATTTCCACCCGTCATCTAAGGCAAAACTGATAAAACTAGGGGAGAGCCTGCAGAGTGGAAACTGGCAAAGAAAAAAAAAAAGCTTATACAAGTCATGTAATGGTCAGAAATAGTGGTATTCCTCATGTATACACAATAGCTTATTCTGGAAAGATAACCAAAACTAAAATGACACTTTAATGATATGTCCATGCAGGATGTGTCTGTGGGTGATTTTCTGTTCCAGGAAATCAGCAGTGGATTTTCCTGAATTTGGCAGTGGCAATAAATCAGCCAAAATTGCGTGTTTATTTTTTTTTTTTTTGGTCAGAAATATTTTTATTGGTACAGAGCAGGTATGGGTTTCTATATGGGGGCTCACAGGCCCCAGCATCTTAAGTTAAAATAGGAAGAGGGGGGAGTCTGCAATGGAATTTACAGGGTAATCGCTGTGGGTTGCATGCAACTTTCAACTTCTGCATTGCAAAGCGGAGAAGCCGTAATGAAAAGTCTACACCGTAAATGTTACGGATTAAAAATCTGCAGTGGATTCACTACTGGAAATTCAATGGCAGCTTATCCGCTATTAATATGTCCTGTGTGGTCTGGCCATAAATATCAAATCCACATAAAAAGTTTGAAAGCGCAAAAACACATGAGCCACCCTAGCTTATATTCACACGGTAAGTAAAATATAGGTCTGTGTTAGACAAGACAAACCCTGTAATCAAATTATAGCTCGTTACAATCGTGTAATTATTAGCCAACATTCTCTGCCAGCTGTACTATGTAAATTATCATCTGACAAGAGTCATATATAATACTAGGATATTCACTTTTAATGGGGAGGTAAAGCTAAATTCAGCCGATTTGCTCACCTTGGCTGCCCAGTCACCTTTATCACTGTCTTTTGAGGTAATGCATCCTGTGCTTTCTGCACATCATCCTGCAATGCAAAATATTTGGACTGAGTTCAATATGTACAATTCACCTGCAGTATTACAGTATTTTTAAAGCGGTATACCAATAAAAGTTTTTTCTCTTATTACAGTTTATCAATTTCTCAATTTTTTCTTGCTGACTAGCCTCAGATAAAATGGGGTTAATCAGCAAAGTGTTTTGCACCACAGATTCTGCAGCCGAATCATCTGTGGTATCCGAGACAAGATCGAGCAGGATGCTTCCATTTTCAGTGTCCTGAAAAAAAAAAATAGGCATCCAATGCTGGCTCCCATTGAAACCAATGGTAGGCAAATTCTGTCAGGAATTTGGAGCAGATTTCAAGGCAGAATCAGCTCCAAATTATGATGTGTGAACTTACTCTAAATAAGGTAAGAGGCAATTCTGACATCAACCGCAGAGAAAAGTAGGAAAATAGAAACAAAAGTGTAAAAATGTTTTTACTTGAAAACAGAACACCAAATGCAATATATCACAAAATATTGCAAAAAGAGCAGAATTTTCTGTTGTACTATTTGTTTATGGGATTACTTAATGGGGGTTAAGTAGAAAAAAAAAAAAAAAAAAAAAGCACTAGACAAACTTTATATACAGGTCCCCGGTCACTCCCATTCTTAGCTTTGCAAAGCACAGTGAGGGGACAGAAATCTTGTTTCTCTTCTCTGGCTCCCCCAATGAACAGACTCTCAGTCACATGACCAACTCCACTATACTCTATGTACAAGCTGCAGGAGTAGAGCTGAGTCAGTGATGTCACAGACAGCCAGAGCATTGTCAGAAGATACTTCCAGGCACCCCGATGCGCTCTCCAAAATAATAGGGCGACAGGGAACCTATATATTCATTAGTAAGCAAGCTTATCCAATGCAGAGAATGCACTGGTAAGCTTTTTATTTCCCCCTCATAAGACCTTTAACATAACTGAGGGTGGGTTCACACCTGCGCTTGAGTCCGTCCGCTGCCAATCCGATTGAAAATCTCGGGAAACAGGATAGGCATCAGATACCGACAGGTTAGCGACGCATTGGTTAAAAACCCATTCATTTGAATGGGTTTTTAAAGCAATGCGCGGATGTGCGCTTACACACTCTGTGCTGCAAATCCTTTTTTTTTCGTCGGATACAAAGTCGGACATGCAGGACTTCATGTCCAACGAAAAAAAACGGCTTCGCAGCGCAGAGGGTGTAAGCGCACACCCACGCATTTCTTTAAAAACCCATTCAAATGAATGGGTTTTTAACCAATGCGTCGCTAACCTGTCGCTATCCGATGCCTATCCTGTTTCCCGAGATTTTCACTCGGATTGGCAGCGGACGGACTCAAGCGCAGGTGTGAACCCACCCTTACATATCGTTATTGTTGCTTTCTTATTTATTTGTTTTATATACTGTAACACTTTAACTAACCCACCATACTGAAGAACGGAGCTGATGGGTTGTAGATGTATGTGCCTTTATCCTTAAGAATAAGAAGATGTGCAGCATCTACAATCACCTTCTTCAAGTTCATTAAAGAATGGTAAAGCCTACACAGCAAAACAAAACAAAAAAAAACCAAAAAATAGAATTTGATATTTACTGTAAAACATAAAATGATTGTTAACATTTTAGTACAGCCACAACACTTCCAATATACCTTCCGTTGATATCGTTAAAAATGTAATACAACCTCTTAGCACCATTTAGTATTGTCTGACTAATATTTGCAACTGATCTACAGAAATACTATGACAAGTTATAGGGTTTGAAATGTCAATCGTACAGTTTATTATAACAAAAGTAAAAAAATTAAATTAATTAATCTGCAGATTTCACATGAGACAACCATACACTGCACATTTTCATATAAGAGGTAACCACAGAATCATCCCCAATGGGACAAAAAGGAAACAGACAAGTCTGTTTTCAAGAAAGGGATTTCAGTTTAAGAAAATATTTTTCCAAGCACACACAGGAAGGTGAAATGAGACAGGTGAAAGGTTCGGTTCCTTTAATCTGGCTTCCTGGAGTAGCTGTCACATCCATCAAGGGCAAATAAATAGAAAAGCGTAAAACAAGGGAAATAAAACAAAAACACATCCAATGTTCACAGCACTTGTAGAGATATGCCTACGTGTAGTACAGAGGGCAATGCGAGCCTCAACTGACACCTGAAGCAGAATTACAGTTAAAGGGGTAATCCCAACTTAGAAATTTATGGTTTATATCCAGTATGTTCCCTTATTGCCAGACAGATCTGGCTCCCACATTGATCTCCAGAATAGGGGTTGCTGGTGTTCTCAGCTTTCTCCCATCTATGGGAGTTATGGAACCACCGGTGAACAAGTAGTAGCCATATCTATGAATTACTGCATATAATGTGCAAATGTCATTAAAGTCTAACTTGAGAACACCCCTTTAAACACAGACATGAACTTTAAGCATTTTGTGCATCACTTACAGCACTATCACACAGTTGTAATACAGGCCTATTTTTGCATCTGTATTAGAACAACAACAACTGGAACTCCTCTAGTTAATGGGATTCTGTCAGCAGGAAAATCTGTATCAAAACTAATACCACCTTGTAAGGCTGCTTCTATACTTTCCAAAGATGCCTTGCTTATTCTGCATTGCAGCTCTGTTTTCATGAAAATCAGCATTTTATGCTAATTCAAGTTAGCTGAAAAGGGATTTAGGGTGGTTTCTTCTCCTAGTGGGGCTTCACTCTCCACTATAGATAACAACCTCCAACTATAAAGTGTGACAAAGTAGAAGATGTCACTCAAGCAATGGAAGCAGGAGCTGGGCAGCAGTTAGGAGCATTATCTAGAGCAGAGAAAGAAATCCCGGCAAAAGAATCACCCCTAAAACCCTTTTCAGCTAAGGGTGGGTTCACACTTGCACTTGCTGTCCGTCCGTTGCCAATCCAGTGAAAATCTCGGCGAACTGGATTGGCATCGGATACAGACCGGTCAGCGGCGCATTGGTTAAAAACCCATTCATTTGAATGGGTTTTTAAAGCAGTGCGGTGGTGTGCTCTTACACCTTCTGCGCTGCCAATCCTTTTTTTTTCGTCGGAAACAAAGTCGGACATGCAGGACTTCGTGTCCGACGAAAAAAAAAAGGATTCGCAGCGCAGAGGGTGTAAGCGCACACCCACGCACTGCTTTAAAAACCCATTCAAATGAATGGGTTTTTAACCAATGCGCCGCTGACCGGTCTGTATCCGATGCCAATCCAGTTCGCCGAGATTTTCACTGGATTGGCAACGGACAGACAGCAAGCGCAGGTGTGAACGAAGCATAATTTGCATACAAATAAAATTCTGATTTTTATGAAAACAAAGCTGCAATACATAATAAGCAAGGCATCTTTGGAAAATGTAGAAGCAGCTCTACATGGTAATGTCATTACTTTGATACTGACTACTGACAGACTCTCTTTACAATGTGAGAAGTCTAGGTGTGGCAGCCATAACATGGCTTCCACATGCTACAGAGTGGAAGTGGTACACCCGCAATTACTTGAGGCATGGTTTTAAGTTCTGGCATTGACTAATGGTGTCCGAAGTCCTGACTCTTTCATCCGGCAATTTGAGGCTGACACTGAGAAGGAGTCTCCGGACACAGATGTGAACATAGCCTTATAAAAAAATAAAAAATGAACTCAAACAAGGGGAGAAGATTTTACCTAGTGCCATAATCCACGGCCACCCAATCTTTAGCTGTCCCAGTAATTGCATCATGGTGCTGGAAAAGTCCCAAGTTCCTCCTGGCCTCTGTCAGTAACTTGTAATGTTCTCCTGATGGGAACGCCTCTAGTTTGCTACTTCTTTGAGTATGTACTTGTGCTAATGAATAGAGGATCTCTGCAGATCTGAAATCAGAAAGATAATAAATGGATCACAATAACTAAAGTAAGACATATCTGCACTTGCGATTTTAGCTACTGCACCTAAACCAAAAAGGGTTTACTGGTCAAGTTTGAGAAGCATAGCAAAATATTATCCATCTAATATAAAGAATTTTTATAAAAATTAGTTTTTATTCTACCACACAAACAGAATTTTTTTTTCTTTTATTTGTACATAAAGGCAAACTTGTCAGGGGATATCAATAGATTTGTGGAATTCAATATGTACGAAATTCCTCATTTAGCAAGTCTTTTGTAAAACTGGGACCAAACATTGAACACATCTGTGTGCTCTGGTTGACTTTATCTAAAACCAGACTGATATACAGGCACGCTTTAGCTATACTGCAACTTCAGGATCAAACAAGTTGCAACCACCAATGAGACAACCAGCAATACCAGACAGGAGGAGAGCTTTGTGCTGTGAAACAAAAATCCAACGTATAAAGAATATCTGGACTTTAAAGGGGACCAGGTCTTAAAAGCCCAATGACCTACCTCATCTGAAAGCTGCTGTCACCCTGAGCATTTTGGCGTTTATGCAAGTTCAGTCATTCCAAAGATATAAGCCATTTTAAGGTTTATACAAATTAGGATCTATTAGCCAAGTGGGAACGAACATTGCATGATCAGCAACACACAGAATACACCCCCCATAAATACATACATACAGTGCTACCACCCACTTGGCTAGTAGACCCAAATTTGCATAAACACTAAGGGGCCTATATCTTTGGACCGGCTGAATGAATTTAGATAAAACACCAAAATGCTCAGGATGACAGTGTCTACCAGATGAAGCATTTAAGCTTTTCAGCCCTTGTGACAGGTTCCTTTTAACTTGCACAGACTGCATGGTTTCCTTAAACCTACTGGAGTTACAGGGTTAATGGCCTGGCTCTGGCTCCTGGAAAACAACTGTTTTTGCTATGAAACAACTAGAAAATTTCCTTGTTATGACCACTGGTGGAAAAATGCAGTATTACATGGTGACCATTCATAAAAATGTCAGTCCAGTATGGAGGCAGATCGTATAGAGAGGCTCTTCATACTGGCTCACCAATGGGTCCTGGATAGAGAGACCCTCCATCTATGAAGTCTGTATACTCAAATAGTGTGAATAAATAGGGGCTGCCTTCATGAGACAACCCCTAAATAAATACACAAACAATTGAAGTATTCCAATTAGAAAAACAGCAGTGTGTGTATAAACAGTTAAACACAATGAAGAACACTTGAAGGTAACACGCTTTACTAAAACCTCACCATAGTTGCCTCTTTTGGAATACTAATGCAATGTCCTTGAGAATTATCCAAGGCTGTGACAGTTGTGACAAGACATATTAAGGCTGCTTAAGAAGGCATTTATGAGCTTTGTTCTTCCAGTGCATTATTCATAGAGGCAAATGGGGAATATAATACTTTTCCCTTATTTAAGATTTTTTTTTTTTTTTGTAAGGTATTAATTCAATCAAAACTCCAATGAAGCCAAGCTATAATGGCGGCTCTATAATTGTACTTACAGGATTCCCTAATTGAATGTAACATTAAAAACAAACAAGTAATAAGTACATTTTAGTGCAGCTTCTTTATTGCATTCTCAATTATACAGAGTTGTATTCATGCTGGAAAAGTCACAGGCAATATAAAAAGCCTGATTCTTCATATTAATTACGCTCTTACGGCATATAAAAACATTGTCATTGTCATTTTTATTTTAAGCAATGAAGTAATAACAGGAACAAGCTCAGCACAGTGCCAATTAGAAGCTGTACCAACCAATATACGGGCATAGTACACTCACATCCATCCATACAACTAATGCTCAGCTATACTTTGAGAAATTCTGCTATGTCGTCATTACGTCTGGGCTCCCTGAAGGCACTTTGCTAGGATTCACAAATTCAGCTCTTTTAACTGCATGCTCTAATGTCAATGTCTAGATGTTTAAAGGGATTTTAATGTGGGGACTGCCACTGTGAGTGTGTTTTTCTCTGACTACTGACTCATACAGCACATTCATACATGGAGCTGTATGGACAGGTATGTGTAAAGCCAGATGTTGCAAGGTTATTTACAGTAGGGCTCACTATATATTAAAACCACTCAATCCTGTTTCAGTGTAGGTTGATGAAATGTAATAATGTTATCATTGAGTTTGTTGCCCTTAGAGGTGGAATTTACTCCTTAGCTGCTTTTATAAGCACGTCTGCTGCACCGTGGGCAGAATACAAGCTGCCATACAAGCAGAAGCATGCATTCTGATGATGAGTTTTGCAAACCAGATTGCCCCCAGAAAGAATAAAGCTGTCTTGTAGCTTCAGGTAGCTACTCTAAGTCAATTTATGACCCATTTAAAGGGCTTGTCCAGGGAATATTTCAATTTACTTGCTCCAGGGGTTTAAGGTTGGTTCCAACCCTGGCTCACATCATCAGAACCAGGATCTGGCCCCTGAGTCACTCCACCTCCTCTCCCTTGTTCACCAGTAGTTATTAGCTACCCCCATATCACAAGTAACTAGTGGTGAAAAAGGAAATGGAGGAAAGAGGCAGAACAACCCAGGGGTCAAGAGCTGGCTCTGATCATGTGACCCAGGGTAAGAAATAGTCATGGACCCTGGGTCTTGATATATTTATAATTAAAAAAAAAAAAAAAAATCTAGAGAGAGAGAGAGAGAGAGAGAGAGAGAGAGAGAGAGAGAGAGAGAGAGAGAGAGAGAGATACACATATGCTTTGCTCCATATGTTCAAATATGTATGTCACAAAATGACCACATTTCCAAAGAGGAAAGGTAAGGAAGGACACTTATATACACTGTGTTCCAAATTATGCAAAAAGTGTTTAGGAGTGATAATGTAAGAATTTTTTTGTTTGTCAGTTAAACTCATTGATGGTGATGTGTGTCAGGGCTCTTTATATCACTGAAAGCAATTGCAGACACCTGTGCTAATTAGTTTGGCAGGTGTGTCCAATTAAAGGCAAGACTACTTAAGAAGGCTGTCCCACATTATTAAGCAGCCTACATTTTCAGCCAAAATGGGAAAGAAAAAGGATGTGTCGGCTGCTGAGAAGTAACAAATTGTGGAGTGTTTAGGTTAAGGCATGACTACAATCAACATTGCCAAGACACTTCATCGTGATCATCGCACAATCAAAAAGTATGTAGCTGATTCATAGCACACACGTGTGCGTGCTGATAAGGGAAAATTGAGGACTCTTTCCAACAGGCAATTACGTCAGGTTAAAAGAGCAGCTTCAAAAATGCCTTGTCATAGCAGCAGACAAGTTTTTGAAGCTGCTGGTGCCTCCAACGTCCCCCGAACAACAAGATGCAGGGGCCTTCAGAGGTTTGCAGCTGTGCGTAAGCCATCCTGTCGACCTCCTCTATCCACTGCACACAAGCAGAAACGGCTCCAGTGGGCCAAACAATACATGAAGACTGACTTCAAAACTGTTTTGGTTCACCGATGAGTGCCGTGCAACGCTCGATGGTCCAGATGGATGGAGTGGAGGATGGCTTGTTGATGGACACCCCATGCAAACACGGCTACGGTGCCAACAAGGAGGAGGTGGAGTAATGTTTTGGGCTGGAATCATGGGGAGAGAGATTGCCGGCCCCTTTAGGATCCCTGAAGGGGTAAAGATGAACTCCATAATGTATGTGGAGTTTCTCAAACAGCACTTCCTGCCATGGTTCAATAAGAAGAACCATGCATTCCGCAGAAAGATCATTTTCATGCATGATAATGCCCCGTCTCATGCTGCAAATAACACATCTGCATCTCTGGCTGCTATGGGCATAAAAGGGGACAAACTTATGGTGTGGCCCCCATGCTCCCCTGACCTCAACCCCATTGAGAACCTCTGGAGCATCATCAAAAGGAGTGTCTATGATGGCGGGAGGCAGTTCACATCTAAGCAACAGCTCTGGGAGGGTATTCAGTCCTCATGCAAAACAATTGAAGCAGAAACCATCCAAAAACTGACAAATTCAATGGACGAGAGAGTTCAGAAGGTTCTTTAGAACAAGGGGTCCTATGTGCAAATGTAACATCATCTCGAATAAAGTTTTGGCTTGAAAACTGTTTGATTTCAGTTTGTAATAACCTGCTAATGCTTATAATTTCACAATGACCATTTTTTTGTTCTTAATAAAAATGAAAAGGTTGCAAATTCTGCTGTGCATAATAATTTAAAACATGCATTTTGAGTGTTTATTTTTTTTTTTTTTTAAATATACTGTTATCATAGGCAGTTTGTTCAAAAACCTTTCAATTATACTCGAATAGTTGATGACTGGAAAATTACAATGACTGCAATTCATATAGGTAATTTTGGAAAATATGAGAAAATATTATTTGCATAATAATTTGGAACACAGTGTACACGGATACACTGCATAATAAAAGACTTGCCTCAAATGGGATTCCATGACTCGTTCTAGGCGTTTATAGAAAGGTCGCGAAGTAAAATATCCGCTCCAATAGTGATCATCTCTATCTGCGTATGTGAAGAAATCGCCACTTAAAACTGGGAAGAATGATGGGCTGCTGGACTCATCGATATTCGTGGTTTTTCTCAGAGCTTCAAAAAAATCTGACAGCGTGCCAAATTTTGCCTAAAAATGGTAAATGAAAACAAAGACATGGAATAGACTTTTAAAACTTTTACGTCCATTTGTTGCATTTCTGTAGCACACAGTGTGTTAATGAGATGGACAGTGATAACCACTGTCATAGCTGGCAAACAGTAAATACAGTTAAAGGGGTTGTCCACCTTCCAAAGGCTACACAAAAACTAACCAAGTCCCAAACACCCTCCAAACCCCCACAGTCAATTCCAGGATCCCCCCACAACCCCTCTATTGTGCCCTCCAGTGATGACATCACACAGTCATGTGACCACAGCAGTCATGCAGCCAGCCAGTTGCAGCAGTCACATGATGGCACGAAAATGGTCACTGCTGGGGACCAAGACAGAGAGACTTGCAGAAGACCCAGGCAGAGTGTACTACTTGGTTTGTTACTTCACAGGATTATAAAACTTTTGGCACACAATTGTTAATGGAGAAACCATGTAATTCTCACATTCAGAAACCTTTTTACAATTTATATATGGAATTTATCAGGACTGTGGAGTCGGTAGGCCAAACCACAGACTCCTGCTCAAACTCCCACTCCTTCATAAATGTCTGACAGCCATGGTCAGACAGAAGCTGTGAAGATCCTCTAATTTATTAAAATGTCAATGACTGGATTTCTACTAAAGTAAATATGTAACAAACTATACATCTATTTAATTATAAAGTAATAAAAAAAACATATACACACACACACACACACACACACACACACACATACATACACACAGAAAAAAAAAATAAAATAACTGATCTTTTTTATGTTTAAGCCAAGACAGAAGCTTTCTTCCAACTCCATCCAAAATTGGTTATCCTCCTTTCACAGATCAGTTGGGACATCATGGCTACCAGTAACATTTACATGCTGGGGGCTAGGCTGCCGATCTCTGTACAAAGGGAGTAGCGGCAGATTTTGGGTACTACAGTGGAGTCTCATTTATTGAGGCCAGTGATAGGCCGCCAGCGCTCCTATCGACATGACATCACCACTGCAGCCTCTCTGTTTACAAGCAGAAATTAAACCCATCTCACCAGAGGCCCAAAGAAGCAGATTGTACTGGCACAGGTAGATAGGAGTACAGTATTTAACACTGTACCATAGAGAGTAACTAATAGGCAGTAAATCAACACAAGCATGCTGCTAACCCAGTGTCCACCGACTGGTTGCGCTCGCCCTTAACATAAGTGTTGAACGCAAACTGAATGTACAGTACAGACCAAAAGTTTGGATACACCTGTATTTTCATGACTATAAAAATTGTAGATTCACACTGAAGGCATCAAAACTATGAATTAACACATGTGGAATTATATACTTAACAAAAAAGTGTGAAATAACTGAAAATATGTCTTATATTCTAGGTTCTTCAAAGTAGTCACCTTTTGCTTTGATTACTGCTTTGCACACTCTTGGCATTCTCTTGATGAGCTTCAAGAGGTAGTCACCTGAAATGGTTTTCACTTCACAGGGGTGCCCTGTCAGGTTTAATAAGTGGGATTTCTTGCCTTATAAATGGGGTTGGGACCATCAGTCGTGTTGTTCAGAAGTCAGGTGGATACACAGCTGATAGTCCTACTGAATGGAGTGTTAGAATTTGTAGTATGGCAAGAAAAAAAGCAGCTAAGTAAAGAAAAACGAGTGGCCATCATTACTTTAAGAAATGAAGGTCAGTCAGTCCGAAAAATTGGGAAAACTTTGAAAGTGTCCCCAAGTGCAGTGGCCAAAACCATCAAGCACTACAAAGAAACTGGCTCACATGAGCACCGCCCCAGGAAAGGAAGACCAAGAGTCACCTCTGCTGCTGAGGATAAGATCATCCGAGTCACCAGCCTCAGAAATCGCAGGTTAACAGCAGCTCAGATTAGAGACCAGGTCAATGCCACACAGAGTTCTAGCAGCAGACACATCTCTACAACAACTGTTAATAGGAGACTGTGTGCAGCAGGCCTTCATGGTAAAATACCTGCTAGGAAACCACTGCTAAGGACAGGCAACAAGCAGAAGAGACTTGTTTGGGCTAAAGAACACAAGGAATGGACATTAGACCTGTGGAAATCTGTGCTTTGGTCTGATGAGTCCAAATTTGAGATCTTTGGTTCCAACCACCGTGTCTTTGTGCGACAAAGGTGAACGAATGGACTCTACATGCCTGGTTCCCACCGTGAAGCATGGAGGAGGAGGTGTGATGGTGTGGGGGTGCTTTGCTGGTGACACTGTTGGGGATTTATTCAAAATTGAAGGAATACTGAACCAGCATGGTTACCACAGCATCTTGCAGCGGCATGCTATTCCATCCGGTTTGCGTTTAGTTGGACCATCATTTATTTTTCAACAGGACAATGAACCCAAACACACCTCCAGACTGTGTAAGGGCTATTTGACCAAGAAGGCGAGTGATGGGGTGCTACGCCAGATGACCTGGCCTCCACAGTCACCAGACCTGAACCCAATCGAGATGGTTTGGGGTGAGCTGGACGGCAGAGTGAAGGCAAAAGGGCCAACAAGTGCTAAGCATCTCTGGGAACTCCTTCAAGACTGTTGGAAAACCATTTCAGGTGACTACCTCTTGAAGCTCATCAAGAGAATGCCAAGAGTGTGCAAAGCAGTAATCAAAGCAAAAGGTGGCTACTTTGAAGAACCTAGAATATAAGACATATTTTCAGTTGTTTCACACTTTTTTGTTAAGTATATAATTCCACGTGTGTTAATTCATAGTTTTGATGCCTCCAGTGTGCATCTACAATTTTTAGTCATGAAAATACAGAAAACTCTTGGAATGAGAAGGTGTGTCCAAACTTTTGGTCTGTACTGTATTTTCCTCAAGTTATGGTGACCTAGGGAAAGGCACTGAAAGTGGAAGATACTGTAACTTGAAGGGACCTGTAAACTGTGTTGCTCATCTTCAAACCGCATACTGTATAATCTGCATTACAATGCAGGATTCAATCTGCTAGATTTATTTTTTTTTTCCCAAATCAGGAATCTATTTGGAAACTTTCAAGATCACTCTTAGATCCCAAGTATAATTGGAAAGATTGAAAAATCCAAAATAATAAATTTACAAAAGAATACATAAAACCATCATATAAATATACAATAGATATAGCCTGAAAGGTTTCCTATAGCTTCCTTACTCATTTCAATCTGCACTGAATGGCAGCACAAGAGGTTTATAAAAAAAAAAAAAAAAAAAAAAAGATTATATATGTGAATAAAAAATAAAAATGGTCTTTGCATTGGAATCAAATTAGTACCTCGCTGTAAGTGAAACCAAATGAAACACTGCACAGAAGACTTATGATGTATAAAATGATAACTGTGAGCACCAGATTCTGTAGGCAGGAAAAAAAAAAAAAAAGATTGACAAGACTTGCGGGAGTTCGATTTTAAAACAAAAACGGGTTATGTTAGTGCAGCAGTCGCTGGAGCAGGAGAAATATATTCTCAATCTACTTCTACCCAAGCATGAAGACACACTGGGTGCTATTAAAATTAAAGGGAAAATTGGCATCAGCCCGTGTGGAAATCAAGGATTAGAAACTGAAATTCTAAAACCTACCTTAACATGGAGCTCAGGGTGAGAGTTCATGTAGTCAAACAGCTTTTGATAGTTCTGGTATTGCTGATCCCACTCGGAGCTGTCACTGTAGCGAAAATCATCACCCAGTGGGACTAAGAGCACTTTAGTGCGGAAGAGCTTTGACTTCTTTCTGTACTGATCTAAAAGCATCCAGGCTCTGCAACAAAATCCAGTACAAATATAGATAAAGACTGGGGAATATGGCAAACAAAAGAAAGATAAGTCTGGCTGTAAGTATAGTTCATCTAAATATGTACCTATATATTATATAAAAAAAAAAAAATCCATATACAACATAAACAGCAATACCTATGTTCTACATTGCCTTCATGAATAGGCTCAGGGGGCACTCTCCATGGACAGCTGACTCTACCTCCAGGAAGACGCTTAAAATCAAACTGACAGCAGATCTTTGGATCTGGACCGCATGTATGAGGAACATCATAGCTGTAGAAAGGCATCATGTGGCACAAAATATCGGTGCTACTTCCTAAATCTATAGATAAAACAAATGAATGAATAAGAACAATGTAACAGTATTCTAGAATGATAAATACTTTCACAAACAATAGCAGAACTCATATGAAACACATCGCCAACACCTGATTTGCATCCGAGGGGCACCTGTTTTCAGTTTTGAGTCTACTGAGGGATCATGAATTGATTTTCATGCAGCTGTATGACGGCAGTTAAAAAAAAATGTCCGCCACATGACCATGAAAGTTTGTGTGAATACAGCTTATAGGGAGTCTTTCGTCTTCCCCCCTTTACAAAAACATTCAACTTCTACCACCACATTACACTGATAAACATAGCTTTATTAGGCATGCTACTTTTGTAGATTTGGAGAAAGACTTTGAAGTTTTAGGGGGTGTTCACACTACCGTTGTTTGTGTCCATTGTTATCATCCTTTAGAAAATGTCAGCAACAGTCAAATTGATCCTTCAAAAACCCCATCCATTACAAAAGTATTTTTAGTGTTTGTGCCCGTTTTTGCCAAATCAGCCATAGGCAAATTATTTTGTACCTATGTGTCTGAGTGGCAAAAGCAGTGCTCCAGAGAGCTGAGGGCCCAACTCCAGGGCCCAAACTGCTTAATTTACATAATATTTCACAGTTTTTCAACAAATGTACATAACATACAGGACACAATAAAAGTATGCTGTTTATCACTGTAATGTGCTCTGTAATATGGTGGTGATGGCAGCTGAATATGTTTGGGGGAAGTGGCAGACTCTCTGTAAAAGAATACTATATTGTATTAGAAAAGCTGCCGAAGGTGAACCTGCAGTTCACAAATAGACTGGAAACCACTGCAGAATAGCAATCCTTGAAGCATTCCAGTTTACACATTGAAAACTAGAGCACAAAAGAGGTTGAAGTCTCCCATCTACTGCAGTTCACATGCTGACTTTGCTGTGTAGACTTGGGCCGAGTCTGCAGGAAGCAGTGGAATTAAAAACAGCTATACACTACTAATGGTGGAGACCTAGATAAGGTAGGACATGATACTATGCACAGAGATAAAACAATGTATTCATCTCTTTGTCACTCTTGTATTTGTTGCTGTATGACCCCTTCCTCCACTTTCTGAAGAGTGTCTCAGTCTATTAACATTTGACAGTTAACTCCCATGTATTGGAGCTGCCAAAAAAAGAGTGCACACCCTGCCATACATTTCTTTGGCAGCTGCAGTACATGGGAATTAATTGTAAAACAGCACGTACACACCCTACTACACTGTCTATACAGACGATGCTGGGGGAAAGTGTGCATGACATACTCCTGTTATTACCAATCCCTGACTTCATCTCTTTAGAAGCAGAATTAATAATGGTGTAATAGAGTAAGGCATTTCACAGAGCATTGGATATCCCCACAGATGACCTATCGTCTAGAGAGAGTGTCTTCAATAGAGTACAAAAGTGCATTGCCTGAATATGTGAGAGCTTCACAGACGTCAATGTGGAGCCCAACAGCAAAGTTCAAAGAAACAAATCTCCAAGATATGAGCCCACATTATATTACCTGCAAAAATTATAGAGCTCTATGGAGAAGTAAGGGGTGGAGTAGGATTCTACCAGCTAGTTAATTGATTTACTGCCTCATGCTTTGCACTTTTAGCCATATTTCTTTAATGAGATATATTACATGTTTCATAATTAACCTGTACTATTCATTTATGAAAAGTCGTTTATAACTGGAGGTACACTAAGTGTTGAAATTCCAGAAGTACTGTATGTCCTCTACTGGCTGCACCGGACGTAAGTTATGGGGCCTAAGGAATCAATGGAGCTTTAAAAGGAAATCTGTCACCTCAAAAATGTTGTGTAATCTGCAGGCAGTATGATGTAGAGTATGAAGAGCTTAGAAGATTGATGTATAGTTTTATTGGAAAAAAATTCTTTATAACTTGGCAACAATCCATTTATTTCTCTGCTTCTATGCTCAGAAGGAGGAATTGAGTCCAGTGGGCGGTTCTACCAGCAATTACTAGCTATCTCTGTATGGACAGTTACTATTAGTACCACCCACTGGACTTAATTGCTCCTTCTAACAGTGACTGTGCATACAGAGATCGCTGGGAATTGTTGGTAGAAACGCCCACTGGACTCAATTCCTCCTAAGCATAAAAATAAATGAATAAATGACAAGTTATACTGAATCTTTCCCACAAAACTATATAAAAATCAACCTGCTCAACTCTTCCTGCTCTATAACATGCTGATTGTAGATTACACAGCATTTTTATGGCGACAGGTTCCCTTTAAAGGCCATGTACAAATTCTGGCTGCCCATGGCTCACCTGCAGCCCTCCTCTGGCCTCTGCTGAAAGATATTTTAAAGCTGCTATATGGACAGATCAAAGCTTTCATTAATCATCCTAGCAAGAATATTTAGAATAGTAGCAAGAGAAGGTCTGGAGAAGCTGTCATGGGACAGCCAGTCTGCCGGATTAGCAAACAAGACTGTACAACTTGTATTGTAGTGCTTACACACACAGCTGAAAAAGGCAAACAAAGCAAACTTTTTAACCAAAACCAATTACTAAATATTAAATTATTTCAATGAATTTGCATCCATGTCATTGGCTAAAGAATACTGTCACTACCTGTATCCAATCAGCATTGCTGATACTTGAATAACTACAATTCAGCAGTTCATTGTGTGGCATATAAATTGGGGGCCTGGTATGTAAAAAGTGGATTACCCTAAAATAATCACTCAATTATAATTGAGGTAAAATATTCAATCATGATTTCAGTCATAATCACCAGTCCTAGATCAACATACATGCAGTTCAATAAATTATGCATGCAAAGGCATACATGGCTATTAGACTACATGCAGTACCACCAAACTGAGCTTTTGTGTTCTGCTGCTAGCTGAACATTCGTTCTGTCTATGGCTATTCCTCTAGACCCTTTCATATGCATGAACTCTCAGCCTAGCTTTTGTGTATTCTTAATGGGGGAAGAGGGAAAAATGCCACAAATGGACATCTCTGGCGACTTATCTTGCTCAAGAACAAAAGGATGTAAAAAATTCTTCAATGGACATGTTCCATCATGGAAAGTACCCTTATACACCCTAAATCAGGGGTCCCCAACCAGCAGTCCGCAGACCGGGATCGGGCCATTGGGGGTATTTTGCCGGTCCGCGGGCTGGCCTTGGTAAAGGCGGCTCCCGGCACATTATATATGGGATGGGGGGGGGGGGCGGCGATCTGGCCACAGTGTTGTGGCTCCTAGCATAGCTAATGGCAGGGACCTGGTCTACAGTGCTGTACACCAAGATCCTGCACCTTTAGCTATGCTAGGAGCCACAACACTGTGGCCAGATCGGTGACCTGTCTCGCCTAAAGCGCTGTAAAGTGAATAACCCCCACCCCCATATGACTGCGGCGAAGAAAAGGTTGGGGACCGCTGCCCTAGATGATCAGTTGGTCTCATCAACATTAGTCTAAAAGTGTATGACCAACTTAACATGGAAAAAGACAATTGCCGCTTGTCTGAGGAAGCCCTTAAAGTGTACCTCCAGTACAACTTTGCATATGAATATAAAATACTTTGAAGAAATCAGGCGATACCTTTTAGAGGCTAACTGAGTATATTTATAAGTGCAAGCTTTCAGGGGTACCGGCCCCCTCCAAAGACAGGGGGGGTAAAAAAAAAGAAAAAAAAAAAAGTTTTTTAAAAACGGGGTTTTAAAAGCATTTTAGAGTCCTTAAAAAAATTGCAATCTAAGTAGAGAAGTTATTTACAACAGGTCAAAAAAAACAGTCTGGAAACTTGTGGTGCATGACGGAGGGATCAGTAATTCTTGCTGTTATCTGTTTGCTATCAGGAGGTGATTTGTGACCCTCACAGGTCACACATAGTGTGATTTGAAGCTGGCATGAATATTGAGTTCAGTTCATGGTTCAAACACAGTGTGACATGAAGCTGGCATGAATATTAAGTCCAAATTGCAGAGTTTGAAATTTTTGCATAAATTTATACTCCATTTCTTTTCTTTTCTCCTGTGTCTTAAAATGTCCCATTAAAACCACAACCCGCAAATCTTCAATAGAGTGGTTTTCTCCGGAGAAATGTGCGGCCACTGGGAGATCGGTTCTGCTGTTATTAATGGTGGATCTGTGTGAGTTCATTCGTTGACTGAGTCTCTGCCCTGTTTCCCCCACATAGAGGCCTGTGGTGGGACATTGCACACACATTATGAGGTACACCACATTGGAGGACCTGCAGGAAAATGTCCCCCTAATTCTGTGCACCTGTTGTGACTGTGGGATAGGTACACTGTCAGCGGTGTGGATGTGCTTGCAGGTCATGCACCTTTTATGTAGGCAAGATGAGGTGCCATTTTCAGTTGGGGCCTTCAGGGCACTCCGGACGATAATGCGCCTCAGGTTTGGTGGTTGTCGAAAGGAGAGGAGAGGGGGGACTGGAAATATGTCCTTGAGTCTGTTGTCCCTATGTAGTACAGGTTGGAGCTCCTTGGCAATCCTTCGTAGGATCTCCAGCTGTGGGTTGTAGGTGACAACTAGGGGCACTCGGGCTTCTTTCTGGGTCTCTCTATATGTGAGCAGACTGTCTCTGTTAATGGCTGCTGCTTTGTTTAATTGGTTGTCTGTCACTTTTGGTTTGTATCCCAATCTGAGAAATTTCAACCTCAGATCCAGGAGGTGCTTGTCCAGGTCTGTTTTGTCGGAGCAAATACGATTGGAGGTTGAAATTTCTCAGATTGGGATACAAACCAAAAGTGACAGACAACCAATTAAACAAAGCAGCAGCCATTAACAGAGACAGTCTGCTCACATATAGAGAGACCCAGAAAGAAGCCCGAGTGCCCCTAGTTGTCACCTACAACCCACAGCTGGAGATCCTACGAAGGATTGCCAAGGAGCTCCAACCTGTACTACATAGGGACAACAGACTCAAGGACATATTTCCAGTCCCCCCTCTCCTCTCCTTTCGACAACCACCAAACCTGAGGCGCATTATCGTCCGGAGTGCCCTGAAGGCCCCAACTGAAAATGGCACCTCACCTTGCCTACATAAAAGGTGCATGACCTGCAAGCACATCCACACCGCTGACAGTGTACCTATCCCACAGTCACAACAGGTGCACAGAATTAGGGGGACATTTTCCTGCAGGTCTTCCAATGTGGTGTACCTCATAATGTGTGTGCAATGTCCCACCACAGGCCTCTATGTGGGGGAAACAGGGCAGAGACTCAGTCAACGAATGAACTCACACAGATCCACCATTAATAACAGCAGAACCGATCTCCCAGTGGCCGCACATTTCTCCGGAGAAAACCACTCTATTGAAGATTTGCGGGTTGTGGTTTTAATGGGACATTTTAAGACACAGGAGAAAAGAAAAGAAATGGAGTATAAATTTATGCAAAAATTTCAAACTCTGCAATTTGGACTTAATATTCATGCCAGCTTCATGTCACACTATGTTTGAACCATGAACCGAACTCAATATTCATGCCAGCTTCAAATCACACTATGTGTGACCTGTGAGGGTCACAAATCACCTCCTGATAGCAAACAGATAACAGCAAGAATTACTGATCCCTCTGTCACGCACCACAAGTTTCCAGACTGTTTTTTTTGACCTGTTGTAAATAACTTCTCTACTTAGATTGCAATTTTTTTAAGGACTCTAAAATGCTTTGAAAACCATGTGTATAAAAATCTGTTAATTTTCAGTTCTTGTATCACACCATGTCTGATGAAGGGAGCGAGTACTCTTGAAAGCTTACTTATAAATATACTCAGTTAGCCTCTAAAAGGTATCGCCTGATTTCTTCACTCTTCCACTACTTTCAATGGCTAACACGGTACAACATTATACTACTATAAAATACTTTGTTATATTAAGGAGATCTGTTAGCTTCTCCACTTATTAGGCTGTACTAGTCTACCTTCGCATGCATATTCAATCTGTATTCAGCCTCAGATACAGAGTTCTATTGAAAAGAGAGGAGGAGGAGGCCGCTTCCAGATAAGTAGGTGATTTATTGCCCCATTCTATGCACTAGTAGTACCTTATCTACAACCTAGCAATGTTAAAAGAGCTCAGAGTAGCAGAGAATAACAGCAGCATTTATTTCACTGTCTTTTCTAGCAGCATATTACTCCCCCATTCCCTCTTTATAGACGAATATGTAGATTAATAAGTAACTGTCTGAAAGGTGGAGAAGAAAACATATTTCTGTAATAAAGATATATTACAAAGTTTCTTATTTTCCCCCGATTCATGAAAATTTGTTTATAAAATTGGAGGAACACTTTCCAAGCATTCCAATAACACACTATTGTCCGTAATACTCTGTATAGGCAGAAGAAGAAAAGTGACCACAGGAATCAAGCTGTAATGTTGAAATAATTTGGGTAATATTACTCTGACCCTTAAATTGAAAATGTCTGAACGGTTTATTATAAAGCTGTTGCAGAAACATTTCTAGATACATTGGGAATAAATGTGTAATTGAATATGGAGTTAGCTATAATAATACACAGCAAAATCGATTTACTCAAGGCTGTTTGGGCTACTACATAGGGGTTTCACATAAAAGCTATAGCAACTAATCCTTTTAGGGGCAAAGGACAATAAAACAAGGTTGTTGTCACAAGAGTCAGAAGGTCCCTGCACACCTCAAACACTTCTGACCCTGAACCCTTCATCTGCAAAAGCTGAACTTTTCACAGCTTTTTCTGCTGGCTGAAAGTCATGAACAAATATTGTCTTCAGCATAGATCAATAAGATATTAAAAGCGTATTTATCCAGTCTGTGCACTTAGGAAATCAGCAGCCTGAATGTTCATTAAAGCCTGTAGGACTGAGCCGTTCAATGTCTCTATATAGCAGAAAGCAGTAACATCACACGGATTCATCTGCAGGCAGACTAACTTAGCTTTTTTCTAAATTAGGATTTGACAATAATCCATTAGGAAAGGCCTGTATTACTGCATATCACGCTCCTCCATGATGAACAGTTAGCATTCCAAAAAGTCCTGCCAAAATCTCATTGCCGACACACACAAGAGATCAAGTTTGGAGACAAATATTTCATCACATGAGAAAAACAAGCATTTGCCTTCAGACACGTCAGTTTTTGATTTTCTTTCTGATCGCAAATGTGGTAAGGGGCGCAGCATCTTCCTTGCCAGCAGACTATTATACAGCCATATACACAGTGGGGAAGATTTACTAAGCAAAACGTGCCAGAATTCTGTCATAACTTGCTCCAAAAAAACTGTCTAACGCACTGTTCGTCACATGTATCAAGTGTTTACGACAATTTTTAGGCAACTATACAAAAAGGAGGCGTGATGTAAAAAGGGGTAGGACTGTAGATGTGATACCGTGCACCAAAAATGCACAAAAATGAAGTGGTGTAATGTTCGACTGGACAGTCCACCATTACACTAGGTTCAGACACACAAATCTGGTGCAATGTTTTGTCATTGATGGGATGTTAACATAAGGCCAAGTTCAGACTTCCATTTGTAAAGTCCGTTGCTCTCATCCGTCATAGGATGAGTGTACCAGACAGAAACAGTGCTGAAATTACAGATGCAGTCACTCCACTATAAAGGAAGGAAGAAAAAAAAACTGTCTGCATCTGTCATTCCAGCGCCATTTGATGGATGAGAGCAATCAGAAATCTGAATTTAGCCTAACTGTATGATACTAGAAAGAAATAGCACACTCTAATTTGTGGGCAGCATCTGGTATTGGAGCTCAGCCCCATTTACTTGAACAGCATTAGGCTGCAGTACCTAACCCAGCCAATGGATCAGAGTTTAGCTAAGGGCTTGCCCACTACAGCATTAGTTGCCAAACTTTCTGAAAGCAGGACACCCTTTTGGGGCAAAACTTTCATTTGGACCCACCCCACTGCTGTACTTGGTCCCATTTGAAAGATAAAAAAAAAGTCAGCTATATTCAGCCTCTAATCTGCTTTTCATCTGTATACTTCAACTGTTGTTCTCCTTCACACACAGCTGCTATCTCTACGTCCCCACACACAGTTCTTCTACCTCTATGTTCTTCCCCAAAAACAGCTCTGATACCTCCAATTTTCTACCCACAACTCTGCTAGTTCTTCCCTACATACAGCCTTCTATCCTCCATGTTCCCTTCACCACTCACTTCTGCAGCTTTTATGTCCCCTCTACACAGCTCTACTACCTTCACATTCTCCCCTACCCCACTCAGCACTGCTACCTCCACCTCGGTGGATTGGTGAGGTAAATATTACTTCTTTTACTTTTTTAAACCCACTTTGAGCCCTTTTAGGTAACAATTTTCCTTGATGAACAATTCCTTTATTACTGAGGGAATAGTAAGACAAGTAAATCATTACTAGATTAAAGAACCATGAAAACATTTTTGAGCATATGCAAGCATAGTACCAAAAATGTAGCCCTGAAATAACTATGCATATATCATAAGCAGTCAAAGAGCACTGAGCAGCCATAGTAAGAGGCCTTCACTTACCCCAGTTTTGTCTCCAAAAGAATTCTAATGACTTTTTTGATGAAAAATGTTTCTTTATTGAATAGTGAATACGTTGGATAAGCATGCTAGACATCCCCGAGCGTTTCAGGAGGTACGCCATTGTTGGCGAATGTCCAAAAGGATCTACAGCCCATGCAGATTTTGGTTTCACACCTGAATAAACAATTGAAAATGTCATAGGAAACATTTGTGAGACAAAGTAAAATTTTAAGCTTAACATTTGAAGTACCGGCGCCCACCATCTGGGCATCGGGAACTGTGGTTTTTACCGCATTATTTTTGTTATTTTTGTGTTCTTCTCTCTGTGTGTTCACAGAGACTCCCCTGATGAACCTGCAGTAATGACTATCCACTAGGGGAAACATGTTGGAAGTTCGGAGAGAGAGAGTTTATGGGTAGGAAGAGAGAGGTCTGTTTGTATCATCTGGGCGTTGTTCCAAAGATCCTGTATATCCATGGACTCCTTTCTGCTAATAGAGGCGGTCTACTTAGAATTGGGAGAGTTATAATTTTACTCTCAATTCCACTCTATTTACTACCTCACTTGTCTATATAACAAGAACACTGTAGCCGGTAGCGCTACATCTGAACATACCGCGGGTTTTTGTATTTTCTTGCGGCTATTTAACCACCAGTACTGGATTCCATTGGGCAGGACATAAGATATTTATCTGTCTTGACCCTTTACATATGTTTGGAATCACGAAGGAGTGGTAGTCTATGTTGAGGTCTAGTAATACAAAGACATGGCTATAGGTCTGAGGTTTTAATTATCACAATAAAAGTTGAGTTTTATCTTTTCTTTATTCTATTTATCTTGCCCATTTTTGTTTCCCCTTATTTGTAATTACATATTATCATCAATGATTGACCATGTGGCCTCCAAAAAGTGGTCAGAATCATAAAATGTCCAGAGCTTGCCATGAGAGATTCTGAGCTCTGACATTCAGAGGCAGCAGCCTCAGAACTCTGAATGACTCCCACTTGCCTGCTCCTCCCTGACACCACCCACTTGACAGTAGAGAGCCTAGTTAGCATATCTAACAGCATTGACTGATCAGGAATGATGAGGGCTACAGGAAAACATCCCAACTGTGCCAGAATTGAAGGAGCAACACTTAAAGGATGTAGGGAGGAGGACTTAGTGAAGTTGGTGGAAAGATTCCCTTTAATTGATCATAAAATAAAGCCAAAATAAAGGTTCTATTAGAGGTTTGCCTCCCTGTTGAAGAATTACAGGTAGCAACAGCAGAGAAAAAAACAAATGAAAAAATAAGAGAAAGTGGCCAAGACAAAAAAAAAAAAAAAAAATTCAGTTGACTATATAGTGAATATCAATCAAAAGCGTCATTTTATTATTCTGACCACCATGTAACTACCAGTGTAAGAACAAAAGACCTATCCAGTCACAACAACAAATCACACATACAGCAGAATCTCTGTCCTTTACAAGGAAAGCTGCTATGCTGGAATATTACTGAAGTGTGGCTGAAAAATACAGCAACCAGTCAGAACGGTTTCTTAAATGTATAGTATACTTGAGATGTCTATAAATTGATAGCTTACTAAAGCCTTGTGCCTGCAGCTTGCTATACAGATATAAGATGCTAGGACACAAACCGCAGCCCCTTACCATTTTATGATATATAAATACAATTTTCATTTTAGGTTTCTTCAGGTCATATAAATAGCAAAAGTGTATCTTACCAAGATTTTTCTCCAGCCATTGGTGTCCTTCTATTAACTGGTCTATTAAAGAAAAATAGTGCGCGGAGGCTTCATCCGACATAACCCATCCACCCGTAACAACCTCAAACTGCTTCTGCTCAATTAACCTGAGAATTAGATAAAACAACAAAGTTAGCCCTGAAAGCAGCATGAAGCATAACAAGGCCTTTAACAAATACATAGGCACCATCTAGTACAATTCCAAGGCCATTGCTAATGGCGAAATCTATTCAGCTACTTAATACAGCTATACATTTCCATTTGTTCACATTGTTGCTTCATAATAGCAAAGTTATGCCAAACTTGTCTTATAATGATAACTCCTGATCATTGCTAAAGCTGAACATGCACATCATGTGTATCATAGGAAAGGGGGTGGGGGACATTTCCTAGTGCCAAGCAGCTCAGGAGAAAGCATCTAATACTAACATTCGGACACCACGAGGGTGAGCTCACTGCACATGGATTTCATATTGTGTTCAATGGGAGTTGTATAAAACCGTATGTAGTGAGTTCCCACTGGTGTTGGCTGCAAGCAGAGAATTTTTAGTCACCATTTTGGATTGCTGTGTGAAGACAAGCCATAGACATAGTTACAGAAATAATATACAGTCATGGCCAAAAGTTTTGAGAATGATACAAATATTAATTTTTACAAAGTCTACTGCTTCAGTTTTTCTAATGGCAATTTGCATATACTCCAGAATGTTATAAAGAGTGATCAGCTTAACAGCAATTACTTGCAAAGTCAATATTTGCCTAGAAAATGAACTTTATCCCCCAAAACACATTTCAACATCATTGCAGCCCTGCCTTAAAAGGACCACCTAACATCGTTTCAGTGATTGCTCCATTAACACAGGTGTGGGTGTTGATGAGGACAGGGCTGGAGATCAATCTGTCATGATTAAGTAAGAATGACACCACTGGACACTTTAAAAGGAGGCTGGTGCTTGCCATCATTGTTTCTCTTCTGTTAACCATGGTTATCTCTAAAGAAACACGTGCAGTTATCATTGCACTGCACAAAAATGGCCTAACTGGGAAGAGTATTGCAGCTAGAAAGATTGCACCTCAGTCAACAATCTATCGCATCATCAAGAACTTCAAGGAGAGAGGTTCCATTGGTGCCAAAAAGGCTCCAGGGCGCCCAAGAAAGACCAGCAAGCGGCAGGACCGTCTCTTAAAAGTGTTTCAGCTGTGGGATCGGGCTACCAGCAGTGCAGAGCTTGCTGAGGAATGGCAGCAGGCAGGTGTGAGTGCATCTGCACACACTGTGAGGCGGAGACTCTTGGAGCAAGGCCTGGTCTCAAGGAGGGCAGCAAAGAAGCCACTTCTCTCCAGAAAAAACATCAGGGACAGACTGATATTCTGCAAAAGGTACAGGGAGTGGACTGCTGAGGACTGGGGTAAAGTAATTTTCTCTGATGAATCCCCTTTTCGATTGTTTGGAACATCTGGAAAACAGCTTATTCGGAGAAGAAGAGGTGAACGCTACCACCAGTCTTGTCTCATGCCAACTGTAAAGCATCCTGAAACCATTCATGTGTGGGGTTGCTTCTCAGCCAAGGGAATCG
Source organism: Leptodactylus fallax (assembly GCA_947044405.1). Classification (NCBI taxonomy): domain Eukaryota; kingdom Metazoa; phylum Chordata; class Amphibia; order Anura; family Leptodactylidae; genus Leptodactylus; species Leptodactylus fallax. The sequence continues at coordinate 226,923 of CAMRHE010000008.1, forward strand.
GCTCTCTCACAGTCTTGCCTAAAAACACAGCCATGAATAAAGAATGGTACCAGAATGTCCTCCAAAAGCAACTTCTCCCAACCGTCCAAGAGCAGTTTGGCGCTCAACAATGCCTTTTCCAGCATGATGGAGCACCTTGCCATAAAGCAAAGGTGATAACTATATGGCTCAGGGAACAAAACATAGAGATTTTGGGTCCATGGCCTGGAAACTCCCCAGATCTTAATCCCATTGAGAACTTGTGGTCAATCATCAAGAGACGGGTGGACAAACAAAAACCAACAAATTCAGACAAAATTAAAGCATTGATTCTGCAAGAATGGACTGCTATCAGTCAGGATTTGGTCCAGAAGTTGATTGAGAACATGCCAGGGAGAATTGCAGAGGTCCTGAAGAGGAAGGGTCAACACTGCAAATATTGACTTGCTGCATTAACTCATTCTAACTGTCAATATAAGCTTCTGTTACTCATAATATGAATGCAATTATATTTCTGTATGTGATAAAAACATCTGACAAACACACATAAAAACCAGAGGGCAGCAGATCATGTGAAAATATAATATTTGCATAATTCTCAAAACTTTTGACCATGACTGTAGTTACAGTATATGTTATCATCTGATCGAAGCATTATCCACTAAATCACACCTGGTCAGATACCTGGTCCGACTCTGGACTCCTTCATAAATCACAGAGGGCATGTTCACACGACCATTATCACAGTCCGTTGCTGTCACCCCGTCATAGGATGACAGCTATGGACATTAAATGCTAGTAGAGTAACTGATACAGGCAGAGGACAACCAGTCTGTCTGTCCCCATTGACTACAATGTAAAAAACATGATTGACTGTCTTCCATCATGTTTGTTTATTTTTGTAACAAAAGGAAAAGTTCTACACACTGGATTTTTTTCTTCTGTCAGAAAAGTAAAAAACATAATGAAAGTAAGCTTTCATTCATTTTTTTTTTGACAAACATTTTTATTTTAAAAAGGAGTCAGAATCAGTAACTTTTTTTTCCACTCAAAATTGGCCCTAACTCCAACTCCACAGCCCTGCTTGCAGGAATACACTGTAAGATATTATCAAGGTTGTCAAATTCCCTATCCCGCTCAACACAATGGAAAAGACTATTCAGATTGTCACTGGCTGAGGCGGATTACCGCTGTGACCAGTGATCGGCTGGGCACTCATTTCCTTTGGGTAGAAACAAAGAAGGAAAATAGAAACCAAAATGGGAAAGTCTAACGATTGATGAGGCCATGCTGACCCTTGAATAAAGACAAAATAAACCCACTATCAGCTGGACAACACCTTTAATTCATAACCCCGCCATCATGAGTATGATCATCATCACCACCAGTATCCTTAGTATCTGTTAATAGGCGCCAATTCCAGCATCTCCAGGATTTTTTTTTTCTAGCCCCTACTGTTCCCAAGCAAGTGTCGTTAGTTTTGGTGCCTGATATGCTATTTAGGCTCTGTAGTGTTAGGAGGGCGCTGTCAGGCAAGAGCAGATGAGGGGTGCGATTTTGAGTTCCAATCAATCAGAGGCAGCCAGTGTCAGAGCTCAGAATCGCACCCCTTGTCTGCTGCTGCCTGACCCAGCCCACGTGTCAATATGGAGCCTAAATAGCATATCAGGCACCAAAACTAACAGAACTTATTGCTCAGGAATAATGGGGCTTAAGAAAAATTTACAACTATGCTGGAATCAGTGAAGCAACATCTATTAAATGATGCAAAAAGCTGGGCTTGACAGAGGTGGTGAGAGGTCCTCTTTAAGGTCTATGACCCATCAAAGATACTTACAAATATCAACCATTGAAAGTCTCAAGCCCACTAGGAGTATGACAAAAATACTTTCACTAACCCTTAGCACCCTGTGTAAAATTAAGTGATTTCACACACACACACACACACACACACACACACACACACACACACACACACGTGGAAAACTCACTTTGAAAAGGGGTTGTGCCACTATTGGCATGTTTGCCCTATTTACATGATACATGTCAGATTACAAGGGGTCCTAGAAATAGGAAGAACAGAGGCCCAAAAGTTTCCCTAATTGATAGTAAATGAAGAGGTGGTGTAAATGTATTACCAGTGCTATACTCACTACCATGGTGTTGTGGGTGATTGCATTCCAGGTAGCCCCACAGAAGTACATGGAACTCTGGCTATACAAGTGCACCACTGCTCCATTTCAGCCCCAATCTTCTGAACAGCCCCAATCTCCTGAATGTTGGTGGTCACGGAGGTCAGATTCCCCTATCCCCTCCCATCACAAATTTAAGGGCAAATAAGATGGATATTGTCCTAAGATCGCACAAACCGTTTAACAACTGGCTTCTATCAAGCAATTTTATCTGGAAAGTCTTATTTAGCCTTCTGAAATGCTGCAACTCGGATAGATTTGTTCCTGTAGAAATTTAATGGACCTGATAAAAATGTTGAAGGAAGAGTAAATGCTCTCTCCACTGTTTAATTTAATGAAATCCCATAGGCATTGTCAACATAATGTTTGTTTTTACAGAAGTAAGCGCATACCATAGGTCTGGAAAATAATTAACTTAAAATAAATATTTGGGTTTTTATTGGGTCATCCACTGTTACAATCCATTAACTTGTTTGGCACAGAAAAAACGTTTCTCTTTTTTTTCTGTCTACGACGTGCAATTAGAACGGCAGAAAATCTGGGACAGTCACCGAGATGACTAAATAAATCCGGCAATTATCTTGTCAATTGTTTCCAGCAGAAATTTGTTATCAAAAATTATAGGTCAGCTAAGTAACCCTGCGAAATACAGTACAAGCAGCATGGCTCCGGAATTAACAAAAAAACAACATAATTGCGTATTGACTTTTGACAGTTTTAACAGTTTTTGTTTATTTCACAAAGTTAGTAAAATTAATTTAAAACCGAAATCTTTAGACCCCACCACTGGTGACCCATAATCATAGCATCATAGTCATCTATGATACTGGGAGTTTGGGTCAATAGACCAGTAGTCAAACCAGGTAACTCAGCCATAACAAAGGCACAAAAATACGCTGGTGTGAAAATGGTCTAATACTGTAGTTATTACAACATGGTGGATGTCAACAAACTTTACTAGGCATGTAAATAAAACTGCTTAGCTATGCTGTGATATAGATCTCTTGCCTTATACAGCTCCAGGTTTATTATTCTGTAGTGTAGGAAGAATAGGCAACAATACAAGAAATTATCCTTGAGTCATCAAAATATGTGTACAATGTAACTAATAAGGTTATTATTTCCTTGTGTGCTGGAGCTACTAGAGGTAAATATTGATGCAAAATTACAAAGTTCTGAGAATATATTAAAAAGGAGTCCACCACCACCAAAATCTCTTCTAAACTACTTATCTGATGTTGTAGCGCCGCTTAGTGACATTGAAAGAAAAAAAAAAAAAAAAAAGTATGTTGACCAAGTACAATTTTGCTGCTGAGATATTTCACTATTATTCCATATGGAAATGAGCTGTTCGGTGCACTTAGGACAGGGACATACATTTTCTTTTCTGGTCAACAACCAGTGCCCCAGAAAAAGTGACCCATGGACAGCAATTTTCAGGCACCACAAAAGTCGATGACGTTCTAGCATCATCTTAATGTACATTAAAGTGTTTGTCTGGGCAAAAATGTTATTTTTTATTTTTTTTAATAGGCCAGGGGAGGAGAGAAAAATTAAACTCACCTTTCCCAGGTGTTCTGTTGCCTCCCAGTCCGTTGTTTTCTTCCTGCGGAAGTCCCCTATGCACATGATCGCTGGGGCCAATCAGCGGCCTCAGCGGAGGACACGTGACATCTACCTGACAGTGGCATCACGGGTCTCTTCCCGAGGCCGCTGATTGGCCTCACAGGTTATGTGACCGCTGAGGCCCATCAGTGGCTTCCGCAGGACATCACAGCTGGAATTTTACTTCAAGACAGTTCAGCTGCAGGACCGGACCATGTTGGAAGGACACTGGCACACCGGGGACAGGAGAGTATGATTTTTATTTTTTATTTTTTTGTTTATTTATATAGCACCATCAATTCCATGGTGCTGTACATGGTACCATGAACAGGGACACTCATCACTTGACATTGAGAACTCCATAATGATCTGTCACCCTATCTGGCAGCATGAAGTAGAACATGACAACTTAAGGGATAATCGTGCGTCATTTATTTATCAATATGACGTAATTTTTGTGAAATCAGTTTTTTCTGATGCAGCAAGAGCCACACAGTGCAAGCCAGAACTGCTCCCCTTGCCTTTGTGCTGCGGAATGACTGAATTTTCTCTATTAGTGTGCATAGGGAGAAAGCTGTCAATCAGCGAGGGTTCCTGAGCTCATGCATATCAATGCAAGACAACACTCAGCATTGGCTGCACCAAGCCTCCAGACCACACTCAGACAAGTGACAGAGAACTGGAATCAGGAGCTCAGTCTCTACTTTATATTGCCCTCAGATAAAATAGAATTAACTTGATGACTTTATCCACATTAAAGTCTAATAAAATGTCCATCAATTCATTGCCTGTGCCAATTCAATTTCACAATGCGGAGCTCTGTTTGTTCTGGTTGCATGCGCCACCACCAAAGGAATTTACAATAAAAAAAAAAAAAAAGTTACATAGGGATATCTACAGCTAGTATATCATACAATGGGAAAATAAATCTGTGGGACAGAGAATGTCTTAGTGGGGACTAAAAGTATTAGGATAATATCACAGTAAGCAAGGATAGGAGTTCACTGCTGGGTCCCCTTCCACCAATAGTTGCATGCCCAGCCTCAACCTCTAAGGAAAAGACAGCATTCAAGAAGATATATAGATCACATAGTTTTATCAAGAAATGTACAATTCAAAGTAAATACAGTCATTTTATTTGGGAAATTACGTGTCATTTCTAATGTGTTTTTATTACACTTACTTCTTAACCGCGTCTCTCTTCTGGTTATCAATTCCATCCCACCATTTGGAGAAGTAGGAGATCTCAGACCATATGAATTTTCTCTCCTTATCTTCTTGCAATTTTACAACCATGTTATTAAGAATGTGCTGTGTCTGGTCTCTGAAATAGTCATCAAAGGTTTTCAGCCAACCTGCAAGACAGATCTGAACAATCAGGAACTTGAAGGTTAACAGAGGAATATCTTCTCTGTTCTGCAGCATAATCCAACTCTACTCCGCGACACGGAGATGATGGATAGCAAATTAAAGGAGTTAAATGCTGAATAAATGGAGAGAGGACAGAATGGTCTGAACAAAAGGAAAAACGGGGAGGTAGAGCTGTGTATACAGAGCTATTACATCCAAGAAACAAGTTGTCATATTGTACATTAAGATGTGGTAAAAAAAAAAAAATAATGCAAGAAACATGACATTTTCTTTAACACATGCAGATGCTTGACACTTAAAGTGCTTGTATTTTCACAAAATGAGTAACAGGAAATATGGTGAAAATAAATACATTTTTAAAAACCCTTACGCTGCCACTGTAGTGAACCCTGCCAGCCATGTCCTCACTTGTCCTGTTGTGATAATATGCTGTACAGGAGTTTGTGACTGCTGCTGCCAGTCACTGATCTCAGCAGTCTTATAATATACCGGTGACGTAATAACAGGTAAATACAAGTTTGAAAAAGACCAATAACATTATTTATTTATTATTAATAATAATAATCAGAAATGACATTCCCAGAGTTTAGGACATTAAAAAACCTAGATACGGCTAGGTTCACACTTCCGCTATTTAGTCCACTGTTCTGATTAGTCATGGGATAAGAACTGAAAGAGTAATATGACTGCACATTCTGTATCCAGTCATAATTATATATAAGATACTATATATATGAAATATATCGCCATATACTAATACATTATGCATTCAAAAAGGAGAAATCCTATTGAGGTTTTTAGAACAACAGCAGTGCTATAGCTCAGGCTAGGTTCATACTAGCGCTCGGTTTCCGTCCTTCAGGTCTGCATTGGGAAACCCTGTCCTAAAAAAAAGCAGTTATCCGCGGAAACCATAGACTAAAATGGGGTTTGTCAGGTTTCCGACGATTTTATTTAAGTGGAAACTTGGGCGGATTCTCAAAAACGCTAGTGTGAACCTAGCATCAGATGGTAGGTTTTTTCTGCCTTCCATAGAGAGGGTCCTAAGTTTGAGACCCAGGACAGAGGTAATGATTTATAAAAAAAAAAAAAAAAAAAAAAAGGCACATAACAAAAAGTTAAATAGATGGTGAATGTGGTCTCACAGCTCCCATACCGCTCATTCACTTCTATGGGAGTTACAGAAACAGCATAAGCTCAACTTTTTCTGTAAAGTCTGATCACCACTTGCAGTCTTAATTTGACTATCAGCAGGGAGAGGTTTAGGGGGCACTGGGGTGATTTTAGAGATAGGTTCAGGTCCTAGGAAGTGGGTCCTGCATCTATTATACATTTATAACATTCTGCGGATATGCCATAAAAGCCTATGGTGGGTAAACCCCTTTAACTTGCATATCAAAAGGTAAAAAGGAATGTTCCAAAAACAGACATATCACATGGCTATGTCGTAAATGTGCAGTAGGTGACGGGAAGAATTGTCTCTTGTCCTTTTCTTACTTCATAGAACAAAGCCATGCACGGTGTGCTAAGTTGCAGTCTGAGACAGCGCTTCACCCATTGTATAATATAAGTAAAAGTGGAGTTATAAAAAGCTTTTACCATCCAAATCTATAATATAATTTTGAGTTGTGATACATTATTCCAGGTCAAGCTTACATATGTGTGATTGTTACATGCAAGGTATGATGAATCCAAATGTATTTGTAGGATTTCATGTATGTAGTGTACAACAGACTGGTAAAATACCCAGATGTAGTAAATCTAATGGCTTTAATCTTCTACAGACATGACCTATATTCAGCTTTTTGTACAAATGTCTAATTTGTGTTTTCTGTTATTTCTTTTATCTCTTGAGAATTTCTTAAGAAACCCCCTACCTCTTCTCAGTTTCTATGAAGCAAACTCTCAGCTAGGACAGTGTTTCATGTTTTCATCACGTTTCTCTGTGGGGTTATTCTCTTTTGTATGGTTTACACAGATGACTAAGCTATGCAGCAGTTTGTGGCTAGTGAGAGGACTTGCTGTTCTGGAACTCAGTACAGTGTGGCTCCGAAGTGTGATCCGTTAACATCGTTTTCAACCACTGGATATACAGTACAGACCAAAAGTTTGGACACACCTTCTCATTCCAAGAGTTTTCTGTATTTTCATGACTATAAAAATTGTAGATTCACACTGAAGGCATCAAAACTATGAATTAACATATGTGGAATTATATACTTAACAAAAAAAGTGTGAAACAACTGAAAATATGTCTTATATTCTAGGTTCTTCAAAGTAGCCACCTTTTGCTTTGATTACTGCTTTGCACACTCTTGGCATTCTCTTGATGAACTTCAAGAGGTAGTCACCTGAAATGGTTTTCACTTCACAGGTGTGCCCTGTCAGGTTTAATAAGTGGGATTTCTTGCCTTATAAATGGGGTTGGGACCATCAGTTGTGTTGTTCAGAAGTCAGGTGGATACACAGCTGATAGTCCTACTGAATGGAGTGTTAGAATTTGTATTATGGCAAGAAAAAAGCAGCTAAGTAAAGAAAAACGAGTGGCCATCATTACTTTAAGAAATGAAGGTCAGTCAGTCCGAAAAATTGGGAAAACTTTGAAAGTGTCCCCAAGTGCAGTGGCCAAAACCATCAAGCGCTACAAAGAAACTGGCTCACACGAGGACCGCCCCAGGAAAGGAAGACCAAGAGTCAGCTCTGCTGCGGAGGATAAGTTCATCCGAGTCACCAGCCTCAGAAATCGCAGGTTAACAGCAGCTCAGATTAGAGACCAGGTCAATGCCACACAGAGTTCTAGCAGCAGACACATCTCTACAACAACTGTTAAGAGGAGACTGTGTGCAGTAGGCCTTCATGGTAAAATAGCTGCTAGGAAACCACTGCTAAGGACAGGCAACAAGCAGAAGAGACTTGTTTGGGCTAAATAACACAAAGAATGGACATTAGACCTGTGGAAATCTGTGCTTTGGTCTGATGAGTCCAAATTTGAGATCTGTGGTTCCAACCACCGTGTCTTTGTGCGACGCAGAAAAGGTGAACGAATGGACTCTACATGCCTGGTTCCCACCGTGAAGCATGGAGGAGGAGGTGTGATGGTGTGGGTGTGCTTTGCTGGTGACACTGTTGGGGATTTATTCAAAATTGAAGGAATACTGAACCAGCATGGTTACCACAGCATCTTGCAGCGGCATGCTATTCCATCCGGTTTGCGTTTAGTTGGACCATCATTTATTTTTCAACAGGACAATGACCCCAAACAAACCTCCAGACTGTGTAAGGGCTATTTGACCAAGAAGGCGAGTGATGGGGTGCTACGCCAGATGACCTGGCCTCCACAGTCACCAGACCTGAACCCAATCGAGATGGTTTGGGGTGAGCTGGACCGCAGAGTGAAGGCAAAAGGGCCAACAAGTGCTAAGCATCTCTGGGAACTCCTTCAAGACTGTTGGAAGACCATTTCAGGTGACTACCTCTTGAAGCTCATCAAAAGAATGCCAAGAGTGTGCAAAGCAGTAATCAAAGCAAAAGGTGGCTACTTTGAAGAACCTAGAATATAAGACATATTTTCAGTTGTTTCACACTTTTTTGTTAAGTATATAATTCCACATGTGTTAATTCATAGTTTTGATGCCTTCAGTGTGAATCTACAATTTTTATAGTCATGGAAATACAGAAAACTCTTGGAATGAGAAGGTGTGTCCAAACTTTTGGTCTGTACTGTACATATATACTTTAGGAGAACCCACTTTTAAGGGTAACGCCACACGAAACTATAATGTTGTGTAAAAAAAAAAAAACTGTATAAACTACAAAAAGGGGAGAAAAAAAAAATTCTCTCTCCCCAGAACCATACTTAAAGTTATAGCTTAAGCCAACAGAAGTTTCACCCAATACATTGTTTTATCTTGCTTATTACTCTTTGCTAGATACAGCTTAATAAGTCTTCTCACTATTTACAGCTTGTTTGCTAGGTTTCAGGCCACGTCTGCTATCTAGCTGCAGTGTTAGGGACTGATGTTACCATCTCTATTTCCGGCCTCCGCTATTCTCTTTGTTGCGATTGATGGCGTTGCATATAGGAGATAGCCCCTATTTCAAGAATGCAACACCTGAAAATGCTGATGCTCTAAATGTGTTAGCGGTGATGGGCTAGTGGGCAGAGCCTGCCAAACTGTACCGCTAACACTCCCAGAGACAAGGCAGCACCATCTGTTGGATCTACAACACTACTGGATAACACTCCATTCTAAACTTAACCGAGAAGGAACTGAAGGGCAGGTGAAACCCCTAGATGGGAAACCCATTTAAAATGGCCACACACTTGGTTGAACACAGCTATTCCTCCCAACTATCCCCATACAAATGCACACTTGGCTGAGCAGAACATGCATGTGTTCAGAATAGGAAGAGTGGAGTAAACCACCACCACACACCTTTTCCCTAAAAACAAAAGAATTGGACATGTGCAAATCGAACAGCCTAATCCTTTACCCTGAAGGACCCATGCACATCAAATGGTTAGCAAGTTCAGCTGCCATTAAAGTGTATGGCCATTTTAGCCCCAGATAACGTTAAGTAAATAAAATATTCTGATAGATTATAAATCTATGCCTGTCCATGAACGTTCTGAACCATCTTGCATCAGAATTTTAACTTCTTGTAGCAGGCCAATGACAAAGAACTGAGAAAGTACATGGCCAAGTGGTAGGATAAATAGATGGAAGTCTTGCACCCCCAGTCCTTTATCTGCTCTATGTAAAATCACATTTAGTGTTCCATTGTTTGACAATTACAAAGCAGATGCCGAATTTAAGATAGACATTTAAAGACATGAGAGAATAGAGAACGTCTTCAGCCCGCGCTTTCAGCTTGATTATGCTATTGTGTTAGTGTAATAAAACCTAATTTACTCTTACATTTCCGTATATTACCCTGGTTGAAAAGATTAAACAGCCATGAGTTCCGCTCATTCCCAGGGCTTCCTTTTATGAGAATCATTGAATGTAAGGATTTTATTTTTGCATCTTCGGGGTTGTATAGTTTTAGTTAAACACCACTGAGCCATTTTTATCTTATTTTATTGTCGAAAGGCAAATTAATTGTTGAAAACATTGTGAACCCAATGCAGCTAGATCTAAGAGCTCAGTAGAGACTATTAAATTATTAGACAACCAGGGACACCTCCCTCCACCCCCAAACAGTGAGGGGAAACCCTGCCAGACCTTATCCTTGACATTTGACCATTAAATAACAGACAAATGACCTCTCAACTCATTTTGGTTGAGCTTGGCAAAACAACTTAAACGGGGATCAGTGACAAGCCTCCCGAAGAAAAATCTGTGCGTAAAATGCGTGTCAAGGCAACACCATGCACTGACCGTTGTGTTTAGTGGGTATGTTATGCATATTTATATTTTTCTGATAAAGGGCTGCATCATGCAAAAGTGAATGTAGAGATCGAATCTTCATGTCTTTTTCTAGGGATCATATATATAAATAATCGCTTGAGAAAGGTTCCAGATGGGACCGAAACGTCACTACTTGGAATAAAGACACTTTTTTGGAACCAGTGGAATGCTGCCATTTTTTGTCTGAACATTGGAAGTGGCGGTCTTCCTTGGATTTGCACCCAGGTTTTACTATAGACTGTGCTGCTTTGGACTTTTTCCTATTCTATATCTCTCTAATTTATAATCTATATGCATTAACTGGTAAGGCTATGTTTATATCTGTGCAGTGTCCACTGAAAATCAGCAGAGGAAAAAGACCTAAATGAAGGAGTTGTTTCCTGCAGTTTTCGGTTTTATAACAATGGACACCCAATGGATCCCATTATAGTCTGTATTAATGGTCTGCCTCCCCCTTGTTCAGGTTCCATCATAGAACCTGACCAACAGAGAAGTGCCACTAGTGTGAACCTTACTCTGATATTGTGATGAATTGTCCTTATAATATGCAGTGGTGTAAAGTGGTTATTTATGAATTATGAACTGTATATTAATTATATATGTAAGCTGTATAGTGTTAACCTATGAACTGGCAATGTTAAAGGGTAAGATTGGTATTTTGTTTTATTAACTGCTATTTTATTGAAAATTAGATTAATATACTTGAAAGTTTTTTAAGCAAGTGTTGACTCCTATGAAAATTTGTTATAGGAATTTATTGTTAATATGGAGCTACTCTAGTAATTATGTTGGGCTAGAATATTGGATTATTTATCTGGATAGAATCTGTCTCTGTACTCACTTCAAACTGAAGTCTATGGAGAGGGGAGGAAGAGCATGTCATCTGATTTATTGCTCTATTCTGTGCATTGGTAGAGCCTTATCGTGAAGATACAGCACTGTCAGAAGAGCTGCCCACTGTCACAGCAAAGGCTCTGTATAGTTATGACCATGTGATATTTCCGTTTTTCTTTTTTAATTTGCAAAAATATCTACATTTTCTTTTTTTCTGTCAAGATGGGGTGCTGAGTGTATATTAATGAGAAATAAAATGAACTTTTTTTGCTTTTAGCAAATGGCTGCAATGAAACAGTGAAAAATTTAAAAGGGGTCTGAATACTTTCCATACCCACTGTATCCTCTGTCCATAACATCAAGCATAAATTGGTGGGGATTTGACCACCGTGACCAATTCTGAGAATGGGGTCAACACAAACTACATGAGAATGCAATGATCAATAACGTGTTTGTCCCCCCTTTTCCATTCAGTATCACCGTTTGTCCACAGCACATCCAGGTTTTTTTGTGCCTCATAAAAGATGCGGACCAATTACTGGGAACAAGTGTTCCTACAAATGTTCTTTCCAGATAATTGGCCCAATCATCAGCCCATGTAATAGGGCCTTTAGAAAACAGGTACATATGGGATAATTTATAACCTCACTGTAAATTATAGGATTCTTTGAAGTCATCAAAGAGTTCCACGCAGGTCATAGAACGCCATGGTGACGGCTTATATTCTTTTAATCAATTGTAGGTACATTATTCTTTCTCATGTACAGCGCGCAACTGGTGCAAAACAGCTTTTTACAGAATAAGGTGGATCACAGCATTTATTTCTTGTCTGGAAAACCTCTTCTAATGTTCTTATTTTAGCTACTGTACGGGCGATTAGTAGCCCCACCTCTTTAGTCTGTGCATATATAGTCTGTAGTGGGTATTCCAATCACTATTTGGTGACTTTACCGTGGTAGTATTTTGGTCAGTATGTGCTATCCAAAACCAGGAGTCAAATATGCACCAAGTATAACGGAAATATCTGAACCTCTTCCATGTTTTTGGACCTTGGTCTTTGCTTGTGAATACTGATAAAATATGGAGAGCGCGAGAGAGAGAGCGAGATGCGGCCACTTGACTGATTTTACCAGCAAAGTAGAGCTCCCATTACTCTGTGCAGGGAACAGCAGCAAAGCTCTATTAAAAGGGTTATCCAGCTTCAAAACATTACCTGCAAATACATCCACAACAGTACTAAATACTCACTGCTCCCTTTACTTGGATTTATTTTACCTTTTGCTCCATGTATCACTGTTTCCATGCAGTGAATCTGTGGCCAAACTACATTTCCCATGATTCATCTGCCTGCTCTCACTCTGTGTACCCCTCCCTTCTCCACTCTCCCCTGCAATGAAATCGCAGGTAATAAATCACTCCCACATCTGAAGCCACATGCTGCTGTGATGTTTCGTTTGCAAGCTCACTCCCCTCCCCCTGTGAATAGCAAAAACAGAGTCTGAGAGCAGGTAGATGAATCATGGGATATGTAGTTTGTCCACAGATTCACTGCATGGAAACAGTGATACAAGAAGCAGTAAGTGAAAAAGCCAAGCAAATGAGCCCAAAGAATAATGAGTATTTAGCACTGCTGTGGATGTATTTGCAGGTAATATTTTGAAACTGGATAACCCTTTTAAAATGAACAGGACCGGCTACAATTCCCGACACATCTGGATGGATGGGAGGCATGCTCTGTAAAAGCTAGAAGGTGACAGTCGTAAATCAGGAATGCTGTCTTTCCATTTTCAGGACAGGTAGGAATCCCAGAGGTTGGACCCCCACCGAACATAAACTGATTGCATATCCTAGTGATATAACAGTGGAATATACCATAAAGAGGTTGTTTCACAGCAAATATCCCCACCTTAATGTCCCTATCCCATAATAATATTATGAATACAAGCCCACTTCTGTTACATTGTTAATACAGGTTGTACCTGTGTTACAGCAATGAGGAAAATAGGAAAATAAACCGCTAAGCCCTAGGGTAACCTAAAGGCTAACATAATACTATAAATGAAGGGGGGGGGGAACACCTCCCTTAAAGCCACATCATCATGTAGATATTTGTCCTATTGGCATGATAATACATCCCTACATGTCTGAGAAGGAATCAAATTAATAATGTTACTTATCTGCTGTGCTCAAGAAATAATCCAAGAGAAGGGAATTTCTAAGATTTGATTCAATTGCATCTACTTTAAGACAGTGTATACAGTACTGTATATAAATTATGCATGCAAATGACTTTGATCACTGTGAGCCGTTGGTGCTGAAATGAATCAGTACTGAACCCAACGGAAATTAATCTCTCTCTGAAACATTCATGAGAATTAGTCGACTCATAACACAACAAAATAACGTTCGTTTCTTGCTAAAATGAACTGTCTGAAATTATGTAGCAACAATGCCAGCAAAGCTTGCATTCCTCATAGCACAGCCAAGTGCCACCAGCTCTTCTTACTTCTTATATTTTCTGCCTCCTCTATGTTCTGCAGCAATGCAGATAATGCCATCACAGGTGTGTGCCAAAAATCACACTCAAAATACTATTTTACAATATTTAAAGCCAACCTTTAAAGTGCATGAGGTATTTGGAGGGATACTTTATGATGTGTCGGGTCAATGAGCTTAAAATTGAAGTGGCTGAAGACTATGATGGAAGGAAGTAACAGGCTATACTTTGGGTTACTTGAAATGCTATACAAATGAGTTGAATACACTTAAAAAAAAAACAAAAAAAAAAACACAACACACGATTAGTTCTCTTTTATGTAGAAGTGAAAAGGCAGATATAAAATCAGGAACAAAAACCAGTTACAGCACAGGAGTCACCCCCACTCATAAACACCAGTAGAATTCTTAAAAAAGCCACTGGTGAAACATAAGCGGATGGCTTGCCCAGTCTCCAGGTCACAGTAATATGCAGATTGCCATGGTTATGTTTTTTTTTTTCATGCAAGTTTTTGTACGCCACTTTATTTTCTCATTCAGCTGAATTAAGATCCACTGCACTAAGGCCACTGAAGTCTGTATAGCATATTTCCTATGCTGTAACTCTAATTTTATGGATTTTACCTGCTTATAGCTGGTATAGGTTATTTATACTTTTTTGTAATAAGCAATTGAGGTGGCATACACAACAGACAAGTACTGTAGGTTGAAGGCTGGACAACTGTTGATTTAATGAACATCTAGTGAACAAATTGTTCCGTCATCTCCGCTCCATGTGTTTTATTCCATAAAAATATGAAGGACAAGCAATCTTTCAGAGAACATTCTGGGAACTATCAGACAAAAAAAATTTTCAATCAAAGGCAATTTTCTTCAAGACTGTCACTGAACGGCAAAAATAAATTTTCACTGTTAAAATTTCACTCAACAAATAGTTGTTTAGATTGAAACTGTCCATTTTCATCCACGTTAGCCAAATGTGTATGGCCACCTTCATACAAGTTTTATTACATGTTCATTACCCTAATGTGATCAAGTAAACTGAAAATTTGCATAAAGGGTTTTGTAAAATGTAAATGGAGTTTTTCCATGAACATAACGCATAATTAAATATGTTAGACATTTTTAAAAATATAAATTATAAATTTTGCAGAGTTATAAAGATTTTCTCTAACCATCTAAGTGGTGACTTGTCTTGATCAGTTCCTAATGGATACGAACATAAATTAAGATCTGGGACTTGTCAGAAATCCAGCCCAGATTTCCGTAATGTGGCTGGGTTATCTTCTCAAGCATGTTGTGTCCTTGTCCGGTAACCCCTCCAAAATAAGGAGAGCATGGCTGATTTCCTGGACCATAGAAAGTTCCTGCATTCATAGTCAAATCCAACAGCAACCGATCAAGAGAAAAGATGGTTAGAGAAAATCTTTAAAACTAACGTTTTTAATTAGATTTGCAAAAATATTTAAACTTTTAATTGTTTACAGATGTCTATATGGTTATGTTAATGAGAAAACCCCTTTTAGTGGCATATTTCCCCTTTTCTGAAGTAAACGAATAATGCATGAATTGGTAAAATAGAATTGTAGTACAGTGGCTTGCAAAAGTATTCATACCCCTTGAATTTTTTCATATTTTGTCACCTTACAACCACAAACTTTAATGTATTTTATTGAGATTTTAAGTGATAGACCAACACAAAGTAGCAGATAATTAAGTGAAATGAAAATGATACATGGTTTTTAAAATTTTAATCAAATAAAAATCTGAAGAGTGTGATGTGCAAAAGTATACAGCCCCCTATATCAATACTTTGTAGAGCCACCTTTCACTGCAATTACAGCTACAAGTCTTTTGGGGTAGGTCTCAGCTTTGCGCATCTAGACAAAGATTTTTGCCTATTCTTCTTTGTAAAATAGCTCAAGCTCAGCCAGATTGGATGGAGAGCGTTTGTGAACAGCAATTTTCATGTCTTGCCACAGATGCTCAATGGGATTTAGGTCTGGACTGACTGAGCCATTCTAACACGTGAATATTCTTTGATCTAAACCATTCCACTGTAGCTCTGGCTGTATGTTTAGGCTCATTATCTTGCTGGAAGGTGAATCTCCAATCTCAAGTCTTTTGCAACCTCCAACAGTTTTTCTTCCAGGATTGTCCTGTATTTAGCTCCATCCATCTTCCCATCAACTCTGACCAGCTTCCCTGTCCCTGCTGAAGAAAAGCCTCCCCACAGCATGATGCTGCCACCACCATGTTTCACAGTGGGGATGGTGTTTTCAGAGTGATGAGCAGGGTTACTTTTCCGCCACACATATCACTTTGCATTTAGTCCAAAAGGTTCAACTTTGGTCTCATCTGACCAGAGCACCTTCTTCCACATGTTTGCTGTGTCCCCTATATAGCTTGTAGCAAACTGCAAACAGCACTTCTTATGTCTTTCTTTCAACAATGGTTTTCAGCTTGCCACTTCCATAAAAGCCAGATTTGAAGAGTGCACGACTTATAGTTGTCCTGAGGACAGATTCTCCCACCTGAGCTGTAGATTCCGGCAACTCCTACAGAGCGACCATGGGCCTCTTGGCTGCTTCTCTGAGCAAGGAGAGCACTGCTCAATCTGTTAGTTTAGGTGGACGGTCATGTCTTGGTAGGTTTGCAGTTGTAGAATACTTTTTCCATTTTTGGATTATGAATTGAACAGTGCTCCTTGGGATGCTCAAAGCTTGCGATAGGTTTTTATAACCTAATCCTGCTTTAAACATCTCCACAGCTTTATCTCTGACCTATCTGGTGAGCTCCTTGGTCTTCATGATGCTGTTTGTTCACTAATGTTCTCTAACAAACCACTGAGGCCTTCACAGAACAGGTGTATTTATACTGAGACTAAATTTCACAAAGGTGGACTCTATTAACTAATTAAGTGACTTCTGAAGGCAATTAATTGCACTGGATTTTACTTAGGGGCATCAGAGTACAGGGGGCTGAATACTTTTGCATGTCACATTTTTCAGTTTTTTTTTTTTATTTGATTAAAATTTTAAAAACCATGTATCATTTTCGTTCCACTTCACAATTATCTGCTACTTTGTGTTGGTCTCTCTCAACAAAATACATTTAAGTTTGTGGTTGTAAGGTGAGAAAATGTGAAAAAGTTCAAGGGGTATGAATACTTTTGCAAGCCACTGTAGGCATTAAATGTACTGTATGAAGTACTTTGTCTTGAGAATGGACTTGACGTTTGCGGTCAACCCAAAAAGTGATGCATTAAAAACTATGGGGGCATTGAGCGCCTGATCTTTGTATATGAAGCTAAATAGTTTAGTTGTATAACATCTGGTAAGTTGATAATAGTGAAGTGTCTCTAGAATTACTGTATGGCCTGCATATAAAGTTATATATCAGCTATCCTTTACTTCATAAATGCAGCACTACAGTTAAAAGTGTACAATATGACTTCATACGATTTGCTCCTGCGAGTTTCTCTTTATATTTAATGCCATTTATGAGCATTATACATATTCAATCAATACAAAGTGTCTGTAAGGATACACGTATTGTAATTTTATTTTAATCATCTTCCAGATAATACAAGAGTACATATGAATCAGACCAAATTCTATTTCATGGTTCATAGGCTCAGATATTACCAGAACACTAAACCTAGGAAGTTATCTGCATTTCCCTTGTGAGCGCTTTTTTTTTTTATATTATTATTGCGCAAGTAGTAACTAGCAGTTGTGTTTGAGGGAATAAGTAATGTCAACTCCAACCTGAGAGGCTCAAAAGGAAAATGGGTAGATAAGATTTTTGCTAGTCTTGGGATGAGAAGCAGGCGAGTATGTGAGGGCTGTAATATGACTGTGTATAGATCCTTAGAGATGTATTTTATGTGTGAGAAAAGTGAAGATGTTAGTCTGAAGAAGAGAGCTAGTACTCTCGAAAGCTTACCATCAAATATACTCAGCCTCTAAAGGGTATCGCCTGATTTCTTCACTCTTCCAATACTTTCTTCAGCTAATACGGTACGTTATATGTGTGAGAAAAGAGAGATGAGAAAACAGTGGACCCTACAATATATCAATCGTAGAGTGGCCCTGCGTGTGTGGGTTGAAGGAGGCGGACAGTTTGGCTGGATTTTACAGAAGAAAAATAGGACTGGAGAAACGGAAAAGTGGAGAAAATAAAATGAATGATTTCTTTATAACCAAGTGTGCATTCCAATGTTACGGCATCTGCGTACGGACGAAATCCGCCTGTATGTGGTAGCCAATGGTCACATGATCATACAGCTTTACGGCTCTGTATATAAGTATATGTAAAGCTTAAAAGTTATTGAACATAAACTTTAATGCCATTACAACTGGTTTACCTGGATCGTTGTGAGAGTGAGGCACAAGGAAAACCTGAAGAAGTTCATTATCCCACTCATGCTCTTCATAGGTTATGTCAAATCCTTGTTTCCATACACCACCATCGGGATTATCAAAGGGAAGAATATTATATACATCCAGCATCTAAAACAAAAATAAAATTACTCTGAATATTTGCAATACCTAAAAGATTAGTTGTCGGAGATTGTGGCGCTCTGCTACAGTACACAAGGCATAGTTCTTTCGATTGACAAGAAAGAGTGGCAGGACTTAGTCTTATGCAGGCTTTCATTATTTGTATTACCGTTTATGCATGTCATACATAGGAAAATTTATACCGTATATAGCAGTGTCAAAAAGGATACAATTAGGGCTGTACAATTTTTACCTCAAAATAAAGTCTCAATTTTAATCAAGCTTATGGGAAATTGTCGATTTTAGTGGTGGGAGGAGTCAGATACATCTGATGCAAGCTTCTTTACCCCCCCCCCCCCGCCCCCCAACTACTGGCTACAGTGAAGAAACTATTAATCATAGCTTGCAGTATTTCATACAGGCTATCAGAAAAATCATTCTTTGGAATGGTGAATTAATCGCACAGCCATAGATGAAATATTCTGTTCATCTGAGTCCAATGAGTCATTCTTCATTCAGACAATGTTTAAACAATAAAGCATGATCCAAACGGATCCCTTTGACCATAAAGGGAGTTCATCAGGTATCCGTTTTCTCCCTGACATCAGTGGACGAAGAAGAACAACAACAACAACAACAAAAAAACCACACACACACACACACAAACACACACACACACCTGACCTACCGTGCTCACAAGAAATGAGATTCAAGAAGTGCCTACCCTCCCCATTTGAATAGAAAGATGGTCATGCATGCAAAGGCTTAACTTGAAACTCCTGGGCCCCAGTGCAAAATCTGAAACAGGGTCCCAAAGTACTTTGACACACAAAATATGACACTATTCTAAATGGCACAGAGACACATTTGGGTTCCCCTAAGGGTCCAGGGCTTGGTATCAACTACTATGGTTGCACCCCCAATAGCTATGCCCCTGCATGCAGGCACACTACCGCTCCAGTCAGAGTCTGCAGGATTGATGGAGAGTGTATAGTGCTCTCTCTATCAGTCCCATGGAGATTCAATTGAGCGGTAATGCACAAGCATCATCGCCACTCCATTCAAACAGGGAAGCAAAGCCTCCTTTCTTATAAATCGGGGAGGGTCCAAGCAGTCAGTCCCCGCTGATTTATTATCTATCTTCTAAATATATTATAAATGTTTTACATAACCCAGTGTCTTTAAAAACCATACACCACCACTAGAAAAGTACTAAGGTTCTGACTTGGGAGTTAGCTACAAGGAACAGGATTAAATTGGTAGGTTTAGGTTTAGATGCAAAAAAACATTTCAGAGTAACTTCAAGAGGTTTTCCAGGCAAAAAATTGTTAGTATTAGTGCTATTAATGGGTTAATAAGCGCACCCAAATTCCTTGTGGGGTTTGAGTGATTTCTGTGTTTCTCTGGGAGCTCCTGGCATCTTCTGCATTTGTTTACCTAATGCATCATGGTACTTGTAGGCTGACTCACACTATCTCCCTCACACTACCTCCCGCTCCTTGTCTCCCTAGCTATCTCGCCCACTACTAGCCCTTCGCAAATAACTCAGCCCACCCCTCCACCCTACTCTGCACAGGCATAGAGGCAGTAGAGGCGGATTGCCGGCTGAAGCCCAGCGGCAGGACTATTCCGCTTGCCAGCAGAGACAAAAGAGGGAGGAGCCGTCCCACAGGAGGAAGTCTGAAAGGAAGACAGGTAAGTATGATGGGGTGTGGGGGGGGGGGGGGGAGAGAGTATTCGTAAATATACATTTTTGATAAATTATGTAATTTAGAAAGTAGGCGGGGGGAGGGTGTTTAGATTAGTGTAGGAATTACATTTTATCCTGGATAACCCCTTTAAGAACTGCCTTGTCTAAAGTGTACGACTAGTATGTGACCCTGTACTGTATCATGAGTACTACATGGCTTTACTCACTCCAGGAACAATAACGTGGCAATTACTGAAATCTACATGTCAAAACCCATTTAGCAAATGGTCACCTGGACGCTGGTTAAAAAGTACTGCAGAAATACACTTTAGATTCTGAAACAATAGCAAAAAACATTCTCTGCCAGGTTTCACAGTGAAATTTTCTGCTCGGTTGGTTTATTTGCTCTTATTTGTTATCACTGGCACTTTTACAAACTGTGTCTGTGTGACAAGCATAATTTCTAGAACTGCCAGTAACCTACCCAAGTCTGCAATTCTACTGTTCTTTGAAAAGATTTTCTAAGCCTCGAACAATTCTGTGATTCAAAAAATAAATTCTAAAAAAAGTCACTGATTACCGTATTCTTAAAAATAATGTTAAAGGGGTTGGCCCAAGTTTCAAAAACATTCCCCCTTAATGGCAATAAATATACTGAAAATCTCTAAATACCTAAAGAGGTTTTCTGGGCTTATAAATTGTTCACTGGAGACCAGACAATCTGGACCCTTGCAGATCAGCTGTTTTAAATGGCAGCAGCAGTCTGAGTGCCACTTCCACTTCATAGGCCATAAGATGTCATTTTCAATCAGTCCCATACAAGCAAACAAGGGTGAGCTGCAATACCAAGCGCAGCTGCTGTAAAAACGTATGGCGTTGGGCTTGGATTTGTGAGAAGAGGCTGCAGCTTTCTTCAGATAGTTCTCAGCGGAGGCCCAGTTGTTATACCACCTTAAATCTTCAACTGATGACCTATCCTAAGTATAGGTCATTAATTGACAAGCCCCAAAAATCCCTTTAATAGTGTATGAAGATTTTATTAGTGGTATCATAAATTGTGGTTTGAGAATGTTATTCTTGCAGAAAGATAAAAAACACATCATGCAAAAAAATAAAACAAAGCATCCTCAACGTTAATTAAAAATGTAATGAAGAAAATAAGAAATGTAAAAAGCTATTTCAAAACAAATTTACCTATAAAGAGAACCTGTGACCACATCTGACATATCTGTTTTACAAATTACTTGCATTCCCCATAAGATAATTTTGCAATATATTTTTCACTGCACTGGGCAATTCTTCTTTTATTTCCTCTGGAAATGTAAATTGCCAAGTTGGATCCTTCATGAAATTGCAGTTACAGGAAATCTTCCTTTATGACTCAGCATTGTGTCGTTCCTGTTTATTCTCTCCTGGAAATCTAGGAATAAATTGACAACTGGCGTTACCAAGTTCCCTTGTCAATAGGAGAGGTTACTGTCCACTCTGACATGGTCAGTTACAGGGCTAGGGACACACACTACTGACATGGGGAATGGTGACGTCCAGTTGTCAATATATACACATACATTTCTGATAGGAATAACAGAGAAACAGCACAATGCAGGGTTCTTAAAAAAACAAAAACAAAAAAAACCACACGACACACACCACAGTCGGATCACCACACTAGGTAGAACCCTCCGCAGAAGTTATATCATTTCTTACACACAACCCACGTCTTCACAAACAAGAAGCCTGCATATGCAGCATATTAAACTAAACAAATATAAAGTATCCTGAAAACCAACCAGGCTAAATCTACTGTAAGTATGCAAACATATGCCCTGCTGTCCAAGGCAGATAACGACCAATACCACCATTGTCAGCTAGTACATGAGCATGCTTTATCACCCAATAGCAGGGAAATGATGGCGGCCATACATGTATTAAAGCTGACAGACAGAAAATTCAGCTCAACCTCCTCATAACATTCCAGTCTCAGCTGATGGATATGAGCATCTAATAAATACCTATGGCACAAATGATCACTTTGAGAAACGGAAGAGAAATCCATCTGTCCGTTGCAGTTACCCATTGGTATAAAAGAACTCAAACAAACACAAATCCAATGTATAACTTTACAGTAGCAACACAAGACGTGGAAGGGATATTCCCTGCTCAGAAATTTCTTGCACATCCATAGGATTTGCCGTAAATATCACTTTAGGTGCAGGGCTCCTTGATGGGACCCATATCTATCAGGAGGAGAACAGGAGTCACTGTGCCGTCTGCATTTCCGAGTTGTAAAAACAGCCGTTCACAGCAGCTAGGGGACTGACAGGGGTTAACTGTCCCCCCATCTTCGAGATGTGGGTCTATGAAATGGATACCATGCCTTCCCTATATGACATTTATGGCATATCCTGAGCCTATGCCTGAGTGTCTTTAATGTGAGTTATGTAAATAAGGACATATCACAAAAGACACCCTTGAAGATGGCGCTGTCCAGGCTGATAAAAGCCTATTTAAAAGGTGTCTGAAATGCTACCTGATGAAAATGACTAATATACTTGTATCATGGCAGCAGCCCTGCCTGTGTATACATATGAATGAGGCAGCACACCCCCATACACATTAGACGGAGGGTTCAGTCAACATTCATCTAATATGTACCATTTATTTATCTTACTTATATAGTACCAACACATCCAGCAGCGCTTCAGTCCACACCACTCACTGTTCCCAGCAGGGCTCAATATAAATCCCCATCTGTGTTTGGGATGTAATGAGAGTAGCGAGAGGAAACCCACACCAATACAGAGAAAACATACGACCACCATGCAGATGTTGCCTTTGGTCAAATTGATTCAAACTGAGGACCCAGAAAGCAACCACTAAGTCACCACAACACCCACTTATGGTCACCTTTAAACATATAATTCAACTGGTAAGACAATTTGTAAGTTTGTAAGCAAACACTAAGGATTACAGAGAAGTGACTACCGTTTTAATAAGATCTTATGCTATGTGTCTAGCTGAGAAGCTCTCTAGATAATGAATGTAGTGCACAGAACTTACATTTGAAATGCCGTGTAATGATCCATATACTGTTCATAGTATAGATACAGATGTGGCAAAGCTTACCTTAAATCTGAATTTGCCACAGCTTAACAACATACAAAATTAAAATCTGCTAAAATCTAGAGTTTTAAAGTAACCTCCAGCTTTGACAACTCTGTCCATGTCTGTTAATACTAGAGACTATGACAGCAAGAACTCCTTAACATTTCTAGAACAATATATTGACAGAAGTGGCATTAAAGGGGGTTGTTCAGTTTTAGCAAAATACATATTATACTTTGTATAATGAAAAGTTGTACAATTTTCCAATATACCTTCTGTATCAATTCCTCATAGTTTCCTAGATCTCTGCTTGCTCTCATTCATTCTGCTTACCTCTAGTGGATAAAAGTCTGACCATGGTCATGTGATGGACACAGGTGCACGGCTCGTTACCAGGCAGATATCTGATTACTGTGCTGTGACTATAACGAGCTGTGCACCTGTGTCCATCACATGCCCATGGACTGATTTTTATCCCCTAGAAGCAAACAATGAGTGACAGCAAGCAGAGATCTAGAAAACTGTGATGAATTGATACAGAAGGTAAATTGGAAAATTGTACAACTTTTAACTCTCTACAACTTTTTAACTTACTCTTGGTTGTTTCTTGCAGACATTACAGCATCTAACCTTTTTTCCCGACATCCGCCGGGTGCTTAAATATGGCGGCCGCTTGGCACCTGGCATTAACCCCTCTGGCGAATCGATCAAAGCTGACCAAGGTGCCTTTTTGCCAGGGATCGCCGTTGTCCCATTGCTATGACAGCCGGGAGCCTTATGAAGGCTCCCAGGCCTGTCTTTCATTAAAGGGGTATTCCCACGAACATAACTATTTTTATATTTGTAGATAATTAAAAGTTAAACATTTTTGCAAATATAAGTAATTTAAAATTTTGCAGAGTTTTACAGATTTTCTCTAAATATCTTGTGGTCACAAGTTGTTGTCTTGATGGTTTGCCAATGGATGTGACCATCAATGCAGGACCTTTCTAAGGTCTGAAAATCAGCCATGATTTCCTTATTGTTGCTGGGATATCTTCTGATACATGTAGTGTCCCTGGCTGAGAACCCAGCTACAATAAGAAAATCATGGCTGGGTTCCTGACAAGTCCCAAACCATAGAAACTTTCTGCATTAGTGGTCGTATCCATTGGCAACCGATCAAGACAACAGACTGTCACCACTAAGATGGTTAGAGAAAACCTTAAAAAACGCTGCAGAATTTTTAATTACTTATATTTGCAAACATGTTTAACTTTTAATTATCTTCAACTATAGATATGATTAGGTTCATGAGAATACCCCTTTACTTCTATTCTATATCTATTCTATTGTAGAAGAGCCGGTTTTTTTGCAATGCATTGTAATGCATTACATTAGTGATCAGACCCCCTGGGGTTCAAGACCCCTAGGGGATCTAATAAATGCAATAAATAAAAAAATTTTTTTTTTTTTTATTTTAAAAGTTCAAATCACCCCCCTTTCCCTAGAACACATATAAAAGTACTTAAATACTGTGAAACACATACACATTAGGTATCCCTGTGTCCGAAAATGCCCGGTCTACAAAGCTATAAAAATATTTCCCCCGTACGGTAAACACCGTAGCGAGGAAAAAAAAAAAAAAAAAGTGTCAAACCGCCATTTTTTTCATTGTTTTGCCTCTGATAAAAATTTGAAAAAAAAGTGATCAAAGCCATAGACATTCTCCAAAATGGTATAACTAAAAAGTACACCTGGTCCCGCAAAAGACGCCCTATGCATCCCAGTACACGGAAGTATAAAAAAAAAAAAAAGTTATGGGTGTCAGAATATGGCGACTTTTTAAAAAAAAAAAAAAACACCCCTCACTTTTTTTTTCAAATCCATCCCATTCTGAATTTTTTTCCAGCTTCCCAGTACATTGTACAGAATAAAAAAATGGTAGCATGAAAAAAAAATTTGTCCTGCAAAAATTAAGTCCTCATATGGCTCTGAGAACGGAAAAATAAAAGTTCATGGGTTTGGAAGGGGGGTGTCAAAAACGAACATGGAAAAATGTCACCGGCGGGAAGGGGTTAATGCTGGATATAGATTATCCTTTCACAGAGTCTCATACACCTACCCCTAGCATATGTCTACCACACAATCCATAACACGCTGTATTAGGAAACCTACTGTTCACATGTTTTGCCACCTCTAATTTCTCACATGTTCTTGCAGGCCAATAGTTAATTCATAATATCATTTGATGTGGAAGGGAGGGCTTGGGTTTGATTATTGATAACTTGTACAACTGAGGAAAAAAAAAAAAAAAGAAGAAGTAGACTTGAAGACAGATGCACAAGAAAGCCCTTACTGTAGAAATGTATATGCTCTACTTCTAGGTGGGTGGTCCCTGTGTCTGCTCAACCCCAAGACCTTCCACCTAACAGTACAGAGCATAATAAGCATATTGGATGCTGAAACTAACAGCACCAATTGCTCAAGAATGGCAGGGGCTAGAGGAAAAAAAAATTCCACCTGTGCTGAAATCGTGGAATGGGGTCCACCTATTGAGAGATGCAAAGAGTTGGAGGTGGTGAAAGGTCCTCTTTAAGACTGCATGTTGCCTTTAGATTTTCTCATATTAATCAGTGGATCTGTAGTTGCTAAAAGATGCAAAGAGTTGGAGTTGATGGAGAAAAGCTCCAAAATAACTCTTCAATCCCCTTCTGATCCTGCAGCAAAGACACACACACACGCAGGTGGCTCCAAGTACTCTTTACAAGTCCTGCCAGTTTGTAACCTCTGCAGTCACATGCACTTCTACTATTGATACAGCTCAGTGATGTCAGTAAGTAGTAGCAATGACTAGCTGCTACTAATGGCATGTTGTTCCAGCTTGTGACCACTGCAGTCAAAGACCAGCAGGGGACCTGAGTGTGTGCACTGGATCAGCAGGGAACTGCAGGGGAGAGTACATTTTCTGTTATTTTACATCATTTGCTGCAACTTTTTCAAGGAAACGGATAATCCATTTAAGCTAGGCTAAAATACAAAGATCTATATATCTATATAGCTATATATCTATAGATATATAGATATATATATATATATCTATATATATCTGTCTCCTGGATCAGGAAACATTCCAGTCATTATCCAGTAAAATACAATAAAAAAAAATGTATTTGTCCTCAAACTTGTGGATACATTTTTTTCAATAATTAATTATTTTCCTATAAGAAAAAAAAATATATAAATATATATTTATTTTCCAATCCTAGAAATAAGGAGACAGAACATTTACACCCCCACACAGGAGATTCTTGGCAGACTGCAGTTAACATATACAGTATTCAGAGAGTTATAATAGGGTGTTATTAAATTGTACCTTTTATTAATATGTAAATAAAAACAACCACCAAGACAAAGGGCGTACAATTATTCTGCCAGGCACCGACATGCACTGCAATTAGTCACTGACGATACATCAGGGTACGCCCGGGAGACTGAACATTAGTTGGGCACACTAAGTCTATTACTGTATAAATTAGGTCAATGACCACTCCAGACGTGGTAAAGTCCTGAAATAGGGCAATTTGGGACCCTTTTGCTTCCGGTTAAGGTCCCTGGCATCCAGCACCAGATGAGCACAAATGATGATGCGCTAGACCTGTAACTGCACTACTGAAATATTCAATATTTCAATAATATTTCATCGAATTAAACATTTGTCCTTGTACAAATATATGAACATGCTTTTATACCATTAACCATGTTTTCAAAGAAAAATCTTCAGATTGCAGTAGAAGATTGAATGCCCGTATTATCATGTGCAGATTACTATTAGGCCAGGCTCATATCTCCATCAGGCATTCCATTCTGTCCAATCATAGGAACAGAAAAACAGAATGGAAGCAGGAACAGACCCATTACATGACGGATGCCAGAGATTCCCTGGACTATAAGGGTACATTCACACATTCCTCTTCATTTTCCTCCGCTGTATTTGGCAATGGGCGACCCGCGAAGGGATGCCGATGCAGGGTAACAGCATTCCGTTGCGGCTTTCCGCTGCCGATTAGACCCAGATGAATGTCCCTAATAAGACTTCCTGCTGCAGCCACGAAATATGTGGGCAGATTGAGCAGGCCGGTTATTTTTTTTTCCCCATTGAAAACAATAGGAAGGAGATTCCGGAAGGAATTTGCCATGGATTCGGGATGGAATTCACCCCCAAATCCATGGCAAATTAATCCATGTGAACGTACCCTAATGGTTCCATCAAATTAACCCAAGTAGTCACAGGGGCATGGAGCAGCTTCAACCAATCCTGCTGATAAGCAAGGGAACAGTATCTATGCTGAATATCCTCCCCACCCATTGTAACTATGACCTTTTATGGCTTTCACACGTTTTTTAACTTCACTTTGCAGGACTAGAAAGATTACAGAGGGACAGCGATAGTAAGGTCATCCTGCACGTGATGAGGTCAGTTTATGATGGAAAAGCCACCTGACAGGTTCCCTTTAAGGATCAAGCTGGGGTTGCATCAGTTTATATCAAAGGTCAGGAGGTAGAAAAGGTAAGGCATCATACACTCAACCATGTGCAGTCTGTGGACCAGTGAAAACGGCATAGAGGACACCCGGATTGGTGGTTTTCACTGACTCATCCATTCTATTGAATGGGCCGAACCACAAATGTAGCCTGGTATAGGACCTGCTCCATAATTTTCATCTCTTAAATGCCGTCCAGACACATAGTTGCAAAAACTACAGCTGTGTGTATAGGCCCATTAAAATGTATGGGTCTGTACTTTTATCCGCAATTTCGCATAAAATTGCGGTCATGCACATGAGGCCTAATATTCTATTAGTACTTGGGTACATAAACTAGACTGGAGGCTAAATGCTGGAGAAATGTATATGAAGAGTACCAGTAGGCTATTTTTTCTTTTCTCTAAATTTACAGTAATTTGCTACAGTCTGTGAAGGTCTTCAGTTGCCTGTCAAACAGTGATCGTAGGGGTCTTATTCTATTGCTGCATAGGGAGGAAACGGTAGGGTAGAGGATGTTAAAAAGATTGACAAGTTGAGCAAAAGAGCTTGTGATGTGGCAGGGCATCAGCTTTACCGATGGGAGGTTACTGTGTGTAAGACGACTAAGGAAACTTAAGTCAATAAATCTCTTACACCTTCTCCCACAGAATCAGCAAAGCGCTTTCATTGGAAGGATCATCCAGATCCGCTGTGGCAGGGAAATGTTCAGAAAATAATTTATTTCACTGGCAATCTCATTCTTCAACAATGTTAATAACTCAACAACTGTATAATGCACAATGTTAATGCTATATTAATGTAGGGGTCTTCTTACCAAGGCCCTCCTGAATGAATTAATACTATTCAAAATGTTTTACTGCCACAATATGTATGCTCTTCTTCATGGCTTGTGGTGTCTTAAGTGTTTTGCAGGTGCTGTAGAACAACCAGCTTCCCCTTGGGATCAACAAAGTATCTATTTATTTCCACAGACCGACTCCAACTTCATAAATGGTTGATGGTCAGTCAGAAGCAGTAAAGATTCTCTAATTCACAAAAAAGGCTAGTGATCAACTTACTATAAGATTAAATATGAAACAAAATGTATCTAATATTTAATTAAAAATTTTATTTTGAAGTCAGTGTCAGTAACTTTTTTCCAACTCAGACTCCACCCAAATTTGTCCCCAACTCCACAGCTTTGCTGATGCTACCCAAAATGTATCGCCAGGGAGTGCTATTTTGCTAGCAGTAAATGGGCCTTTAGTAATATTATACAGAAAAGACAGTAAATTGTAAGAAATGGCACAACAAAACATAAGTCTCAAAACCATAAATAAAACACAAAATAGCCATCACAAGCCAAGATATCTTGGCTGCTTTTACGTGTGGTGACATCTTGTCTTTGTGGAGGGGAAAGCCAAGTATAAGAACAAAATGGCTTTGATGGGAAATAATTACATGAGGGCCCAAGGCCTTAACACAGGAACAAGGGATATGTTGAAGGGGAGCTTCAATCAATGCCAGACCGAAAAGGTACCTGATGATTATCAGTCTCTCAGTAAACCCATCCAATTCATCTGCTCACCGTCTATAGAAAGTGATCGCAGGCTCCTGCACTCACTCATTTACTATTTTATGCCATAGCCAGTAATAAATAAAGGTAGCTGCATAGGAAGCTGTGGGCTTTGATCATATCTAATGAAAACTCCTTTTCGCCTAATAGTTAATGATGAACTAGGCTGCTAATGGCCAATTTAGAAGCTTCAGTTTAGAAGTCATAGTAAATACAATCAGGAAGTCCATGTTCAACTCATAGCAATTATGGAAGCAAGAAATGCAAGAAATCGCATACATACAGAATTGCACTTTATTCAGCATTAGCAGATTATGGAAAATATGAATCATATTGCTTCCTTGCCTGCTTTGGTGTCTTAGCTAAGTGGCATACTGCAGTACAGCAGTAATGGGATGGGGGATGGGGCTCAATATCTACACAGATTTGGTATGTTCTTCCTACTTACTTATGGGTTTTAAAAAGGGTTCTCCAGTTTCCTAAAAAAACACTCAAAAAATAAAATACTGTGGGCTCTGGAGGGGATTGTTACCAGTCTAAGAATGACCACTATAACCTGTCACTAGTGCACAAGCAGTGGCATAAATGAAGTTTCAGGTTAACACTAAGGCAATGTAAACTGGTCACAGCTGCTCTTTTTACAAATGAATATATGGCCTGTTGTGGAAGAGTGAAGAAATCAGGCGATACCTTTTAGAGGCTGAGTATATTTGCTAAGTAAGCTTTCGGAAGTTTAGCTCCCTTCATCAGACATGGTGTTAACTTATACTCAGTTACCTTTTAGAGGCTATCGCCTGACTTCTTCACTCTTCCACTACTTTCTATGGTTAACAGTACAACATTATACTATATGGCCTGTTGTAAGCCAGTAACACACCAGTAATGTTACTGCATGCACTGATGGTATAGTGAACACTATATGTGGTTAATGTAAATGTTCTATAGTTCCTAGTTAAACCATTCAGAGATAAAGAAATATGCAAGGAAAACAATATATGCCACAGGGGTTGAACAAAACTAGAACACCCCTCTTTACAGTCAAGTTGAACTCAGATAGCTTATGTTGAGGTTTATAAAACTATTACTTGAACTGTTGTGAAAATCTGTTTTGTTTTAATGGCGAGATATTCCAGACCTGACATATTTCCAAAGGGCATCAGCAAAACATCTGCAGACAGAAGCAACTGTGGTCCAAAGTCAAAGCTTAGAAGTGTATCCATGGTGGTGCAACCTTTTATTTAAAGCAGAGAGTATGGTGCATGACTTAGAGTCAGATATACTGGGGAACTTTTCTGCAGTAAAGATCTTGGGTTTGTTTTGTTGCAGTTTTAACCCAGTGGATTCCAAAAGCCGTTAATCTAAAATTTAAAAGAAACTGTATTCTCACTGCACCAATCTCCTGCTACTTATGTGCCAAGGCTCCCTTTGCCCCCTGTTGGTCTTTGTTTTTACGGCTCCCAGGAGGACATGTCAAAGTACACATGTAGCACAGTTTAACTTGACTTTCTGCAGCATTAGATCTGATTTCAGAAGACACCAAACACAATAGAAAATCCAGTGGAAGAGTCAAGTTAGCACTCTGTACCAGTGTTAACATGTTATGAGTCATGTTAACCTTTGCTACATCTGTATATGACCTCTGCAGTTTGCAGAAATCCAGCAGGAAAATATAAGAGCCTTAGAAGATTGGTAAGGTTAATATACTGATTGTTTTTATTTTATATGACTATTCACACCTGCAGATGTTACTTCAGATCTATGGGTAGTTCTCAGCGTAATCTGCAAAATTAGAATTTAATTGCAGATTTTCACTTCCCCAGTGAAGTGAAATGGGGAGAAAAAAAAAATAAACCCTCTCGCATCCTGCAAGAGAAATTGCAGATTTAAGAGAAATGCATCACCTATATTTTATTTTAATTAAAACCAGATAGTGAAACATATTACTTTATAATATTTTACTTTGATTTTTTAATCTATTTTATATGCATGTTTGATGGAGCTGCCATCTTGTCTGAGCTGTTCTTAACGTTTAGAAATCTGCTTTAAAGCAGCCACATGGACCACAGACAGTCTAGAGATGTTCATAGAGGTCTTTAGGGGAGTTTTCTAGACATGATCTCACAAATTTGATTGTGCAGTGAAGGGGAGTAGGTAAACTAGTTGTCTATATACGGTAGAGATGATACCTCTCATTGTACTCCTGCCTGTGCCAACATGGAGGTGTCCACTGCAGGATTTTAGGATTTCTTTTAACAACTAAATAAAATAGATAGTGACAAGTGTTTTTTTGTTTTTTTTTTTGTTTTGTTTTTTTTAAACAAAAACTTCACTTAAAATTTAAGTAAATATCTTATGATAAATCACTGCACTGCAGATCAGTTTCTAAAAATCTCATATTTGTCTGTTACTATATTTTGCATGGTAAATCTGTAGCATTTCCACCCTCTGTGAGCTTACAGTGCCATAAACAGTTCTTCAAAAATCACACTTATCCAGTAGGGTCAACACAACATCAATTTATAATGTGTATGATATATTCTCTAATATGAAAATATATATATATATTTCATATTCTCAAGAAATAGGCAGCACTACAGAGTTGGGATCCTGTGCTGAATCTTTGAAGCCTGCACCCTGCCTTAAATTTATATAATATATATATATTATACACACACACACATATATATATATATATATATATGTGTATATACAGTACAGACCAAAAGTTTGGACACACCTTCTCATTCCAAGAGTTTTCTGTATTTTCATGACTATAAAAATTGTAGATTCACACTGAAGGCATCAAAACTATGAATTAACACATGTGGAATTATATACTTAACAAAAAAGTGTGAAACAACTGAAAATATGTCTTATATTCTAGGTTCTTCAAAGTAGCCACCTTTTGCTTTGATTACTGCTTTGCACACTCTTGGCATTCTCTTGATGAGCTTCAAGAGGTAGTCACCTGAAATGGTTTTCACTTCACAGGTGTGCCCTGTCAGGTTTAAAAAGTGGGATTTCTTGCCTTATAAATGGGGTTGGGACCATCAGTTGTGTTGTTCAGAAGTCAGGTGGATTCACAGCTGATAGTCCTACTGAATGGAGTGTTAGAATTTGTATTATGGCAAGAAAAAAGCAGCTAAGTAAAGAAAAAAGAGTGGCCATCATTACTTTAAGAAATGAAGGTCAGTCAGTCCGAAAAATTGGGAAAACTTTGAAAGTGTCCCCAAGTGCAGTGGCCAAAACCATCAAGCGCTACAAAGAAACTGGCTCACATGAGGACCGCCCCAGGAAAGGAAGACCAAGAGTCACCTCTGCTGTGGAGGATAAGTTCATCCGAGTCACCAGCCTCAGAAATCGCAGGTTAACAGCAGTTCAGATTAGAGACCAGGTCAATGCCATACAGAGTTCTAGCAGCAGACAAATCTCTACAACAACTGTTAAGAGGAGACTGTGTACAGCAGGCCTTCATGGTAAAATAGCTGCTAGGAAACCACTGCTAAGGACAGGAAACAAGCAGAAGAGACTTGTTTGGGCTAAAGAACACAAGGAATGGACATTAGACCTGTGGAAATCTGTGCTTTGGTCTGATGAGTCCAAATTTGAGATCTTTGGTTCCAACCACCGTGTCTTTGTGCGACGCAGAAAAGGTGACCGAATGGACTCTACATGCCTGGTTCCCACCGTGAAGCATGGAGGAGAAGTTGTGGGGTGTGGGTGCT
Organism: Leptodactylus fallax; assembly: GCA_947044405.1. Taxonomy (NCBI): domain Eukaryota; kingdom Metazoa; phylum Chordata; class Amphibia; order Anura; family Leptodactylidae; genus Leptodactylus; species Leptodactylus fallax. Next base: position 259,917 of record CAMRHE010000008.1, read on the forward strand.
TTGCCGGTGACACTTTTGGGGATTTATTCAAAATTGAAGGAATACTGAACCAGCATGGTTACCACAGCATCTTGCAGCGGCATGCTATTCCATCCGGTTTGCGTTTAGTTGGACCATCATTTATTTTTCAACAGGACAATGACCCCAAACAAACCTCCAGACTGTGTAAGGGCTATTTGACCAAGAAGGAGAGTGATGGGGTGCTACGCCAGATGACCTGGCCTCCACAGTCACCAGACCTGAACCCAATCGAGATGGTTTGGGGTGAGCTGGACCACAGAGTGAAGGCAAAAGGGCCAACAAGTGCTAAGCATCTCTGGGAACTCCTTCAAGACTGTTGGAAGACCATTTCAGGTGACTAGCTCTTGAAGCTCATCAAGAGAATGCCAAGAGTGTGCAAAGCAGTAATCACAGCAAAAGGTGGCTACTTTGAAGAACCTAGAATATAAGACATATTTTCAGTTGTTTCACACTTTTTTGTTAAGTATATAATTCCACATGTGTTAATTCATAGTTTTGATGCCTTAAGTGTGAATCTACAGTTTCTATAGTCATGAAAATACAGAAAACTCTTGGAATGAGACGGTGTGTCCAAACTTTTGGTCTGTACTGTATGTATATATATATATATGTATATGTATATACATACATACATACATACATATACACACACATAGTAAATTTATTTAGTGTGTGTGTGTGTTATATATATATATATATATATATATATATATATATATATATATATATATATATATATATATATATATATATATATATATATATATATATATATATATATATTTTATATACACACACATATAACAAACACACACACCCCCAACTTGATACTAGGGATACCAAGCTAGATTTGGACAACACAGGGAATTATTCCAGCACAAAGCCGGTTTGCCACTTTTATGCGGGTTTAATTTATTCCCTGGGAGACACTTACCTGGACATCAGATTTCTGGCTACCACTCGCGGGAGCAAACTGACAATCCTCTTTATTGATTGGAAGCAAAGCAGGTGCAGAGGGCAATAGTGGGGAAAATGATCCATGACTAAAGTTTATGGCTTCTGGGTTTTTCTGACCATCTTTTACAGACTCACTCAGGTTGATTACAGAGTCCCTTATATTGGAGATGATCTCATTATTTTCTGCTAGTAGACGCTCCAAATGATCAATTTTTTCTTGCAGTATTGACAGCTGACCCTAGAGAAAAAAAAATAAATACATTTTTAATTTCATACACAAACACAATCTACATACGTAGAGTAACTTTGTAAAAACATTGCTTTACTTATCTTATACTGTGTAGATATTCAACAATGCTGAAAGATTTCAGCTTTGACATCAGCTGCATTGTGAACGCAGCTCTTAAAAGGTGTATGTCAGAAGGAAAAGCTGTATCAAACTAATGACATTACCTTGTAGGGCAGCTTCTACACTTTCCAAAGATATCTCTCTTTCCACAATGCAGCTTCATTTTCATGAAAATCAGCGTTTCGTGATTATGTAAATTAGGTGAAAAGGGCTTCTGGGGCTTCACCGTCGGTGCCAAATAATTGCCCCTAACTGCCACCCAGCTCCACCCCCTATTGCTTGGGTAACAGCTTATACATATCCACCTATTGTCTGCAGTTACAGGTGGTTTATCTAGAGCAGAGTGTAAAGCAGAGAGAAACACCCCTAAAAACCTTTAACTTGTATAAGAATAAATCAACGCTGATCATGAAAAGGCGGCTGCAATGCAGAGTAAGAAGGAAGTCTTTGGAAATTGTAGTGGTAGCTCTACAAGGTACTGTCATTCTGATACAGATTTTCCTACTGACAGACTCCTTTTAATGTCTACAGACTAAGGCTGGGTTCACACTACCGTTGTTGATGTCATTAAATGACAGATGCAGACAGAGCCCCATCCATCTGGTGTCCGTCTGCATTCACCCCAATGTAAAAAAACAGGAAGAAAGCTTCAGGTCACATTTAACATGTTTAAATGAAAAAGTCAAGCACTTTTATAAAAGTCAATGGGAAAGAACACAGACAGAGGGGGCTCCATCTGGATCTGGTACTCTGCCAATGTCCGTTGCTGTCATCCTATGACGTGTGAGAGTAACGGATATTAACAATGATAGTGTGAACATACCCTTACTCAGGACAGATAACCTGATAAATACTGTAAAGTATTTACCAAGTTATTTTATTTACATAAATTCTAATGGTAATACGCAAGCATTGTGAAAATACCATAAGTTCATTTAATGGCTTGAGCTACAGTTTGTTTTGGATTCCCAAGCAGAAAGTGAGAAGGAACGGAGGTCTAATCCTGAAAGTTAAATTCCTATATACTGGCAGGAGTAAACAGAGGTGCATAAAATAAAACCCTCTGGTATCACTCGAAGTAGAGCCCCCTTTAAGTGCAGAGATACCGCAGGAATTTACTCAGCTCAATTACAATAAAAGATTAGGCCAAAAGAAAGCAATTTCAGGACAGAATCTTGTGCTATTTGATAGGAATTCTTTACTGCTTGCTGGAGAAATTACATGAAGACACTTGTCGGCAACTATAGGAACAAAATAAAATTAAGGCTGACGTCACCAACATAGCAATCCTGTCCGATAAAACTCCAGAAATCATCAACCATGGCAAGGGTAACATCTCCTTGCTACTGGCAGTCTAGGAGCAGGTTTCCTTTGAGATCAATAGTTGCATGACATTTTTAAGAAGTGCCAGCAGCATTGTCTCCCATACAACGTGTTGTCAGTGGGGCCATATTTTCCACAGTAATGTATGTCAGCCAAAAAAAAAGGCAGATTGCAAAGTTCTCCTTTATTTTATATAAAAAATATTTTATTGCTACAGTACATATGGCTTAAAGGGGTTTTTCATGAAGATAACCCCTGTCCACATGACCCATTATAGCATGCTAGAAGTGGACACTGAAGAATGCAGTGCTAAAGTAGCCTCAGAAAGAGTGGTGTCGTGGATTCTCCAAGACTCTGATCAGAAAAGTACAAAAGCAGACTGCTGCATAAACTGGCCCAGGTTTACTAGTATGGTGACAACTAGACAATGGCATAATTGTGGAACATCTAGTTTAGGCTACCATTTTTCAATCTGCAAGATGCATGGGTTCTCCAAAAACAAGGGTGTGGCTTAAATGTGACAGGGTGTCAAAAAGCAGTGCTGTGGACATAACTGGCTGCCAGCAATGGTCAGACAGAAGGGGGGCGGGGGGGTGAAGCTGATTAAATTTGTATGCAACTAATTATGCATCTAATTAAAGGGGTTATCCCAGATGAGGCCAAACAAGGTGTAACATAAAAAGTGAAGTCATACTCGCCTGTCCCTGGCCATCTGGTGTCTATGTCCACTGTCCGTTCAGGGACATGCTGCGCCTTCACCTGCAGAAGTCCTGTGCCACATGTAACCGCTGAGGCCATTGATTGGCTGGAACAGACCTGGTGACATCAGACATCACAGGGTCCTTTCCTGGAGTCATTGATTGGCTTCAGGGGTCACATTCAGCACAAGTCTTCCAGCAATGAAGACATGGCATGTGCCTGAATGGACAGCTGTGGCGGACACCAGAGCGCCGGGAACAGGTGAATACGAGTTTTTGTTTTTTTTTTTTAATGTCTCTAGCCTTTCCTTGGACTTGTCCAATTCCTGGACAACACCTTTAATTATATAATATAAATTGTATAATATATTTAAAACAATATTTTTCCCTGACTCCACTTGAAATTGGTCCTGACTTCACAGCCCCGCCAAAATTCTGGATCAAAGCAAGCAATCTAAAAGGTTGTATACATGTAAACATTTTTTTTTTGTTTGTTATTTTTAGCAATTGACCTTAAAAGGGGTTATTCAGTATCCCAAAAATAGGCCACCAATACTAAGTTTGCCGGGGTTCGACCCCTGCAGGTGAGCTGTAAAGAGTTGTATGATTTGTAGTGGCAGGTCTGGGTGCTACAGCACTGCAGTACCTACAGTCACCACAACAGTTTGTATGGCAAGTGAGCAGCATGGCTCATGCTGTGTAAGCATTACAAGGAGTCGCGCTGTCTTGGAACCACTGAGCTGAGGGGTTTCCGCTCTTCCCATTCAGAATACATGCATTCCAGCTGAGTGTGTATGTGAATGAAGCATCACCCATAATATGAGCAGTAGAGTGTCTGCTAGCCATAGGAGAAAAGCCAAACATGTCATGTTACATCATCCTTGTCCTGAGCCTGCAGATTACCCTCTGACATCACTGAACACGCTGCTTATGGTCACCAACACACCCTAAACATGAACCTAGAAGTAGTTAGTGTCAGCGTGCTGTAGCTTCTAGATTATGAAGCTGAGAAAGGTCACAAGTTCTTCAAAAGGGTGTAGTGGAAAAAGAGTTAACTTCCTATATACACAGGAAACACATTTCTACTGAGAACAGCATATTGTCAGAAAGGCTCCCAGAAACACGTTGTGTGTGATGCAGGGTAGACTATAAAATATAATGGGGTGGGTGTAAGCGTAAACCACAACCAATGAGTTCAGACATTCCCGTCCTGGCTTTAGATTGAAGTCTTCACACGGCTTATTCTATGTTTGGGCACAATGCCTTATCTATACAGTAGATGCGTCTATACCCCAATAACCAGCTATGTGCCAACATAATAATGAGCAGTAATACAATGCCTACGATAACTTGACAGAAACGGAGGAAATACAAAATGACTGGTATAAGAAGCTGAAATGTATACTGCTGGGGTTTATTCTTGGCTTCTAAAATACTGAAGTTTCGGGAAGATCTGCCAGCTTGTCGGAGCCAGGAGACAGCAAAACATTAGAATGCTTAGCTTTCCCCAAAGTCATCTGTAAACTGACTATTCTTGTATTGTCGGCTTCTACTGCACATTGTAATGTTTTATTTCATCGGAAAATTCATGATTAATGAAAGGAACTAAAGGGAAAAAAAAATAGAAAAGTATGCACAAGAGTATACAAAGCATTAGAGGATGTCATCACATACAGGCCTTCAATATGCTAACCACAGGCCACCAGAACCCCAGTAGACAGCTCATTTTTCGATGGAAACTCGTATGAACTAACAGGCCATATGGAATAGATTAAGATGAGATAATCCCCTTAATGGGGCTCTCCCCGAACACATAACTATGGTTAGAGCATATGTGATCCTCCCGTTTCCTAATGTCATTTATTCACATACGACTGTATACGGTTACATTCCTGGAGAACTGCTTTGTACCATTTAGCCTGGTTTTGTAGAAGTTTTTGATGCTTTCAATTATACTCTCGCCAGGATACATGCCTGGCTTTGGCTAAAAGCTGTGCCCAAAACTGCATGTGTGAATCCAGTCTTAAAAGGGAACCTGTCAGCTGGTCTGGGAACACTAAAGCAGGAGCATTGTCCAGGACAGGCAGACTTGGAATAGGCACATAAGTACATGTAATATTAACGACCTATCCCAAGGATAGGCTAGGACTGGGAGATTATGACCTAAAGTTGCAATGAATCGGGCTGGAATATCATCTTTAGCCAAAAAATCCAGGTTCTGTTTAGGATCAGACAACAGTCGGTTAGAGTTATAGAGACCTCGTGGTGAGTGCTTCAATTCTGCCTTTGCGGAGGAGCAACACTGTCCCAACTACTGGTGTGATGATCTGGGAAGCCATCACATTAGTCGGTCACCCCTAGTAGTCATACAAGGGACACTAACAGCTTAGCAATATGTGCAAAGGTCACCTGGCATGGCATGGCTTCGAAAAGGCATTTTTCAGCAGGATAACGCTCATCCACACACAACAAGGGTTTCCTACTACAACACTTCCCTGACCTTTCAAGTTCCCAGATTTAATTACCAATTGAGCATTTATAGGAACGGCTAGCACACCAGCATTGGCAACCTATGAGTGTGCAGGACCAACCATTTGTAGACAAGTGTGCCGCAGTATACCATACAGAACCTGTGTGCTTCCATGCGCAAATGTATCATCTTATATCCAAGCTAGAGACTGCCAATTAGATACTAGAACCTCCCTTCAAATGCAGAGTTTTCCCCAATAAACTTATCCTGTTTCTCTAATATTGTAACCATTATATATGTCATCAGTACAGTCACACATAGAAAGTTTCATTTGAAACTCATGTTTTTTTTTTTTTTGTCAATAAGTGTAGTTTATCGGTATTGGGCAATATTCACACTTGTCTTGCAGAAATATCTATAGCCCTTCATGTACCCAATGTCTTTTAGCATATGCTGGACAGGTTTGCCTTGGTCCATAGTTTATCTTTTCCACTGTATAGAAAAGTGTAGATTCCTACACTTTCCAAAGGACACAGCTTATATAAAGATTTTTTTGACAGTCAGGGTCAATGGCTAACATATGCCCCAGTGTATGCGTATATTGCCCGTATTCCTACAGTGGCATACATCACAGCTGTTCGACAGAGAATACTCCTGTAGTACACCTCAATAATAAGCAGAAAACGAGATGTGAACAGAGCCTAAATGATATCATTTCATTTTGAGGCATTTTCCATTACTCTCCAGACCATTCCTCCATATGATTTTAAAATTCATCGCCCTCATTACAATGCAGCTCCGCACACGCGCCAACCCTTTGTGAGAGTGATCTACATAGGAGGCAAGAGGCAGCCATAGATCAGGAGGCATCTCCTTACTGAGAGAAGAATTGAGATACAGATAGAAAGCATCTGGATACACTTTATGCATGCATTAGTAAGCGGTGATACTAGATTCCTGGCACACATGAGATTACTGCCTGTATCCAAGTAAAATTCTACTGGCATGCAGCGCTCAGAGAACAGCATGAAACAAAGCCTAAAGTTTTAATGGCTATACACTGAAGAATATTACAAGCAAGTTTCCCTTCTAATGTATCAAACAAATGGAAGACGGAGCAGAAACAGAGATGGCAGTAGAGACCATATACCCCATGTGCTTAGCCAGGAAAACATTGGCTTTTTTTTGTTTTTTTTATACATCTGGAAATATCCTGTATGAAAGAATCTAGATTATTTTATCTGCGTCTTATGGCTCTGTGCTCACATCATAACATTTGTCTGGTAAAACACAATGCTGGACAAACCCCAGGACGCAGGTAACTGCTGCAACCAATCTTAAAGCTGTAGCTTTAGTCTATAGAACAGGGTCATTTATATAGGAAAAATGCCAGGGCAGAAGTAAAGTGCAGGTCTACACAAAACAGTACCACGTGCTTACATCTGTTCTCACTTTTCTTATTAAGGTCACATTTCTCCCATGACTGAAGCAACAATGATCTTCAGAATTCAGAAAGGATTATTTTTTAAGCTAAACTGGTTGTAGAAGACATGGAGGCTTTCTTGTAGAGACAGCACTGCTCTATCCATAGGATGTGAAGGGTATTGCAGCTTAGTCCTAGATCTTTGTTTTTCACCTAGTATAATTAATCGTAAACTAGTATTTTTTTTTTTTTTTTTTTTTTTCAACATTTCCTACACTTTTCTATTGTTTGTGGGTCCATGAAAAACAAACAGAACACTGATGGCATCCATGTGATGTTCACAGACTTTACTGTAGCATCTACATATGCCCATTAAAATAAAATGGGTCCACATACAGTTAGTGATTTTCATGGACACGACACATCCCCAAATACAGATATGCGTTTCCCTCAGTGTTTGTATGCCAAAACCCAGCAAAAGTACAATGAAGAGATCTGCACCTGTCCTGTGTTTTTGACCTAACTTGGCCTCATATTGTGTAGGGCCCCTGATATCTCCAAGCTCTGACCCATTGAGGCATGGACTCTACAAAACCCCTGACACCTCCTGCACATAGGCTGAAACATCTGGGAAGAAGGAAACCTGACAGAGGATTCCTGAATGAACCTGGTCCAGAGACTGGGACTCCCTCAATCATAAGCATGTATGATGCTATTGGAATCCCAAAATATTTTAGACTCTTGAGCTCAGCTAACAGCCTGTACAGTAAAAGGGCAACAAATTGGACTGTAACTACCTAAGCAAATGTTCTCATCTCTATTGTGTAGATAACCTTTACTGCATCAGTCAACAAGGGACACTGTTATTCCATCTGGAAGATGAAGAGTCAACACGCCTTGGAGACCATGTAATAAAGGATGTAAGATTGTACTTATAGGTAGAGTGAATAAGGCACTTCCTTTCCTACCCTATATCTTTCCCTGTGTTCCTGCCCCTTCGTTTTGTAACCGGTCATTATATTTTGCTGTACCATTAAAAAAACCCCTTTTAAAGAACCAGTTATTGCTCTTAATGTACTATTATTACCTGGCACCCCAAAACATGACAGATTTTACAGATGCTTGGAGTCCCTGCCCTCCTGTAGCTCCACTGTCCCATACTGGACACGTCCACCAGACTTCTTTTTTCCTCATAGTGCATGATAGTGCCATCTCTTTCCCAGGTAATGACACACACGCATGCAGTGAGCCACAAAAGACGACACGTTTATCAGACCAGGTCACTTGCTTGCATTGCTCCAGGTTGCTTTTAGTGATGGACAGTGGGTAGCATTGTCACTGCTGCTACATAAAGCTTTGCAGCATAGCCAGCATTAACCTATCAGCAACCGGTGCTATTGCACTTCTACTGTGTGATGACACCAGATAGAATAGACCACTCCATATGCACTACAATGTGCCCATGGCATGTCTACTGACTACGCCCTGTCACTAGCTCACCAATTGTCCTTCATTGAACTATATCACTATATAACGGGAATGCCACATACCACTTGCCATTTTGGAGATCACCCAGGAGTCTATCCATCACAATCTGGCTCCTGTCAGAGTTGCTCAGACCCTTATGAATGATCATTTTTCTGTTTTCATCACCTTCAAGAACTTACCGTTCACTTGCTACCTAATATATTTCATTGCTTTCCAGATGCCATGTCAATGAAACAAACCAGAAGATAACACCATCTATGATTTTATAAGCAAGAACTCCGCTGATGCCCAGGGATCACAATGCTTGTGCAATATGCTGAAAAACAGTTTTCTAGCACAGTTTGTGTGTTCTAGCACAATGACACGTCAGGCTACCACATGTTACGTTCTGACCAGTTATGAGTGAACTTACATTTGCGCTGTCAATCTAACACAGGAAACAGAATGTAAAACTCTCTAACAAGAACTTTCCATGCTGCTTGGATTCCCAGGAAGAATTTATTGAGCAACATTTAATAGGATCACAAAAACAAGTATGAACCTACATTATATGTACCGACGGACAAATCTGCTGAAAGCTGTTAAAGCTACAGCGCTTAACTCAGGAAGGGAAAGAGAAAATAATCCAAGAGCAGAAATTGCTTCACTCTCAATGTTTTGCTGCATAATAAATTAGATCACTGCATGTACTACTACACACAGCTCGACACTCATGTTCACTATGGGTGCAAGCAATTTAAAACTGCCTGCAGCAGTACCGCTACATTGTAGCAAGCAATTTATTGTTCTGTTACGGACTATGGTCTCTTTGTATAGTACAAACTACAGGAAGTTCCCTCTAGTGACGGCTGAACAGAAGTTAAAGGGATTGTCCACTTTCTACATGGCAAGTCTAAGGACAAATTTCAGAATGCAAAACATGGATGCGTTATTGGTATTATGGTTTATGATGATAAGTTAGGGTCACCTGAATCAAACAGTGTTTCCCACTTGTCAATCGGTGCCTTAGTTGAGGTTTTGCCGTTTTTGTCATTATGCAAATGAGCTCTTTGGACTTATGAGGGCATAGCAGAGGCACCAATTCACAAGACGAAAACACTGTTTAATTCAGATGACCCTAACCTATCTGTGGGGCTGGGTTGATTCACTGGGTTCTATATATGCTATATTTTAATTTAGATTTTTGTGAGCTTGTTTGTATAGATACCACATGCAAGTTGTCTGATCCTTGAGCTATGGCATACACTGTACAAATATAGGGAACAGAACTAGGTTTTCCAGTTACAAAACTGGCAGAGTACAGGCACTGGTTGGGTTAGATGGATCAATCCAATTCAGTGCCAAGCACATGAATTTCTGCAAATCCTATTCAGATGAATGAGACAGTTGCAGAAATTTTTATGACAATTTTGTGCCTAAATGTTTGTAAGCAACATTACTATAGAAGCATACCTGCACTGGGGTTAAAGATGCTACCAAAGATTTTATTTATTTATAAAATTCATTCATCTTGAGGAAAACTCAGGTTTGTTGGGGTCTGTGCTTCCATGATGTAGCCAATCGTTGGCATGATACTACTGGCATCATAGCATACATACATACATACATCATAGAAACGACAGCCATTATGCTGCCAAAAGCCAGGACGACAGTGGCAGCTTCAGCACTGGAAGAAAGAAGATGTGAGTAGTCATCTGTTTATAGTTCTTTTTTGTTATTTTACAATTTGCAGCTGGTTTTAAGTTTTGTTTAGAGGTGAATAACCCAACGTTTAAATACACTTCACAAACCAACCATGGGTTTTGTAACTTTGACCCTGCAAATTAAGTAATCCTGTGCATGTACAATCAGTTACGTTTCCATACACATTAGAATTGAGTTAGCCAGACAACATTAATAGCTGTTTGGTGAACGCTTGTTCAGTACACAGCTAGTCCTGAATGAACATATATATGTTTTCTATAGTGAGAAGAGTGTAAGTGACTATCAGACACCTCTAGATGAAGCCTCTCTCCTGGGGGCTCAAAGAATGGACATGATAACGTTCAACACACACGATCCTTCATCTGATGATGGAGATTCAGAAGGCTTCGGTACAGCCAAACTCAGCACTTTTATGTTTATGTGTATTGTATGTGTCTTTAGTTCAGAAGAACTGGCTCACCATCTATTGGAAATGAAATGCTTAGCAAATGTTAGTTTCTCTGATGTTAGGGAAACATGCCGAATTTCAATATACCCAGTCTTCTGTTCTCAAAGATGATATGCTACTGCCAGGGAAGTCTGGAAATTAAAGAATAGATGTCGGGTACACAAGCATTTGACCAATAGCTATAGAAGGTGTATGGCTAGAGAGCTGTATACACTAGCCTGAAGGTTTTAGGCTGGGCTACATGGCAATTTTGGCAGCAACTTCTATTGCCTGCCCAAAGATTGCCGTAACACTTGCAAAAATACAAGTGAATGAGGTTGCCACAACCTACATTAATTCTTTTTGCAGCTGTAACATTCACGGCAGCATTAAGGTTGCAATGTGACCCCAGTTACTTACATTTGTGCAGGTGTCACAGTAGCTTGCTGTATTATAGGAGCTCAGAAACTGATAGGTGAGTGACAACAAGCTTGTTGACAGCTTCCAATGACAACTAACAAATTATGAACAAAGCTGTAGCTCAGACACAAGATGAGCAATATTATGTGTTTTATCTTGTAGTTACTTTTTAATGTATATTTGGCAGACATTCCAACTGTAACTGTGCCAAATAAATTTATGCAAGTTTTAATGGGGTTATACAGGAGCATAAAAGATATACAACATGGAGTAATATAGACAACCATAGATCCTGATATTACAAATTCATTTTTTACACGCCAATGCTAATGGGGGTCTTCTGCCTCTCCCCTGATGACAGACAGTGGTGGGATATGGATTTCAGTACACCCAATCCTTTTGTTCTCAGGAAGGTAGCCGGCCACAGGAGGTTAAAAGTATGAAGCTCTGAACCCACAGCCAAGCAGGGACATCTCCTTTGGATACCAGTTATAAGCAACATTTCTTTGCACTATATGGCACTGCTTGAGGATTTGGATGGTAGCTTAAATTAGAAACAAGTTTATCTGGATTACTGACGTACGTCAAACTTTTAGACACCCCCTTTAGGCTGTATTCACACACAAGGGAATTTACTATGCTGACTGCACCTGAATTCTGGGTTGGTTTTCAGAGCATTTTTGAACTCTTGCAGAGGACCTTTCATATCCTCTAAAGACAGGGCATGTTATATGCTGTTGCAAAGATTAAATCAGTTCACTTTAAGTTTTCCAGGCATCTGGCCCAATTACAGAGATATGAGTGCCATTAGTTTTGGCTACCAATCTCAATGCACGGTCAGTAGGGCCGGCCTTACATTTCAGAGTCATCCATGGGTGGTGAAGAACACCCCATGATAATACACTTCTACAGTCTTGTACTGTGAAGAGGACCAGTGTGCAGATATTGGTGGGCAAAACTAACGGCAACAATCTCTCTGTAACAGGGAAGACACCTAAAAAAACAAAAGTGCACCAAATTCAGTGCACGGTCAGCTTTGCAATGGTACACAACATGGCCTTAGATCTTAGAAGACATGAAAAGTCCTCTTTAACAAAGGGGATGGGACTTAGATGAAAGAGGGTAAGGCTTATAATAAAACAATGTATGTACAATTGTGTCAAAATACCGGTATAAAATTCTGGCTCAAAGTAAGACAAATTAGTAGGTTGCTATAAGCTTCAACCAGACAGTCCAGACCACATTTATCATACAGCATTAGCCACTGTCATAAATCCGGCTCATTTTAAGACCATCTAGTCTTAGCTTGCACTATAATATGCCTGCCCGCCCCAAGATTGTTTAATAAATCTTGGGATGGCCAGTCTTATCCAGAATGGAATCCAAAGTTCTCATTGGACTCATCTCTGGTCCCCCTGGGTGCAAGCACTTTGCTTCAATGAATCTCAGACAGCACAGTGTGGGTCTACTGCACGTGCCCAATATCCAGCATATGCGCAGGGTGTAGTGATACGTTGAAGAACTGCTGGGAGAGCACATCTCTCAGCATGTATTAGGCTAAACCCACACTGCAGAAAAGCTGCTTTTTTTGTTGCAGATTTTGCTGTGGTTTTTGTTGAAAACCAGAAGTGGATTGAGCAGAAGGGAGATGTACAAGAACTTATTTTATATTTCCCATTAGTTCTGTAGCCACTCTTGACTGTGGCTCAAAAAAAGCACAGCAAAATCTGCAACAAAAAAAGGCAGCTTTTCCACAACGTGGGGCCTTAGCCTAGTTTCACACAACTGAATCCTGTCCAGGATGGACTGAACTCTTCTGTATGAATTGAATCACTGCATAATAGTTATGGTACAGGGAGCTTCCAAATGGCCAAAGCACTACTGTACCATACTAACAAAGCTGTCAGATCAGTACAGTAGCGTCATCCTAGAGCTCATTGTATCATAACTGAATATCATGCAGTGATTCAATTCATACAGCAGAATTCAGTCTGGGAAACACGGACAGCTGGCGGTTCGTTTGTCCTGGATGGGACTTGGTTGTATGAAACCACCCATAGGGAGCTTTATTAAAGAACCCAGCAAGGACAGACATACTATTGGCTTATTTGGGACACTAAAATTACCAGCCCAGGACATGCCTGTATTTTTGCGTCCCAGATTTACCTGATAAGGTTTCCTTTATAAGTATCAGGCAAATTACTGAAAATTCTTCACAAAGCGTTTTTGTAGATAAAGATATACAGGAAAGTAAACTGAAAAGTCTGAAACGTTTCCACTCTTCTACTCCTTTGGCTGTCACAAAACTGCATGAGTTATACCAACTTCACACACACACTCATCTATCTATATACTAGCTTATACTAGGACACAAACTTGAGATCCACAAGGTGGTTTCACAGCTAAGACTCTAGATATCCTCGATTAGGTCCTAGTGCTCAGCGGAGAAACTGTCTACACAAGTATCTGACTATATAGCAATGGGTGAATTCTACAGTCACATTTTTTGTCAAACCAGGTCATCTCGTACTCAGAATCATTTAGGTCCTAGACCTAACCATTCTGGGTTATGATGTGCCTTCCAAATAACCACTTTCAAGACATTCTGCCACCCCCTCCACCCCTGCTTTCACAGTTGACAAACACCAATGCTCCATAGCCAAATACAGGATATTGCATATTCCAAAGATGAGCATGTGCGGTATATGGAAAGCTTCTTCTTGTGTGATATGCTGCTTTTTGGGGTGACAAGCTTACACTACATTCAGGAGGGAATCATTCAGATGTTACATTACAACCCTGACAATGTCAATATCAATCCTCAAATCCCCTCTACTTACAGATAAGGACTACACTGCAAGACTCTGCTCAACCGAACACAAATTGGCTTAATACTGCGAGAATTGTTCTTCTACTACAATAGAGGAGTAACAGGGAGAAGCATTTAGCAGCAGTGAAGGAAAGCACCTGAGCGCTGAATATCAAGGGACATGTCCACGTTACTTAATGGAAGAAATATATACTTCAAGATTAGATGGAGAGTGCCGGAGCCACAAAGTCCTATAGTGCCTGGACACAAATGGTCTAAGCCTGAGCAGGCTCACAGAAATTTCACACACTGAATGCAATGGGGTAGGTTTAGGAATATATTTACACCAGTTGTCTGATATAAAAAGCGTTTATGATGTCTCTTGCCAGTTTTTCTGACACGTGCATCTCTTTAGCAAAAAGGAAGTGAGGCTTGACAATTGGTGAAGTGCAACACTTCAGGTCAGGCGCTGTTTTAACATATACTTTAGCAGAACATATGCCATGTTAAGAAGCATGACATGCTATACTCATGCCATTATTATTAACCTTCCCCTATTAACAATATAAAGAAATATATTCTTCTAAAGAACAAATCCAGTAGACATGAGGACCCTAAGTAGGTTTTGCTTACAAGTTGAAAGGACAGTTCAAGGACCTCTTTACTGCCAATGTGTGAGACAAGCGGAAGCAAAGTAAAGTATCCAGTCTAGGCTCACAGGTAACCATTACAGATCAACTCCAGTCACACACACACAAACACACACTCCTGCCAGTGCAGCTTCATGAAGTGTAGGGAGTGAGGGGGGGGGGGGGGAAACTATATAGTAAAGACATTATGGGCATAGCAGAAATACTCTGAGTATGCTAGGCTGGTAGAATAAATAGTTAAAAAGTGACAGACACTTATTGAAGCCAGGACAGGGCAGAACAGCTGCCACACACCTATAGAGGAAAAGGAATCCAAACCTGAGGTGTACCCAGAGGCACCACTGAGTCAAATTCATAGTTTAAAAAATATGTATTTTTTTTCCCTCCCTGGTTAAAGGAGTTTTTCCAAATTGATAACTTATCACAGGTGGTTTTTGCGCCATTCATCTCTGTGGGAGCCGCAGTATCATAAATAGTGGGGAATTCATACACAGCTTTATATAAACCAAACAAAATTCTACATGTGATAGATATTAACCATGCCTAGAATTATCATTTCAGACCAACATGTCTAGCAAATCCCATATGAAGTAACAAATGGTTTCCTATGAAAGCATTTTATAAGATAAAACACTAGTCTTGTAGGTCTGACAGCCCAGAGAATGGGACTCCTTAGGATCAGTAGGGGTGCCAGTAATATGTCTGACATGCCATAAGTTTCTATGGGAAACCTTTTACCAAGATGACCTTAAAGGGATACACCACATAACACCACATTATCCCTTATCCATTTACTGTCTATAGCTGAGAGTTGTATTCCACTCTCTGCATCAGTCCCATAGAACAGAGCAGTAGTGTGTGTGCACATTTGTGACCACCAGGTCTCAGGACCATCATTCTCATGAAGGGCAGGGGTCCTAGCAGTCAGACCCCCCCCCCCCCCCATCATCTAGGAGATAGGGGATAACTTTTTGTTACCAGAACACCCCTTTAAAGAATGTCAAACAAGTATCCATGAGTCTGAGAGCCCTGGAGCTCACAATGCCCAGAACATATGGCACCTGGTATATGTCCACAAGCTTTTAGCACTAGTTGGAGACTTCTATAAGTTGGATCCCTGGTCGGGCATTACTTGTGCCCCCACTACATGGCACCTCTCTACTAGTGTGCTCTGAGCACCAGTGGGGTCATAGACCTCTCATGTTCTCTGCTGACTGCAGTGACATGTCAGCTCACTCTGGAGCCCCCCTTTAAGTCTCAGACAGCAGAGTGCCTACTAGCAGCACACATGGCATCAGCAGGGGACGTCTCACCTTTGGAAATGCTCCCTCTCTTCCGAGGTTCTTAGGCTGGTCAAACTGTCCCCGGTCCAGCATGAGATATAAGGAGAAGATGACCACACAGAATATAGCGCTGCCCAGCACGGTGATCTGCCGGCTCAGCTTCATCGTCCCTGGCAGTGCTCACAGCTCCTCAGTACAGGTGTCCAGATCACACACAGATCAGCATGCCAGGCAGCACCCTCCAGTCACACCTGCCCCAGCCCCGGCCACCACTGTCACATGCTCCGGCTCCACAGGTCACACAGTGACAAGACGAACTTTCCCCCCCATGAGGACTGCACCCGCCGACCCAGCCCGGGAGTTCCTGCTGCACTCAGTACAGGGAACAGCACAACAGTCCCCGTTCGCCAAACAGCCAAGACTTCCGCAGAGTGCTCTCCAGTCCCGGCAGGGGCTCAGCGCCCGGTACAGCTCATCCCGGACACACTCGTTGCCAGTGACCCCAATCACGTCACGCCGTGTCCCGCTTGTTCAGTCCCAGCTCCCGGCCACCGCTCCACAACTCCGTCCAGCGGCTTCAAAATGCAATCACCGAGAGGCGGGGCTTCCAGGAAGGGGCGGGGCTCCCATGTGCTAACAACGCGTCATACTGTTACGGCCCAGCGAAGGGAGTGTGGTGACGTCACGGGACTGGGTCGTCCGAACGGCCACGCCCCTCCGAGGTTTGCTCGTTTGGGCTGGCTGCATAGTTGTCCACTCTGTCCTGCTTGGCCTGGGCTAAGCGCCTGTATAACGTGTCTGTACACTGCAAGGGTTAATGTATAGCTGTGTGTAGGGTACAGGTATTGGAGGCAATATGGAGCCCTAGTACATGCACATATAAATGTGCTGTCTATATACAGCATGAGTACCTGAAAGCAAACACAACATTCTATACTTGTATACAGTAGTGGCTGAACTTTACACGACACTGTATATAAGACTGTACCTATACAGTATATATATGTATACACAGACACATACCCCCTGATTGTACTTATATATATATATATATATATATATATATATATGTATATTACCATAGCTGCGTCATACTGTAACTATATACTTACCATCTCTCTATATAGCGCTATATTCCTGTCCACATTACTAGTCCTCTGTATTTCCCAATACACACCCGTCCACATCCCTGAATCTATACACATTTCTGTGTCTTTAAACAGTAACCTCTCATCAGATTTTGGGACAGGAAACTGACATCATGGCACTGAGGGGCGTTCAAAAGGGTAGTTACCTGTGCTATGAGGCCTGGCAGGCTATAGTAAATTCAGCCCCCATTGCACACGTAATTACCTGTGAACGAGAGAGGACGCGGTTCCGATCACGAGACCGGAGTTGGAACCAGCCCGTAACCCCCACCCCATGTCCAGCTTGAAGGAACGCCTGGAGCGTTTTTTTGCTGAGTTTTTCCCTGCAAACTTTCTGCCCTTGTTGAAAGCAGCATCATTTCCGCAGGTATAATTGACATGCTGCCATTTAAAAAAAAAAAAAAAAGTGGGTGTTTTTGAAAATGTAGCTTTTCCACTGCAGATTTTTTTCCGCACTGTGTGGATGGGATTAGCCAGAATTTTTTCCACAACGTTTCTGTAGCAGCTTCAGCCTTAAAGAGAATTTACAGAACTTTAATACATGTGATATACACTAACAGCCATGCTAAACTATTAATTCTACAAAACAAGTCACCATAGGGTAAACGCGAGGGCATGACAACATTCACGGCACAAATTCTCATGACAAGTTCCCTTTAAATGTTATTGTCTGTGGATCTTAAATGCAGGATTTGCAAATTACAGTCATGGCCAAAAGTTTTGAGAATGATACAAATATTAATTTTTACAAAGTCTACTGCTTCAGTTTTTCTAATGGCAATTTGCATATACTCCAGAACGTTATAAAGAGTGATCAGCTTAACAGCAATTACTTGCAAAGTCAATATTTGCCTAGAAAATGAACTTTATCCCCCAAAACACATTTCAACATCATTGCAGCCCTGCCTTAAAAGGACCACCTAACATCGTTTCAGTGATTGCTCCATTAACACAGGTGTGGGTGTTGATGAGGACAGGGCTGGAGATCAAACTGTCATGATTAAGTAAGAATGACACCACTGGACACTTTAAAAGGAGGCTGGTGCTTGCCATCATTGTTTCTCTTCTGTTAACCATGGTTATCTCTAAAGAAACACGTGCAGTCATCATTGCACTGCACAAAAATGGCCTAACTGGGAAGAGTATTGCAGCTAGAAAGATTGCACCTCAGTCAACAATCTATCGCATCATCAAGAACTTCAAGGAGAGAGGTTCCATTGGTGCCAAAAAGGCTCCAGGGCGCCCAAGAAAGACCAGCAAGCGGCAGGACCGTCTCTTAAAAGTGTTTCAGCTGCGGGATCGGGCTACCAGCAGTGCAGAGCTTGCTGAGGAATGGCAGCAGGCAGGTGTGAGTGCATCTGCACGCACTGTCAGGCGGAGACTCTTGGAGCAAGGCCTGGTCTCAAGGAGGACAGCAAAGAAGCCACTTCTCTCCAGAAAAAACATCAGGGACAGACTGATATTCTGCAAAAGGTACAGGGAGTGGACTGCTGAGGACTGGGGTAAAGTCATTTTCTCTGATGAATCCCCTTTTCGATTGTTTGGAACATCTGGAAAACAGCTTATTCGGAGAAGAAGAGGTGAGCGCTACCACCAGTCTTGTCTCATGCCAACTGTAAAGCATCCTGAAACCATTCATGTGTGGGGTTGCTTCTCAGCCAAGGGAATCGGCTCTCTCACAGTCTTGCCTAAAAACACAGCCATGAATAAAGAATGGTACCAGAATTTCCTCCAAGAGCAACTTCTCCCAACCGTCCAAGAGCAGTTTGGCGCTCAACAATGCCTTTTCCAGCATGATGGAGCACCTTGCCATAAAGCAAAGGTGATAACTAAATGGCTCAGGGAACAAAACATAGAGATTTTGGGTCCATGGCCTGGAAACTCCCCAGATCTTAATCCCATTGAGAACTTGTGGTCAATCATCAAGAGACGGGTGGACAAACAAAAACCAACAAATTCAGACAAAATTAAAGCATTGATTCTGCAAGAATGGACTGCTATCAGTCAGGATTTGGTCCAGAAGTTGATTGAGAGCATGCCAGGGAGAATTGCAGAGGTCCTGAAGAAGAAGGGTCAACACTGCAAATATTGACTTGCTGCATTAACTCATTCTGTCAATATAAGCTTCTGTTACTCATAATATGAATGCAATTATATTTCTGTATGTGATAAAAACATCTGACAAACACACATAAAAACCAGAGGGCAGCAGATCATGTGAAAATAGAATATTTGTGTCATTCTCAAAACTTTTGGCCATGACTGTACACCCAAAGAGTACAAAATCCAGTAGAAATCCTCAGTATGTCCTGAAATGCACATGGATTTTTTATTTATTTATTTTTTTAAAACACCATTTACTTCCATTATCCTTGTACACTGTTGCAACAAAACGTCTGTCTAGAAACATGTATTTTGGAATTGAACTCTTATTCAAGCATCTCACTGTCTAAATTTCAATGAAATTCAGAGGATGGGTCCTCTGCGGTACATTTATAGCATTTAGTGGACCCAGCAATGGCGAAAAACAGCAAAAATCATCTGATTTTCAGATGGCTGGCCTGGCTTTCAACCATTGCATTGCAGTTTTAAAACTGTGTCTGAACCCAGGGCAATAAATTGAGATGTTGTGTGTTTATGTGTCCCCGAACTCTTTTGTGTTCCTTTGTGTTCTCTGACATGAGTCAAAATTAGTGAGCGCCTGTCCTTACTGTATACTTCTACTTAACTGCTGCATTCTCCTCTGCTTTGGCCAGCTATCAAACAGGCTGGCACCACTCCAATCCCTTGAAAACTGTGTTGCAAGGTACACCTGACTCTTGACCCGCCACTGGTTGAAAATTAACCAAGGGTTACAACACTATAATAACACTGCCTACACATCTGGCCACAAAATATGATGGCACAGCATAAATGCATGTATGTATATGTGTGTTTACACAGAACCACACCTGTATATATTACTAATGCTATAAACATTATTATACAGTATGTGGCACTGGCTCTGTACACAATAGCTGTATGGGAGTTATGGAGTTAAAACCCTCCCCCTCATCCAAGGCTCCCAATAGCTGGGAGGACCTGTATAAAACATTAATATGATAAAGGTCCATTCACATGTGTTGGTTTTTAAATGGATTTCAATTCAGATTCTGTGCCAATACTTACATCAAACCAATGACAAGCTACATTCCATGCATATGAATAGGGTTTCTTCAACCCTGTTCACATGCTGCAGATAATTTCCAGCTACTTATTCCTGCAGATTTCTCACAGAATAGCCAATAGAGGGCAGCAGAATCCTCCTGCACAGTGCTGGAAAGTAGTGATGGGTAGTTTATAAACTATTAGTTCATAATGAACCAATCTGAATAGTGAACTAACTCATTTAGATCACATTCCTGACAAAGATTAGCTCATCATGAAATGAAGCAAGTGGGGGGAGTAGATGGGAGGAAAGAGTAATTCAGGACAGCAGCTCCTCCTGCAGACTCACTCACTGGTACACTACTACTTACCTTTTATTCTTTAAAGCTAGAAAAGTAAGCTGGAAAAACCTATGTGTGAGTGACAGAGCATATGTGTGTGCGCTAGCTGCTGCTGTGCATTCTCATTCACACTCGCCATGAGTCTGTACCATTAAACTGCCATAGGTATCACTGCTATACTCAGCCATATGCATCTGATTGAATTAGACTTTCATGATTTGTTTTTTTCGTTCATTTAGTTTACAGTCACATGACTAATTCCCTATCGGCCTCCTCAGGACAAAGCTGAGTGCTTCATGACATGCTATAAACTATACTGTAGGTCTGTTTACTCCACCAGGTATCTTCTCCCTGTTCTTATTAAAATCTAATGGTTTACTATATTGTCTGTCACCAAACTGCTAGACAATAATTCCAGGTTTTAAGGTTGACAATGAAAATGTTATTAACTTTTCAGAGTTAAACATGACACTTCTAGTTTGTGGTATAAGTGAGTATAAAGTCCTTATAAAACATTAAAGGAGTTGTCCAGGGAGCTAAGGTTAGCTTACCTGACCAGGCAAACCCCTGATGATTGACTTGGGGGTTCTGGTACCTGGTTACCTGTGCTATGGGGACTGGCTTTAGTAAAGCCAGCCCCCATAACACAGGTATTACCTGTGAAATCAGAGGAGGGAGAAGGTGGAACAACCTGGGGGTTGGAGCTCTGGTTCCCATCATGTGACCCGGGGGTCAGAACCAGGCTGGAACCCCTTGGTCCATCATCTTTACTCACTGGACAACCCCTTTAATAATGATCAGACATACTAAAAATGTATCCCATCAGGGAACTAGCAGTGACTTTATATAAGATACTAGATCTGTGTTCTCACAGTATCCCAGAGCCAGCGAAATAATGAACTAAGTGAACTTTTGAATGAACTAGATCATAAGGAACTAATCTCCAAAATGAACTAGATTTCCCATCACTACTTGAGAGTTTTTCAACACACCCATGAGGAGAAGGTATATTGTGTCTTCTCTGTGGTGGCCAGAAGAGCAATGAGAAATATGGGAAATATTTGGTTGTATGTTGGCTCAGTATAACATTATTTGGCTCTATCTGACTTACATTTAGTAAACTGGGCACAAACACTAACACTGTCTAACTTTTAGGCAGTGCAAAGTTAAACTAGACAGTTTTAAACTGCACCACATTTTCCAAAGTGATGAATGCTGTTTGATAATTTAGTGCACTTTCAGACTGTCATTTGTAACTTTATTAGTTTACTTAGTTTCCATCTCAATTATGCAGATTGTCCGCAATTATGGTACATTTTTAGGTGCACAGTTTTGCTTAAAGGGGACTTTTCACCACCTACAACAAGTCCAGCTATTTAGATAAATTAATAGGTCCTGCTCCACTGATTGTTGCGCAGTTGGAATTCTTTCTCTAGCCCTCACAATTCCTGAGTAATCAATTCTGTTAGTTTTGGGGCCTGATATGCTATTTAGGCTCTGTCCTGTCAGGAGGGCGGTGTCAGAGCTCTGACACTGGCTGCCTCTGATTGGAGAACTCAATCACACTCTCATGTCTGACACTGCCCTTCTGACATTCCAGAGCTTAAATAGCACATCAGACACCAAAACTAACTGCACTTGTTGTTCAGGACCGGTGAGGGCTAGAGAGAAAATTCCAACTGCACTGGAATCAGGGGAGTGGGGCCTATTAAAAAATTATAAGAACTTGAATTGGTGGAGGTGGTGAAAGGTACTCTTTAATTAGCCATGCCCCTTTTTAGCAAACCTTGCCCACCTGTCGAATGAGGAGCAGAAAATGTAAGTGTCTAAAACACGTAGAAAATGAGGTGTAAAGCACATTCACCAGTTTTTGATGAAGACTATGCCTGGATTCTGGTTCATTTTATTAGTTTATCTACCCCATTGTGTATTATCTGTGCACTACATGAAGTCAATGACAGTATATTTTCATATACTATATGGTCAAAAGTATCCATGTCTTGTGAAACAGTATACTACCACTGTACACATTACTATATCACTATATAATGTATTATTAAACAGGTCATATCTGCACACATCACTGGGCTTCTACATAGGACTATAGCGTAACTCTGGTTTGGTATAAGCATTTAATCACATGAGTGTTGATTTTTGTTAATCTCTTCACATTCCTGTGTAGATCTGTGCCTAGTGCTGTGTTTTACCACTATCCACCTTTGTTACAAGGCAGTCAAGTGTTCAACAACTAATTTATTACACTAGTATTTTATACTGCAGGATGTTGTTATATGGCCGTCCATAAACAGAGACTGGCCAAGTTCATAGGAGAGATCCACCTACAATGCTCACTCACATACTGCAGATATTCATTTCTGGTACAATTGTTATCTTACCATAGACACACCAACTATCACTCCTTGTCATCTCGTAAAGGGGTTTTCCAGCCCCAAATGCTTTTTTCATATTGATGACCTATCCACGGTATCTGATCTGTCTGATCTGCCAATCGGACCTCACACAGATCAGTCATTCTGGCAGTCTTGAGGCAGCGGAACTACTGCACTGTACGGGGAGTGGATGCAGGCTGCTCCTATTCAAGTAATAGGAACACAACTGCAGTACTGGACCCAGGGAACTACAGCTGCCCTCCTATTATTTGAATAGGAGCAGATGGCTTGCTGGTGCCAGAATGGCTGATCTGTGCATGGTCACGGATCAGATACTGATGACCTATACAAAGGATAGTTCTAAGTGTAGAGACCATCTCAATAGAGCATGTGTGTTTTGCAATGACGTTTCTCTACTTGTATATCACTGCTGAAGAAGTCTATTACAAAACTGCTTCAGCTTGCATGGTGAAACGATTTTGCTTGTGTCTAGGCTACAATATTTGGTCTTACCCTCAAATTTAACAGTCATATTGTGTGAATAAGGCCAGGGCTATTTTGCAGAATTTTCTAGTGTTATTAATCACTTTTTTTTCTTTAGTAAAACTGCAGTCTACAAGATTGTGGATTCATTCAGTCTAAAGCTACATTCACACGACTAATGACCGTGTGACATCTGTTTTTTTTTGACGGTCTGTTGCAACGGACTGTCAAAGTATAGGTCATGTCCTATTTTTGTCTCTTTTCACGGATCCCTCCATTTACTGAAATGTATGGGGTATCTGTGAAAACAGGTGCCCCTCGGGTGCAAGATATCCTCAAAAAAATGGACGTTTTTCACGACCGTTTTGCATCTCGGTCATCTGAATGTAGCCTAAGCCTGTAGCTCAATAGTTAGAATAAATTAGTGGCACTATAAAAAAAATCACAGTGTGACCCTGAGTTAAATTGTCCACATTTGTCACATTTTTAGTATTATTTACTTTAAAATGGGGTCCTAACTGCTGTGTACATACTTATTAAACATTTGCACCTAAATGTATTGCTTTTTGCACCATGCACATTACTTTGCAAATGTCCGGGGTCCCAGGCTGAAGCCCCGACAGTGCTATTCTTCCTGTCAAAAGTGATGGAAATATCCATTGTATGTCTGTGGGGTCTGTAAGGCATTGGTTGTAACACCAACCTGGTTATGTGTGGTGCTTTCCAAAACCAGAGCACACAATGCAGGATGGCAAAAAGCCTAAAGCACATTTATGAGGGCCATTGTATCCCAGACTATTTTACTACACATAGCACTGCATTTGATCTTTCTACACTTTTACTTCTTTAATTAAAAAAAGACTACATACGTGATCCTTAATATATGGTTATGACCACTTACACAAATTCATACATCTTCTCTGATGACAAAATGAATTTACAGCTTGCATATATCTCCATGGACCTAAAATGGTTGGTACAAGCCAACTGTTGAAATACAGAAAACCGCTATTGCCAGGAAAATGCTTGAATCTAATAGCTTCCTGTATTCTCATAATGATTTATTTATAAGGCTCAAACTTCTCATACAGTATATTTTGAGATAGAAAAATCACATGCAGATAGTGTATCTATGCTAATAGCGTAGAAATAGATTTAATATGGCCATTATTATACAGTCAATGGCATAAACTCCTCAATTAATGCTTCATTAGAATTCTGTAAGGAAACACAGTGGACATACAGTAAGGGTGCATTCACATACATCAGTTCAGCAGCAGAATCAGTTTTTGTCTCTTAAATGACTATAACTGATACCCATCAGTTTTTACATTCAGAGGTCCATGAAAAGGTGTGTCCCCCCCCCCCAAACCCTGTTACTCCCTCCTCTCACCTGGTCCCATTGTCAGCTAAAGTCAGGCGGCTGTCAGTGGGACCAGGCCTAGTAAAAACAGCACAGCTCACTTAGCTGCACTGTTTTTGTAACTCCCATTCTCTTCTTATGGAAATAGTTACAGAAACCCCACAAAGGAGGAAAAAGAAGGACAACTTTAGGTGAGCATATTTTTTATGCTGACTTTTTTTTCTGTCTAATTTGAAAGTTTTCCAGGATTGTTTGGACTACTTTGCATTTGTTAATGATCCTCTGTTGTTGTTTTTTTTGTTTTGTTTTATTTTTTTAAGTAAAATGGAATGGAAAATTGAATATATAGGGGAGCTTTTATTTCAATTAAAAAAAAATTCTTATGTGTGTTTGTGTCTTTTTTTTTCCATACTCTATTAACTTCCTAGTAGTGAACACTTTATCATTGATTGCATCCATAACCCTGTGGACAGGGTGTCAGGTAGGGACAATACATGCATGAGAGGCTAAACTGACAATAAGGAAATCATGGCTGGGTTTCTGACAAATGCTACACCACAGAAAGTTCCTGTGTTCTTGGTCGTATCCATTGGTAACCAATCAGGACAAAGGACTGTCATCACTAAGATAGTTAGAGAAAATCTTTGAAGCTGCAACATTTTTAGTTATTTATATTTTCAAATATGTTTAATTCTTAATTGTTTACAAATTTAAATATGGTTATGTTCATGGGAAAACCACTTTAGGCCAGGGCCCCACATTGTGAAAATGCAGCTTTTTGCCCACAGTGGAAATGCAGTGGCAAAACAACACTGAATTTTACATTACCTGCTAATTCTGTCCACACATTGCAGAAAAAAATCCGTAGTGGAAATACTGCGATTTCAATAGGTATAGAATAGGATCTATATCTACAGCGAATGGGAACTTCAATGGGGTCCAGATGTGCATCCCAGTATGCAAATCTCTTTATGGCAGAACTGGAAGGAGCATATTTATCAACATGCACCACCAAACCTATGATTTACTTTCGTTATATCGATGATATCCTTGTCATCTGGACTGTAGGTGAGGAGGCCTTACTTCAATTCCATAATGACTTCAATGACTTTCACCCGACCATCAACCTTAACTTTAGCTAATAGTAGTATGATGTTGTACCGTGTTAGCCATTGAAAGTAGTGGAAGAGTGAAGAAATCAGGCGATACCTTTTAGAGGCTAACTGAGTATATTTATAAGTAAGCTTTCAGGAGTACTCGCTCCCTTCATCAGACATGGTGTGATACAAGAACTGAAAATTAACAGATTTTTATACACATGGTTTTCAAAGCATTTTAGAGTCCTTAAAAAAAATTGCAATCTAAGTAGAGAAGTTATTTACAACAGGTCAAAAAAACAGTCTGGAAACTTGTGGTGCGTGACGGAGGGATCAGTAATTCTTGCTGTTATCTGTTTGCTATCAGGAGGTGATTTGTGACCCTCACAGGTCACACATAGTGTGATTTGAAGCTGGCATGAATATTGAGTTCAGTTCATGGTTCAAACATAGTGTGACATGAAGCTGGCATGAATATTAAGTCCAAATTGCAGAGTTTGAAATTTTTGCATAAATTTGTACTCCATTTCTTTTCTTTTCTCCTGTGTCTTAAAATGTCCCATTAAAACCACAACCCGCAAATCTTCAATAGAGTGGTTTTCTCCGGAGAAATGTGCGGCCACTGGGAGATCGGTTCTGCTGTTATTAATGGTGGATCTGTGTGAGTTCATTCGTTGACTGAGTCTCTGCCCTGTTTCCCCCACATAGAGGCCTGTGGTGGGACATTGCACACACATTATGAGGTACACCACATTGGAAGACCTGCAGGAAAATGTCCCCCTAATTCTGTGCACCTGTTGTGACTGTGGGATAGGTACACTGTCAGCGGTGTGGATGTGCTTGCAGGTCATGCACCTTTTATGTAGGCAAGATGAGGTGCCATTTTCAGTTGGGGCCTTCAGGGCACTCCGGACAATAATGCGCCTCAGGTTTGGTGGTTGTCGAAAGGAGAGGAGAGGGGGGACTGGAAATAAGTCCTTGAGTCTGTTGTCCCTATGTAGTACAGGTTGGAGCTCCTTGGCAATCCTTCGTAGGATCTCCAGCTGTGGGTTGTAGGTGACAACTAGGGGCACTCGGGCTTCTTTCTGGGTCTCTCTATATGTGAGCAGACTGTCTCTGTTAATGGCTGCTGCTTTGTTTAATTGGTTGTCTGTCACTTTTGGTTTGTATCCCAATCTGAGAAATTTCATCCTCAGATCCAGGAGGTGCTTGTCCAGGTCTGTTTTGTCGGAGCAAATACGATTGTATCGTATAGCCTGGCTGTAGATGATAGATTGTCTTGTGTGCTTGGGGTGGAAGCTGTCGTTTTTCAGGTAGGCCGTTCTGTCTGTGAGTTTGTGGTATATTGATGTGAGTAGCCGGTGGTCTTTAATGTATATTGTGGTATATTGTGGTATCATCTACAGCCAGGCTATACGATACAATCGTATTGCCCGACAAAACAGACCTGGACAAGCACCTCCTGGATCTGAGGATGAAATTTCTCAGATTGGGATACAAACCAAAAGTGACAGACAACCAATAAACAAAGCAGCAGCCAAACAGAGACAGCTGCCACAAAGAGAGACCCAGAAAGAAGCCCGAGGCCCCAGTTGCACCACAACCCACAGCTGGAGACCACAAAGGAGCCAAGGAGCCCAACCGACTACAAGGGACAACAGACCAAGGACAATCCAGTCCCCCCCCCCCTCGACAACCACCAAACCGAGGCGCAACGCCAGAGGCCCTGAAGGCCCCAACTGAAAATGGCACCCACCTGCCACATAAAAGGTGCATGACCGCAAGCACACCACACCGCTGACAGGACCATCCCACAGCACAACAGGGCACAGAATAGGGGGACATTTTCCTGCAGGCTTCCAATGTGGGACCTCATAATGTGTGTGCAATGTCCCACCACAGGCCCCTATGTGGGGGAAACAGGGCAGAGACTCAGTCAACGAATGAACTCACACAGATCCACCATTAATAACAGCAGAACCGATCTCCCAGTGGCCGCACATTTCTCCGGAGAAAACCACTCTATTGAAGATTTGCGGGTTGTGGTTTTAATGGGACATTTTAAGACACAGGAGAAAAGAAAAGAAATGGAGTACAAATTTATGCAAAAATTTCAAACTCTGCAATTTGGACTTAATATTCATGCCAGCTTCATGTCACACTATGTTTGAACCATGAACTGAACTCAATATTCATGCCAGCTTCAAATCACACTATGTGTGACCTGTGAGGGTCACAAATCACCTCCTGATAGCAAACAGATAACAGCAAGAATTACTGATCCCTCCGTCACGCACCACAAGTTTCCAGACTGTTTTTTTGACCTGTTGTAAATAACTTCTCTACTTAGATTGCAATTTTTTTTAAGGACTCTAAAATGCTTTGAAAACCATGTGTATAAAAATCTGTTAATTTTCAGTTCTTGTATCACACCATGTCTGATGAAGGGAGCGAGTACTCCTGAAAGCTTACTTATAAATATACTCAGTTAGCCTCTAAAAGGTATCGCCTGATTTCTTAACTTTAGCTATTCAGAGAGTGAGATCCACTTTCTGGATACCACAATATACATCAAAGACCACTGGCTACTCACATCAATATTCCACAAACCCACAGACAGAACAGCCTACCTGAGAAACGACAGCTTCCACCCCAAGCACACAAGACAATCTATCATTTACAGCCAGGCTATACGATACAATCGTATTTGTTCCGACAAAGCAGACCTGGACAAGCACCTCCTGGATCTGAAGACGAAATTTTTCCGATTGGGATACAAACCAAAAGTGACGGACAACCAAGTAAACAAAACGGCAGCCATTAACAGAGACAGTCTGCTCACATATAAAAAGACCCAGAAAGAAGCCAGAGTGCCCCTAGTTGTCACCTACAACCCACAGCTGGAGATCCTATGAAGGATTGCCAAGGAGCTCCAACCTGTGCTACATAGGGACAAAAGACTCAAGGACATATTTCCAGTCCCCCCTCTCCTTTCCTTTCGGAACCTACCAAACCTGCGGCGTTTTATTGTCTGGAGTGCCCTGAAGGTCCCGAATCAAAATGGCACCTCACCTTGCCTGCAAACAAGTGCAAGACCTGCAGGCACATCCACACCGCTGACAGTGTACCTGTCCCGCAGTCACAACAGGTGCACAGAAATAGGGGGACATTTTCTTGCAGGTTTTCCAATGTGGTGTATCTCATAATGTGTGCGCAATGTCCCACCACTGGCCTCTATGTGGGGGAAACAGGGCAGAGACTCAGTCAACGCATGAACTCACTCAGATTCACCATTAATAACAGCAGAGCAGATCTCCCAGTGGCCGCACATTTCTCCGGAGAAGACCACTCTATTGAAGATTTGCGGGTTGTGGTTTTAATGGGACATTTTAAGATGCAGAGGGAGAGAAAGCAATGGGAATATAAGTTAATGAAAACATTTCAAACTCTGCAATTTGGACTTAATATTCATGCCAGTTTCATGTCACACTATGTATGAACTGTGAGAGTCACAAATCACCACCTGATAGCAAACAGATAACAGCAAGAATTACTGATCCCTCCGTCATGCCCCACAAGTTTCCAGATTGTTTATTTTTTGACCTGTTGTAAATAACTTATCTACTTATATTGCATTTTGTTTTTTAAGGATTCTAAGATCCTTTGAAGGTCCATGTCTTTTGTGTTTAAAAAGCCTGTGCATTTTCAGTTTCTTGTATAACACCATGTCTGAAGAAGAGAGCTAGTACTCTCGAAAACTCACCATCAAATATACTCAGCCTCTAAAAGGTATTGCCTGATTTCTTCACTCTTCCACTAGGTATAATAGGGACAGAAAGTCCCCAGGTAAAACTCTGCAGACTTTCTGTGAAAAACACTGTGGAAAAAAATGCGATGTATTTCTGCCATGGTCTTTTACACAGAATTTTTCGATTGCAGCTCGCTACAGTGGGCAGTAGTATAAAGTACTTCCACTGTTACATAGATAGATAACAGGCAAGCGGGTGTTTGTAATGTACATGATAACATTGCTTTAACTTTTTCCCGACATCTGTTGTCCTATTATGGCAGATGTCAGATCCTTAAATATTGTGGCCATGCAGGAGCTATCAAGACTCGGCAGCAATGCCTGTGATAAGTGCCTGCACTGATCAGGGGCATAAACCCTTCTGATGCCTTGGCCAAACCTGACCGAGGCGCCATTTTCCCAATGGCGATCTGTTACCATGACAGGGGCAGGAACATATTGAAGGCACCCAGACTTGTTACTGCGCTAGGCAGCCTGTAAAAAAAATATATACAGTACACACCAAAAGTTTGGACACACCTTCTCATTCCAAGAGTTTTCTGTATTTTCATGACTATAAAAATTGTAGATTCACACTGAAGGCATCAAAACTATGAATTAACAAATGTGGAATTATATACTGAACAAAAAAGTGTGAAACAACTGAAAATATTTCTTATATTCTAGGTTCTTCAAAGTAGCCACCTTTTGCTTTGATTACTGCTTTGCACACTCTTGGCATTCTCTTGATGAGCTTCAAGAGGTAGTCACCTGAAATGGTCTTCCAACAGTCTTGAAGGAGTTCCCAGAGATGCTTAGCACTTGTTGGCCCTTTTGCCTTCACTCTGCGGTCCAGCTCACCCCAAACCATCTGGATTAGGTTCAGGTCTGGTGACTGTGGAGGCCAGGTCATCTGGTGTAGCACCCCATCGCTCTCCTTCTTGGTCAAATAGCCCTTACACAGTCTGGAGGTGTATTTGGGGTCATTGTCCTGTTGAAAAATAAATGATGGTCCAACTAAACGCAAACCGGATGGAAGAGCATGCCGCTGCAAGATGCTGTGGAACCATGCTGGTTCAGTATTCATTCAATTTTGAATAAACCCTAACAGTGTCACCAGCAAAGCACCCCCACACCATCACACCGCCTCCTCCAGCTTCACGGTGGGAACCAGGCATGTAGAGTCCATTCGTCACTTTTCTGCGCGCACAAAGACACAGGGTTGGAACCAAAGATCTCAAATTTGGACTCATCAGACCAAAGCACAGATTTCCACAGGTCTAATGTCCATTCCTGTGCTTTAGCCCAAACAGGTCTCTTGTGCTTGTTGCCTGTCCTTAGCAGTGGCCTAGCAGCATTACCATGAAGGCCTGCGCACACAGTCCCTCTAAACAGTTGTTGTAGAGATGTGTCTGCTGCTAGAACGTGTGGCATTGACCTGGTCTCTAATCTGAGCTGCTGAAACTGAACGAGGCTGGTGACCAGATGAACTACCCCGCAGCAGAGGGACCGGCCACCGAGGCGGCCCAGTGAGCCAGTCTTGTAGCGCTGATGGTTTTGGCCACTGCACTGGGGACACTTCAAAGCCCAACGGACTGACTGACCTTCATTTCTAAAGTAATGATGGCCACCATTTTCTTTACTTAGCTGCTTTTTCTTGCCATAATACAAATCTAACACCCATCAGTAGGACTACAGCTGTGCATCCACCTGACTTCTGAACAACACAACTGATGGTCCCAACACCATATAAGGCAAGAAATCCCACAAAACCGACAGGGCACACCTGTGAAGTGAAAACCACAAGTGACTACCCTGAAGCTCATCAAGAGAATGCCAAGAGGTCAAAGCAGAATGAAAGCAAAGGTGGCTACTTTGAAGAACCAGAATATAAGACATACAGTGTTCACACGTTAAGTATATAATCCATATGGTAACATAGGATGCCTTCAGGTGAATCTACAAATAGTCATGAAAATACAGAAAACCGGAATGAGAAGGGTGTCCAAACGGCTGTACTGAATACAGTACATACATATATACAGTACAGACCAAAAGTTTGGACACACCCTCATTCCAAGAGTTTCAATTCATGATTATAAAAATGTAGACACACTGAAGGCATCAAAACAGAATAAACACAGGGAATTATATACTAACAAAAAAGGTGAAACAACTGAAAATATGTCTATATCTAGGTCTTCAAAGTAGCCAACTTTGCGATTAATGCGCACACTCGGCATTCTCTGATGAGCTCAAGAGGTAGTCACCGAAAGGTTCACCACAGGGGCCGCAGGTTAAAAGGGGATTTCTGCCTATAAATGGGGTTGGGACCATCAGTTGTGTTGTTCAGGTGGATACACAGCTGATAGTCCTACTGAATGGAGTGTTAGAATTTGTATTATGGCAAGAAAAAAGCAGCTAAGTAAAGAAAAACGAGTGGCCATCATTACTTAAAGAAATGAAGGTCAGTCAGTCCGAAAAATTGGGAAAACTTTGAAAGTGTCCCCAAGTGCAGTGGCCAAAACCATCAAGCGCTACAAAGAAACTGGCTCACAGGAGGACCGCTCCAGGAAAGGAAGACGAAGAGTTACCTTTGCTGTGGAGGATAAGTTCATCCGAGTCACCAGCCTCAGAAAGCACAGGTTAACAGCAGCTCAGATTAGAGACCAGGCCAATGCCACACAGAGTTCTATCAGCAGACACATCTCTACAACAACTAAGAGGAGACTGTGTGCAGCAGGCCTTCATGGTAAAATAGCTGCTAGGAAACCACTGCTAAGGCAACAAGCAGAAGAGACTTGTTTGGGCTAAAGAACACAAGGAATGGACATTATACCTCTGGAAATCTGTGCTTTGGTCTGATGAGTCCAAATTTGAGATCTTTGGTTTCAACCACTGTGTCTTTGTGCGACGCAGAAAAGGTGAACGAATGGACTCTACATGCCTGGTTCCCACCGTGAAGCATGGAGGAGGTGTGATGGTGTGGGGGTGCTTTGCTGGTGACACTGTTGGGGATTTATTCAAAATTGAAGGAATACTGAACCAGCATGGTTACCACAGCATCTTGCAGCGGCATGCTATTATATCCGGTTTGCGTTTAGTTGGACCATCATTTATTTTTCAACAGGACAATGACCCCAAACACACCTCCAGACTGTGTAAGGGCTATTTGACCAAGAAGGAGAGTGATGGGGTGCTACGCCAGATGACCTGGCCTCCACAGTCACCAGATCTGAACCCAATCGAGATGGTTTGGGGTGAGCTGGACCGCAGAGTGAAGGCAAAAGGGCCAACAAGTGCTAAGCATCTCTGGGAACTCCTTCAAGACTGTTGGAAGACCATTTCAGGTGACTACCTCTTGAAGCTCATCAAGAGAATGCCAAGAGTGTGCAAAGCAGTAATCACAGCAAAAGGTGGCTACTTTGAAGAACCTAGAATATAAGACATATTTTCAGTTGTTTCACACTTTTTTGTTAAGTATATAATTCCACATGTGCTAATTCATAGTTTTGATGCCTTCAGTGTGAATCTACAATTTTTATAGTCATGAAAATACAGAAAACTCTTGGAATGAGAAGGTGTGTCCAAACTTTTGGTCTGTACTGTACAGTTTATATATATATATATATATATATATATATATATATATTAAAACAATGTAAGACACATATCTTTGTGTCCGAAAATTCTAGATCTGCAAACTTATAAACATATTTTTCCCATATACTGCAGTGGGAAAAAAACCTAATGAGCCGAAACACAGTTTTCTCAAAGTTTTGGATTTTCATTATGGTGTTAAAACGTAACAAAAACTGTAGAAAATGTGGTATTGCTGTAATCATACCAACCCACAAAATACAGGTAACATGTTATTGTAGCAGCACAGTGAATGTCGTTTTTTTCAGCTTCTAAGTATACAGTGGGGAAAAAAAGTATTTAGTCAGCCACCAATTGTGCAAGTTCTCCCACTTAAAAAGATGAGAGAGGCCTGTAATTGACATCATAGTTAGGCCTCAAATATGAGAGACAAAATGAGAAAACAAATCCAGAAATTCACATTGTCTGATTTTTAAAGAATTTATTTGCAAATTATGGTGGAAAATAAGTATTTGGTCAATAACAAAAGATCATCTCAATACTTTGCTATATATCCTTTGTTGGCAATGACAGAGGTCAACCGTTTTCTGTAAGTCTTCACAAGGTTGGCACACACTGTTGCTGGTATGTTGGCCCATTCCTCCATGCAGATCTCCTCTAGAGCAGTGATGTTTTGGGGCTGTCGCTGGGTAAAAAGGATTTTCAACTCCCTCCAAAGGTTTTCTTTGGGGTTGAGATCTGGAGACTGGCTAGGCCACTCCAGGACCTTGAAATGCTTCTTACGAAGCTCCTCCTTTGTTGCCCTGGCGGTGTGCTTGGGATCATTGTCATGCTGAAAGACCTAGCCACGTTTCATCTTCAATGCCTTTGCTGATGGAAGGAGGTTTGCACTCAAAATCTCACGATACATGGCCCCATTCATTCTTTCATGTACACAGATCAGTCGTCCTGGTCCCTTTGCAGAGAAACAGCCGCAAAGCATGATGTTGCCACCCCCATGCTTCACAGTAGGTATGGTGTTCTTTGGATGCAACTCAGCATTCACTCTCCTCCAAACACGACGAGTTGTGTTTCTACCAAACAGTTCTACTTTGGTTTCATCTGACCATATGACATTCTCCCAATACTCTTCTGGAACATCCACATGCTCTCTAGCAAACTTCAGATGGGCCCGGATATGTACTGGCTTAAGCAGGGGGACACGTCTGGCACTGCAGTATCTGAGTCCCTGGTGGTGTAGTGTGTTACTGATGGTAGCGTTTGTTACGTTAGTCCCAGCTTTCTGCAGGTCATTCACTAGGTTCCCCCCGTGTGGTTCTGGGATTTTTGCTCACCGTTCTTGTGATCATTTTGACCCCACGGGGTGAGATCTTGCTTGGAGCCCCTGATGGAGGGAGATTATCAGTGGTCTTGTATGTCTTCCATTTTCTAATTATTGCTCCCACAGTTGTTTTCTTCACACCAAACTGCTTGCCTATTGCAGATTCAGTCTTCCTAGCCTGGTGCAGGTCTACAATTTTGTTTCTGGTGCCCTTCCACAGCTCTTTGGTCTTCACCATAGTGGAGTTTGGAGTGTGACTGTTTGAGGTTGTGGACAGGTGTCTTTTATACTGATAATAATGTTAAACAGGAGCCATTACTACAGGTAATGAGTGGAGGACAGAGGAGCCTCTTAAAGAGGAAGTTACAGGTCTGTGAGAGCCAGAAATCTTGCTTGTTTGTAGGTGACCAAATACTTATTTTCCACCATAATTTGCAAATAAATTCTTAAAAAATCAGACAATGTGATTTTCTAGATATGTTTTCTCATTTTGTCTCTCATAGTTGAGGTCTACCTATGATGACAATTACAGGCCTCTCTCATCTTTTTAAGTGGGAGAACTTACACAATTGGTGGCTGACTAAATACTTTTTTCCCCACTGTATCACACAAAATATTAAATGGTACCATTTCGAAGTATAATTTACGCCTTTATACAGTTCTGTGAATCATAAAAAAAATTGTAGTCTTTGGAAGGTGGGGAGTAAAAAACAAATACTGAAAAATGGCTTCAGTGGGAATTGGGCATTACTAAAGGGGATATCTTGCTCTCACAGTCACGTGCTGCCAATGACACAAACATCTCTTGTATCTTGTCCAATCCTTTGCTAAAGCCTTTAACAGCAAAAAACAAGAAAGATTTTTTTTTTTTCCCAGCAAAAATGTGTTCGGATGTCACATCATGACATTGTTCAGCGTTGGGTCGTAATATGAGCAAGAAGCTGAAGCTGAAGAGGAGGCGGCTGTGGGCAGGAGGAGTGATAGGTAAGTGATATCGGGCCAGTAAATGGGGAATTTACTGTATAGGGGCCAGGAAAGTGGGCACTTAGCACTGTATGGTGCCAATTAAGGAGCAGTATATTGTGTGGGAAGCCAGTAAAGTTGACAATGTACTGTGTGGGGGCCAATAAAGGGGCCATATACTGTGTAGTTGGCCAATAGAGAAATATATGGTGGTGGGGGCCAATAAAGAGGGCAATACACCATGTTGAAGCGAATAAAGAGGGCTGAATATGTGTGTGAGTTAGTGAAGGAGGTGTTATGCTCTAGGATGCAGATTCCCAGAGAAGAAGTCTTTTGTCTCCTGATGGAGGGAGTGCCCCCTTGTTTTCTGAGGGGATTTCAAATGGAACAGCTTTTCTCCAAATATTTGTATGGGGCATTTAAATATTTGTAAAGGTTTATCATATCTCTCTTCAAGACTAAACAAAATTAACTCCTTTAACTCTTTCCTCATAACTGAGGGTCTCCATGCCCCTTATAAATTTGTTGGCCCTTCATTGTAGCTTTTCCACCTCTAGGACATCTTTTCTATGAACTGGTGCCCAGAACTGAACTGCATAATCCAGATGGGGCTGCACCAATGATTAATAAACTGGTAATATTACATCCCTGTACCGATTACAGATTCTTTGTAGTTGTCCTACTAGAGGCCTTCTATTAAATATAGTTGGTGGTCAGTAACTGAAAAAAATAATAATGTTCCATAAGTCGGGCCAGTGTCCCTGGAATAGAACTTTCCTGTGTCGGAGCTCTTTTTGCCTTCTTCCTGTTTTCTTGATCTCTTGTAATTCTCCGTTTCCTAATGTTATCTAGCCGCTGCCACTGCCAATCTGTTCTATGCATCTCTTTGTTTCTCTTGTCTAAACCTGTTGTCTCAAACTTTCATGATATCAATTGACAGAGCCGGCTCACACAGTAGCTGCAACTTGATACTTTTTAATGTATAGTTTGTGCTTTGTAGATTGTCAGTATTATAAATAGAACAGACTTCATCATAAATGTGGCCTTTCATTCTGTGATACATTCTAGGTATTTTGTACTGCCACAGGGAGCACATGACATGTCTTGTGACATCTTTAAAGGTTCCTTTTGTACTAGATGTGTATAATGCAAGCCTCCTCCCTGGTAGTTCATATATCACACTCTCATGATGATCTTGCTTAAATAGTCTGTAACTCTGGAACAAAGTAATATCTTGTTACCTAGTGTCATGCTCACTACTAGTCACTGACAAAACCTGCCAACAGTTTGATGAAAAATACACCCTAGCAGCAACCCTGTCAAGCTCCTATTATCCAGTACTCTTAGTTGTATAATGATGTACGCTCCCATTACTTTGGGATCATATATTTTTTTTTTTTTATGAAAAAAGGGAAATCAAGAAACAATAAGAAAACAGTTATTTGAAGACATTAATCTTGAAGAATCACAGGTTCTGGAACTCCAATGAGCCAATGAGATTATAGGGCAGATTTATGGCATAGATGCCTTATCACATTTATTAAAGGGATTATGTGGGAAATAATAACTGCACCATATCAGTAAACTTATTATTATATCTCCTTTTTCCCATTGCACCAACTGTTACATTCTCAGAGTACCGCAGGGGTCAGAAGTCTTCTCTCTTTGCCTCCTCAGATGAAAACTGAGATGGGAATAACCCTTTACGTACTTTCTTAAAGAAGCACTCCCAACAAAATATGTATTCCCTGCCTTATTACAAGTATAGGTGATGTAAATAGTACTGACTGCTGGTAATCTTCTTACATGTACTTTTATTCATAAATGCTCCATTCTGGTCCAGCATTATTCCAAGTAACTGGCACTTAGGCTGCATGCATATGTGAAAAAAACGGACATTAAAAATGGATGATATTGTCAGTTTTTAATGTCTATATTTCATCAGTGTGTCACTTATCTTTCATCAGTTTTCGGGCCATGTGTCAGTTTTTAACATCCATTTTGAATCAACTTTTAACTGGCAGTGAAAAAAAACAGTAAAAAACTCCATATATGTTTTTTTTTTACTCACTCATCCATTTTTAAAATGTGTGAAAATGACACATTGCCCATTGAGGCGTAACTTAAAGCTCCTGGGCCCAGTGCAAAATATGTAATGGGGCAACCATTTATCATGTGCTATCTACAATACTGTTGTCTTTGTATGTTGTGTAAAGGCCTTTCAGCACCTTGAGGCTCCAGGGTCTGGCAGCAACTGCTACATCTGAACCCTCTATAGCTACACCCCTAAAAACTGACCTAGATAGGACATGTCCTATTTTTCAACTGCCCATTTTTCACTGTGCAAGTACCATTTGACTTCCATTGTTCTATAAACGGATATGTAACGGAAGTTCACAAAACATCTGTTACATATTCATTATTCACTGTCAAGTGCATGGGGACTTAGGTCTTATTCACACGATTGTGACATTTTTTATGGATCTCATGATCATTAACCTCTTCCTGACATCCACTGTAATAGTACAGTGGATGTTGTATATTTAAATATGGCGGCCGCTCAGGAGCTGAGCAGCCGTCATAGCCACTGGGTCTCTGCAGGGATTCAGTGCTAATGCCCATGATCAGCGCCCGCACTGATTGCGGGCATTAAAACCCCAGCGCCTCAGTAAAAGCTGCACGGCTGTGCACGGGCTCTATGCAGCCAGCAATAGAAGTACCAATATTTTGTAATGCATTATACTTCATTAGCATTGTAATGCATTGCATTAATGATCAGACCCCCTGGGTGCAATAAAAAAAAGGAAAAATAAAAAGTAAAAAAATACAGTCATATGAAAAAGTTTGGGCACCCCTATTAATCTTAATCATTTTTAGTTCTAAATATTTGGGTGTTTGCAACAGCCATTTCGATTTGATATATCTAATAACTGATGGACACAGTAATATTTCAGGATTGAAATGAGGTTCATTGTACTAACAGAAAATGTGCAATATGCATTAAACCAAAATTTGACCGGTGCAAAAGTATGGGCACCTCAACAGAAAAGTGACATTAATATTTAGTAGATCCTCCTTTTGCAAAAATAACAGCCTCTAGTCGCTTCCTGTAGCTTTTAATCAGTTCCTGGATCCTGGATGAAGGTATTTTTGACCATTCCTCTTTACAAAACAATTCCAGTTCAGTTAAGTTTGATGGTCGCCGAGCATGGACAGCCCGCTTCAAATTATCCCACAGATGTTCAATGATATTCAGGTCTGGGGACTGGGATGGCCATTCCAGAACATTGTAATTGTTCCTCTGCATGAATGCCTGAGTAGATTTGGAGCTGTGTTTTGGATCATTGTCTTGCTGAAATATCCATCCCCGGCGTAACTTCAAATTCGTCACTGATTCTTGTACATTATTCTCAAGAATCTGCTGATACTGAGTTGAATCCATGCGACCCTCAACTTTAACAAGATTCCCGGTGCCGGCATTGGCCACACAGCCCCAAAGCATGATGGAACCTCCACCAAATTTTACAGTGGGTAGCAAGTGTTTTTCTTGGAATGCTGTGTTTTTTGGACGCCATGCATAACGCCTTTTTTGTATGACCAAACAACTCAATCTTTGTTTCATCAGTCCACAGGACCTTCTTCCAAAATGAAGCTGGCTTGTCCAAATGTGCTTTTGCATACGTCAGGCGACTCTGTTTGTGGCGTGCTTTCAGAAACGGCTTCTTTCGCATCACTCTCCCATATAGCTTCTCCTTGTGCAAAGTGTGCTGTATTGTTGACCGATGCACAGTGACACCATCTGCAGCAAGATGATGCTGCAGCTCTTTGGAAGTAGTCTGTGGATTGTCCTTGACTGTTCTCACCATTCTTCTTCTCTGCCTTTCTGATATTTTTCTTGGCCTGCCACTTCTGGGCTTAACAAGAACTGTCCCTGTGGTCTTCCATTTCCTTACTATGTTCCTCACAGTGGAAACTGACAGGTTAAATCTCTGAGACAACTTTTTGTATCCTTCCCCTGAACAACTATGTTGAACAATCTTTGTTTTCAGATCATTTGAGAGTTGTTTTGAGGAGCCCATGATGCCACTCTTCAGAGGAGATTGAAATAGGAGAACAACTTGCAATTGGCCACCTTAAATACCTTTTCTCATGATTGGATACACCTGGCTATGAAGTTCAAAGCTCAGTGAGGTTACAAAACCAATTTTGTGCTTCAGTAAGTCAGTAAAAAGTAGTTAGGCGTATTCAAATCAATAAAATGATAAGGGTACCCAAATTTTTGCACCGGTCAAATTTTGGTTTAATGCATATTGCACATTTTCTGTTAGTACAATAAACCTCATTTCAATCCTGAAATATTACTGTGTCCATCAGTTATTAGATATATCAAATTGAAATGGCTGTTGCAAACACCCAAATATTTAGAACTAAAAATGATTAAGAT
Source organism: Leptodactylus fallax (assembly GCA_947044405.1). NCBI lineage: Eukaryota > Metazoa > Chordata > Amphibia > Anura > Leptodactylidae > Leptodactylus > Leptodactylus fallax. Next base: position 300,023 of record CAMRHE010000008.1, read on the forward strand.
TAATAGGGGTGCCCAAACTTCATATGACTGTATAAAAAAAAATATTTTAAAAAATTGAAAATTCAAATCACCCCACTTTCCCTAGAACATATATAAAATTACTTCAAATGGTGAGTCTCCAAATCTATAAAAATATCTTTCCCGTATGGTGAACACCGTATAATTAATAATTAATTAATGGTACCATTCATTATGAAGAACAATTTGTCCCGCAAACATTAAGCCCTCATATGGCTCTGTGAACGGAAAAATAAAAATGTTATGGGGTTTGGGATGTGGGGAGTCAAAAACGAAAATCGAAAAATGTCATCAGCAGGAAGGGGTTAAAAACAAATATACAATGAATGTTTACTTTTGATAGACATTTTGTATCCATTTTGCATTAGTTTCGTTCCGTTTTTCTGTTGTGATGGCAAAGTGTCATCCATTTGGCATCCATTTTTATCGGACTGTTAACAAAACTGATTAATTTAATTGGTCTGTCGTTTTTGACCTAACCTACATATCCATTATTAGCAGACATTAAATGGACATCAATCCGTTTTAGATTCATTGATTTCTGTTGAGTCCTTTTGACCGTCAAAGATAAAGCATTATAAATGGTCCGTCAAAAAAGCTGACATGTGAATAGGCATGTTGAAATCAATATGTTCTCAAAACAGCTGATTGGTGGACATTTACATCAACTATGTTACTAAAGGGGCAGAGGATAAAAAAATTTGGTGCAAGCGTGTCTTTAATTGAACTACAAAGAACAAGTAAGAACTGTAAATGACATGGGGAACAAAACAAAGCATGCAGCTATAGAGCAAATGGAGTTCTCAGTTTAGATAAAAATATTATTCTAATACATTCCTATATTGGGGAAATTGTAACCTTGAAATCTTAGTTTCTGCAAATTCCCAGCAGAGATGAAGTGCCAGTACAAGCACATGACAAATACTGTAATCCATTTTATGCCGTGGATGAGTAAAATGTGTCACATGATAATTCAGAAGTACTAGCACTTTCTCTCTACTGTGGACTCACTCAACTACATTGGGAGGAGAAAATAATTTGGGTCTCAGAGCTTTTCTGTGCAGAAGTAGTAACTGTTATCATTGTCTACAACTGTTCTCAATGTTTATTATGTGTATCCTAGGGATATGACATTTCAGAAAATCCCTTTAATTAAAGGGGTTGGCCAGTTTCTGACTAATATTGAGAGACAAATGTTATTGTTTGTATGAGCACTGGGAGTAAGCAGAATGAGTGGCAGCAAGCAAAGATCTAGAAAACCATTAGAAGTTGATACAGAAAGTGTATTGGAAAATTGTACAACTTTTCATTATACAATCAATAGCATTTGTCTCTTAATACTGGTCTGAAACTGGACAACCCCTTTAAATAAATAGTTGATTTATTACGTAAATAGAAGTTATAGAAGGCCATCATTTATGGCAAGTAATAAAAGTTAAAGATTTGCTGCTTAAGTAAATAGGCAAATGCTCTTTTTAGGAACTGAGCCGACTTGGGGCTGAGGATGGCTCTAACCTGCCTCAGTGCCACAGATTTTGAATGGAGCAGCAGTGTGCATACTAAACTACTCCTCCTAGCTTTAACTGAGTGCCTAGGGTACACGAAGGCAATCGGTGAGGGTCCCCTGCTGTTCTGGATAGGTGATAAATGCTTTTGGTTGAAATACCCTTTTGGTTGGGCTCTGGCTGCATTTCTATGTATTTTTAATTACAGGAAATATTTTTAAAAAATGAAGCTTTTCATACATCCTGTGTCTGTTCACTAAACGGTTTATTATGCTGAGTTTTGTTTGTGCCTTCGTTTACTGATAATGTCCTCTTACATAAATGTGCTGACGTTTCCCACAGCGTAACCTTTGTATCACATTTCCTCTGTGTTTTCATTCTTCCCAATAAACTGTTTGTGAAGGGAGGCGAGTCCTTTGTTATTGATTGGTATCGTATAACTAAGTATTAAGAGCTACCACACTATGCAGCTGAAGGCACTGCTCTCTACAATGTGCAGATCCTGACCTAAATATTAATGGTACAAATCTGCAGATTCTAACCTAAATATTAAAGTTATGATTTTACAAGTTTGACACTTTCTCACTTTTATCATTCATTCATATCATTTAATGGAATTTATTTTAGCTATTTAAATATATATCAGAAAGTGTGAAGTTGCAAGTAGAATTTCTGTCTAAGAATGTTGTTCAATGTGCCTATTCACATGGCTGTTTTGGATGGCTCATTTTCCACTGCTGTCAAAAAAATTGACATGTTCTATCTTTGTCTGTCAATGTGGACCTAGATAGAGCCATGTGAATAGACCCATAGGCATACATGGGTTCTATAACTGACTATATGATGGCCGTTTTTGAAACATGTCCTTTATTGACTACCACATGAATAAGTCCCATCCGTGGACTTGCACAGATGGAAATGGCTGTTTGGAATACGCTGTTAGTTTTAAGGGCAGGTTCACATGGAGCAATTGAAGAGAAATTTGAGGCGGTGTTCCATTTCTTCCAATTCTCCTCTAAATATCCGCCGTGTGGAGCCCGCAGTGGGTTTTTCACACTGATTAGACTCAATATACAATGGAGCTAAACAGTGTGAGCCTCGGGAAGTGAGTTCTGCAAGTGAATCAGCCACAGAATCTACGATAAGAATGAGTACGTTGTTTCCTTTATCAGCATGGTGAAAAGAAAAAGCGTCACTCTCTGCCTCCGATTGAAAACAATGGGAGACAGATTCTGGACAGAATTTAGAGCTGATTTTGAGGAAGGATCTATCTCAAAATCAGCTCAAAATTCCTCCATATGAGCGTAGCCTACCATTTCCAAGTAAATCTTGGGCCAATAGCTAAGTTAGGAAAGGACACATCTGTATGTACATGCATGTAACAAAATAACAGAACTTGCTTTTAAAATTTGAAATTATTGAACTTAAATACTTTATCAAAATTTCGTAAACCTCCATTCCTGTTTTCTTTCTGACACAGAAAAAGAGCTTACTCCACTTCACTTCTTCACCTGTGCTGCAAAGAGCTGGCTAACTTACCATTATCTAAGTCATCCCCCTTCTCCATCAGAGACAGAGAGAGGCTCTGGTTTAGCTAATGTACTGAGCTCCCTGTCAGCCCCCTTCACATCACCAACACATAAAGGGGTAGGGAAGCTCCTTGTCTGTGTTGGAATGAAAGCGGAAGTGGAGATTTTGCGACCATGAGAAGAGTTCAGAAGTATGATGAGACACACAGTTTTGACAAAATATTTTATGAAGTTCAATTATTTTATATTTTAAGAACAATAAATGCCTTTTTCTGACATCGGGCAACTCCTGTAACTATTGATATTGCATTAGAATACTGTACATTGGGGGAAATTGCAAAGTCATTTACACAGTCTTCTGGTATAGATAGATGTAAATGTGGTGCATCTTTGGCGCACGGCTGAAGCCTCTTAATAATAGAAGAACAGTTAGTGCCAGTGGGGGACTTCATTAAGACTGGCATACAAAATGCCAGTCTTAATAAATTCCCCCATTATGTTTTATGGCTTCTCAGGTTACAGGACATAAAGTTAAAGCATTTAGTATTAGTTTTACTTAGCAAAAGTGATACATTCAATTAATGAACTCCTATTAAACTAAGTAAGAAGGTACTCACCAACATGCTGAGAAAGTTTAATAAGTATGTCCTTAATGATCAGCGTTTAGATTGTTTGGTTATCTAATAGGAGGGGAACACTAGTACTCCGAAGTTTGGTTTTTAAAAGTGAAGTTCTTTTGGAGTTAACACTATATTTGATGGGATTCATTAAAAGATGCTGTCCTGTGTGGCACTGCCAATAAAAGACTGGCAGATAACCTGTGATCCCCATGGGATTCCTCTTTGATGACTCATAGCCATTGTGAGAAAAGTGTAGAATACTAAGTACCCACGTCGCCTCAATATAGCTCAAAAGAAAATGCACTTTAAAGTGGAAGCTGAAATATGTTAGCATATTTTATGCAGTACATACTGTTAACATGAATTTAATATAAACCAGAAAGTATGAGGATAAAATGCACTACAAGAAAAACCAAAAGAATTATCTTGTTTTTCGATGACTAGAGCTGCTTATGTTTTTTTATGCCATTTGCTTTTTGAGCCCTGTATTATACGAATCTTATACATCTGTATACGTTATTTTACCTGTAGGAGAGCATATCCCCCTCCCCATTGACACACATGAATTTTGTTAAGTGGCTAAACCTGTAACGTAGACATGGCATCAGGAGTTGTTTTTGGCGATTTATTTTAATTTCCACTGTGCACCTTTAAACAAAACTCAGATATTACTATATCATACATAATAATAATGTACTGTAAGGTCAGTAAACAGTGCACATATAAAAGAAAGTTACATTCCTTATTATACTATCCTTGCCAGGGTTGTATATAAATTCCTGGACAGTTTGTGTAAATAAGGAACCTTCTCAAGTGTCCCTAAAAATGTTGAAGTGTGTGATTTTTTTGGAAGATTAAAGGCCCTATTACAAAGCCCAGTCATCAGGAACAGGAGTTCATAGTCCCATCTAGTTATGCTGCAGATTAGACAAGAAAGAGCAAGCACTTGTTGGTTGGATGATTGCATCTTTTATGCTATATAAAGGGTTACCGATACCGCATCACTCTAGTACCAATTACACCCATGTAGATGAGAGGACCACTGTGTTGGTAGTACAGTGTAGGGCCTACCAGTGAGTGCAACAGTTTCTTTGTTCTGCCGATAAGTAGAGGTCCTAGTTATTAGGCCACCATTGATCACACATTGATGGTTTATACTAAACACAGGACATCACTGTAAGATTCTGGAATCCAAAGTTTTTCCACGCTGATTCTATGCTATAAATCAATGTTTTGTATGACCGCCCTTGGAGGAATACTGGATGTGATGATATGGCCCCCACAGAGCAGAGATGTTGACATCATCGAGTCTGTCTGAAAAGTTATGAAGAGACAGAAGGATTTGAGCAAGATCTGTTGTTAGTTCTCCAAGATGTTTGGAACAATCTTCCTGCCAAGTTCCTTAGCAACTGTACCTAGAAGAATTGATGCTGTTTTGAAGGCATGTGCCTTCAATTGATGCACCTAATTTGGTAATTGACAAAAATTAACTATTAATACTTCTATTTTTCAAAGCTTTCTTACTTTGCAGCATTTTTATACATCTGCCTAAAACTTTTACTTTTACTGTACATGGAGTAAATAAGACTACACTGGTGGAGGAAATGTGGTGCTCTAACTTACATAAATGAATACTGTTTGATAACTATTACAAACTGTTTTAGGTGTAAATTTGTAAATAACATTAACTATATTTTCAGGTTTACCTTGTGTCCATATTGGTTTTAGCATATACCATGTGTTTTATTTTATTCTTCTACTAAATGTTGAACAAATGGTAATCTCTACATTCTAAATGCCCATGTTGTTTTTAGCCACTTCCATGATTAGAAAACATGGCTGCTTCTTTCAGAAAGAGCTCCACTTGCTCTTTTCAGGAAGTGACATCAAATCCATTCATCACATGGCAAGACTGGGACTGTGCTGTAACATTTTCATGTGACCAACAGATGTGATGTCACTGCCTGATAAGAGGAAGAAGAGTTCTTTATGAAAGAAAGCAGCTATTTTTTCTAATCCTCGATAATCGCTTCTTTCCCTTAGACTGCAAGGCTATGAAAGGAATGAACCTGCGGCTAATGTTACATTACATTGCTACTGAAAAGGTAGCACAGCAATTGTGGATTTATATGTTAATCTTCTAAAGTAACTGTATAATAACCCAATTCTAGGAAACTGCTGAATAGAGAAAGCAAGGAACAGATGCAAAGTTCTCTACTCATCTACTCAGTCTCGCATTTTCTCTATCGGTACATATTAGTAGAGTAAATATTTCGCTTTTCTCTACTCTGTTCTTTATAAGTTGTTGATTGGTTTTACCTGGCTTTCCTAGCATTTAAGGTTTTTTTTTTATTCATTTTGTTGATACTATCCATCAATTTCCAAGAAGGCCCCCACTCAACATTGGTAAGACTGGAACTCCAGTGTTCAAATGGAGTGGACACTATAGAGTTATGTGTTAAATGATTCACATCAATAAAGCCCAACAAATCCGACTGACTATTGGATCCTTTTGTATCTTTTGGTGTCCCAATTTGGTCACTTGCTATGAAAAGCGCTACGAGAAAAACTGCAATGAGCTGCTGCCGCGGTTTTTCCCGCAGCGTGGGCCCTTAGCCTTATGCAGGAGTTTTTCTTCTGAAATTTTTCAGATTCTGCACCTAAGGTTCAAACATAGATGTGAATTTGGCAGATTGAAGAGCCTTCGGACTACAAAGCCATGCTACTTAAGTACCCCCAATATGTATGCCCCTGTATTTAGGCAAAATTAGATTAAAAACAACTTTTTACCACCTCCACCGACTCTCGCTCTTTTTGTCCTTTAGTAAGTGCCACTCCACTGTTTCCAGTGCAGTTGGAATTTTTTTTCTCTAGCCGACACCATTCCCAAATAATCAATGCAGTTAGTTTTTTTTGTTTCTTAAGCTAATTAGGCTATATACTGTCAAGTGGGTTTGGGCCAGAACAGACAGTCAGAACAGAAAATGGTACAAATTCTGCACCTTTTTAAAACTCGATGTAACTCCTTAGGCTGATAGACAAATTATTCTTAAACCACTGCATGGCTGGTGTACATGGTCACACAAATATTTTCACCAGTATAGGGCACTGATTTTAATATATTTGGCGCAGTTTAACCTCACTTTTTTTTCAACTCTATAGGGTAGATCTATTAAACCCCTACACCTCTTTTAAACGCACGGCGACGTGCAAGGCTACTATCTTATTATCTTTTACTCCAGTTCTCTAGTGTAAGTAATACCTGAAATTATGATAGCTGCAACCTGGCATAGATTTCACTGTAGGCGCACAACCTGCCGGAGAATCGTCTGATTGACAGGTGAATGTATTAAATGAATACTGTAGCAGTGCAGGAATTTTCAAGATCACCATATAATACACTCCAATTATTGTTAATTTATTATTATTATTATTATTATTATTATTATTATTATTATTATTATTAATAATAATAATAATAATAATCCTTCCAATGTGTTTGGTGTGTATTTTCATCTTATACAGGTGCATCTTAATAAATTAGAATATTTTTGAAATGTTCATTCATTTCAGTAATTCAGTAATTCAATTCATAATCAGCGTCTTCCATGATTGTGTGTCCTACTGAACCAGACTGAGGGACCATTTAAAGGCTTAGGAAACCTTGGCAGGTGACACACTGAATTTACAATACTGAGCTTTTTTACAATATTCAAATTTTCTTAGAATTGGGTTTTCATTACCTGTAATCCATAAAACACTTGAAATAGAACACTCTGTGTGTAAAGAATCTAGAAAATATAGGAGGCCACTTTTTTTTATTTAATTACTGAAATAAATAAACCTTTTCAAAGATATTCTAATTTATTGAGATGCACCTGTATGTTGAGAAGCGTTCCCATGCTGAGTATATCCATAGGGTATAATAGTACACATATATACAGTGGGGAAAAAAAGTAGTCAGCCACCAATTGTGCAAGTTCTCCCACTTAAAAAGATGAGAGAGTCCTGTAATTGACATCATAGGTAGACCTCAACTATGAGAGACAAAATGAGAAAACATATCCAGAAAATCACATTGTCTGATTTTTAAAGAATTTATTTGCAAATTATGGTGGAAAATAAGTATTTGGTCAATAACAAAAGTTCATCTCCATACTTTGTTATATATCCTTTGTTGGCAATGACAGAGGTCAAACATTTTCTGTAAGTCTTCACAAGGTTGGCACACACTGTTGCTGGTATTTGGTCCATTCTTCCATGCAGATCTCCTCTAGAGCAGTGATGTTTTGGGGCTGTCGCTGGGCAACACGGACATTCAACTCCCTCCAAAGGTTTTCTATGGGGTTGAGATCTGGAGACTGGCTAGGCTACTCCAGGACCTTGAAATGTTTCTTATGAAGCCGCTCCTTCGTTGTCCTGGTGGTGTGCTTAGGATCATTGTCATGCTGAAAGACCCAGCCACATTTCATCTTCAATGCCCTTGCTGATGGAAAGAGGTTTGCACTCAAAATCTCACGATACATGGCCCCATTCATTCTTTCATGTACATGGATCAGTCGTCCTGGTCCCTTTGCAGAGAAACAGCCCCAAAGCATGATGTTGCCACCCCCATGCTTCACAGTAGGTATGGTGTTCTTTGGATGCAACACAGCATTCACTCTCCTCCAAACACGACGAGTTGTGTTACTAGCAAACAGTTCTACTTTGGTTTCATCTGACCATATGACATTCTCCCAATACTCTTCTGGAACATCCAAATGCTGTCTAGTAAACTTCAGACGGGCCCGGATATGTACTGTCTTAAGCAGGGGGACACGTCTGGCACTGCAGGATCTGAGTCCCTGGCGGCGTAGTGTGTTACTGATAGTAGCCTTTGTTATGTTAGTCCCAGCTTTCTGCAGGTCATTCACTAGGTCCCCCCGTGTGGTTCTGGGATTTTTGCTCACCGTTCTTGTGATCATTTTGACCCCACAGGGTGAGATCTTGCGTGGAGCCCCTGATGGAGGGAGATTATCAGTGGTCTTGTATGTCTTCCATTTTCTAATTATTGCTCCCACAGTTGATTTCATCACCTCAAGCTGCTTTCCTATTGCAGATTCAGTCTTCCCAGCCTGGTGCAGGTCTACAATTTTATTTTGTTACTGGTGTCCTTCCACAGCTCTTTGGTCTTCACCATAGTGGAGTTTGGAGTGTGACTGTTTGAGGTTGTGGACAGGTGTCTTTTATACTGATAACAATGTCAAACAGGAGCCATTACTACAGGTAATGAGTGGAGGACAGAGGAGCCTCTTAACGAAGAGGTTACAGGTCTGTGAGAGCCAGAAATCTTGCTTGTTTGTAGGTGACCAAATACTTATTTTCCACCATAATTTGCAAATAAATTCTTTAAAAATCAGACAATGTGATTTTCTGGATTTGTTTTCTCATTTTGTCTCTCATAGTTGAGGTCTACCTATGATGTCAATTACAGGCCTCTGTCATCTTTTAAGTGGGAGAACTTGCACAATTGGTGGCTGACTAAATACTTTTTTTTTCCCCACTGTAACAAGTTAATGCAAACCATTTGCTTTTTAATAATAATAAAAAAAGTTACTTGATTTTTAATAATAAACCTGAAAAGAGAGATCCTGGTTAAATAACACGCTTCTACTTTCCTTTACCTAAAAATTCTGTACAATTCTCACATCATATCACTTCCCCCTATCTTACATTTGGTATCTTTATTAATAGACTGAATTCTCTGCAGCTTTATTCCCAGTGAGAGCAGTCAAGAAAACTGCAGCTGGGAATTTTTTTCAGCATCACGGCCATAGAGCTGTTATGACAATTAATGGCACTGATTGAATAAGGCCAGAGTTTTATAAAATATTCATATCTACACTTCCTGCCACTAGAATCTAATATACTTAATCAATTTAGTGTCATGAATAAATTGATCTAATTAAAAATAACATGCGTTAGTCTTTTGTATCGCCTTGACCAGGGCAGCTGCACCATATGTTGCATATAATAAAAGGCTTATGTTAGATTTTTACCTTGCCCTGTTTTCAAAGTTTTTCATCCTATGTTTTGCTTATTCTTTATTTTACTAGAATTTTAATGTTTAGTTGGTAGTGATTTGTAGCCTAACTCATAATGGGTTAACAACAGAATCACTGGGGCAAAAGACCAATTTGATGTGGAGTGGAGTGCTAATACCCTAAGAAGATGTTGCAGACTCAAATGGTGCGACGTCCTTACTTTTTCATGATAGGTGGGTAGTTTAATGGTTACCATCACAAAGTGGGCACAAACTTTTAAACCGCCAAGCGAAGTAGAACACACTTCATTAGCATGGTTCAGGAGTCAAGGTTATCATGGCCTGTCTGGCACTGACTTAAAGGGGGTTGTCCAGGCAAATATGGACAACCCTTTTAAAATTTAAATCAGCTGTGGGCAGTGAAATAAATAAAAAAAAGCATACTCACCTTTCCATGGTGCTCCGGTGTCCTCCTGCACGTCCTGGTTCTTCTGCTCCGGCGGCGTTTCCAGGGTCTCTTCCTCTCAGGAAGAGGACGCGTGATGTCACAGGTAATGACATTGCTGGCCCTTCGCTGATTGGCCTCAGCGGTCATGTGACCACTGAGGCCAATCAGCGGCTTCAGTGAAAAGCCAGGAGGACAGTGGAGCACCGTGGAAAGGTGAGTATGCATTTTTTTTATTTGTTTCACTGCCCCCAGCTGATTTAAATGTTAAAAGTGTTGTCCAGTTTTGCCTGGACAACCCCTTTTATCTCCACTCAGCTAATGTACTTAATCTCTCTTACATCAACAAAGAGTTTTCTTGGACAATCTGGAACATTGCTCTTTGCTTGTATACACTCAAACAACCCTTAGTGCCAAACTCAGTTATATATATCTATTAAGTCTCAGCCGCACACAGAGAATACAACACTGTAAAGCTTCCAAGACATAACATGGAACAGATGACTACCTATTACAGTATGGCAGATGGGCCAACATTTAAAAAACAAAAAGACATGGACTGCACATCCCAATATTATGCATTGATCTATGCTATTCAATAAAATCTCCAAAAAAATGGACAAGTATACATTTTGATCATGGTGTATAAGCCCACTAACCACTTCACATTGACCTCTGTATACTGTAATGACGACCACCATCGCAGATGGGACTCTAGTTCCTGTGGACATTCTAATGACTTCAGTCAGGAGGATAGCCAGCCAGACAACAAGTGGCACAGGCCAATATTAACAACCAACTGTTGTAAAATATCAGTCAAATTAAAAGAATATAAAAAATAAACAACTTGACAATAGAAATGGGCAAACCGCATCAGCATGAATTGATTCGACCCGAATATTTCAAATAGGTTTTTAATGAAACCGAACAATTGGCGATTTATCTTGGATAAACTAAAATGGCCACTACAACATGCATTGCGGTAAATTTATACTCTGGGGTCTCTTAAGGACCCAGTGTATAATAAGTGAAAGCCCAGGGGAGGTGAAAAAAATAAAAAACATTTATAATTACCTTCCCTCACCTCTTTTGGGCTTCCTCACAGAGTCCAGTGCTCTCCTGGTTACGTCATGTGCCTGGCGTCACATGAGCATACCGTGCCAGGCCTTAATGGTGACCCTGGGCACATGACGTCACCGAGGAGACTGAGAGAGAGTACTGTACGCCACGAGGAGGCCCAAAAGAGGCGAGGGAAGATGATTATAAATGTTTTTTATTTTTTACACCTCCCCTGGGCCTCCACTTATTATACTCTGGGGTCTCTTCAGTTCAGTGTGATCATTTCTCTTCTGGTCTATCCGACCTTGTTCAACCTGAAACAAATCAGAGACCCGAGCCGCCCGAAGCCAAAAACAAATTGATCTTGAGAGGTTTGCTCCTCTCTATTTGACCAGATGTAAATAAGCTTTGAGTCTCTGGAACTTGATATTATGCTGCTTTCCTAGTTTCCATATCTGATTCAGTAAATACTAGTATTCCCCATGAAATAATAAGTTTAAGGCTGGGTCCCCACGTAGCGTAAACGTCGTGATTTTCCTGCAACAGAAACGCCACGGCAAAAAACACTGTGTTTTACAGTCCCTGCAAAGTGGATGGGATTCTGACTAATCCCATCCACACATTGCAGAAAATAATTTTCAGCAGAAATGCTGTGATTTGAAAAACACTTGCATTGTGGCAAATCGCAGCATGTCAATTATACCTACGGAAACGCTGGCAGACTTTCGCTGGATGAAAATTCGGCAGACTTTCTGTGAAAAGTGCTGCGGGAAAAAACCACGATGCGTTTCCACCACAGTTTTTCCCGCAGTACTCTTTAGCTGCTGCTCACTACGTGGGGCGTTAGCCTATAGAATATTTTCTTGGAACTCTGCTTTTCCTATCTTATTCCTATTAAGCATCTTTTGAACAATTGCCAAGGTATGTAGGTGAAAAGCAAGGACTATCTTTTTAAAACAGAGATATTTGAAAGTAAGTATTGCATTGATCGGCATCCTACAACACCATGGTGAAAGCTTTGTTATGTTAGCATAATTTCTTAGCTATACAGTGTACTAGATGTGCAATGTATTTCTCAGTATAGGTAATCCATAGCCGTCAGTGCCCAGCAGACACAAGGCTATTGGTATTTCTTCAGCAGCTGCACTACAGAGTATCTTCAGTGATCAAGAAGAGATGAATATCTGACATCTACAGATTTATGGTGTTCAACTTTTGACCCAGAAGACATTTTGTTGCAATAGTATATACTGTAAATGAAATAATCTTGTTTTTCTTCTCACATTACCTTTTAGTGCCCATTTTCCTTCATAACACTTTAATATTCCATACAAGTAGTCCCCAACCTTTAGCTTCCAACTAACCTATGTCTGTTGGGCCCATCTCGTGACTCTAATTGAAATATGAAGTTTACTCTATTTTCGCATATTTTAACGCAATGTTTGACTCTTGACCATGTAAAATGTGGATCATAAGTGACCTTTTTGGTGAGGTGACATCAGCTTGTAACCTATTTTCTGTTCTACAATTATGAGTTTCAAATAAAAAAAAATGTTAGCGCTAAACTGCAATTAGGAAAGCATCAGAACAGAAGTCATCATATGATATACATGTATTTCAGGTTTTGCAATCAAGTAATTTTAATTTGTAATTAGTAAGTAATATTTGAAGGGATTTTCCAGGCTAAAGATACCTGGCACACTCACCGATCAGCTGTTCCTAACAGCTGCCGAAACATACATAGCGAACAAAGCCAGAAGCGGAGGGCTCCGTTCTTCGCATAGTGGCCAAGCAGGGTTACAGCAGATCTGTTCCCATTTGCTTAAAGGGAACCTGTTACCAGGAAATGGCAGTGCAATCTACAGGCACAATGTTAGAGAGTAGGAGGAACTGAGCAGATGGGAAACATTTATTATTACTTGTCATTGATATCTTTGCTCTTTCTTTGATGTAAATTCAAGGAGGAGGTCCTATCAGTGATTGACAGCTATGCATGGTCATAGAAGGGAGGCCACCAATCACAGATAGGACTGCTTCCTTGACTTTATAGCAAAGTAAGAGCAAAGATCTTATAGTGAATCTTTCCCCTCAAATCTATATATTAATCTGCTCTGCTCCATCTGCTTTATAATATGTTACATGCATATTGAATTGCCGTTTCCTGGTGACAGGTTCCCTTTAAATGAAACCATCAGGACATAACAACTGATCATACCATATATTTCAGGTTTTCTAACTGGATCACTTTTGTTCATGCAACCAAGAAATAATTGAAGGGTTTTACCAAGTTAAAGTTTTCTGGCACACTCACTGATCAGCTGTTTACAGGAGCCGACAGAACATATGTAGAGAACAAAGCCAAAAACAGACAGCTCCATTCTCCACACAGTGGTCAGGCAGGGTTAATGTAGATTAGCTTAAATGGGAGCTGAGCTACAGTGACTCAGCTTGGCCACTATACAGAGAATGGTGATGTCTCCTTCTGATACCATTTTCTGTTTATATTCCAGTGTCAGTGGTTGCAATGATTGGTAGATGGGTGAGGGTATCATGTGTCAAACAAAAACTTAAGGATAGATCATCATTATCTTTAGCCCTGAAAACCCCTTAAGGCTGAGGCCCCACTTGGCACAAATGCCGTGGCATTTCACAGTCCCTGCAAAGTGGAATCCCATCCACACATTGCGGAAAAAATAGACGCAGCGGACATGCTGCGATTTCCAAAACCATTTGCGTTGCTAAATTGTTATTTTTAAAATTTTCCTAAAATAAACAAGGTAATGTAAAATTTTGATGAATTGATTGCAAAATGTGAAAAGTACTCTTCTATTCTGAATTTTCATAATTGCCATTTTACAATATTATTTGAGAAAATGTAACATTACGAACTGTGTATTTTATATAATTTCTGTTCATTATGTTTTATGAATTGCAATATCCTCACAATGTGCGGTAACATAGAAATGTTCTATTAAGAGATCTGCTGTTGACATTTATTTTTCATATGTTCATTTAAAATTTGTTTAAGTGAAGTCGACCTTCAGAAATTTTCTCATATGACACAAAGACATGCTAGATAATGTCTTCAGGATTGGGTGTGAGGTACGAACCACACCAGTTGCTGAAACAAGTCAAGGTAAGACTTCATACACCTTTGACTTTTAACTTTTAGTTCCATTTATGTTAAAAGGAATATGTGTTGCGTTCCACAGGCCCTTTAGTTTAGTAAGTGGTCGGACCTGAGCTTACAGACAACATGGTTGGCCCCTTCTGAAGTGTCTTAATCATATGTCAGAAATCTAAAGGTGCTAGAGGGACCCAAATCTTTAAATTAGACTTGAGACCTATGTCAAGTGTGACTTTCTACTCCAGAGTACTGCCCTTGTCTATTGAAAACAGTGGATGCTGTCAGTGTTTGACTCTCCTCCAATGATAGATGTTTAAGTCATGTACTTGTTGGATCTCAAAATGTTCAATCTTTTGTGTCCAAACTTAATATGTGTCTATCAGCGGGTTTATATGTCCATTAAAATTGATGTCCATTTAGTCAAGCTGACCAGGTATGTGTATAGGGGAGTCTGGAGTAAAAGCTGTTGGATGAAAGGTATTAAAAATGTATGGCCATCTATAGCAAAATAGTTTTTTTTTTTAGTTAAATTTTACCAAAATAAACAACATTATGTAATATTTTGAGGAACTGATTGCAAGATGTGCAAGCACATTTCAACTTTTCAAGGGAAGCCATCATATATATATTATTCCCCTTGCAGTGAGGAACCAATATCATTCAACCTTACTGTAGACCCCTCTCAAGGTGCTTTTCCCTAGATGACCCACTATACCATATAAGGTTTCATGCGCATTGCTGTTTTGCAAGCAGAGTGTATGGCTGATCCGATAATTATACTGCATGTCTTATTTAGATCCATTTTCACGGATCCGAGATGCACACTAAAATCAATGGAGCGCTGAACAAGACAGATGACACAATGTCCTTCGAGTGCAGTCCATTAAAAAAAAACTGAAGACTCTTGGCTTGCAGAAATGGCCGTGTGCATGAAGTCTTAAAATGATTATCCAAATCGAAGACCATATATGTACACTTTCATAAACACTTCACAAGGGTATGTTCCCACAGAGATTTTGGAGAAGATTTAGAGTTTTCCTCCTCAAATTCTTTTCTAATGGGAAGCTGCTAGCAGAAAAAAGTACCCTCAAATATCCCCAGACAAATTCTGCCTGAAATTTCCAGTGTTTTCTTCGTAACAGGTTTTTTTATGTGCACATGTCACCTAAAGATGACATGTATAATTATAAAGCTAATTATACATGATTTCATCATCATCTTTATGTTTTTTATAGTGCCAGAGCACTTTGCAAGTTAAATATGGAGAGATTAATGTATATGGCATATAAATGCATAGACAAAACAAGCAATTACAATAAACGTCATGAGGTTAGAGTAATAAACTGACAAAAGGGGTGAGATGGCCCTGCCCATGAGGAATCACAGTAATGGAGTTAAAGGGGTATTCCCATCTTAACAACAGGGCTATTTTTAGGATTCCTATAGACATGTTCAGAGAAAGCCACACATTCATAGCCAATAGAGATGAGTGAATCGATTCTGCACAAGTGGAATTCGATCCGAATTTGCAGTAACGAATATTTAGTAAGGACCTTTGTGACATCAGACGGTCACATGATGTTCTCTAGTGATGTGATTGGGTAGGCGTGTCTTTGCTTGTTTGCAGATCCTTCCACATGAATAAAAGTTGTCCGTGCTGGAGAGAGAGAAACATGACATCCAAGGGCTTCCGCCATTTTGCCACCCACCCACCCACCCCAGCTCTCTGCAGCCCGGAAATAGCTGTTTATTAGCCGCGAAGTAATTCAGATCGAAGCAAATTTTTTTGGAACTTCGAACTGAACTGTCGAATCGAACTTTTGAGAAATTTGCTTATCTATAATAGCCAACTCTTCACTCCTAGTGGCCATGAGACAGGTTTAGAAGAACCTATTCTCAAGATAAATGCAGGTCCCAGAGCACTTTCATCTATTGGACAGTTATGGTGTAACCTGAGATATCCTTTCAGAATTCCGGTTTTAGTGCTGTGATCCCTACTATACTACTCCCAACTTATTAAAGCAGGCCTTCTGGATGGAGAGATTCAAGTAGCTGGTCAGACTATTTGGCATGTTTCCTTAATTGAGAGCCTGAACCTTCTTTCTCCTAACATCTGCCAATGGAGAAAGATTGGTGGTCAGCCAGTCCTGCAGAAATTGATGGATTCCGATGACATTATTTTAATGTGTATGGTCAACTTTACACCGGAGCGCTCTAACCTTGTAGAGTATAATAGTGTAAAGATGGTGCTCAGTCTGAAAGATGCCTAATCTCCCAAAGAAAATGTAGTCACAATTGAAATAACAGGTATAATTCACAATCACAAGTGATTCCCAATCACATTAACCTGCAGAGAAAGAAGGTGATGTAAGGGTCTGTAACTCAGTCTATAATCTTATACTTTTTTCCAAGATTTGTTGACTACTTTAAATAGGCATTGCCATTTCAACAAACTTTGCATAAATGAACAGTACAAGTCACCACCAAAGTACTTTACTCATATGTGTACATCTCAGTACTTTTCTATATATGTCCTGCATGGTCATGCTTCTTAATGAGAGAGAAAGCTGTAGAGCAGATACTTCTGTGTGCATACTTCTGCGTACTAAAACTTTAACCCTGTCCCCCCCCAGTCATTTTTCATTTTTTTACTCCCCAACTTCCCAAAGCCAAACTTTTTAATTTTTCTGTTCAGAGAACTGTGTACGGGATAAATTGTACTTCATAATGGTACTATTTAATATTCCATACAATATACTAGGAAGCTGCAAAAAATTCAAAATGGGGTGATTTAGATAACACTGTATTTGCATTTTCTTGTGGGTTTTATTTTTACGGAGTTCACTGTGCAGCCAAAATGACATGTTACCTATATTCTGTGGGCCATTACAGTTACGGCGATACCAAATATATATAATTTTTATTATGCTTTAAAAATCCAAAACTTTGGGGAAAAAAGTTTCATTGCATCGCCATATTCTAACGCTCGTAACATTTTTATATTTCCATATACAGGGCTGCATAAGGCATATTTTTTGCAGGGCCAGATGTACTTTCTATTTATACCATTTTGGGAAATATATGGCTACAGGAAATACATACTATGACAGGCCTGGTAGTCTTCACAAGGTTCCTGGTTGCCATAGAGATGGTATGGCTCGCACGGAGCGAGATCTTTCCCATGAAATGAAATTTAAAGTACCAGTGGGTGAAGGTGAAGAAATGAAAAGTAAGATCATCAATGGCAGCAAAAGGGGTTAATGCCTGTGAAACAGAGAAGATAGCGCTCACGTCTGAACGAGTACCATATTAGTATGGTGGATATCGGGAAGGGGTTAATATCCCAATTTTCTGTATTTAACGATTAGGCTGTGATGGTTTACTTTTATTTTCATGATATATTGATCTGATTTAGGTTGGTTGTTTGACCCTGTCATTCACAATATTTGCAGATGATATGATAAGACATGACAGATGATGATAAGTTCTGTAAAATAAGGAAGAAAAAGGAGATAAAGTAATATTAAAGAGGGATTTGGAAATTATTTTTTCCCTAGTATGGGGCAATTGACATCTACCTCATGTGTTTTTGCCTTTCTCTGTATTAACACTACAGAATTTTATGGACTTTATCTAGTATGTTAATATGTGTCATGACCATGTTCCACAGTGGGACCATTTTATATATACTGGATTCCAAGAGAACCTGATAAATAGCATTATAAGCCAATGGAGCCTGTCAGGCACAGTTGAGTGACAGATCCATCACAGCTTGAATTCTGTTTTTCTGCTCTTAAGAACAGAAAACCATTATAAAAATGCAGATATGAACTCAGTCTTTCAAGACAATACAAAAAAGGACATGCTTTTTCCTATAACCAGCATCTCTCATGTTCATCAACTGTATCTCTTGTAACACACCTTTTTTCACTTGAAGCTGTAATACAAGAGAAATCCTATGGACGAGAAAGGCATTGTTGCTGAAAAAAAAACAAAAAAAACAACAACACTCCCCTTATCTAATTCCAGACAATGCTTTTGTCAACATTTTACTATAATATTTTTTGAACACTAGCTCTTCAAAATCTGGTGCCTTTTACTTGAAATTACTCCTCCACTCCATACACAAACAAGTTAACTTTTAATGCTATGTTCACATCTGTGTGCTCTGTTACAGATTCTGCGTGCAACTGATCCAAGTCAGTTGAGTCCATTGGTTCCAATGGAACCACCAGTGTGCCATGGTCCTCAACTATGAAGGAAACAACAATGCAGATGTGAACAATACCTAAATAAGCCTACTACCTTCATTATGTTTTTAGGATACTATTATTAGGGTTATACAGTCATATGAAAAAGTTTGGGCACCCCTATTAATCTTAATCATTTTTAGTTCTAAATATTTGGGTGTTTGCAACAGCCATTTCAATTTGATATATCTAATAACTGATGGACACAGTAATATTTCAGGATTGAAATGAGGTTTATTGTACTAACAGAAAATGTGCAATATGCATTAAACCAAAATTTGACCGGTGCAAAAGTATGGGCACCTCAACAGAAAAGTGACATTAATATTAGTAGATCCTCCTTTTGCAAAAATAACAGCCTCTAGTCGCTTCCTGTAGCTTTTAATCAGTTCCTGGATCCTGGATGAAGGTATTTTTGACCATTCCTCTTTACAAAACAATTCCAGTTCAGTTAAGTTTGATGGTCGCCGAGCATGGACAGCCCGCTTCAAATTATCCCACAGATGTTCAATGATATTCAGGTCTGGGGACTGGGATGGCCATTCCAGAACATTGTAATTGTTCCTCTGCATGAATGCCTCTGAGTAGATTTGGAGCTGTGTTTTGGATCATTGTCTTGCTGAAATATCCATCCCCGGCGTAACTTCAAATTCGTCACTGATTCTTGTACATTATTCTCAAGAATCTGCTGATACTGAGTTGAATCCATGCGACCCTCAACTTTAACAAGATTCCCGGTGCCGGCATTGGCCACACAGCCCCAAAGCATGATGGAACCTCCACCAAATTTTACAGTGGGTAGCAAGTGTTTTTCTTGGAATGCTGTGTTTTTTGGACGCCATGCATAACGCCTTTTTGTATGACCAAACAATTCATTCTTTGTTTCATCAGTCCACAGGACCTTCTTCCAAAATGAAGCTGGCTTGTCCAAATGTGCTTTTGCATACCTCAGGCGACTCTGTTTGTGGCGTGCTTTCAGAAACGGCTTCTTTCGCATCACTCTCCCATACAGCTTCTCCTTGTGCAAAGTGTGCTGTATTGTTGACCGATGCACAGTGACACCATCTGCAGCAAGATGATGCTGCAGCTCTTTGAAGGTGGTCTGTGGATTGTCCTTGACTGTTATCACCATTCTTCTTCTCAGGCCTTTCTGATATTTTTCTTGGCCTGCCACTTCTGGGCTTAACAAGAACTGTCCCTGTGGTCTTCCATTTCCTTACTATGTTCCTCACAGTGGAAACTGACAGGTTAAATCTCTGAGACAACTTTTTGTATCCTTCCCCTGAACAACTATGTTGAACAATCTTTGTTTTCAGATCATTTGAGAGTTGTTTTGAGGAGCCCATGATGCCACTCTTCAGAGGAGATTGAAATAGGAGAACAACTTGCAATTGGCCACCTTAAATACCTTTTCTCATGATTGGATACACCTGGCTATGAAGTTCAAAGCTCAGTGAGGTTACAAAACCAATTTTGTGCTTCAGTAAGTCAGTAAAAAGTAGTTAGGAGTATTCAAATCAATAAAATGATAAGGGTACCCAAATTTTTGCACCGGTCAAATTTTGGTTTAATGCATACTGCACATTTTCTGTTAGTACAATAAACCTCATTTCAATCCTGAAATATTACTGTGTCCATCAGTTATTAGATATATCAAATTGAAATGGCTGTTGCAAACACCCAAATATTTAGAACTAAAAATGATTAAGATTAATAGGGCCCAAACTTTTTCATATGACTGTATAAAAATGTTATTGTATTTGTTAATATATACAGTGGGTACGGAAATTATTTAGACCCCTTTAAATTTTTCACTTTTTGTTTCATTGCAGTCATTTGCTAAAAGCAAAAAGGTTCATTTTATTTCTCATTAATGTACACTCAGCAACTCATCTTGACAGAAAAAAACAGAAATGTAGATATTTTTGCAAATTTATTAAAAAAGAAAAACTGAAATATCACATGGTCATAAGTATTCAGACCCTTTGCTCAGTATTGAGTAGAAGCACCATTTTGAGCTAGTACAGCCATGAGTCTTCTTGGGAATGATGCAACAAGTTTTTCACATCTGGATTTGGGGATCCTCTGCCATTCTTCCTTTCAGATCCTCTCCAGTTCAGTCAGGTTGGATGGTGAACGTTGGTGGACAGCCATTTTCAGGTCTCTCCAGAGATGCTCAATTGGGTTGAGGTCAGGGCTCTGGCTGAGCCAGTCAAGAATGGTCACAGAGTTGTTCCGGAGCCACTCCTTTGTTATTTTAGCTGTGTGCTTAGGGTCATTGTCTTGTTGGAAGGTGAACCTTCGGCCCAGTCTGAGGTCCAGAGCACTCTGGAAGAGGTTTTCTTCCAGGATATCTCTGTACTTGGCCGTATTAATCTTTCCTTCCATTGCAACCAGTTGTCCTGTCCCTGCAGCTGAAAAACACCCCCATAGCACCACCATGTTTCACTATTGGGATTCTATTGGGCAGGTGATGAGTAGTGCCTGGTTTTCTCCACACATACCGCTTAGAATTAACGCCAAAAAGTTCAATCTTCATCTCATCAGACCAGAGAATCTTATTTTTCATAGTCTGGGAGTCCTTCATGTGATCTTTGGGTTCTTTTTTACCTCTCTCACCAAAGCTCTTCTCCCATGATTGCTCAGTTTGGCTGGACGGCCAAGTCTAGGAAGAGTTCTGGTCATCCCAAACTTCTTCCATTTAAGGATTATGGAGGTCCCTGAGCTCTTAGGAACCTTGAGTGCTGCAGAAATTATTTTGTAACCTTGGCCAGATCTGTGTCTTGCCACAATTCTGTCTCTGAGATCCTTGGGCAGTTCCTTTGACCTCATGATTCTCATTTGCTCTGACATGCACTGTGAGCTGTGAGGTCTTATATAGACAGGTGTGTGCCTTTCCTAATCAAGTCCAATCAGTTTAATTAAACACAGCTGGACTCCAATGAAGGAGTAGAACCATCTCAAGGTGGATCAGAAGGAAATGGACAGCATGTGAGTCAAATGTGAGTGTCGCAGAAAAGGGTCTGAATACTTATGACCATGTGATATTTCAGTTTTTCTTTTTTAATAAATTTGCAAAAATATCTACATTTCTGTTTTTTTTCCTGTCAAGATGGGGTGCTGAGTGTACATTAAAGAGAAATAAATGAACTTTTTTGCTTTTAGCAAATGGCTGCAATGAAACAAAGAGTGAAAAATTTAAAGGGGTCTGAATACTTTCCGTACCCACTGTTTATAGAGAGAGAGTGAGAGAGAGAAAGTTTGAATTTTTGAGTCAAAATATTTGCTAAAGTAATGATAAATTGTGGGCCTGCATTTATTTGAGCTATTTGGATTACTATCCTGAGTTTATGCGCTGTTCACAATGTACTCACAATGTAATAAGGTATGCATTAGTGGATATCATAAGTAAATGGTGTGCCAACTTTGTCACCAGGATCACTTGCACATAGTTATAAACCAAACCTAAGATTTTCCTAAACAGCTCACAGTTTTTATGCAGCTGCACAACCTTGTGTGGGAGGTTAAACTACTGAGAAGGGATTGCAATTCAATCTGCTGCTGTTAAATGTGCAGGTTTAGACAAGGAAAATACTCAGCCCTTTCAATATGCCATTCAATACAATTCATACTGTATGTATGTGAAATGAGGCAAAGAAAGGTAAAAATGTACCAATAAATAAAACATAAGATAAATATTCTGCTGTAGTTTTACACAAGGTTTTCATTGCTAATCATAATGAAATAAAGTTATGTGGCATGTATCACCCTTATAAACAGGTAGACTTACTCATTTTTTCCACAATATAAGCCTTAGTGTGCAGCCAAGAACCAGAAGAATAGGTGCATTATGGCACCATCCAGTGTAATAACACAGAACACATGCCAGTATGTGAAACTAGTTTCCAGGGGTACTTTGCTGCTTGGCCAAGCATAAATTTGTATAGTGGATTCCAACAGAACAACGCTTCAGCTGGAACCTGCTTACAATACACATGATATATTATACATACAATGTAATAGAGTCAATGTTTACAACCCATTGGAGAGAAAAAGAGGCAGAGAGAAAAGCTTAGACCCTTATGCATGTTTGTTGCAATTCACATGAACAGAGAAAGCTCCACACAAATATACACATTGGTTATAATGATGATTTGATATATTTCTTTGTGAAGCCTTTTAAGATGTAATGAGATTTGCACATCTTATTCTACCGTAATGGTTCATATAATCTAATGTACTGGTCTTGTAATTTTTGTTTCCTAAAAAATTAATGGGAAGTTAAACTTATTTTAGTTTAATGTTCTGGTGTTCTATGGATTCTAAACCATTATGTATGAACCTCTGGGGTAACACAGTTGACTCTCTGGATAGTCCATGTAATTTTTGTCCATCGCTTTTGGGAGGATCAGCTGTTGAAGACAATACTCCTTCTTGATCCTACATTTATCTCTACTGTAAAGGTGCCTATACATCTTAGATGGCATTTGGCCAATCACTGTTCCATCTGACCTCCTACCTCCCTATACACCTGTATTTTTGGCTCATCCAACAATCCAACATGTCCGATCATTCTTTCCCCTTGGGGAGAGTTGAGAAATTCCTATACACATCAGATGGTGAGTCAATCCTGCATAAGCAGCTGGTTTGGTCAACATTAATCTAAAATACATGTCAATAGTCACTTGACAGCTGCTTACCTGTAACTATCTCTTTTCATACCAGTCTTTGCAATTTCAGATCTTGAGTGGAACGAGACAGAAGCAATCTACTGTATAATTGACCACTTTTATCAGAATAGTTTTGTGAACAGTACTGGGAGCCTTGAATCCGGAAATTTGAGATTGACTGATTAATAGCCACACAAAATGGACTTTTGGCCACATAAGTCCCCAAAGCAGTAATGTGGCCACCAAGGCATTAGACTGTTTTTAGTCCCATGTGATATTGAAATGACTCAGAGTAAGTTCAAACTGCCATTATTAATGTCTGTTGCTCTAATCTGTCATAGGATGAGAGCAACGGACACTAATTGTAGAATGCAGACGGAGCACCTGCATGTTAAAAAACATTACAGAAACATCCTTCCGTCATGTTTTCTACTTTTTTGACAGATGAAAAAGTCCTGCATGCATGAGGGAAGATAGCTGCCGTCATGTTGTTTACATTAGAGTCAATGGTTATTGTATCTCTGTAAAAGTCTGTTGCTCTCATCCTATGAAGGCCCGAAAGCAACAGACATTCACAATGGTAGTGTGAATGTCCCCTCAGTGTCTAAAGCCAATCAACAGTTACTTCTCCATACTCCACCATAAACAATATGGCACAGTGTGCATGTTTATTTCAACTAAGAGAGGACAATAAGCTGCTATCAGGGACATCTGGTAGAGCCTTATCTTAGAACATGACAAAATTTAGTTTCTCCTGGCAACTGTTGCTAGGGGACTGTTAGAAGGACCCAGATTCTTCATAAGCTCAGCAAATGATCCTGCTAAAATTGTCTGACTTTTGCCTTTACTGTATGTATACAGTATTGTGTTATAATACTTTTATGACTTCATGTTTCTACAGTGATTTTTTTTTTTCAAATGGCTTAAATTTTGTTCTATTTCTTTGCCATTTTTACACTGAGGGAATGCATTCTCTTTGTCATTGATCTGGATGTGAGCACCATAAAAATCAATGGTGTTCTTTGCATATTAGTTACACAGTGACTACTTAAGTCCTCAATATTTCACAAAAGAAGGAATTCTCAGCAAAATGACTATGTAAATGGACGTTTTTTAAGAATTATATACAGTATGTGTATTCTGCACTATATGAAAATGTTTTGCTTCATAAAGCTTACACTGTCATTCCAAAAATTTTAGTGGCATGTTTTGGTAAAAACGGTTGAATATGACCTCCTTCCCACCACAGCCATATTTTGTTATATTCATTTTCATTTCTTAGTCCCCACCGTCCAAAAGCCATAACTTTTAAGGTATATGTTTTTACCTATTTAGAAGGCTTTTTGAAAATGTCCCAGTTTATGCTGCTAAGCTCTCCTCTCAGCTGGTTAAAATTGGCCTTCCTGAAGTTTAGTGTTTTTGTTCCCCCTCTACTGAACATTTTTTTAATGTGTACAAAAAAAACTTATTATGTTGTGGTCACTATTACCTAGATGACCCCCAACCTCCACTTTTAACAATGTGTCAGGTTCACTTGTTAAAATTAGGTCTAAAAGTGCCTCGCCTCTTGTTGGGTCCTGCACTAGTTGTGATAGGTAATTGTCTTTTATTACTGACAAAAACCTGTTCCCTTTGTTGGACCTGCAGGTTTCTGCCTCCCAGTTGATATCTGGGTAGTTAAAATGCCCCATAATAATGACTTTATTATGCTTTGCGGCCTCATCTATTTGTTTTATTAGTACATTTTCAGCTTCTTCCATTATAACAAAACCCTATCAGTATTTTATTATTCTTTGTTCCTCCCTTAATTTCCACCCATAAGGACTCCATGTATTCATTTTCCTTCCAGATGTCCTCACGCAGGACTGGTTTAAGGCAGGATTTTACGTATAAGCGAAACCCTCCCAATTTCCTATTGGTACGCTCCTTTCTAAACATACTGTACCCCTGTATATTTACAGCCCAGTCATAGATAGAGTCCAGCCATGTCTCACTTATCCCCACCATGTCATAATTTTCTTCCAACATTATCAGTTCTAGTTCCTCCATCTTATTAGTGAGATTTCTGATGTTAGTATACATAGAATGAAGTAGAATTAGAAAAAAATGGCATTTCTGGCATTTTCTTATGGGTTTTGTTTTTACAGCATTCATAGTGCAATGAAAATTACATGTTAGCTATATCCCCCAGGTTGGCAGAATTACAGAAATACCAAATCTGTATAGTTTTTGTAATGTTTTAACAACTCTGAACTTTTTTGTATTTGCATGTACAGAACTGTATAAGACATCTTTTTTTGTGGGGCAAGTGGTACTTTTTATTCATACCATTTTTGCGATTGATGTTTTGAGGGAGGCGAAAGGCCCTCTAGTGGACTTCAACCTTAGAAGGTCTGATCACAGTACAATATACTGCAATACAGCGATATTGCAGTATATTGTAAAGTCTATTCACTTCTGCAGACTGTAATAAAAGTATAGTCTAGAAAGGCCTTCAATAGGTTTCCGTCTGTCAAGGAGACAGATTGCCACAACTGAATCACATTCCAGGGTATGGCAGTCACCTGTGCACCTCTAGTAATCAGATGCCTCGGTCACATTTGACCAAGGCACCTGAAGGGTTAATACTTGCAATGAGAGAGGAGACCTGATCGCCAGCATTGATGCCGGGTTTCCTCATGTGCATTGCCAGGGGCTATGGTGCAATATTTAAAGTGCCAACATTTTCAGCACTATTACAACTGACATCGGTAAGTGGTTAATTAGTGCTTCTGCCCAAGTGGTTCAAGCTTTCCTACACCACAAATGTAGCAGTTATCAAACGAAAGTTTGTCACACAAGTGACGTTTGATTCGCAATCTCTGCACCTCATGAAAGTTAATGGAATCTCACGATACCAACATTCGATTTGCTTTAGCTGCATTTGTACATCATTTAGCAGTTTCCATGCTGACAGCTCATTGACCTGCCATGTTACAACAGTTAGGACATGGCACACAATGTGAAACTACAGATAGAGGAGGTCAGTTTTGTCATGTCAAAAACACTTACATGCTCTACCTTTGTCCATTTTCACAGACACATGGACCCAATAGAAACCAATGGATCTGTTTTTAATGGATGTAAAACAAATTGATGTCAATTTTATGTCAGCTAAAAACAAATCAGTAGATTGGGTCAAAAAAGAAAGACCAATGAAATTCATTTGGTTTTTCATTGACAATTAAAAACTGATGAAAAATGGATGACTCTCAGTCAGGGGCATAACTACCGGGTTAGCAGCGGTAGCGGCAGCCACAGGGCCTGGGACATTACGGGGCCGCTGATGCTTTTTTTTTAATAGGCCGTTACCTGCTGGAGTAACGTACCCTATATACTTACCGATGCCCGGGGTCCTGCTCGCAGCCGTCTGCGCTTCCGATTCTGCGGAGGTGACTGTACGCAGTAGCGGGGATCGGTAGGTAAGGCCGCGGGCCGAACCCCACAATCACTGCTATCATTATAATCCAGGGTCTTTTCAGACCCCACAATGGTGCACAATGGGGCATAATACTGTGTGCAGGAGCCACTATGGAATATAATACTGTGTACAGGGGCCACTATGGGGCATACTACTGTGTGGAGGGGCCACTATGGGGCATACTACTGTGTGCAGGGGCCACTATGGGGCATACTACTGTGTACAGGGGCCACTATGGGGCATACTACTGTGTGCAGGGGCCACTATGGGACATAATACTGTGTGCAGGGGCCACTATGGGACATAATAGTGTGCGCAGGAATGCAGTTTTTTTTGGGGGGGTTGGAAGGGGCAGTTTGGGGGGGGCCTCATGTCAAATGTTCGCCTTGGGGCCCAGCCATTCCTAGTTATGCCACTCTCTCAAAAATGGACAACAAGAATGGATGCAAAACGGCCATTAAAAACGGACATGTACGTCTGTTTTTAACCCCTCGACAACGTGCTGTAATAAATAGTATGGCGCTGCCATCTAGGTCTTAAGGCTAGCCACTGCACTGTTTCGGCGGAAGTGTCTGAGTGAGCGGCTTCTGGAGCAGTTAACACCCTGATCCCTGCTCCAGTACCTTTGGTTGGAGCTTAACTCAATCGTAGGTGTTATTGTTTCTGAAAGTATACTGCCCTCCATCGACCATCTCACAGTGTATATCTATTTTAGTGGGGAAACAATATAATGTAAAAAAGTAAAAAATAAGTAAATAAAAAGATCAAAACTGTAAAAATAAATAAATAAATAAAAACCCCAAAATGCCCACTTCCAATATAAATTATTTATTGTGTATATGTTGTGATTTATTATGTAAAAAAAATAAAATTAAGAAAAACAATACATATTTGGTTTCACTGTGTCTGTAACAACCCATACAATGAAACTGAAACATTGTTTGACCTGTACGGTGAATGTCATGAAAAAAAAAAAAAAATTTAAAAAAAACTGCCAGAAATAATTTTTCACCATCTTGCCTCACACAATATGGTATAAAAGTGATCAAAAGTCAAATGTACCTCAAAACAGTAACAATAAAAAGCACAATTTGTCCCACAAAAAATAAGTTCTCAACCAGCTATGCCAGGAAAATAAATCTCTCAGAAGATGGCGATGCAAAATCATTGATAATGTTAATTAGTTTTCCCTTAGTCCCAACAGCAGCACAATATGGGGTATTCCAGCCCCTGTGTGCTGGTAGGACAGGTGGAACTTTTAATTAGCATAAATTAGGCATGACTATGTTACCCTATAAGAGGGCAAAGAGACCTCCCCCCTTGTGCAAGTTATAAAGTAAAAAAATTTCCAAATTAAGGGAGGGAAGCTTACGTCCCACAGCAGCACAATATGGGGATATAGCAAGTAATTCCCTTAGGGAGGGTTTCCCTGCTCTACAATACTTAGGACTGACTGACCAAAGGCAGTCACCACAGAATTCCGAACATCTAGATGATAATGTTTCATAAAGGTTAGGTGAGATGACCAAGAAGCAGCCGCACAGATCCGATCCAGAGGTAAGGCCTGGTTCTCAGCCCAAGAGGCCAATACAACCCTGGTTGAATGGGCTGTAAAAAATTCAGGTGGAGCTAACCCCTGAGCAAAAAAAGAGACTTTGATTACCTCCATGATCCACCTAGACAAGGTAAGCTTGGAAGGCTTGAGACCCTTGTCTCTATCATACATGTTGACAAGGAGATTCTCGCTCTCCTAAAGGACCGTGTGCGTAAGAGGTAAATCTGGAGACACCTCATAACATCTAGTGTGTGCAGTTTTTTCTCCTCTTCAGAGGAAGGGGAAGGAAAGAACACAAGGTAAAGAAATTAATATTGGCGCGGGAAGGCACCTTAGGGTTAAACCCAGGAAGAAACTTAAGTTAGACCCTATCCGCAAAAAAGGATATAAGGTTCCTTGGAGGAAAAAGCTTGGAGCTCACTCACCCTTTTGGTTGAAGTGATGGCTAATAGAAAGGTGGTTTTAAGGCAAGAAGTTTAAGATCTACATCTTCCAAAGGTTCAAAAGGAGGACCACAAAGACCTGAAAGAATAGTGGAGAGATCCTACTGGGGAACCGGGGCTGAGACTACCGGTCTAAGTCTGCTAGCGCCCTTAAGGAATCCAACAATAAGGGAATCTTGGGACAAACGTCTGCCTAAACAGGCGGATGAGGCTGAAACCTGTACCCTCAGGATAGCAGGAGAAAGGCCTATATCCAAGCCGCCTTGAAGAAAATCCAGAATTTCTGCCGTAGTAGGGTTTGAACTATGAGCTTCTCTTCTGGAGCACCACTGCTTGAAGATGTTACCTATCCTTTGGTAGCTTTTCTTGGTAGACTCTGCTCTGGCACAGGAAAGGGTCTTCAAGACAGCTTCTGACAGTCCACTAAATCTCTGTAGGTACTGGTCAACCTCGAGGCCGTCAGGTTGAATCTCCTCAGATCCTGGTGCTTCTGAGTTCCTTGGCAAACCAGGTTCTGGGTCGGAGGAAGCCTCCAAAATGTCCCTCGACTCATGTACATGAGCTGGGCAAACCAAGTCCTTTTTGGCCAGAGTGGTATGATGGCTATCACAGAGACTTGGTCCTATCTGACTTTCATCAATACTCTTGGTATCATGGAAAGTGGAGGGAAGATGTACGCCAGCCTCAACCTCCAAGGGATGGACAGGGCATCCACTGCCAAGGGATAGTGCTCCTGATACAATGAGCAGAACGTCTCTACCTTGGCGTTGAGTCCAGTCGCCATGAGGTCTACTTCTGGGAGACTTCACTTCAAGGTAATCTGATGGAATACATCTGGATTGAGAGACCATTCTCCTGATACGACAAGACCCCGACTCAACTGATCCGCTACCATGTTCAGGGAACCTTTGATGTGAACTGCAGATAAGTGGGTCAGATTTTTCTCTGCCCAGGTAAAAATCAGATCTGTCTCTCTGAGGAGAGACAGTGATCTGGTGCCTCCCTGTCTGTTCAGGTACATTACGGTCGTCATGCTGTCTGACCGAACCTTGACCGCTCTCCCTCCGAGTAGAGGAGAAAAAAATGAAGTAGTGCCAGGTACACGGCTCTGAGCTCCTTCCAATTGGAAGAGGTCTTTTTTTTTTTTTTTTCCTAGACTGCTCCAAGCTCCTTGTCTGGTCTTCTCGTACAGGTGGGCTCCCCATCCCGAGAGGGATGCATTGGTAGTCAACAGGGTCCAACAAGGTTGGACCGTGGACATTCCGTCTTTCAGGTGTATCCACCATCTGAGGGAAAGACGGGTACTGGGAGATAGCTTGATCGTCCTGTTGAGATCGAAAGGAGTACAGTTCCAGGCTCTTAGTACTTCCATCTGGAGAGGACGCAAATGCCATAAAGCCAAGGGACTGCAATGGCTGAGGATAACATCAGGCCTAGGACTCTTATGGATGTTCTGATGGACACTAGACATGTCTTGAAGAGAAACCGGACCACCTTGATCAATCTTTTCTTCCTTGCAGGTGTTTAAGGAAATCTCCATGCGGTCTGAGTCCAACAGATACCCCAGGAACTTCCTGCAGTTAGAGGGAACTACTTCTGACTTCTCCCAATTTATTAGCCAACCCAAGCTCTGGAGAAGGGACACGGCTATCAGTAATTGCTGGAGCAAAATAGATTCTGACTGGCACTTTATTAGCCAGTCGTACAGGTATGGCACTACCAAAAAGGCCCTGCAGCCTGAGAGAGGCGGCTATAGGGGCCTCAACTTTGGTGAAGGTATGAGGAGCTGAAGAAACTGAAACGGCGATTCTGAGAAACCTTCTGTGTGGAGGATGTATTGGGACATGCAGATAGGCATCCTTTAGATCTAAGGTGACGAAAACTTCACCCTGTTGAAGAAATGTAACAGATTTTACGGTCTCCATACGAAAATGTTTTTTCTTACTGAAACGATTCAGATATCTTCGGTCTATAATCATTCTCCAGTTGCCTGATGGTTTTTGCACCAGAAAAACTTGGGCGTAGACACCGAATCCTTCCTCCAAGGGGGGGACCTCTTCCAAGGCCCCCTTGCGGATGTAATCGTGAATGGAGTACTCCAATATATCCTGCTGAGCCGCAGGAAGGGAGCGGGTTAAGATGAATCGATCCTGAGGGGGATGAAGAAACTTGATCGCGTAACCTTGCTGAATAACCTGCAAGACCAAGGGTCTTGAATTTTTTCCTGCCAGACGGTGTAGAATTGGAAAAGACAACCTCCAACAGGAGTCTCGGCCACAGGAAGAAGGCAGCAGATGTCAAAGTTGGGCTTCTTTTTGTCCTCATCCTTGGAATCCCTTCGTCCCGATCCCCTAGGCTGATACCTAGGACGTCTGTGGAACTGAGGTCTGGGTTGAGGCTGATAACCTCTACCCCAGCTGGAAGGTCTTGATCTGCCTCTAAAGGCCTGAGGCAGACTCTTACCCCTTTTTACTGGCCAGGTGTTCCATAATCTCATCTAGGGCTTTGTCAAAAAGCTTACCCATCTCAAAGGGTAGCGAACAGAGGTTGAATTTGGAGGCACTATCCGCTCTCCAGGGTTTCAACCATAATGGCCTTCTAACTGCCGTAGAAAGAGCCAAAGATTTGGCCGCCAGCCTTAACTGATGCAGGGAGGCTTCGGCTAAATAATCTACCGACAAAAAAACAGACCTCAAAAAAGCTAGTAATCATCTCTGGAAACTCCAGAGTCGATATCTCTTGAAAGCTGGGGTAAAACAACCCATAGCTTGCTTGAGACTTCATAAGAGGAAATAGCCACGGAAGTCTGACTGGAGGCCAGAGAGTGAACCTTCCTGGAATCTTCCAAGGTATCATCAGATGAAAGTGTCTCAACAATCACCTGGAGATCTTCAATAGGAACCAGAGTCTGCTTCTCCACACGAGATTTCTTGGAAATCTGCGAGATGGAGTCCAGGACTTCCTGCAAGAAGTCCTGCATCTATTCCTTGACCCACACGATGTAACATACAAACGGGGGGGGGGGTCCACGGCACTGACGGCGGCGCGGGAAAACTCATACCAATCCGGCAAGGGAGTATTACAGTCTAAATAAGACAGATGCTTGCGTTTGCAGGATCTTTTCCTTCTACAAACGTCACCATCCGCACCAGAGGTTGAGGAGGACATCTATAAGGAGACCAAAGTCACCAGACAGTAAAGACAGCTAAAATAAATAGCAAGAAAATACCTTTGGAGAATCAAGTGAATCAGACAAAGACAATAGCGCTTAGCAGCCGGCAAATAATCCCAAAGGATAAGGAGCTGGACTCAAAGAGGAACAAGCCCAACACTGCAAAGAACTATGGGGCTTTATAGAGGGGAAAAAGGGGGCAATGGCAAGCCTCACAAATTTTCCCCTTCAAATTTCTGCAGCAGAGCTGCTTCAGCAATAAAGCATCTCACAAGAAGAGAACAGGAATAAAAATGCAATAGAATCCATATAAAAATATACCTTTTCAAATTTTCATGGTACTGGAAGTAGGCCGCAGCATAGGTACGGCGAGAAAGAAAGGTCTCGGGAAGAGAAAAAGACCGACGTCACATCGCAAAGCGCGATGAAGCCCGAAGAGCAACAGAACTCCGGCGCGTGGACTAACAAGGCAGCAAGAACCAAAGCTGCCAAGAAACTCCTTTCAACAGAGGGAAAGAAGACGACAGTAACAGTAAGTAACAAAAGAGACTACGAACTCTATGGGAGGCCAAAGAGACTTCCCTCCACCTGTCCCACCAGACAAGACAGAAAAAAACACAAGGGGGGAGGTCTTTTTGCCCTCTTATAGGGTAACGTAGTCATGCATAATTTATGCTAATTAAAAGTTCTGCCTGTCCTACCAGCACACAGGGGCAGAAATACCCCATATTGTGCTGCTATGGGACGTAAGGGAAACAATTGATTTATTTCCCCAAATGGATTTTTGTTAAGCAACATTAGTAACGCAATACAAACAATATAAATTAGGTATTGCTGTAATCGTACTGACCCATAGAATAAAAGTAACATGTTACTTATGCTGTATGCTGCACGGCAAAAAATTTAAAAGATAAAAAGCAATGCCAGAAGTGATTTTTTTTTTTTTTTTTAAATCCACCAAGAAAGAGTTAATAAAATTTAATCAAAAAGTTATAGGCATCCCAAAATGGTGTCATTACAAAATGCATCTCATCCTGCAAAAAATAAGCCCTCATATAGCTACATCACCAAAAAATAAAATAAATATAGCTTGTACAACAAAAACCCAAAAAACACCACATCTTTTGGACAAAATTGGCTGTGACAAGAAGGGAATGTATAAGCTGTGTGAGTAAATCAGGGAAAAAACACCAGAAGTAATGCCCCCAGAGTGACCATCCACCCCCCCTCCCAATCATAGGACCTACTGAGAAAATAATCGGGAATTTGATGTACCTAATCTACTCCACCTGGCAATGCTCACTATGCCGCTTGATAAATTCTTTGAAGGGTGCAGTTTTCAAAATGGGGTCACTGACTGGGGGGTTCCACTTTATTGGAAGATCAGTGGCTCTGCAAATGGAACGTAGTACCTGAAAATTATTGTAGCAAAATCTGTCCTCCAAAAAACAATTGGTGCTCTTTCCGTTTGAAGCCCTGCCACGTTCCTGTACAGCAGTTTACCACCACATATGGAGTATTGCCATGTTCAGGAGACATTGCATAACAAAATTTGGAGCGCTTTTTCTCCTTTAACACCTTGTGAAAATGAAAAATTTGGGGCTAAAGCAATTTTTTATTAAAAAAGAAAAAGTAATTTTTCATTTCCATATTCCAATGGTAAAAAATTATGTGAAACACATATAGGGTCAAAATACTCTCTATACCCCTTGATAAATTCTTTGAAGAGTCTAGTTTCCAAAATGGGGTTATTTCTTGGGGGTTTGCATTGGTCTGCTACCTCGGGGGCTCTGTAAGTGCAAAATGGCACCTGAAAATGATTCCAGTAAAATCTGCCCTCCAAAATCCCAATAGCACTTCTTTTCTTCTGCATCTTCCTGTGTACCCATACATCAGTTTACATCCACATGTGGAATAATTACATGCTCGGGAGAAATTGCATAAAAGATTCTGGGGTACATTTTCCCAATTTATTTCCTTGTGAATGTGTAAATTCTAGGGCTAAATGAATGTATTAATGAAAGAAATCAAAATGTGTAAATTTCAACTCCATTTTGTTTTAAAGGGAGTCTGTCAGCAGGAAAAGTGGTACCTTGTAGGGTGACTTCTACATTTTCTAAATATGACTTTCTTATTCTGCATTACAGCTCCATTTTTATGAAAATCAGAGTTTTATTCTTATGCAAATTACCTGTAAAGGGCTTTAGGGGCGTTTCTTCTCCTATTGGGGCTTCACTTTCTGCTTTAGATAACCAGTGCTGGCAGGAGAAGACACGCCCCTAAAGCCCTTTTCTGCCAATTTGCATAAGAATAAAATACTGATTTTCATGAAAATAAAGTTGTGTGGCAGAGTAGGCAAGTCATCTTTGGAAAGTGTAGAAACAGCCCTACAAGGTACCATCATTAATTTGATACTGATTTTTCTGCTTACAGACTCCCTTTAATTCATGTGAAACACTGATAGGGTTAAGAAACTTCCTTAATGCTGTTTTGAATTATTTCAGGAATATATGGTGATTTATGGGAATTTCTATTACAGAGGCCTTTCAAAGCTCCTTCAGAACTGAATTGTTCCTTTGAAAAATGGGATTTGAAAATGTTCTTGAAAATTTGGAATATTGCTGTTTGATTTGTAAACCTTATAATGTCTGAAAATAAATAAAGGCTAAGGCCCCATGTTGTGGAAACGCAGCTTTTTTTGTTGCAGATTTTTTTTTTGAGTCAAAGCCAAGAATGGCTACAAAAGGAATGGGAAATATCTAGGAAGCTTCTTATACTTCTACCTGCTGCTAAATCCACTCCTGGTTTTGGCTCAAAAAAACCACAGCAAAATCTGCAACAAAAAAGCTGCGTTTCCGCAACGTGGGGCCGTAGCCAAAGGGTGGTTAAAGTTTGATGTCAACACAAAGCAGAGATATCATACATTATATTTATGAAGTCATTTGGGCTGTATAACTATTTATATGAAAGGCGTGTTATTCAAAGTTTGAAAACTGCATTTTTTTTTTCAAAATTTTCACCAAATTTCCTATTTTTCATAATTAAACACAAAACATATTGACCAAAATTTGCCACTAACATAAAGTACATTGCGTAATGAAAAACAATCTCAGAATCACTTTAATAAGTTAAAGTGTCCCAAAGTTTTTATCGCATAAAGTGACACATGTCATATTTGAAAAATGTGGTGGTTTTAGGCTGGGTCCTTAAGGGGTTAACGGCCATTAGGTGATGGTCACTGTCATGTTCATAAGGCCTTACACTGATTCAGAGACAAGCAGACCCCTTAGACCCATTAGCAAAATTTCCTGACAATGGCTTCACACAACACTATGAAAATGAAAGATCTCATTAAACTGAATATTTTAAAGAGAATATATTATAAGAATGATTTGGAAAATGGTGCCAAATTATATCTATAGAAATGTGAAATAGAGCAGTAATATCACCTGGTGTCAAAAAGTTGATCTTCATGTCTTATTTGGATACTTACCCCTCTTCTGCCTGGAAACAACTAAAATGCACATTTTTTGTATTTGTGGTCTGCTTTGAATTTTTCCAGTAAAAATCAGGACAAGTATGAAAATGTATGTGTTAACACCCAAAAAATTGTCCCAAACAAAAAGGAGGAGTCCCAATAATTCTTTATAGGGGTGTGAACTGTCCATTTACACAAAGAGGTACAGTGGGGAAAAAAAGTATTTAGTCAGCCACCAATTGTGCAAGTTCTCGCACTTAAAAAGATGAGAGAGGCCTGTAATTGTCATCATAGGTAGACCTCAACTATGAGAGACAAAATGAGAAAACTTATCTAGAAAATCACATTGTCTGATTTTTAAAGAATTTATTTGCAAATTATGGTGGAAAATAAGTATTTGGTCAATAACAAAAGTTCATTTCAATACTTTGTTATATATCCTTTGTTGGCAATGACAAAGGTCAAACGTTTTCTGTAAGTCTTCACAAGGTTGGCACACACTGTTGCTGGTATGTTGGCCCATTCCTCCATGCAGATCTCCTCTAGAGCAGTGATGTTTTGGGGCTGTCGCTGGGCAACACGGACTTTCAACTTCCTCCAAAGGTTTTCTATGGGGTTGAGATCTGAAGACTTGCTAGGCCACTCCAGGACCTTGAAATGCTTCTTACGAAGCCACTCCTTCGTTGCCTTGGCGATGTGCTTGGGATCATTGTCATGCCACATTTCATCTTCAATGCCCTTGCTGATGGAAGGAGGTGTGCACTCAAAATCTCACGATACATGGCCCCATTCATTCTTTCATGTACACGGATCAGTTGTCCTGGTCCCTTTGCAGAGAAACAGCCCCAAAGCATGATATTGCCACCCCCATGCTTCACAGCAGGTATAGTGTTCTTTGGTTGCAACTCAGCATTCACTCTCCTCCAAACACGACGAGTTGTGTTTCTACCAAACAGTTCTACTTTGGTTTCATCTGACCATATGACATTCTCCCAATACTCTCCTGGAACATCCAAATGCTCTCTAGAAAACTTCAGACGGGCCCGGATATGTACTGGCTTAAGTAGGGGGACACGTCTAGCACTGCAGGATCTGAGTCTCTGGCGGCGTAGTGTGTTACTGACGGTAGCCTTTGTTACGTTAGTCCCAGCTTTCTGCAGGTCATTCACTAGGTCCCCCCGTGTGGTTCTGGGATTTTTGCTCACCGTTCTTGTGATCATTTTGACCCCACGGGGTGAGATCTTGCGTGGAGCCCCTGATCGAGGGAGATTATCAGTGATTCTGTATGTCTTCCATTTTCTAATTATTGCTTCCACAGTTGATTTCTTAACACCAAGCTGCTTGCCTATTGCAGATTCAGTCTTCCCAGCCTGGTGCAGGTCTACAATTTTGTTTCTGGTGTCCTTCCACAGCTCTTTGGTCTTCACCATAGTTGAGTTTGGAGTGTGACTGTTTGAGGTTGTGGACAGGTGTCTTTTATACTGATAACAATGTCAAACAGGAGCCATTACTACAGGTAATGAGTGGAGGACCGAGGAGCCTCTTGAAGAAGTTACAAGTCTGTGAGAGCCAGAAATCTTGCTTGTTTGTAGGTGACCAAATACTTATTTTCCACCATAATTTGCAAATAAATTCTTAAAAAATTAGACAATGTGATTTTCTAGATATGTTTTCTCATTTTGTCTCTCATAGTTGAGGTCTACCTATGATGTCAATTACAGGACTCTCTCATCTTTTTAAGTGGGAGAACTTGCACAATTGGTGGCTGACT
Organism: Leptodactylus fallax; assembly: GCA_947044405.1. Classification (NCBI taxonomy): domain Eukaryota; kingdom Metazoa; phylum Chordata; class Amphibia; order Anura; family Leptodactylidae; genus Leptodactylus; species Leptodactylus fallax. The sequence continues at coordinate 337,147 of CAMRHE010000008.1, forward strand.
AAATACTTTTTTTTCCCCACTGTATTTTACTAGGTATACAACTGCCTCTACTATTACGTCCAAGTTGGAAGCACTTTAATACAGCTCTTAAAATGATCCAGTGGATCTTATCACTTTGACTATTTACATATGATGTTATTTCAGCATTTCTTCAACTACACTATGATTTGCAATGTGGCAATATAATTGGGCAGAAAAATATAATTTATAGTTCCAAATATTAGCTTTTCCATTTAAGTTGGATCTACAAAAGTCTCTTCAAGCCAATGTAGGCACCCTCCAGCAAAATAAATGGAAATAATAAGCACTTCTACAGTAGTGAAACACGTCTAAAAAGTAGACGCCATTAAATAAAGAACACTTGTAAAATACACTTTTCATATAAAAGAAAACCATTTACCCAATTACATACCAAAAGGGAAGGGGAGAAAATAGAGGCTCAGGCAAGTGTTTTAATAAACCTGAAGAAATAGTACAAATTTCTTAAGTTCTTTCAATCATAGCATTACTTTAAAAGGATGTCTTAAAAAGCCAAGAGAAATATAATTTGCGTTAGTAAGAAACGTGTAGAAATGTTAGTACTTGAGGTAGAATCCCATAAGTGTTTTCAAACATGTATATTATAAATCAATGTTAATACCATAAAATGTTTTGTGTCAACTAATCCATTTTTCACTTTCTCCTCCACGCAGGAGACCATAGGCTGAATTTTATAATAGTTGCTAATAAGTAGCAGCTGGCACTGTGGGCATAAGTTTGAAGTACTTTACTATATTGATTGTTTGAAAGGTGTTACTGTGAATTATTAAAAACCATGCAATAACTGGTCAAAAACAAAAATACAGGAACACTGAAATAAGTACAGTACCTTCTATTTATAACATGACTAGAACAAAGAGGATGTATTGGGCATCCTCTTAGCACAGAAAAACTACCCTAATAAAACACACCTGGACAGCAAGGCTGGGTTTCTGTAAAGTGCCAGACCATAGAAAGTTCCTGCATTCATGGACATATTCACTAGTAACTAATTACAACAGGTCGTCACCACTAAGATGGTTAGAGAAAATCTGCAAAAATTTTAATTATTGATACTTGCAAAAATGTTTCACTTTTAATTGTCTACAACAGGGGTCGGCAACCCCCGGCACGCATGCCAAGAGTGGCACGCGAGGCATATTTCCCTGGCACAGCAGCCCGAGTCCTCAGCCAGCAGTTTCGCTCGGACTGAACACGGCCGAAACGAAACTGCTATTATTATACTCGGGGGTCTCTTCAGACCCCCGAGTATAATAAGCGGAGCCTCAGGAGAAGTGATGAAACATAAAAAAACAATGTACTCACCATTCCTACACTCCGCAGCCGCTGTGTTCTCTTCGGGTGCTTCTGCCTGAAGTCAGTGACAGCTGAGAGGACCTCTGGGGTCACGTCTGGCGTCATGACGCATAATGACGCGACGTGACCCCTGAGACCCAATCAGCGGTCGCTGACTACAGGCAGAAGCGCCCGAAGAGAACACAGCAGCTGCGGAGCGTAGGAATGGTGAGTACATTGTTTTTTTATGTTTTTATGTCACCTCTCTTGGCCCTCCACTTATTATACTCTGGGGTCTGAAGAGACCCCACAGTATAATAATAGCTAGTAAGTGGCGACAATTGGAACATTTTAAAGTTGGAACATTATACTGTGTGCAGGGGCCACTATGGGACATAATATCTTGTGCAGAGGCCACTATGGGACATATACCGTGTGCAGGGGCCACTATGAGACATAATTCCGTGTGCAGAGTATAATAATAGCACCAGCTCTGGGGGGGGGGGGGGGGGTTTAAACGCTTTTCTTTTTTTTTTTTTTAGTTATTTTTACATTTTTTCTTTTTGTCCCTATAGGGGATTGAAGCAGAGATATTCTGATCGCTGCTTCAATACGTATATGCTGCAATACACATGTATTGCAGTGAATAGAAGGCTGTCAGCCCTTGCAGACGCATAGGCTGACAGTCTCCATTCAAGGCAGGATCAACCAGGTATGCGGAGGGACAACGATGGGGTAGACCCGGGGTCTGGGGCTGCCGAATAGGAGCAGTGGCACCCCCTGAAAAAGTCGCGAGGGGGCGATTGGGACCCCAATATATAATTAAACCCCTGAGATGCCGTGGTCATGTTTGACCGTGACATCTCGGGTTAACACCCACGATCGGAGCTCAGCGCTGACCGGGGGTGTTAGAGGACAGTGTCAGCCGTTACATACAGGTGACACCCGCAAAGCAGGGTGCGCACACAGTTTCTGTGTGCGCACCATGCTTCCGCCGTAGTTTGCGGGAAGTCCTTCCCGGCAGCACTGTACTATTAGGGCGGATGTCAGGAATTAATTCCAGATCGAATCAAATTGTTATGGAAAATTCGGCAAATTGGCCTAATCGAAATTTTTGAAAAATTCGCTCATCTCTAATTATTATGTATATGTAAGTGTCACTATACAGTCCCTGAGAGAAGTTCTGTCGCTTATCCATGTTGTGGAATCAAAAGCTTATAACCTGACTTTAAATTCATCCATTGGTTTTAGAAATGACTCATATGAAAGCTGAAACCCTTCCAAATGATTTTTTGGTTAAGAAAATAAATTGGCTTCACTGCTGAAATATTCATCATTTAATGAACACAGAAAGGTCAGATTTTGGCAAGACAAAAGTTTTGTCGCACACATAAAGTAATGTGAAAATCAAACCATTAATTCTGTTCAAAAACAAAGATATGTTTCATAACATTGGTGAATGAAGTTGTGGTGCTATTAGAGCCATATTTACTATTTTGTGTGACTTCCATGAGCTTGAAGGACTGCATCCATGCGTTTCAACAATGATTCATACAATTTATTGATGAAGTCATCAGGAATAGCAAAGAATGCAGTCTTACATACCTCCCAGAGTTCATCAAGATTCTTTGGTTTTGTCTGCCAAGCTTCCTCTTTCATCCTACCCCAAACATGCTCAATGATGTTCATGTCTGGAGACTGGGCTGGCCAGTCCTGGAGCACCTTGATCTTCTTTGACTTGAAGAACTTTAATGTAGAGATGGATGTATGAGATGGAGCACCATCCTGCTGCAAAATTTGACCCCTTTTATGATTGGGAATGTAAGAGGAAGCTAATACTTCTTGATATTTTAGGCTATTGATATTGCCTTCCACCTTGCAAATGTTTCGCACACCCCCATACTGAATGTAACCCCAGACCATGATCTTTCCACCACCAAACTTAACTGTTTTCTGGGTTTATCTTGGATCCATACGGGCTCCAGTAGGTCTCCTGCAGTATTTGCGGCGGCTGTGGTATAATTCAACTGAAGATTCATCTGAGAAATCCACCTTCTGCCACTTTTCCAGCGTCCATCCTTTTAGCAGGCTGTGGGCCTTGGAAAATGCCACACGTTTTTTAATTGCCTTTTGTTTAGTGCTGGCTTCTGGGCTCTGATTCGACCATGGAGGCCATTTCGAGACAGAATCCTACAAACTGTTCTAGTTGACACAGGGACTTGAGGTGACCAGGCCTGTTGGAGCTCTGCTGCAGAGGAAGAGGGGCTGGCTTTTGATTTTGTAACCAACAAACGTTCCTCCTGAAGAGTTGTCTTGCGGGGTCTGCTGGACCTGGGCTTGTCAAAAACATCTCCAGTCTGCTCAAATCTTTTTTTAATTCTTTGTACTTGACGCAGACACACATTAAAGGTGCCAGCCACCTCTGCAGTGGATCTGGTCTTCAGCCTCTTGATAATCATGTGTCATAATGTATCTTCAAATAATATCCTGACACTATTTGGTTTTCATAATATACTACATATATGCACATCTGTTATATACAGTATATTATGAAAATCACACCAGCCTTAGGCCCCTTGCAGATGGACGTGGGCTGGCCGCTGGCTGTGATTAAACGGCACAGCCGGCGCATGGACATGAATAGAAGCCGTGGAAGCACGCCTGCAAAACTAGACAGGAATAGGATCAGTCCTGAGTTTTTCGGCCCGACTGTTGGCCTGCACACAGATCCGTGTAATACATGGTCATGTGCGTGGGCCGATAGAAATGAATGGGTCAGTGTTCAGTCTGGGAAAAACCCAGATAGAACACTGAACTCGCCCCTGGCCGTCTGGCAGAGTACTAAGTCCCAGTCCAGTCCTGACTATATGTGATTTAAATGTAATGAGGGAGGGATCATGTGACTATATGTGACAAAAAGAAACTGATGTAGGGGGTCATCTGATGTGGATAAAAACTGTTGTTACACTTTGAAACAAAAATATTGGTAAGGTTTATAAGGGTAAAAGGAGGTGTGATTTTGAGGGCGCAGTTTCAAGATACGGTCAGATTGTGGCACTTATTCACTGGTAAGCTCCCATATTGAGGAGACATGTGACACAAAGGGTCTGAAAACTTTGTAGTAAGACGGTTTTCCTGGGCAGGCCATTTACTGTATTTACAGTATTGTAACTCAAGCACTGAACATCATCAAAAGTAACATCGGCCTTATAGACAATCCAGCTATTAAAAATATAGAAGCAGTTTCTGGGTATATTATAACATACACTGTAAATCCTGCAGTGCCCCATGATCCCTTTATGCTCCATGCTCAGTATATATTGTGAAATCACTTGTTTCTGCTGCATTTAATCTCTAAACTTTTATCATACCCAGTGGTTTCTTGCTAGAATAAGCCTTTATGTCATGCTAAGAGGTGAATTAATAGAGGGAAAGTAAAAGACCAGGTAGGTTAGATAAGAACTGATGTACCCAGAGTAGTATACAGAGAAGCCATTCATAGACTAGACCCAATTCTGATAAGTGAGTTTCTACTTCTGGTGCTAAGCTTTAATAAATTTAATAAAATTCTTTGACTACACTTTCATGTATCACTGACTACAGTAATAAATGTGAGGTTCTTAGCGCACAGATTGATAAATTGTGCGAGCCCATCTGCCACGTCACGGCGACCTCATTCAGATGGGTCCCTGCACTAAAACTTTACCTGTATAATAAATGCCCCCTATGCACAGTACCCTTGAGATTAAGTTCTTAAAGACTGCACTGTAACAATGAATATATAAGAAAATTATCACCTGTCCTATATATAAAGTGTTAGTGTAGGGACCCATCTCAATAAGGCCACTAAGTGGTCGATGGGCTCAAAAAAGTCATGTAAATTTTTTTGCTATAACATCACTAAAACTGAAGCATCATTGAGACATAAATGGGGGCAACAATACAAGTTGTATATATATACAGTACAGACCAAAAGTTTGGACACACCTTCTCATTCCAAGAGTTTTCTGTATTTTCATGACTATAAAAATTGTAGATTCACACTGAAGACATCAAAACTATGAATTAACACATGTGGAATTATATACTTAACAAAAAAGTGTGAAACAACTGAAAATATGTCTTATATTCTAGGTTCTTCAAAGTAGCCACCTTTTGCTTTGATTACTGCTTTGCACACTCTTGGCATTCTCTTGATGAGCTTCAAGAGGTAGTCACCTGAAATGGTCTTCCAACAGTCTTGAAGGAATTCCCAGAGATGCTTAGCACTTGTTGGCCCTTTTGCCTTCACTCTGCAGTCCAGCTCACCCCAAACCATCTTGATTGGGTTCAGGTCTGGTGACTGTGGAGGCCAGGTCATCTGGCGTAGCACCCCATCACTCTCCTTCTTGGTCAAATAGCCCTTACACAGTCTGGAGGTGTGTTTGGGGTCATTGTCCTGTTGAAAAATAAATGATGGTCCAACTAAACGCAAACCGGATGGAATAGCATGGCCCTACAAGATGCTGTGGTAACCATGCTGGTTCAGTATTCCTTCAATTTTGAATAAATCCCCAACAGTGTCACCAGCAAAGCACCCCCACACCATCACACCTCCTCCTCCATGCTTCACGGTGGGAACCAGGTATGTAGAGTCCATTCGTTCACCTTTTCTGTGTCGCACAAAGACATGGTGGTTGGAACCAAAGATCTCAAATTTGGACTCATCAGACCAAAGCACAGATTTCCACAAGTCTAATTTCCATTCCTTGTGTTCTTTAGCCCAAACAAGTCTCTTCTGCTTGTTGGCTGTCCTTAGCAGTGGTTTCCTAGCAGCTATTTTACCATGAAGGCCTGCTGCACACAGTCTCCTCTTAACAGTTGTTGTAGAGATGTGTCTGCTGCTAGAACTCTGTGTGGCATTGACCTGGTCTTAATCTGAACTGCTGGTGATTCGGATGAACTTATCCTCCACAGCAGAGGTAACTCTTGGTCTTCCTTTCCTGGGGCGGTCCTCATGTGAGCCAGTTTCTTTGTAGCACTTTGTAGCACTTTCAAAGTTTTCCCAATTTTTCGGACTGACTGACCTTCATTTCTTAAAGTAATGATGGCCACTCATTTTTCTTTACTACTACATACTACAAATTCTAACACTCCATTCAGTAGGACTATCAGCTGTGTATCCACCTGACTTCTGAACAACACAACTGATGGTCCCAACCCCATTTATAAGGCAAGAAATCCCACTTATTAAACCTGACAGGGCACACCTGTGAAGTGAAAACTATTTCAGGTGACTACCTCTTGAAGCTCATCAAGAGAATGCCAAGAGTGTGCAAAGCAGTAATCAGAGCAAAAGGTGGCTACTTTGAAGAACCTAGAATATAAGACATATTTTCAGTTGTTTCACACTTTTTTGTTAAGTATATAATTCCACATGTGTTAATTCACAGTTTTGATGCCTTCAGTGTGAATCTACAATTTTTATAGTCATGAAAATACAGAAAACTCTTGGAATGAGAAAGTGTGTCCAAACTTTTGGTCTGTACTGTATATATATATATATATATATATATGTATACAACATATACAGACATTACATTAAGATATACTGTATGTATTAGATCATTGACACTTCTTACAAACTATACAGTGGGTACGGAAAGTATTCAGACCCCTTTAAATTTTTCACTCTTTGTTTCATTGCAGCCATTTGCTGAAAGCAAAAAAGTTCATTTTATTTCTCATTAATGTACACTCAGCATCCCATCTTGACAGAAAAAAAAACAGAAATGTAGATATTTTTGCAAATTTATTAAAAAGGAAATACTGAAATATCACATGGTCATATGTATTCAGACCCTTTGCTGTGACACTCATATTTAACTCACATGCTGTCCATTTCCTTCTGATCCTCCTTGAGATGGTTATACTCCTTCATTGGAGTCCAGCTGTGTTTAATTAAACTGATTGGACTTGATTAGGAAAGGAAAACACCTGTCTATATAAGACCTCACAGCTCACAGTGCATGTCAGAGCAAATGAGAATCATGAGGTCAGAGGAACTGCCCAAGGAGCTCAGAGACAGAATTGTGGCAAGGCGCAAATGCCACAAAGAATCTCGCCTTCAATACACCAGACAGCACAGAGACAAGCCTCAAAACTTCTGGAACAAGGTAATTTGGAGTGATGAGAAAAAACGAACTTTTTGGCCACAACCATAAATGTTACATTTGGAGAGGTGTCAACAAGGCCTATGATGAAAGGAACACCATTCCTACTGTAAAGCACAGAGGTGGATCACTGATGATGTGGGGATGTGTGAGCTTCAAAGGCACAGGAAACTTGGTCAAAGTTGAAGGAAAGATGAATGCAGCACGTTATCAGCAAATACTGAAGGCAAATTTGCTCTCATCAGCCAGGAAGCTGCGCATGGGACGTACTTGGACATTCCAACATGACAACGTTCCAAAACACAAGGCCAAGTCGACCTGTCATTGGCTACAGCAGAAGAAAGTGAATGTTCTGTAGTGGCCATCTCAGTCTCCTGACCTCAATATCATTGAGCCACTCTGGGGAGATCTCAAGCGTGCAGTACATGTAAGACAGCCCAGGAATTTACAGGAACTGGAGACTTTTTGCCAAGAAGAATGGGCAGTTTTACCATCTGAGAAAATAAAGAGCCTCACCCACAACTACCACAAAAGACTTCAAGCTGTCATTGATGTTAGAGGGGGCAATACACGGTATTAAGAACTGGGGTATGTGAACTTTTGAACAGGTTAATTTTGATGTTTTTGGTTGTCATTATGATTTAAAAAGAGAAAACAGAAGTTTGACAATAAATGGCTTCAACCAACCACTAACCATGAGTGGAGAAAAAGTTTGCGTTATCATTCATATTCTCTAAAAAAAGGCCAAAAAAAAAAAAAAATACATTACATCAGTGATACTACTTACCAATTGTCTAAATACATATATACTGTAAATATATAATAAATATATATAATATACATACTGAACTGAATGATACTTTATGGAGATATTTGCTGCAAATGTGGACTCCACTTATATGTCTAAAGAAGATATATATATTATATATATATATATATATATATATATATATATATATATGTATATATCTATATACACACATACATACATACAGTGGGGAAAAAAAGTATTTAGTCAGCCACCAATTGTGCAAGTTCACCCACTTAAAAAGATGAGAGGGGCCTGTAATTGACATATTAGAGGCCTGTAGACCTCAACCATGAGAGACAAAATGAGAAAACATATCTAGAAAGTCAAATTATGGTGGAAAATAAGTATTCAGTCACCTACAAACAAGCAAGATTTCTGGCTCTCATAGACCTGTAACAACTTCTTTAAGAGGCTCCTCTGTCCTCCACTCATTACCTTTAGTAATGGCACCTGTTTGAAATTGTTCTCAGTATAAAAGACACCTGTCCACAACCTCAAACAGTCACACTCCAAACTCCACTATGGTGAAGACCAAAGAGCTGTGGAAGGACACCAGAAACAAAATTGTAGACCTGCATCAGGCTGGGAAGAATGAATCTTCAATAGGCAAGCAGCTTGGTGTGAAGAAATCAACTGTGGGAGCAATAATTAGAAAATGGAAGACATACAAGACTACTGATAATCTCCCTCCATCAGGGGCTCCACGCAAGATCTCACCCCGTGGGGTCAAAATGATCACAAGAACGGTGAGCAAAAATCTCAGAACCACATGGGGGGACCTAGTGAATGACCTGCAGAAAGCTGGGACTAACGTAACAAAGGCTACCGTCAGTAACACACTACGCCGCCAGGGACACAGATCCTGCAGTGCCAGACGTGTCCCCCTGCTTAAGCCAGTACATATCCGGGCCCGTCTGAAGTTTGCTAGAGAGCATTTGGATGTTCCAGAAGAGTATTGGGAGAATGTCATATGGTCAGATGAAACCAAAGTAGAACTGTTTGGTAGAAACACAACTCGTCATGTTTGGAGGAGAGTGAATGCTGAGTTGCATCCAAAGAACACCATACCTACTGTGAAGCATGGGGGTGGCAACATCATGCTTTGGGGCTGTTTCTCTGCAAAGGGACCAGGACGACTGATCTGTGTACATGAAAGAATGAATGGGGCCATGTATCGTGAAATTTTGAGTGCAAACCTCCTTCCATCAGCAAAAGCATTGAAGATGAAACGTGGCTGGGTCTTTCAGCATGACAATGATCCCAAGCACACCGCCAGGGCAACGAAGGAGTGGCTTCGTAAGAAGCATTTCAAGGTCCTGGAGTGGCCTAGCCAGTCTCCAGATCTCAGCCCCATAGAAAACCTTTGGAGGGAGTTGAAAGTCCGTGTTGCCCAGCGACAGCCCCAAAACATCACTGCTCTAGAGGAGATCTGCATGGAGGAATGGGCCAACATACCAGCAACAGTGTGTGCCAACCTTGTGAAGACTTACAGAAAATGTTTGACCTCTGTCATTGCCAACAAAGGATATATAACAAAGTATGGAGATGAACTTTTGTTATTGACCAAATACTTATTTTCCACCATAATTTGCGAATAAATTCTTTAAAAATCAGACAATGTGATTTTCTGGATATGTTTTCTCATTTTGTCTCTCATAGTTGAGGTCTACCTATGATGACAATTACAGGCCGGCCTCATCTTTTTAAATGGGAGAACTTGCACAATTGGTGGCTGACTAAATACTTTTTTTTCCCCACTGTATGTATGTGTGTATATATATATATATATATATATTTAGATATCACGATGCAACACTTTAACCAGTTGCAGAAGTTCGGGTAAACACTGCTACATCTGTATACACACACATACACAAACACACACACACATATTATATTTATTTATATATATATATATATATATATATATATATATATATATATATACATATACACACACACACACACACTTTTTACATACTGTACATAGAAATACATATCACATATTTAAATTATATATGCAATTTATATGTAATATAAATACATACTGTACAAATACATTACATATACTGTATAAAGAGATACCAATTCTATAAGTGAACAATACTTACAGACATGTCTAAATACATACACACACATTTATACAGATGTAGCAGTCTTTAAGATTAAGTCTGGCACAACACACCAGAAGATCTAGCAGATGCTGCCTGTCAATTCCTGCATCTCCACTATGATTTGGCTGTTTGCCATTTTAATTTAACACCCCTGCCAATGTGAGTGTTATCCTTATATCCTGACATCACTGTGTCACAAAACAGGGTGAAATCATATCAGCCCCGCTATGATCCAGCCCTTTGAATTGAAATGGTAGCCATCGGGGATTCAGTCATCGGCCCTTTTGAATTAGCACCAAAGCAAGTTCCTCTAAATTGAGAAGGCTGGATCATAGCAAGTTTGCGGCCACCAACAGCTGCAGCAGCCCCGCTACAATGTATCACTGTACTGTGTAGGTATGTGAGCCAGAGGGCGCTGTGGAGCGACCCAGGCCCAGCCCTGAAAAGGCCTTCAGCCACACCTTTGAGGGTGTGGCGTGTAACTCCAGAAGGCTGGAGTATCCTGCATGGAGCAGGAGGTGGTGGACCAGCGGCACAGATAGATGGTCTGTGCCAGAGGGCTGGTGTCCACAGGGGACTTTTGCTGAGTGGAGCATTAGTCCGGCTGCTCAAGTGGACCAGCTAGGACAAGAGAGATAGTATCTGTCCAGAAGGGCTGGGTCCCACAGAGACTCTTTGCTAGAGCTGAGCAAGAGTCAGGCTAGTGAGGGGCTCTATAAGTGAGTTAGGGCCCTAACGGCGGCCTAGGCATTTATTGTTTTGTTACGTTGCAATTTAAGCTGAATAAAAGCCACTTTTATTTACACTCGGACCGTCTGAAAGCTATTTTTCCGGCGCCCTGTACCACGGACGACCGCTGTCTGGACCAGGAAAGGAGCTGGGGAGCTCATGCGCCCTCTATTGGATGTAACAGATCCTCAATTTGCTTTTGACTCACCGAGCCTTGAGACAGCAAAAGGGATCTTAGCCAAGCCAATTTCACTTATCTGCATACAGCGCTGTTTCCGGATTGTTGTCCTTCATCAGTACAGAGCAAAGTGAATTGGCTGGCTTAGTGGGAGGCAATGAGTGGGTTAGGGACAAGAATCTCTCACATTGAGGGAGAGCACCAGTGAAGGTGTGTAGAGATTTTAATTGCCTTTCGCCCTCTACTTAGCATCTACATATCACAAGGCATTATGGGAAAGGAGCTGGGGAGCTCATGCGCCCTCTATTGGATGTAACAGATCCTCAATTTGCTTTTGACTCACCGAACCTTGAGACAGCAAAAGGGATCTTAGCCAAGCCAATTTCACTTATCTGCATACAGCGCTGTTTCCGGATTGTTGTCCTTCATCAGTACAGAGCAAAGTGAATTGGCTGGCTTAGTGGGAGGCAATGATTGGGTTAGGGACAAGAATCTCTCACATTGAGGAGAGCACCAGTGAAGGTGTGTAGAGATTTTAATTGCCTTTCGCCCTCTACATGAGCTCCCCAGCTCCTTTCCCATAATGCCTTGTGATATGTAGATGCTAAGTAGAGGGCGAAAGGCAATTAAAATCTCTACACACCTTCACTGGTGCTCTCCTCAATGTGAGAGATTCTTGTCCCTAACCCACTCATTGCCTCCCACTAAGCCAACCAATTCACTTTGCTCTGTACTGATGAAGGACAACAATCCGGAAACAGCGCTGTATGCAGATAAGTGAAATTGGCTTGGCTAAGATCCCTTTTGCTGTCTCAAGGCTCGGTGAGTCAAAAGCAAATTGAGGATCTGTTACATCCAATAGAGGGCGCATGAGCTCCCCAGCTCCTTTCCCATAATGCCTTGTGATATGTAGATGCTAAGTAGAGGGCGAAAGGCAATTAAAATCTCTACACACCTTCACTGGTGCTCTTCTCAATGTGAGAGATTCTTTTCCCTAACCCACTCATTGCCTCCCACTAAGCCAGCCAATTCACTTTGCTCTGTACTGATGAAGGACAACAATCTGGAAACAGCGCTGTATGCAGATAAGTGAAATTGGCTTGGCTAAGATCCCTTTTGCTGTCTCAAGGCTCGGTGAGTCAAAAGCAAATTGAGGATCTGTTACATCCAATAGAGGGCGCATGAGCTCCCCAGCTCCTTTCCCATAATGCCTTGTGGACCAGGAAAAGCCACCATTTGAGTTTAATTTCCCCAAGCTGTCACAACTGTGACATTTTCACATTCGTCGAGCTATAAGATGCCGCAGCTCTGCTATGATTCTGCCCTTTGGCCTTTTGAATTTAGCGCCCGCACCAATGTGAGTATTATCTTTGTACTATGACATCACTGCTATGACGCCGCTATGATATATCTTTTGTATTTCGTGTCAAAGCACTTGCTTTAGCGCTAAATTCAAATGGGCCAATCACTGAATTGCTAACTGCTGTTATAGAGTTCGATATCAGTGTCAGCAAATCGATGACTTGCTCACTGGAATTAAGCGTCAAAGGACAGAATCATAGCAAAGCTGTGTTGACTAATAGTTGCTTGGTTTTTGATACATTTTTATCTTTTCTTTAACACTCTCCACCAATGTTATCACTAGCCCTGTACTGTCACAGTACAAGCATAAATATTACCTGGGCCGCTGCAGCTACTACTGGCCACAGCCCTGTACAATATATTATTTCTCCTCTGTACCACCAATGATTTTTTTTCATTTTAGGCAGCAGTGGAAGGGGAGAGAGGCGACTGAGGAGGTAGGCCCTGGCCAGCAACTCATGAATTCCCGGGTAGGCTTTGTAATGAAATACACACAGTGCAATACAACATCACAGGTGTATGCAATTGTTAACTCCTGTAATCACTAACTATGCTTTATCTATATATACATATTATATATACACATTATACATACATATACATATTACACAGCTTACACATACTGGAGCCTTTTTATCATGCTATGCATACAAGCAGTGGCATAACATAAGTCCTGTAGACTCCATACCACATTCCTATGGCGTATTCTTGATAGCGGCAATTATGGGTGCTGCAGCAGTGTGCCATAGACTTGAAAGGGAAACAGCTGTAGTACTCACAACTGCTGTTATCAAGAATATGGTGAGCACAGCAGCCCCTGCCATGTAAACAGTGCAGGGAGGTGCATGTTCTGGGAAACACCTGATCTGTGGAGATCCACCCCACTCTGATCTAAAATTGATGATCAAATCATCAATTTTTAAAAGGTGGTTAACCCCCTTAAAGGATATTGTTGACCTTCCATGGAACCTTTGGGAGTGAGACACCCAGGACCCCTGCTAATCAGCTGTTTAAAGGAGCCATGATGCTTGTGCGAGCACCAAGACCTTTTCACGGTTTACATCGTATGCCATCTGATGTAATTACAGCTCTGCCCATTCACTTCTATGAGACAAGGCGGTAATCACTTTGCATGGCCGCTATAAAACATACAGCGAGCAATGGAAATAGTGAAGGGGTCATGGAACTCACCCAAGGGCCACGGTGCCTTCAAACAGCTGATCTGTGGAGTTCTGGGTATATTCTGAGCATAGGTTATCTATATCAAGGAACTGGAATAGCCCTTTAAAGGGTTCCATTTAGGGGGACCCACTCTAGCCTCAAGTCAGCAGTTGGGGAAAACCTGATAACCCAACCACTATAAACACAATAGAATAGATCAACATTAGCAGAGATCATTTCTCATCTCAGCTGCCCGGAACGTTCAGTACAGTGACTTCTACACAGGCAGTAGAGATGAGTGTCTTTAAAAGAGAGACATCGATCTGAGTATCAGGCTTTCCCAGGGCAGGTTTTAGACAAAGTGGGGCCCTGGGCAAAATTAAAAGTGGGGCCCCAAATGCTGATATGCAAACAACACCATTGTCTTCCAGTGACAATCCCTATAATAACGCCTCCTTTCTGCCAACAAAAAAGTAATAAGCCCCATTTTACCACACACAATTCAAATGAGCACCTTTGTACCCCCTAATAGATTTTTGCACCCAGTCATCAGTTATTATAGCGCCTCCTTATAAATAATAGTCTCTGCTTATAAATAATCTTACACCTTTATCAGTAATAGCTCCCTTATAAATGATAAATAGTGCCCTGTATCAGTAATATTCCCCCTTATCAGTAACAGACACCCCGTAAAAATAATACTGCTCCCTTAGAAATAATAGCCCCCTCATAAATAATAGTTACCCTTATAAATAATAGTCCCCATTATCACTAATAGCCCCTTTATAAATAAGCCCACTTAACAATTATACCCCCCTTATAAAAAGTTCCCCTCTTATAAATAATAGCTCCCCCTTATAATGGATGCCTTATATATAATAGTGCCCCCCTTATAAATAATAGCCCATCTTATAAATAATAGTTCCCCCTCATACTTAAGTTTCCCAATTATATATAGTAACCCCTCCTTATATATAATAGTTCTCTGTTATACAGTGTCGGACTGAAGGGCCTTAGGCCCACCAGAGGATCTTGTTCTGGGGCCCCACCCAACAGCTTCCTGCTAATAGCCTACACCACGGCTCCTTCACTGAAGTCTTACATATGTGCTGACTATCTGGCGTTACTGAGTATGTTCCCAGTATAGTCAGCCCCTATAATACTGTGCAGGCCCCAATAACTCCATGGCCAATTCATGCACAGTACTATATGGGGAATGACATGGCTATGGAGCACTACACATATGTGCAAGATTATAGTGAGGGAGCTGTGATGCAGACATAGCACACAGGGCTACCAGCAGGAATTGTGAGCCGCCCCCCCACAGTATAATGCTCCACATGGTATATAATGCTCCACAGTATAAAATGCTCTCCTGAGCCCTCCAGTTTCCCCACATGGTATATAATGCTCCACAGTGACCCCACACAGTATAAAATGCTCCCCTGAGCCCCCCATAGTGGCCCCACATGGTATGTAAGGCTCCACACAGTATAATACTCCACAGTGGCCCACACAGTATACTACCCCTTAGTAGCCCCAGACAGTGCTATATGCTCCCCAGCAACCCCACACAATATAATATGCTCCATACAGTATAATATGCACCCCACAATGCCCCCCAGTATAATGCTCTACAATGGCCCCACAGAGTATCATATGCTCCCGAAAAGCCCCACACAATATAATACACTCCACAGTGGCCCCACACAGTATAACAGGCTCCCCACACTGTCCCTTCCCCAGTATAAAGCTCCACAGTGGCCCATAGTATAATATGCTCCCCAGAGGGCCCCCGCTAGTATAATGCTCTACAGTGCCCCCTCTAGTATTTTGCTCCACAGTGGCCCCACACAATTTATTATGCTCCCCAGAGCGTCCCCCCAGTATAATGTTCCACAGTAGGCCCCATGCAGTATAATATGCTCCCCAGAGGGCCCCCTAGTATAATGCTCATTAGGCCCCACAGTGGCGCCACGCAATATAATATGCTCTGCTGATGGCCCCCCCAGAATAATGCTCCACAGTGACCCCACTCAGTATAACATGCTCCAGAAATGGCCTCCACACAGTATAATATACTGCCCAGAGAGGTTTCCCCAGTATAATACTCCACAGCGGCCCAAAACAGTATAATATGCTCTCCAGAGCCCCCCCCAGTATAATGCTCTACAGTGGCCCCGCACAGTATAATATACTGGGGGGCCCCTCTGGAGAGCATATTATACTGTGTGGGGAAACCGTGGAGCATTATACTCTGGGGCGGAAGAGCCCCAGAATATATATAATAGCCTGTAGGGCCCCTTGGAGCATTTCTGGGGGCCCCTCTGGATAGCATATTATACTGTGTGGGGCCACTGTGGAGCATTATACTGGGGGGAGGGGGCCCTCTGGAGAACATGTTATATTCTGTGGGGCCACTTTGGAGCATTATACTGGAGGGCCCCTCTGGAGAGCATATTATACTGTGTGGGGCCACTGTGGAGCATTATACTGGGGGGCCCCTCTGGAGAGCATAATGCTCCAAAGTGGCCCCACATAATATAACATTATCTCCAGAGCCCCCCCCCCCACATTATAATTTTCCACAGAGGCCCCACAGAATTTAACATGCTATCCAGAGGGCCCCTTCCCCAGTATAATACTCCACAGTGGCCCCACACAGTATAATATGCTATCCAGAGGGGCCCCCCAGTATAATGCTCCACAGGGGCCCTACAGTGCTATTATATTATATTCTGGGGTCTCTTCAGACCCCAGAGTATAATAATCGAAGGCCCGGGGTAGGTAAGGTAAAATAACAAACAGTTATACTCACCTTGTCTTACCTCTCCTGGGCCTCCTCGCGCTGCTCCGCTATCCCCGCCGGCGATGGCTTCTTCTTCTCTGCGGCTGACGTCACGCGTTGTGGACGTCACCGCTGAGGCCTGTGATTGGGCCTCAGCGATTACGTGAGGCACGCTGTCAGCACGCCCCACGTGATCTCTAAGGCTGAGGCCTGGCCTCAGCGGTGATGTCCGGGATGCCAGAAGATGACGTCGGACGCAAGGACAGGTGAGTAAAAATGTTTGTTATTTTTACTCACCTCAGGTTCCGAATCCCAGGGGCCCTTTGGGGACAGGGCCCTGGGCAATTGCCCAGTTTGCCCCCCCCCCTAACTCCAGCCCTGGGCTTTCCTCAACCACTGTCATGATGCTGTGGCCATCTCCAGTTGGCCCCCTACGCTTCTGGGCTAGGTTGTAGTTGCACCATGATCATTGCACCCCTGAAAACAAGGCATGAAAAAGTTGCTATTTTTGTTGCACGTAATGTTTTTTGTGCAAAAAAATGAGACTTTTTTCATTTTGCCACTTTTCAAAAAGGTGGGTGGAGCAGGGCGGGAATCTAGGTGGGCCAGAGCAGGGGCGTGTTGGATCATCAAATTTAGTGTAACTCATGCCAGAAAAATGATTTCATTTTTAGAGCATGGGACCTCTTGCCTGGCTTATTAAGAGGTCGGAACCTCACAAAAGTGATTAAGACCAATGCACAAAACACCAGTCATAATAAATAAATAAATGTATGTATATCTACAGTACACATACTGAAAAATAGAGATAACTATTACTTCAGTAGCTCTACTAAATGCATAAATATAGATCTATATACACACACACACACACACATATATACAAATATCACTTTTCGGACATTTCGTACAAGGTACCTTGATACCTCTGTCTTCCTTGTAGTTTGTCCTGTGTAGAAACAAGGATAAAACCATGTAAGTTACATATCCCAAAGCTCATCATAGAAGTAATACTGTAGTGGACATGGCTCTGTACAGACGGAGGGTGAGCGGTTATAATAATTTTCTCTTTCAGGTTTAGAGACTCCAATCTCACTCTGTACTTTAATACATATTGAAGAAATAAATCAGTAATGTAATAAGGTATAATACAATATTTATATGTAGGTTCCAGGTATGATCAATTATTTGTACCACACACAGTAGTATTTGCTAAATATTACAGCACACTGGGCCAATAACAATGTACATTGATGCTTATGTATTACATCAAGAGGGTATTAACCAGGAGATCTCTCAATCCAGTGAAGTCCGTCACATTAAAGGATTATTCCCATCTAGGCAAATTGCTATCGAGATGGGAATATCTGCTCCCAATCCTGACCCCCTAGGGCTGTGCAGTGCTGCTCTATTCTGTTCCCATAGAGGAGAATGGGAGCTACAGAGGAAATCTTATTAAAATGACTTAGACATTAATAGAAAATATTATTTATTTGTTATATAAATGATGGAGCAGAATAATGTACAGAGAAGCTCATGTGAACAGAGACTAATACTGGACAGTTATTAACAGTTGCCCCCATCCCCCACCTGTTATATGTAATATATGGAATTTCTTAAGACCTTCACTAATATGATTAGACCCCTGTCTCTTACCAAACATGTCTCCACAAAGTTTCCACCACATTGAGCATAGCTGAGCCTGTACACATCCATCTTCCTCCATCACTGAGCAGTAATTGACAACTGACAACTGTTGCTTTCAAATTCACATCCAGCAATCCTATACTACAAGATTAAGATTATAAACTATGATTAAGAGCGAACAATTGTAGGCCCGGTTCACATCTGTGTTCAGGCCATTCCATTCCCCTCTCCACATGAAAAATGCGGAGAGAAAAGTCCCACAAGCAGCACTTTTCTCTCCTCGTTTTTCATGAGGAAACCGAGCGGAAACCACATGGACCCCATAATAGTTTATGGGGTCCGCCGGTTTCCTAAGGTAACCGCTTTTTTATGCGGATTAGGTTTCCGTTCGGGGGAGCCCCAAGCTCACTCTCCGAATGGAAACCCATGCGCAGATGTGAACCGGGCCTCAATTATACATTCTATGGCATTTAAAAAGAAAAGACATATGTTCTGTAGTATACTGTATAGTGAGACTTTTAGCTGCTCCACTTTATAGAATCTAATACTATATTATTGACATGCATGTTTGATTTTTACATTATTATAAATTATAGCAGTTATCAAACTGCAGATAGGAGCCATGTACAGTGCTTGAACATTTCTATATCTATCCATGGTAGAGACAGGGGTTTTATTTATTTTACAGTGTTTCTCAATAGATGATAGAAAAAAGGGAATTTAAACGTCTGCCAGAGTCTTTACAAAACTATATTGTTTCTGTCATTTAACAATCCCTGTTCCTTACCTCCCGCCTGCTTGCTGAGTACACTTAAAAGAGTCAATGAATAACAATATAGAGGTTAATTATCGACACTCCATGCTTCAGTCACTTCCCTCCTCTTAGTAGCAATTGCTTTTCATTGTATTTTTTGATTCTGTACAATTATCAGAAGACAACCAAGTGACCTGTTTTTAAAAACACAACATGAGCTGAAAGGCATTGGGCGTGTAGAGATGTTAATATAGAGGGTAACAATGGAAATGACAGCATATTATAATAATAATATGCTATCCCACAATTCTGGAGACATATATTTATGAATATTACTATTAAGTATTAAACACAAAGCAGTTTGTAATACCTGTTATGTAATCAGTGTATTCTGTACTTAATACACTGTGTACCCATGAGACCAGGTTGTAGCAGTCCTTTGACATGAGTACTGCAGCCTTGTGAACAAACCCTGGTGGGGATCAGTAGAGAGGCAGCCCTGGAGTGGCGGGGGATTTTGAAGATAAGTAATGTATAATGCATAATGCATTTGTTATATTACACCTTCACCACAATTTTGTCCTATGCTACACATCCCCCTTTAAAGGGAAATGCTAAACTCTGGTAATTACCTAAATCTGAGAGAACTGGGTTACTACCATTATAAGGGCGCGACAAATACAGTACCCTCATCCTCATAAGAAGTCCCTAAAAATACTGTACACTATACACTTTGATACTTTTCACCATTACATGTCATTCCTGGCTCACTGGGAAACACAAAGACAGCATAGCAGGTCAAGCAGGTAAGAAGATGGCTGTGGGGACCTAAACTATGGGATACTGGAATATACAATGCAGACCACACCGCTTCCTGGTTTTTGGGCCAGTTAGTAGTAAGGGGTCAATAAGTACAGAACCAATGCACATCTCTGTGCTTCAATTTCTGAGCTAGAAAAGATATCCAGTGGAAACTTAAAGAGATTATCCGGGCAAAAAAAAAAAATTTAAAATAGGCCGGGGGAGGTGAAGTGAAACTCCTCGCCGGCTGTAATGTAATCCCTTCCGCTGAAGCCGCTGATTAGTCTCAGCGATCACATGACCGCTAAGCTAATCAGCGGCTTCAGGAAGTGACCCTGGGACTTCACAGGTAGTGCATGCAGGACTTTTTCTTCTGTTGCAAAAGTAAACAAACATGACAGAAGATAGCCTCCATCATGTTGTTTACATTAGTGACAATGGAAACGGACACAGAATCAGTCTGTGTCCGTTCTCTGCAACAGTTTAATGTCCGTTGTTGTCATCCTATGGCGGAAGACAGCAACGGACATTAATAACGGTAGTGTGAACCCAGCCTATTGATCTAGATATAGATCTACCTTTACGATTTCCAGTGATATCACTGGTTTAAAATACAGTGGAGATTGGGATATTTATATGAGCTGCATATAGATATCTCAATCCTGATTGTGTTTTCAACCAGTGATATCTCTGGAAGTTATATATACGCAGAACTAGTGACATAGAAACATAAAAATCTCCTCTTTGATACGATGGTGGCCGCTCTGGAACCTCTGCGGACTTTGAGAAAAGCGTTGTGAGAGAAACCGCAAAAAAAAATTTGGGGACTTAGCCTTAAGACCGGGGACCCATGTTGCAAAAATGCATCGTTTTGGCCATGGCAAAAATCACCACGTTTTACAGTACCTGCAAAGTGGATGGGATTCTGGTTAAATGCTGCAATTTCAAAAAAGCTTGCGTTTTTGCAAATCACAGCATGTCAATTGTATCTACATAAACACTGGCGTTTTCCATATAGTTATAACAGAAATGCTGTGGAAAAACATTGCGGGTAAAAAAGCGATGCGTTTTTGCTGCGATCTTTTCTGTAGCTTTTTTTGCAACAACTCGCTGTGTGGGGCCTTAGTCTAAGGCCGGTTGCACACAACGTGTGCTTACCGCGGGCCATGAATTAAAGGCATGAGCTCCTAAATGAATAGGAGCCACGGAAGCAGGGCCGCAAAATCAGACAGGAATAGGACCTGTTCCATATTTTGCAGCCCAGTCTGTCGGGCCACACACGTGACCATATCATTCACGTTCATGTGTTCGGGCTCATAGAAATGAATGGGTCAGTGTGCTATCTGGGAAAAACCCAGATAGCACACTGACCGTGCACATGGTTGTGTGCAAGGGGCTTGAAACATACTTGGCATACAAAAGAACATTTTTGTTGCTGAATCATTGGGAGTGGGACTTGTTAGAAAGAGAGCAGAAAAAGTATTGTGAGAGTAGGTTACAGCTGAAATTAATTAATAAAAGAAAGACTCATCCTTTACTACAGTCACAAGAAGCTGCACAGTAGAACCAAGTTGTAGTCACAGGGGAATTTAATCTTCAAAGGAGTAATTTGAGTACTTACAATATCAAGTCATTGACTGATGGGAGGTATACAAACTTGTCTTATATTGTAGATTTATCATAGATTTATTGTAAATGTATCTTACATTGCAGATTCTTAAACTGAACTTAAATCTGTTTTAGGCTAAGGATCCATGTAACGAAACACAGCAAAAAAACGTGGTGGAAATGCACCGTTTTTCATTGCATTTTTGCAAAAATTTTCCTCTGCGGACTTCCTGCCCTTATTATACCTATACAGAAAACGCCAGCGTTTTCATGGGTATAATTGACATGCTGCGATTTAAAAAAAATGCAAGTGTTTTTGAAAACACAGGTTTACCGCTGCAGATTTTTTTCTGCAATGTGTGGATGGGATTATCCAGAATTCCATTGACTTTGCAGCTACTGTACAACGCAGCATTTTTTGCCACAGTGTTTTCACGTGGGGCTTCAACCTTAGGCTAAGGCTGGTTGCAGACGACCGTGTGCTGCCGGCCGTGAATTAAAGGCACGGGCAGCGCACGGGGGGACACGTGGATGTCTCCCGTGCGCCATCCGTGCACGAGCTGTGCTTCCACGGCCCCTTTCATTAAATGAATAAGAGCCATGGAAGCAAGGGTCGCAAAATAGGTCAGGAATAGGACCTGTTCTATATTTTGCGGCCCGGACTGTCGGCCCGCACACATGACCATGTAATTCACGTCATGTGTATGGGCCCATATAAATGAATGGGTCAGTGTGTTATCCAGAAATGAATGGGTCAGTGTGCTATCTGTGAAATACATGGATAGCACATTGATCACGGCCACGGTCGTCTGCATGGGGCCTAAGGCCCCATGTTTTTTAAAAGCTGCTTTTTTTGTTGCTGCATTTTTTTGAGCCAAAGTCAAGAATGGAGAGAGGTCAGAAGTATAACCTTTGATCTTTGAATAAGAACTTTGTTTATATTTCCCATTCCTTTTATAGACACTATTGGGTTTGGCTAAAAAAAAAAGCAAAATCTGCAACAAAAATAGCTGCCCCCTGCTTCTCCGCAAAGTGGGACCTTAGCCTAAATCTGTAAAAGTTAAAATTATAAAGGGTTAAATAAGAACATTTTATGTAAAATTATGACTTTATTATGAGTGTGTTTTGTGATGCCATTTCAGACAAGTAAAAAATAGGGAAAGTACATGGAATAAACAGCAGCACCACATTGTAAAAGGTCACACAGTAAAATGCCTGCTCATCACGGTAAGAAATAAGTATCCTCTTATGAGTATGACATAATGAATATCCACAAATCTCTAAAAGGATCAATAACCTTTATTGCTAAACTGGAATGTCAGCGTGTTAACAGCTTCTGCTGCTATGTTTTGGAGAATGGCTATTTTGCTGTGCAAGGAGATGATGATGTTGTGTGTAGTGCATTATTAGATTCCACCAGACGTATTTGTATCAGGTTTATTAAGAGAGATGTAGAATCTATAGCACTAGATATTGCATGTTCAATTATCTGTACATGAAATCTCCCTGGAAATCAAACTTCAGTAAGATCCGTGTATGAGAAAGTGTAAAAGGTTACATCAGTGTTCCATCGACATATGATTTAATCAATGTAAGGAAGGCCTGCCACTGCTCCTTGCTTGTCTGTTTTAGTAAGTATTTGTGTTCCCTGTGAAATAATTCTGCATCATCTTTTGTAATAACACTATTTTGCGTTCCCGTTATTCCTCTTAGAAATTGGACAACCCCAATTGGTAACATCCAGTTGTCAATTTAACTGTAAACAGGAACAGCATAAACAGAGTTATAAGAAATGATGCTCCAGAACTGTTATTTCATGGGGAATACAAGTATTTACTAAATAGACCATTAAGGAGTTGTGATAGAGCTTCTTATAAAGTGTACCTGCCATGAGAATAGAAAAAAAAATCACAATTAAAATCTAAGTCTTGCCAAAAATTGTTTGTGTAACCTGAATTCCTGGCACTTTTTGCATCTTTCTATGTATCTAGTCTACACCCACCAGACCATGGAGAATTGAAAATTGTCTGAACTGAACTGAACAAGTCATATAATGACCAAAAATTGTGTTATTCCTCCTGTACACACACTATACTATTGCTTTATGCAAAGTCCTCCTTCTCCCACATACTTGTTTTTTAGTTACTGTATTACCGTACACAGATTTCTGAGAACAGAGAAGAGTAACGGTAAGATCACACAGCACGATTTTTGTGGCAGAGTCCACCGCAAAACATGTACCTCTCATTCAATTCAGTGGGAGATAGATGCTTCTTTTTCCACTAGCTGCAAAAAAAAATTAAAAAATTAGCTAGCCAAACAGAAAGCGTACTGCTCTATCTTTAGGCAGTTTCCGCCCAACCCTCCCATAGGAGTTTATGGAAGTAGGAAATATGTCTGCCGAGTGCAGGAAGATTACCATGGCAGATTATGCAGGGTGGGTCCCACTGCAAAATCTACTATGTTTATTTACCCTAAAGGGGGGCTGCAGGCTGCTGGAAGATGAGAAAGATCTATTTAGCAAAATAATCCTTTGGTGTGTTTTTAATATTTCAGTAAATAATGTGAATGCATTTTAGTAATTTTGATCATGCCTGCTAGCTGGAGAGACACAAGAATTTAAAATCTGGAAATCTCTCCAACAGATCAGATATAGCATTAAGATTTGAAGTGGATCTGTCATCAGACTATGTAGTCCTATGTTAGGGTAGCATACAGCAGTATAGGACATGCCCACTCTCCTATTACGTAAAACAGCACAAACAAACATTATGCCATTTGGCTGATTGGAGCTATCAAAAATACATATAACTATGATTCTGGTATATTGAAGAGGGGAACATTCTCCCCACCCTTTCACCCTCTACCTTCTAATCCCTGCTGAATGGGTTTGGGAAAGGCATCACTAAGAGGGGCAATCTGTATAGGGCTTCTTCTGAATCTTTGCCTAAATTAAAGCCATATACAGATTGGCTCCCAAGATGCAGCCAGCCAAGAGTGTTGTGGAACAGAGGAATAGTCCTCTGTATTACAGAAACAGAGTGCAGAAACCTTAGGTAAACATACATCATAGATATACAGTAACTTACATACTGCTGAATAGTATTTATATTAAGACAACCAGATGTCATTAAAGGGGTTTTCCATTCTCCCTGTTTCAGCAGCTTTGCCTGCTGTCTCTTCTTCTCACTTCCTGTATTCCTTATCAAACAGTCAAAGCCACCCCCCCCCCAGCTTACTTAACAGGACAATATGAAGTATCACAATTATTACTAGAAATCTAATATAAATGCTGATCAAATAATATGCACATGCTTCTAGAGAATGGACTCAGTGTTATCTGTATGCTTACATAGAGAGATAACAGACACAGCTTTATCAGCAAACTGTAATTAGCTGGACGGCAGAGCTGTAGATAACCGTGAGAACAGTGAATGACGTCATCTGTCCTGTCTTCTCACACAGGTCCGGCTCTATGGAAACGCTGTGTAAACAATGGGAGGAATAATTTCACATAGCAGGAAAACAAAGCAACATTGCTAAAGCAATATATTTAGGGAAACTCTTCAATTTACATAAACTAGCTGTATAGATATGATCCTTGAGATGTTAATACCCCTTTAACTGTAATATAAGATTGCCAAGACATAGAGCAATTTCAAATTAATACAAGACAGTCTTAAAAGGAATTTGTTCAATTCCTGGACAACCGCTTTATGTCAAATGGAGAGTTAAAATACTTGTACCAAGCTTTAAAGTTAGGGGATAACTGTACTCGACTAACTACATCGCTTCCATAGAGAATAAATGATGCAGTAGTGCACACTCTCGGCCTGCCCTTCATGAGGATGGGAGAATCCAACCCCCATTCTCAGGATTGGTAGGAGTTCCAGCAGGATAGGGGATAACTTCAAATCTTTGTACAACCCCTTTAATGTGTATATTAAATGGACACTAAGAAATGCAAGCTTAATAATAAGACCACAGTCATCTGTATTCTCCTCCTGATTTTCACAGTATTTATCTCAGTCTGAAATCCTTTTTGTTATATTATGTTTCATGTGTTTTTAGTTTCTCTCTTTGGTTTGGTTGTATATGTATTGCCTCATCTGCTATCTAATTTACTTATTTCATATGTATTGGCAAAAGGCTATTATTTATATATACACATATCTTTCCTTACTTTTCCTTTAGGCTCAATATATTCAGAGATATGTGTAATGAAATGGCAAGTTATTTAAAACGACATGATTTTATGACATTCTGTCACAAGATGTCTATCCTATATTTGTCTAGCTATGGCTTTTCAGTGGTTATGTTGTGATTTGCAGCTTGTCAAGGGTTTTGCTAGGATGTCACAATATTGCATTGAACTGGTTTCATAGGAAAGTGTAGTCATTAACCAATTTTGAGCGAAGATAAAGGTAAAGACATCTGATTATTATTTTTGCTGGCCATTATGCCATACCATATCCTTAGGATAAAAACTGTGTGGTAGGCTAATGATGATCCATTGGATTTCACTTAGTCTTTTGACCCCACCCCCACCCCCAGTGGATTCTTGCAAAATGCCTGCCTTTGGAGCAAAGATAGGTCAAACATGAAGAATAATTGAGATGTGCGTTACACAAGTCTGGAGTGGTTGCAGAAATAAGGGGAAGAAGCCTCAACTTCAATATCATCATAATATGTGTCGGCTTGAGTTTGCAAAAAAGTACGAAAAGTGGACAGTAGAACATTCGAAACAGGTTATTTGGAGCAAAGAGACAAAAGTCAATAGACTGGGCTCTGATGGGTGCAAACGGATCTGGAAGAAACAAGGGAAAAGAGGGCTAATGGATCGAGAAATTAAAGGAACTGTCAAGTTTGGTGGAGGAAGTCTGATGATATGGGGTTGTTTCACAGTCAAAGGCGTTTTATGCTTGACCAGGATCGATGGTGGTCTCAATGCTGAGCTATATGCGAGTATCCTACAAGACGAGTTACTTCGTACACTCGAGTACTATGGGTATGAAAAGGACAACATATTGTTCAGTAGGACAACGACCTGAGGCATACATCGAGATTAGCGAAGAAATGGTTCAATGGCAATGAAGTAGAGGTGCTGGATTGGCCCCCACAGTCCTCAGACCTCAACCCAATCAAACACTTGTGGTTAGAGTTGAAGAAAAAGCTGTATTCGATCAGTATGCACTAATATTAGGAATGCGTAGAAGAGACCTGGAATCAGATTTCGGTCGAGACATGCTTGAATCTGATCAAGAGCATGCCCAGAAAGATTCTGACAGTGTTGAAAGCCAAAGGTGGATTTACAAAATAGTAACAAAATAATAAAAAAATTTTTTTGATTTTTTTAAAAGCAAAACGGTAACAATGCAGTTACATGCCAAGAATCTGCATAACTAATCATGTGCTAAATAGTTGCAAGTCAAATTTATGTACAGTATGAGATGGCCAAGGTGATTGTCTATAAAATTATGATAGTCTCAAGTTCGTAGTGGATGGTGAGATATGGAGCCTGAAATTGAAAAGTTCAAAATATTGTTACTTTTTGCTTGTCAGTGTACACACAGAAGTGGGGCTTCTTTCATCACACATGGTCATGTGACCAGTGAATGTGAGGTCACCTCTTGAGACAAGGAAGTGGAGCTCAGCATTATATTTCTGAACAACCCCTTTAAAGGGAATCTATTGCCAGAAAATAATTTTTTTTAAATCAATGTTTATGTTAAATTTATTCTAAATATTTTTTTATTAGGTTTTTCAAAATTGTCTATGTTATTATCTATATTTAAAAAAAAGAATCCTAAAAAACCTGCAGTTCTTACTCTGGTCACTAAGCCAAATAATATTCTAACACTTCCTGTTTTCTGTAGGAGATTTCTTTGGAGTAGTCCCCTCACTTATCAGCAATCTGATGATCACAGCTATCATGTATATGTAGTTAAGACACAGAATCCACAGTCACAATAGGTGCTTTCACAGTTTATCTACTCCTCTCTCTGCACAATGACCTCTGCGGAGGTCACAGAGCATGCCTAGAAAATTCTCCCATAGAAGTCAATAGGGTCTATTCTAGACCACTGTGTCTATGGCCCATTGTCCATCTCCTGGAAGATGGACACAAATTATTTTAGGCTTAGTGAAAAGGGTTGGAATTGCAAGATTTTTAGGATTTTTTAAATATAGATAGTAACATGCAAAATTAACATCACCAAAAATTCTTTAACAATATGTTTCATATAAGACCGTGATTAAAACAATACGGGATATCCTGGCAACACTTTCCCTTTAAGTAAATTGAGAAAGTAACATAACATAGATGTTATTTCAAGTATACAGTGTAGCTAGTCAGTATATTCAGTACAAACACAGTAGAACTAATGGGAGGTGCAGTAGAGACATAACTTATGGTGAAAGATTTAGTGCTGTGGTGTGCGCAGAAACCACAAGTGAAGTTGAGTGTTCTGGCATATGCGGTCATGCCCCAGGTGCACTGAAAAGCTCATTTGCATATGGATTAGTTATTGATTTTGATCTGTATGCAAATCAGGCTCCGCCCCCTGTAAGCTTGCAGACTGATTTGCATATCCATAAAAAAATATCTGCATTGCTTCTTCAGTTTGTGGCTACCAAGGTATGTTTCCTACTCTTATTAAAGGTCCCTACACAGGTTTGGGGGGCATTTTGAACTAGACAGACTTGAAAGGAGATATCCAGGGAATAATAAAGGCTACCAGTGCATTACCTGCAGTGGTTAAGCTTTATTGCTAATATAGACCCAAGTTCCCAGAGCCCCATTTATTTGTGAGTGAAGCTGGGGAGACCTGAACTCTCATTCCTTTGTCTCTCCTGCCGCCATTTCCGACTGTCACTGATGTTACTGACTTCTGTCTACTTGTGCTGCAGGACTGAGCGTCAGCAGGGAAAGCAGAGGAACAACAGTTCCGGCCTCCCCAGCTGCCCTCTGCACAGGTAACAACTAGGACTTTGGAGGACCGGGGTGTATATTAGCAATGCAGCAGGGAATGCACTAGTTACCTTTCTTATTCTCCAGAAAGGTCCTGTAGACATGCACACACACACATATATAAACACTATTCACATGACTATGCTTCAAAAATATTTACTGCATATACACTGAGGCACCATATATGACTGTTTTCAGTATGGAGTAAGGAGCACACATAGATTTTATACTGAAATGTTGATATTTGAATATTAAGTCATAGAGCGAGTCTCTCTGCTTGAAAAATGGTTTATTGATAAAAGTAGTGATGCAGTAACTTCTGAAATATATGCATTGCAGAGAACACATTGATTTATTTAGATAACATTCGGAGGAGTGTGACTGTGAATTTCGCTTCCTACTTCACTTCTTTCTCTAAGAATCTGAATAGAGCAGCTTTAAATTTCAGGCAAAGTTGGTATCATATTTAATGTTTTGGAAGGAAGGATGAGGATATTTCTGAGCTCAGAATACTCTGCTTCTTCTCTGGCTTAACTCTAATGCTTTCTATAATTTTCAGCATTCAATTTATGGGGATGAAGCATGACTGCAGGTACATTGCTGACTGTAAGATGTACTTGCTGTATAAAGGGCCTATCTGATAACATTTTATGTCTTCATAGGCAGTTCCAATATTAAAGACTGCTTCAGAATAAAAAATATGTTGAAGACAGGAATACAATAGAACTGTATCCTGACATGGTAGGAGAATTAGTGTTCAGGTTCCACTGTGGCAGTAGGTTATGGATGGGCAAAATTTTCTTTGCATTGTTGGAAACTTTTTCAAGCAAATAGATGAAAAATATATCAGCTCTAAGCCGATGTTTGGACTCTGTGGAATTGCTGTGGATTTGTCGAGCAGGTTCTGGTCTGTAGACAGCAGCAGTATACAGAACAGTGCTTGGGTTTTCAAAGCACATGGTGCAGAAAAAGTCTGCTCAGAAGTCTGAGCATGCTGTGGATTTTCAGATCTGAAGTATGTTCATTATCTTGTGGAAAAGCATTGGATTTTTTATGGATTTCATCATATCAATATGTTGGTATACGTATAAGGTGAAATCCACAACTGGAAATGATCACAAGAGAGCTCAACATATTTTTTGTTATCACTACACAAGCAGGACACATCATCAGTAATGTCTAAAGAAGTAGCTTGTATTTGCAAGTGACTGGCTCCAGTTTCCACTTCAAATGGGGCCCCTTTATTTGCCAGGACGGTTATGACCTACACCAGGACTATTCCTAGAAGTAGCAACCTGGTGGTCCCCTGCAGCATCCTTGTTGTAGGGTGGAAATGAGGGGATCACTTAGACATCACCCCCAGGAATATCCAGTTGATCCACACCCACTGGTTGTTACAAAAATCTGGTTGATAAAATGCAGTTGATAATCATCTATGTTGAAAATTTTATATTTTTGGAATTTTATTTTACGGTAAATTAAAAGAAAATAAATCTCTAAAAACACTTCCTGGACTGAATACAATGGATGTTATATTTATAATGTCCCAGTGTTGTTGATTTCAATGTCACACCCATTCCTTCTAACACTCTCACAAGATGTGACATTGACAGAAAGAACATGCATTAATGTTTCCAACTACCACCAATGGTTTCTGAATGTAAAGAATAGAAATGCTAACCTTGCTAATTATTTCATAGCTAAAATAAAAAGAACATTGGATATAGTAAAATAGATATATTCAGAAGGGTTTTAGTGGAAAAAGAAACATGAACCCACAGTGAAACATTATGACACTGGTCATAAATACAGTAATGGCAGTAATAATAAACTGATATAGATTATACTGTATCACTATAACACTATCATCAAAAAATTATGTATATTTTAAATCATATTTTGTGGAAAAATATTAATATGCTTAGATTTTATTTTATAGTTTAATACCTGTAAAATATATTTTGAAATTTTGCCACATGCTGAAACTCCAGGTTGGTTAAATAAACAGGGATATACTGAGAATGTTATCACCATTATCACATTTCAGTCTCTTCCTCCTGCATTTGGACCCAAAGTCCAAAGACTTTGAGAAGTTTGTAATAAAGTATTATCTATAGAGGGAATACAGAGGGGTGGGAAGAGCAGGAAGTCTATGAAGTGCATCTTCGGCCAATCACTGCAAATCAGGAAGTGATGTCAGAGAGAGGGTGTCGTTTTAGCTAATTCTGCTGTATAGATTAGTAACATTCAGTAGGAGTTGTTATTGCCATTGATGTTCAGAATATAGACCCCTAGGAAACTTACACTGGAAGAATTAATGGCCTTAATGTTAAAAAAGTAGATAGGTTTGTTTTCTAATGATAAAAATTTGAATAGAGTTTCACTTTAATGTTCAGCTACCAAACGTGTTGTATTGCAGGCCACATAATAGATGACTTCTTTGCTGAGTTAAGAGAGGGAGATACGTAGTGAGCTACAGTGCCATTTCCAACTCGGCTCTAATTGTATTTATAGTAAAGATATTATTTTATGTTTCTAGTGGGAACCATGTCTATAATACTAGATTATTGTGAGTATACTGTATTCG
Organism: Leptodactylus fallax; assembly: GCA_947044405.1. Classification (NCBI taxonomy): domain Eukaryota; kingdom Metazoa; phylum Chordata; class Amphibia; order Anura; family Leptodactylidae; genus Leptodactylus; species Leptodactylus fallax. Next base: position 368,123 of record CAMRHE010000008.1, read on the forward strand.
TCAATAACTCCTCTATTATATTTTGGCAATATGCTGTGCTCAATCCATTGTGTTTCATACTGAAATTATGTTCTCCATTAAATGCAACTTCCACAATGTCTCTTTAATAGAGTATTGTTCCTCTATGATCTTTCAACCACACAGAAAATAAGTGTGCATGTAATGACGGAATATTGTGTGGCGTCACCCTGTCACAGCTGCATTAGGCATTGGAATTTCCGATCAAAGATGGCAGCATCCTGGACACAAATGCCCCATATCCAGCATGCATCACAGGGAGAGCCATGACATGACTACATAAGAAAAGTAATTTTGTATAGGCAATTGTTATTGCCACTGGCCAAAATAAGCCTACATTCACATAAAATACAACTAACACCCTTCTCCAGCACCCCCAATCAGAGCTGAACTCAGATGGGGGGTATTAACCCTTTAGATGCCCCAGTCAAACATGACCGCAGCATCTAAGGGGTTTCGTCATTATAGTTTGCCTGTGGATTCTCCTTTACTGTCCAAAAACCAAACTGTGTTCCAAAAACCAAATAGCACTCCTTCCCTTTTGTGTCTGGCTCTATGCCCAAACAGCAGTACATACCCACATATGGCATTTCTAAGTACATTATTCTGGGTACAACAGTGTCATACATGTGGGCAGAAACTGTTTGGGCACATAGCAGGGTGCAAATGTGAAGGAGCACTAAGTAGCTTTTGGAGCACAGTGAAGCATGTTAGGTTTGCATAGACCATAAAATGGCCCCTAAAAATGGGGTCACTTCTTGGGGAATTCTAATTTACTGGAACCTCTGGGGTTTTGCAAAAACAATATGGCATCCAGAAACTAATCCCTCTAAATCTGTATTCCAAAAGCTAAAAGTGCAGTGCTCCTTCCCTTCTGACCTCTGGTGTGTCCCCAGACAGCAGTTTGCACCAACAAATACAACTTTTTTGTACCTGGGATAACCCCCTTAAAAGTTTTAGGACTGTTTGTCTCTGCTGACTCAAAGTGGGCACAACATATTGGCCACTGAAATGGCATGTTTCTTTAAAAGTTTAAATTATTACTTCGTACACTAATTTTTGGGAAGCACTCTTGGGCTCATAATGATAATAATACCCTTTGATAAATTGCATAAGGGCTGTAGTTTCCAAAATGGGGTCACTTTTTGGGTTTCCATTGTACTGGTACTTTAGGGGCTCTGCAAAAGTAATATGGCACCGAAAACTATTCCAGCAAAATCTGCCCTCCAAAAGCCAAATAGCGCTCTTTCCATTCTGAGCCCCACCATGTATTCATACAGCAGTTTATGACCACATACAGAGTATGGCTGTGTTCAGGAGAAATTGTATAACAAACTTAGGTGTGATTTTTCTCCTCTAACCCTTTGTGAAAATGAAAAATTTGTTCCTAAATTGATGGTTTATTAGAAAAAAGTAAATTTTCATTTTCACGCCCCAATGTTAATAAAATCTGTGAAACAGTTGGGGGGCAAAATGTGCACTATGCCCCTTGATAAATTCTGTAAGGGGTTTAGTTTCCAAAATGGGGTAACTTTTTTGTGTTTTCATTGTACTGGTACTTTAGGGGCTCTGCAAAAGAGAAATGCCACCTGAAAACTATTCCAGGAAAATATGATCTCCAAAAGCTAAATAGCGGTCTTTCCATTCTGAGCCCCACCATGTACGCATACAGCAGTTTACGACCACATATGGGGTATTACCGTATTCAGGAGAAATTATGTAACAAACTGTGGGTTGCTTTTTCTCTTTTAACCCTTTGTGAAAATGAAAAACTTGGGGCTAAATTGATGGTTTATTGGAAAATAAATTTTTCATTTTCACATCCCAACGTTAATAAAATCTATGAAATAGCTGTAGGGTCAAAATGCTTACTATACCCCTTGATACATTCTTTGTGGGGTGTAGTTTCCAAAATCGTTTCCCTTTTTTGGGGTTTCCATTGTATTGGTACCTGTAAATCAAATTACAAACACATATGGGGTATTGACATATTCATGAGAAATTGTGTAACAAACTGAAGAGTATTTTTTGTCCTTGTGAGAATGAAAAATTTGCCGTAAGACTTGTAAGCCCCCCCAAAAAAAAGGCTTACAAGTCTTAAGGCAAATTTTTCATTCTCACAAGGACAAAAAGCACTCTTCAGTTCTAACATCCAAAATAAATTGGAGGACAATTAAAAGATGATGCCAATACAAAGCAGAGATATGGTAGATAATATTTACTAATGTATTTGGTTGGTATGACTATCTGTATGAAAATTTTGAAAATTGCTAATTTTTCCAAATTTCCATTAAATATCCTATTTTTTTAAAATAAATAAATATAAAAAATTTTGATCAATGTTTACCACTAACATGAAGTTCATTGTGTCAGGAAAAAACACTTTCTAAATCACTTGGGTAAGTTAAAGCGTCTCAAAGTTATTGCCATATAAAGTGACATGTCAGTTTTGAAAAATGGGGCCTGGTCCTTAAGGTGGTTTTTGGCCGTGTTCTTAAGGGGTTAATATAAACTACTGTCTGTAAACGTCCTCATGAGTGTTTATAAATTAACCTTAACTCACCTTCATTTCTGGCCATTATCATAGAAAATACTAAAAAGTTGGTTTTCTTTATCTGGTGATTGCGGGGGTGAGAAGTATAGCTAACACTTATCTATAGGCCTTTTATAGAGATACAATAAGAAAATAGCTTGTCTCTATGGTTATAGTGAAAATTCACTTTGTTATTCTCTGATTCTTTAGTCTGCTATCCAGAGGGCTTGGTGATGCTTAATAACACAAACAATGTGAATGCTTTAATAAGAGCAATAAACTCAGCAACTAGATGTGCATTACCGCTTCATGGAAACAACAGGAAATTAACTTTCTAAAGATTACAAACAAAATGGATTTTTAGAAATGCAGAAATGAAAGGCTTATCAGAGCTGCAGATCATAAATGTAATAGCGTCATAAAATATGGGGGCCTTGGGTATTGTGCAGCTATTATTATTATTCTCAAGAAAAAATGGGTATGAAATGATTGTGACTGTCTAGATGTAAATGTTTCTAGGGTCCCTGTGTATGGAATAAGTAATAATGTAGCGTATACTTGTATGTCATAGGCCACTGTTAATATTTGAATAAAGCAATTTCCACAGTTGTTCCATCAGCTCTATTGATTTTACTCATCGTGTAGACAATTTCCCTTGGAAACAGAAAAAATGCAAAATAGAGTAGTTTCTGCCTCTTCCTTTGTGAGCTGAACATCTTGGGAAAGAGAATTCACTTGTAAGTGCATTGCTCTACATATACATATAGGGTTGCTACCTTCGAAATGGTGGCGCTAGAGGCACAGTTTTTCATTTTTCAATCAGGAGAACCCATATATTTATACAATACTGTGCAAAAGTTTTAGGTAGGTGTGGAAAAATTGTTTCAAAGTAAAGAATGCTTTAACACCTGCTTCACGCAAAATCACATACGTGTACGTGACTAGGCGTGAGGGGGTTTATGGCGAAGGCTCAGGAGCTGAAGCCTCTCCATACATGGCAGATGCTGGCTTTATAATACAGTCAGCCCTCGCTGCTAACAGCCGTGCTTGGTGCTGACACCGATCGCGGCTGTTAAGGCTTTAGATGCCATGGCAAAACGCAACCGAGGCATCTAAACTGAGCAGTCACCATGAGCTCTACCATTTTTAATGATCGCCAACCTCTGGAACGGTTGCCATGACAGCCGGGAGCCTATTGAAGGCTCCCAGGCTTGTCATTACCATAGTTCTATTACAGGCTGCCATAGACAATAGTAGGCAATGGGTTTTACTTTAAGCTGCAATGCATTAGTATTGCAGTATATTGTATGAGTAATCAGACCCCCTAGGGACCTAAAAGTATAAAAAACACAAAAAATAAAAAAATTCAAATCACTCCCCTTTTCCTAGATAACATATAAAAATAAATAATAATAAACATAAACACTTTAGGCATCCCTGCGTTGAAAAATGCCCGAACTATTAAAATATAAAAATAGTTATCCTATATGGTGAATGCCGTAGTGAGGGAAAAAAATTGTAATGGCTAAATGGCTGTTGTATCAACACTTTGAAAATTGAATGAAAAGAGATGAAACCATCAGACTTCCCCAAAATGGTATCAAGAAAAATGAAATCTTGTCCTGCATAGAAAGACTCCTTACCCAGCTCCATACATGTAAACATGAAAAAGTTACAGGTGTCACAATATGGCGACAAAGAAATTTTCCTACTTTGCAAAGTTAAAATTTTTTAAAAGGTATCAAAATATTAAAAATACTATATAAATTTGGTATCACCGTGATCATACTGACCCACAGAATTCAGGTAACATGCCGTATTTGCCACATAGCGAATGCCGTAAAAATTAACGCCTTAAGAAATTAGCACAAATGTGTTCTTTTTCCAATTCCACCTCATTCAGAATTTTTTTTCCAGCTTCCCACTACATTGCACAGGATATTGAATGGTGCCATTACAAAGTACAATTTGTTTCGCAAATAATAAGCTATCATTATGGCTTTTGGAATGTGGAGAGGGAAAAATGGGAACGCAAAAATGAAAATTGACTTGGTCCTTAAAGGGTTAAAAAAAATAGATGTGTTAATAGTTTATTTTTGTCTAATAACAAAATGAAGTGAATGGACAAAAGTTCTCCAAGATATTTGGAACAACCTCCCTGCCGAGTTCCTTCAAAAACTGTGCAAGTACTGTATACCTAGAAGAATTGATGTATTTTTTAAAAGCAAAGGACAGTCACACCGAATATTGGTATGATTTAGGTTTCTCTTTTGTTCATTCACTTCATTTTGTTCATTGACAAAAGCAAGCTATTAACATTTCTAGTTTTGAAAACATTCTTACTTTGCAGAATGTTTTCCACACCTGCCTACAAAATACAATATATTAATGCAATGCATTGACTTATATCTCAGTATTTTGCCTACTCATTTTAAAATAAATGCCACCACTTACCTTTAAAAGCATAACTATTCTATTACTCTACTATATTCTATTCTTTTTACTCTAGTCTACACTATACTATTCTTCTCGTTCACGGTTAAACACTGTATAGAGGCAGTTTCTTTTTTTCAAGTGAATGGGATCTCAGCTGCAGTAATGCAGCACTGCCAGCCTCTACATAGTGGACAGATTTATCTGCTTCTGGCTCCATCATCTACTGTATTGTTCCACTGCCCAGTGGCAGCTGAGAGAGGGTGATCAGTGAGGGTCTGACATCCTACATTGAGGATAGGCCATCAATTTAATAATGCTTGGAAAACCCCTTTAATATGTCACCTAGCCTCGGAGTCATATAGTGTCATATAGTGGAGTTATTCACCGTGGTGGAATCCATATTTCTGCTTTATATAAAATGAAACCATAATGCAACTATAAGTATACATTTGTACTATCAGAAAGTCCTGTAGTCATTGTTTACTTGTTGAAAAGACATTGAAAACCTCCAGACCAGGCTCTTGAGGATTGAGAATAGTATTGTAAAGCTTATAAAAATAGAGTAATACTGGTTAACAAGCTTCAGAACAGTGACACCTGAAAGAATCGTATTGACTGTACACAATTCCACTTGTAACAATGTTCTTTCATAAATTTTATATCTCAGCAATCCATAGTGACCAGCTGTCACCCAAAGAGCAAGGCAACACACTTACAGTATATCACAATGTTATGATGAATGAATTGAATACACGCAAATAATCACATGGACAATAGACATCAAGCCAAACCACCATTCCTAATACACCTTCATACCATATTACTAGAACCAGCACTTATCCTATAAAAAGTTAGTAAATAAAACTGTCATTTGGATCTCCAAGCATACAACATGGAGCTAATAGTAACTATTATGTGCATAACTTTACAAAATCTTGGTTGAACAGCACCAAGTTCTCAGGGAAGGGGGCAGCAACCTGGTCTCCAATCTAGGTCACTCCATGGAAAACAAAGAAATATAATCCACCAATATCTTCAAAGCAATGGAACCAGTTTATTGAAGACATATCATAACACCACATTTTGCCCCTCACAGGGGTCTTTTTCAAGTGCAATAACAATACCTGAATAGAAGGCCCATTAGATGATCAAGTAATATAAAGCACCATTCAATCATATGTCATATTACAAATATAATAGTCATAAATGCATCATATACAAATCATCTTCATTAAATAATTTAGTGCACATGCATCAAAATGCATATGTCCGTTAAAAGTAGTTGTCAGATTCCATATACAATGTACTGTATAGTTGCAGCTGATTCTGAGGCAAACATTCCACCATGTGATCCTTCCCTAAAGCATTTTGCCACTTTGGGGGCTACTTCCTCAACATTTGTTCAGAGTTACCACACATGCACATGGATAACAGCCACACATACGCAGTTCTTTCCAGTTCTTTTTTTTCATCAAGACTGTTAAAATGGTAGACAGCCTCCTCCCTATCCTCTGCTTAAAGGGGTATTCCCATCTTAAGGACTAAAATGCTAGTTTATGTAAATTCAAGAGTTTTCCTAAATACATTGCTTTAGAAATGCTGCTTTGTTTACCAGCTATTATTCATCATATAGGATGGGTGACATGACTCACTGCTTTCTGGAGGGGTGGGGGGCTGAGTTCTCTCAGCTGTGCTCTCAGAGCTGTTATCTCCTGCTATTAGGTCTCAGCAATCAGGTCAGCTATTTGCAGTTTGCTGATAAAGGTTTGGACAGTGTAGTCTATGTCACCACAAAGATAGTATTGGGTTCACTACAAGTCCCTTGCCTGTCCTGGCAGGATGTAAGTTTTTTTCTCTCCAAACCTGTGTAATGTAATATACATTTACTGTGCATATTATATGATCTGCATTATTATAGATTTCTAGTAATCATAAAAAATCTCTCATGGTAAAGGCAATGTCTATATCTACAAAGATACTTCATAGTGTTATGTCCATTAAACAATCAAAGCCTGACCACCAGCTTGTGGAAGAATACCAGAAGTGAGAAAAAGAGACAGCAGGCAAAGCTGGAGAGAGAGGTAGATGGGAAACCCCTTTTAAAGTCTCACTTCTGCATGCTTTGTCAGAAAACCTGCTTTAAAAATTCTCACGCACAGAAGCTGACAATGTCACTTCTGTGCAAATGCACAGAATTTTGGATGCAATTTGAAGGACATTGCGAGCCAGCTCTGATTTTAATCATAAGCCTTTAGACAGTGTAGAGGGTGGTACAAAAACAGTATTTACTTGTGCAAGTACTATTAAATGTTACTGAAGTTTCATAGTGGTAACTCTAGGTGAGAGTTCCCCTTTAATGACCAATTGGTTCAGAGGCAAACTGAAGCATGTACTGTATAACCAGTCTTACTTGCAAGGAACTGACATTTCACCTGATCTCAATAAAAAGAATCTTAAATTGAAGGATTTATAATATATGATCTTTTGGAGATGAAAATATTTCAGTAAAATTCAGAACATGGCATAAAGGCGTTTCATAATACATTTCCCCTAAAAGAACAAGTGCTTTCTTTATTGATTATTATTTTTTTTTTTTTTGAAGGTTCAGTGAAAAGTTATGATAAGGGTCACAAAAGGATACAAGTTGGAGAATATGTTCTAATGCATGGATATCCTGCTGTGTATGACTGCTGCCCTATATGTACAACCAGTATTATTTTACATTACTGGTCACCCTGTTACATAGTAAAGGAAGCAAGCATGTACATAACACAGCAAGACATACATTACACATGAACTCAAGTTACACTGTAGTCCATGATAGATCTTTTATAGGATTACAGGTTATTCACGACAAGAAGACAACTTGGCCCAGATCAGGGTCTGGGGCACAATGCTCCCCATGGGCTATGGAGGTATTTTTAAGCTCCACATCTACATGCTTTGTCAGTCATAGATTTAATTAAGTGCCTCTTTTCTTACTTTGCTTTGAACCTGGCCAAGAACATGATCTCCACAGTCATATACTCCGCCACAGCAGCCAGGAATATTGGATCATTGGCACTGAAGCAGAATTGGTATAATTCCCTTACCTCAGAAAGTGGTGTACATGGTAATACGGGAACTTCAGACCAGCTCTGGATGTCCTGCTGCTCCTGACTGCGGCTTTGCTGTTCGTTTCATCTACAACTTCATTTCCTGAAATGAGCACCAAGGAAAAAAAGCCTACTGCATAATACAATACTGGACTGAGCAGAGCAGGTGGCTGAGGCTATTAACATGTAGTGCAGCTCTCTGATTGGTGGAAACCAGTGAAAGCTTTATGACATCACATTCTGCATGACTGTTACCTCATGGAATATTCTATCTGGTTCTCTCAGCTTTTAAGCTGCTGCTCTCTGATTGGTGGAAGCCAAAGACAGCTTTATGATATCAGAGTCAAAAAGATTAGTAAATACCCCTGTGACTATTCTGTTTACTTTATCTAAATGGCCAGCAGTGCTACCTCTGATCAATGAAAATTCAGGGCAGTTTTATGGCATCACAATAAGCATGGCTCTTAATGCATAAGAAGGTGAGGTTTTACCCCCAAACAGTCTGATATTCTGTATATTAGCTGTCATCCTGTACTTTCTGTAGCTATACGGAGATGTATGGGGCTAGAACTGGATACCAGAAATCGCACAAAGTACATAAAACCAGTCCAGGCCGACTTGATATAGTCCCTAATTCAAACTAATAAATATAATCATTAGTAAAAAAAATCTATTTCAACTCCTGGCTCTACATGCTCTGCCCTTTGTATCCCTGCCATATAAGAGGCCCTCTACACTGTGTGCCACCTGAGAAATAAAGTCTTTCTGCTTGAAGCCCACACTAAGGGGATTTAGAAATTTAGGTCTTTTAAGGGCCTTTTCAGCCACTGTGCATTCTGAATCTGACAGACTGGTACAGAGCCACTGAATTCAATAGGGTCATACATCATTTTTTTTTCGCATGAAGCCCCAGTTTTCATGATAAAAATGGTAGGGCCTTTCAGTCATTTATTCTTGTCATGAAGGACAAAAAGAAAAACTGATGCAGGGCTGAGAAATATCTGTGTGCAGTCCAAGGAAATCTCTGACCACACTGACTATCCTATTCTTATCCAGGAAAATGGATCAGAATCAGAGATGATCTACCAAGAAGCGAGGAAAAACTGAACTGAAGTATCTATGGTTTCATTGATTTTAATGGGTCCGCGTGCAGTGTATCAAAATCAGCTGTTAAAGTCAGATGGCACTTGTCTGAAAGGGCCCTGCATCAGCAGTTATTTATTTATTAAGCTTCCTTATATAGTGCCATCATATTCCACAGCGCTTTACAGACATTGACAGTCACTGTCCCATATAGGGCTCACAATCTACATTCCCTATTAATATGTCGTTGGAGTGTGGGAGGAAACATACAAACTCCTTGCAGATGTTGACCTTGGCAGGATTTGAACCCAGGATTCCAGCGCTGCAAGGCTGCAGTACTAACCACTGAGCCACCATGCTGCCCAGAAGTTTCTCTTGCAGCCTCTGTTGCAATGAAGCACTTATCAGAAACCATTGTAAGTCAGTGGGGTCCATCAGGACCTGGTGGTATCCACTGTGAGATAGATTTAACACTGGTAAGTTTTCATTATCAATAGAAACCATGATGCAGATGTGAACAAAAGTCAAAGTAAAGTTGCTTACTTAGGATTTACTTTGATTTAACCCCTTTAATACCCAAGACAGTTGAAGGTATAATTTAACCATAATGTTTCACCAGAGGTATAGCTAGAGGTTCAGTACAAGGGGGCGAACATGCCCAAGTGGGCCCCCAACTTACCGATTATTGTCACTATCCGGTGACCATATAGTGTTATATATCAGCTCTACACAGGGCTCTGCAGACGATTTAGGTGAATACAGCGCAGCAACATTTAGTGACTTACCGGTGACGTCTCTCACTAATCATTCCCATTTCCCGTCTCTTCCATCTGGACCGCCATGACCACTTCTTTCAATCTCTGTAAAGTTTGTAGCACAGACATCTTTGGCTCCTTACTTTTCCAGGCACCTGACCCACATTGTCCTCACCTACACAAAGCCCCATCCCGCTGCTACCCCAATTATAAAATATATGATATAACCCTCCATAATGAATAATACCCCCAAGTGCATCTTTAAATTAATAACTTCCCTGTGCACCCCCTTTAAATAGTGCCCCTTATTAATAATGCCCTAGACATTTCCTAATTAAAAGGTAAAAATAGGTAAAATTATTGGGGTTCCAATACCCAGGACCCCCAAGATCAGCTGTTTGAATGAACCGTGGTACCTGTGTAAGTGCCGTGACCCCTTCTCTGTTTACACAGTGTCATTCTTTTCATAGCAGCCATGTAATGTAACTACAGTCTCATCCTATACACGTCTATGTGACAAGACTGTAACTACATGACACGGTCACTATAAATAGACAGCATGTGATATAAACAGGCACCATGGCCCCTTTATAAAGCTGGTCTGTGGGTTTTCACTTATCTCTTATTGATGATGTATTCTGAGGAGAGATCATCAATAAAAATATGCTGGAAAACTCCTTAAGGCCGGGGCCTCACGTGGAGGAAATGCCGCGGAAAAAATTGCTGCGTTTTACAGTTCCTGCAAAGTGGATGGGATTCTTGCAAATCCCATCCACACATTGCAGTAAAATATGTGCAGCATGTCAATTATACCTACGGAAACACTGGCAGTTTCCCTATAGGTATAATGGAAGCAAAAAGTGTGAAAAGTGCTGCTGGAAAAAACGCAATGCGTTACTGCCGCGGTTTTTCCTGCAATGCTTTTTTGCTGCAGCCTGCTATGTGGGGCCTTAGCCTTAATAAAGCCCAAGTTCCACCTCATATTATGCCCTTGATTCCCCCTGACATAAATACTGCACCTCTAATGACCCCTTATACTGTATCAATGACCACCCCCTTATGTTCATAATGCCCCCAATGACCCCTTATATAAATGATGCCCCCTAATGACCCTATATAAACATCCTCCCCCTCTTGTATTCATAATGCCCCCTAATAGCCCTTACATAATTCCCCCTCCCCTTATACTATTAAATTACGCACAACTGCGCTAAAAAAAAAAAAAAAAAAAAAGTTCTAATCACCTACCTGTGATCCTTTGATGAACAGAGCCACCGCCTCTCAGAACGTCTGCCTCAGCGCAGGAGGCACAATGCTGTGAAGTCATCGCGCCCGCCTTTGCTGAGAAGCAGACGTCTTCTGTCTGTGGTCTCGGTGTCTTGTAAACCGCAAGCCTGAAGTGGCTTGCGGTTTACAAGACAGTTAAGCTGCAGGATGCATTTTAACTAGATCGGTGTCTGCAGACACCAATCTAGTAAATAGTAAAGCACGTATTAATGGCGGCCCCGGGGGTGGGCCCCACAGAGTCACTGGGACCAGGGCAGCTGCCCCCTCTGCCCCCCCGCTAACTATGCCACTGTGTATCACCATACTAATTCACCAAAAATCTCCACAGTGAGAAAGACGTGTTAATTCAGTTGTGTTAGCTTTATGTACGGGGTTGGGACTTTCATGTAGCACTCCATATGAATGATTTATTACAGTTATCTATCATTTCATTAACTACTGCCATTGTATTGACTGTATTTAGTTGCTGCAACTCCTTTCTCAACAGATACGTGCCACCTTGGATAATGCAGTGCACACTTCACTAGAGAACACTTTTTTTTTTCTTTAAGCCAACATAAAAGTATCTGCAGACTTTTTCTAATGGGGGTATCAGGATATCTGTTATAAATTCTTTAAGTTTCTCATACATTTCCGTAAGGAAAAAACAGAGTGAAAATATCAAAAGGGGCCACAAAAGCAGTTATATGGGAACTGTCACCGTGTAGCCTAGTGACTCTGATAAAGAGGGAAAGCTACACAGTGGTGCAGAGACCATATTGACCATGTTCATGTTTTCTTATAAGATTGTTAAAAATGATTGTATGATATAACATATTAATAGATTGTAATACAAGTAATCTATAAGACATTTGCATTTTTCTTCTGTGATTCATTTTAGATTGTCTCTGTATTTTAATCAGAGGGTTAAGCATGGCTTCTATTTTTAGAGACTTTATTTCCTGTGACCAGCAAGAAGATAATGCCATTTTACTGAGGCTTACAAACATGTTTCTCTCAAATAGTACAGATGTTCGCTTCTAAAGTACACTTCATTCTGAAAAATGCTATGAAGTGCTTCATATTACTTTACCTTGTATTGCTAGGAACCAGCTTTTAATGAACTTTATAGGTATTAACTACAACAAGATATTTAAAATTAATTACCAAAATGCCAGATATGACTATAATGTATGAGATAGATAGATAGATAGATAGATAGATAGATAGATAGATAGATAGATTTTTGTAGTAATCAGATTGATATGCTCTCTGTCCACTATCAGAATTCTAAATATCTCCTACAGCCTCCCTGACATGTTGTGCCGTATGCACACTGTTCTCAAGGGAACAAGGCTACAATTGTGGGGGCTATAGGAGTTCTTACTCCACATGACTTGAATATTTGCTGCCTATAGGATTGTATGTTATACAGTGGCAATGAACTACTAAGACAGATATATGAATTAAAAAGACATTGGTGAGCAGTGTAGTCTAACCAATATATATGACTCATCACACTGCAGAATAATAACTCACTGGGGCACATTTATTATGTCTTGTAGGTATCCCCAGATCTAATAATAACTGTATTATAAAATGTAAAAATATTTACAGTGGGTATTCAGACCCCTTTAAATTTTTCACTCTTTGTTTCCTTGCAGCCATTTGCTAAAAGCAAAAAAGTTCATTTTATTTCTCATTAATGTACACTCAGCACCCCATCTTGACAGAAAAATACCCAGTAATGTAGATATTTTTGCAAATTTATTAAAAAAGAAAAAACTGAAATATCACATGGTCATAAGTATTTAGACCCTTTGCTGTGACACTCATATTTAACTCACATGCTGTCCATTTCCTTCTGATCCTCCTTGAGATGGTTATACTCCATTGGAGTCCAGCTGTGTTTAATTAAACTGAATGGACTTTTGTAAGGGTCTTGCCAGACGTAGCAATACCCTCACACTACTGCAGGGGTCTGGAAGGAAGGACAGAGACAAGTGAGCCCTAATCTCACCCCAGCCACTGTCCCTTCCTATTGCCTCAGTTTACCCTAAACGGTAAAAGGACAACTTGAAGACGAGCCCTATACTGAGTAAAGTGACACACAGAGAAGAATGGTAAACAAGCCAGGGGTCACAACCAGAGAAGCAAATGTGGTACCAAATCGAAATCCAAGAGAGTAGTCACAAGGCAAGCCAAAAGTCAGAGATAATAGCAAGGTCAAAATCAAAGGTACAATGAAAGCAGGCAAAGTCAATACAATAACCAGCAACTTGCTGTGAAAGTGACATCCCGTATATAGAAAGTCTGGGCCCAGCCCCAGACCTGATAGACACACAGGCTGTCAATCACACAGGCAAGGAAAAGATTAACTCTATGCGGTCCAGAGAGAAACAATGATCAGAACACGGGTGTGGCTGGAAATCCATTACACAGCAAGGGAACTAGGACCGTGTTTGGGACGACCAGAACTCTTCCTAGACCTGGCTGTCCAGCCAAACTGAGCAAAACCTCTTCCAGAGTGCTCTGGAACTCAGACTGGGCCGAAGGTTCACATTCCAACAAGACAATGACCCAAAGCACACAGCTAAAATAACAAAGGAGTGGCTTCGAAACAACTCTGTGACCATTCTTGACTGGCCCAGCCAGAGCCCTGACCTCAACCCAATTGAGCATCTCTGGATAGACCTGAAAAAGGCTCCACCAACGTTCACCATCCAACCTGACGGAACTGGAGAGGATCTGCAAGGAAGAATGGCAGAGGATCCCCAAATCCAGATGTGAAAAACTTGTTGCATCATTCCCAAGAAGACTCCCAAGATGGCTGTACTAGCTCAAAAGGGTGCTTCTACTCAATATTGAGCAAAGGGTCTGAATACTTATGACAATGTGATATTTCAGTTTTTCTTTTTTAATAAATTTGCAAAAATATCTACATTTCTGGGGTTTTTTTTCTGTCAAGATGGGGTGCTGAGTGTACATTAATGAGAAATAAAATTAACTTTTTTGTTTTTAGCAAATGGCCGCAATGAAACAAAGAGTGAAAAATTTAAAGGGGTACTTTCCGTACCCACTGTATCCCATACGGTAAACACCATAGCTTAAAAAAATAAAAATGCCCAAATTGCTCTGTATACAGAAATCAGAAAAAGTTATGGGCCACAATATGAATAATAGATTTTTTTTCCCAACATTTTATATTTCTTAAAGGGGTTGTGCAGAACTTTGAAAACTTGGCTGTTTTCTTTTTCTCAGGAAGTAACCTCACATCTGCAATGCCACAGCTCCGACCCATTAGAATGAATGGAACTGAGCTGCAGAATAGCCGTGCACAACCACTTGCACAACAGCAGGAAAGGTTTAATGGGGTGGAATTCTGAGTTCAAAAGCTAAGGGCACACATATTGTAGAGAGACAGATACCATACATCATAGGTGTCACACTCTTGCCCATGGAGCAACTCTGGCCCGCAATGTAATCATATTCGGCTCACGAGAACATAGCAAATGTCTACTAGAGTGTCTAGTATAGTAGATCAGAGTGTTGCAAACTGTATTAAACTTTGCTTGTTCCAGATTCTATGTAGCTTAAGTTTGTTTCCATATGAAAAGGTTTGTTGTTATATCTGATGAGAAGAAAAAACTTCAATCGCAGACATTTTTTCAATAAATATCAAGGTTGGTCTGCAACTTTGTCCAAGTTTTTAATTTTGGCCCACTGTGTATTTGAGATTGACACCTCTGCATTAGATAGACATGAAATTCACGTGATCAAATAGATACAGTATATCACAGATAGATAGAAAGATAGATAGATAGATATATAGATAGATAGATAGACATAAAGATGGATAAATAGACACAAATTATAGTGACATAAAGATGGATAAATAGACACAAATTATAGTGATAGATACATACATATGATAAAGAAAAAAATCAATATAATAAAATAATTTAAAATATGTACTAGAGATAGATCATAGATAGGTAGATATGATAAAGGTAAAAAGATATAAATATATACAATATTTGATCAATTGATAAGTAGGTAGAGATAGATAGATAGATAGATAGATAGATAGATAGATAGCTTTTTCTCCTTAAATCCCATTTGTTTAACTAGTTAGTAAACAGTAATAGATTCACATATTGCGCCAGGCAGTGTATATTTTGGGTATAACAAATGCATAGTTATGGACTAGGCATATATTTAATACTAAGGGCTCACACAGCACACGAAAAGCTGTCACAGGAAATGTATTACAATTATTATTGGATCGAGTAAAGCAGATCTGCCTTAGGCTATATAATATAAGCCCCATCAATCTAATGTGAATACTGGCTGTACAGAAATGTTAGTCCTCAGTGATGTGTCACAGTTCTTAGCTGTGCAGGACACTCATGTGCTGTTCATAAAATACAATACTGCATGTAAAGTGTGACATTCTGTAATTATATGTAGAGCCCTTAATCTAAGGATATCATATCTGGAAATGTAGAAAATAATATCTTATAATATCATCTTGCACTATGCCAGCAGAGCAAATGTTTCTAATATATAACTTTACATTAGGTACATTTTCCAATTAAAGCCTGGGATAGGGAATTCATTTACTAAGAGAAAGTAGTGAATTAAAAGGAAGCGTTACATCTCTATGGAGGCGAATGTTACGTGGTTCACAGCGATTTGCAACAGCCACTATGGCCTAGCTGTCACATCAGTGACATATATTAAATCCTTTTTTCCCCTAATTTTTGCAGGTAGATTTTTTTTATTGGTTCCGAAAGTGCAGCACTTGGTTGTGGATATATGCAGCTTATATTAAACAAAATGGGAGCTTTATAAATGTGTATGTGGACATCTTTCTCTAGTTGTGGCTGCTCCAACCCAAATTTTATCATTTACACTAAGGCCCCACATTGTAGAAATGCATCTTTTTCTTTGCTGCTGCAGAAAGCAAATGACATTATGGCTAATCCCATCCACACAATGTGGGAAAAAAATGCTGTGGAAAAGCATGCATTATTGAAAAACGCAGTATGACAATTTTAACCGCAGAAATACAAGTGTTTTCCCTATAGATTTAATAAAGGAAGAAAAACTACAGAAAAAAGCGAAATGAAAAAAGCTGCAGGAAAAAAACGTGATACTCTTTCAATGGGTTTTTTTTTCTGCAGACTTTTTTTTAGCTGAGGTTCGCTACTTAGGGCCTTAGCCTTAAAAAGGTTTTCCCATCTCAGACATTTTATATAAATTCCGCAGGATATCTCCTGAAAGTCTTATGTACACAAGTCCCACCTGTGGTACCTGCACCTCTCAAGATCGAGGTAGAGAATCCTTGTAAATATATTAGTTTTTCTGGGCCTTAAAGGGGTATTCCCACAAACATAACTATTTTTAAATTTGTAGATAATTAAAAGTTAAACATTTTTGCAAATATAAGTAATTAAACATTTTGCAGAGTTTTAAAGATTTTCTCTAAATATCTTGTGGTCACAAGTTGTTGTCTTGATCGGTTGCCAGTGGATACGACCATGAATGCAGGACCTTTCTAAGGTCAGAAAATCAGCCATGACTTCCTTATTGTGGCCGGGATATCTTCTGATACATGTAGTGTCCCTGCCTGATAACCCAGCTACAATAAGAAAATCATGGCTGTGTTCCTGACAAGTCCCAGACCATACAAAGTTTCTGCACTCGTGGTCATATCCATTGGTAACCGATCAGGAAAACAGATTGTCACCACTAAGACTCTGCAGAATTTTTAACTACTTATATTTACAAAAATGTTTAACTTTTACTTATCTACAAATATAGATATGATTATGTTCATGGGAATACCCCTTTACGCATCCCAGTAATAGACATGTACCTGACTCAAGGAAGACGTATGTATGGCATTGAAACCCGTGGTGTGCATAATGTAACCATAAAACCATATAAAGAAGTGCTGAACTGTTCCAAAGTTCTCTGTGTGTTCTGTCCGTGCACTCGGGATGCGCTGAGGATTGGACTGATCGTAGGTTGGGTGAACATACTAAAAACATTTACTCAACAGGAGCCAAATGGTTAAATATTATATACAGCAATATACTTACAGCATTTGAAATCCACACAGTTTTTGTTCCTGTTCCTTATGTCTTTGTTCTTATTACATTTTCAGCATCATAACATGGATGTTGCCGCTAACCTCTGGCCCTACCAGCAACTTGCCATATAGACTGATATCACCATTGCATATAGCAATTGCTTGCTGCAGTCAAGTGTTATATGCAACATGTCATAGGACTGAAGATGTGAACAAGACACTGTGGAGGACCATGGCACCAGCAATGCAAAAACACTGTGACTTATTTTCACCTGTTTGAAGCCTGAACTTATTTGAAAAGTTAGAAGACTCTTATAGTTTAGCGTTTATTAGCATTTCTTAGTTTGAAACATCCAAATATCCTATAGAATATGCATCATCATACTCGGCACTTAATACAGAGCACATGTATGGCTCCAGTACTTTTATAATAAATTCTATGACCTTGCTGTGGTCTTATGTACTGGTAGAAATGAATGAGCTATGCTTACTGGCGCATCATGGTACAGCACTTTATCTAGAGTAGAAAGATGCTGGTCCTTTTCCTTTTGTTCTATTGAATTTGATAGCGAACAGATTCATTGTTAGTTCTATCCATTTTCTTTTCAGCGGAGATTGAATATAAAGTTTAATCTACAAAAAATATTTTATCATGGTTTGCTAATTCTCACAATACTAATAGAGAAATGTTATTCAAAGGAATGTTGATAACTTTGTGTGAAGTGATAAAATTATCTTTATATAGACATCTAAATTAGTAACATTACAAATAAAAAATCTCTGTAATATTCATGACCTTTTTCCCATCTCACATTATTTCTTATATTTATCTATTAAAATCGAATTGTGATATAAAAAAATTACTACTTTTTAACTAGGTCATCTGGAAACTTCCCAGAGTAAAGAGTAATTCCCATATTAAACATTTATGATCGCCAATTCACAATGGCCACTTCTACATAAATTCAAATGACTGGTGGTCATATTTGCATGTAGCTATCTCCATTATGCCTCATGCACACGACTGTGTGTATTGTCAGTTTTTCAGGGCTAGCACACTGTCCCATTCCATACATACGACCATGCATTTTCACGGTCCAGTCACGAGCCCGGGTCAAAACACAGGACAGGTCTTATTCCTGCTGCCTGTTTTGTGGTCCACACTCACTGACAGCAGTGAATGGGCCCATAGAGGCACGGACATCACACAGATGTCATCCATGTGCCATCCTTGCCGCTTAATTACGGCCTAGCTACACGGTTATTTGCATGTAACCTTAGGCCTTATTCACACATCCGCATGCGCAGTCCATTATTGTCACGGACAGCACTCCACTCTGTTCATTTGCTGATGGTGTGCTGTCCATGGTTGATCCGCTTTTCACATTTTTTTTTTATTTAAATTTTCTATATTTTGAATGACTCTGGAAAAAACATATGATGCTTGGATGTCATTTTTTTTTTTTTTGACCCATAGACTTTTATTGATGTAACGCATCTGTGACGTATCAGCATCAGTGAAAAAAAGAAAGTGCTACTGTTGCTTTTCTGCAGACCAATGGTTTGCATTAAAAAAAAAAATCACATCTGAATAAACTAATTAAAATAAATTGGTACGTATAGCGTCCGCAAAAAATGCAATTGCCAAAAATACATGAAATGGGCATGCATGAAAAAAGTTTTAAAATCTTCTTAAGTAGGTTAGGCTAAGTTCACACTACTGTCTTTACAGACTGTTGCTCTTATCCCTCATAGGATGAGAACAACAGACTTCAACAGCAATAAAACGACTGATGCAGACAGTCTGCATTCACTCTAACATAAAAAAACATGATGGAAGCTTTCATGCGTACAGGACTTTTTCTTCTGTTCAAAGAGTAAAGAAACATGATGGAAGAAAGCTGTTTTCACATTAGAGTGAATGCAGACAGAGTAAGCTCCGTCTGTATCAGCCTTTCTATCTCCGCTTAAGTCTGTTGCATTTATGATGGATCAGAGTAATGGACTGTAAAGATGGTAGTGTGAACTTGGTCTTAGAGGCAACTTTTATAATGCAGGTATTGTATAGAAGGTCCAGGTCTTCTATTCAATGCCTACCAATGTTAGTAAAATAAAGAAAGTGTAGAATGTCAGAATGAAAATACCTTCCCTGCACATTTTATAAGATGCCAAGTTATTCTATAGCCGTGATGGCGAACCTATGGCACGCGTGCCAGAGAGGGCACACAGAGCCCTCTCAGTTGGCACGCGCGCCGTCACCATCCGGTCCAGGATTCCCCATTAGTGAGCGATCGCTTCTTTCAGCTGTATGTGCAAATGTACTGTACATACAGCTGAAAACTGTTAGTGTAAGTATGCTAAATGCTGTACTCTGAAAGGACCTTCTGACGTCATAAGGTCACATGACAGGGTAGGCGTGTCTTTGCTTGTAAGAAGGTCCTTCCACATGAAGAGAAGTATCCCGAGCAGTGGAGGAACATGGAGAGATGTGGGGTTCAGGGTGTAGTGTGGGGGGGAGAGATGTGGAGGGGAGAGATGTAGGGTGTAGTGTGGGGGGAGGGTGTAGTGTGGAAGGAGAGATGGGGGGTGCAGTGTGGAAGGAGAGGTGTAGGGTGCAGTGTGGAAGGAGAGGTGCAGGGTGCAGTGTGGAAGGAGAGATGTAGGGTGCAGTGTGGAAGGAGAGGTGTAGGGTGCAGGGTGTAGTGTGGAAGGAGAGATGCAGGGTGCAGTGTGGAAGGAGAGGTGCAGGGTGCAGTGTGGAAGGAGAGGTGTAGGGTGCAGTGTGGAAGGAGAGGTGTAGGGTGCAGTGTGGAAGGAGAGGTGCAGGGTTTAGTGTGGAAGGAGAGATGCAGGGTGCAGTGTGGAAGGAGAGATGCAGGGTGTAGGGTGCAGTGTGGAAGGAGAGGTGCAGGGTGCAGTGTGGAAGGAGAGGTGTAGGGTGTAGGGTGCAGTGTGGAAGGAGAGATGCAGGGTGTAGGGTGCAGTGTGGAAGGAGAGATGCAGGGTGCAGTGTGGAAGGAGAGGTGCAGGGTGCAGTGTGGAAGGAGAGGTGCAGGGTGCAGTGTGGAAGGAGAGATGTAGGGTGCAGTGTGGAAGGAGAGATGCAGGGTGTAGGGTGCAGTGTGGAAGGAGAGATGCAGGGTGTAGGGTGCAGTGTGGAAGGAGAGATGCAGGGTGTAGGGTGCATTGTGGAAGGAGAGGTGCAGGGTGCAGTGTGGAAGGAGAGGTGTAGGGTGCAGTGTGGAAGGAGAGGTGTAGGGTGCAGTGTGGAAGGAGAGGTGCAGTGTGGAAGGAGAGATGTGAGGGGTGTAGGGTGCAGTGTGGAAGGAGAGATGCAGGGTGCAGTGTGGAAGGAGAGATGCAGGGTGTAGGGTGCAGTGTGGAAGGAGAGATGTAGGGTGCAGTGTGGAAGGAGAGATGCAGGGTGCAGTGTGGAAGGAGAGATGCAGGGTGCAATGTGGAAGGAGAGATGCAGGGTGCAGTGTGGAAGGAGGGGGGGGTGCAGTGTGGAAGGAGAGATGCAGGGTGCAGTGTGGAAGGAGAGGTGCAGTGTGGAAGGAGAGATGCAGGGTGTAGGGTGCAGTGTGGAAGGAGAGATGCAGGGTGTAGGGTGCAGTGTGGAAGGAGAGATGCAGGGTGTAGGGTGCAGTGTGGAAGGAGAGATGCAGGGTGCAGTGTGGAAGGAGAGATGCAGGGTGCAGTGTGGAAGGAGAGATGCAGGGTGCAGGGTGTAGTGGGGGGTGCAGAGATGCAGGGTGTAGTGGGGGGTGCAGAGATGCAGGGTGTAGTGGGGGGTGCAGAGATGCAGGGTGTAGTGTGGGGTGCAGAGATGCAGGATGTAGTGTGGGGTGCAGAGATGCAGGGTGTAGTGTGGGGTGCTGGGTGTAGTGTGGGGGGGGAGAGTTGCAGAGTGTAGTGAGGGGGAAGATGCAGGGTGTAGTGGGGGGGGGAGAGATGTGGGATGTAGGCTGCTTGCAAGGAAGAGGGGGGATGCTGGGGAGGCAGGTTAATTTAAGGTGAAATTGCCGTGTTGGCACTTTGCGATAATTTAGTGGGCTTTGGGTTGCAGTTTGGACACTCGGTCTCTAAAAGGTTCGCCATCACTGTTCTATAGAATACCTAGCACTTCTTAAGCAAAGTATGAATAGATAGCCAGAATAGATAATGGGGAGGGGAGCACACTTTATAAGCTAAATGATGACTAAAGTGACTAATATGATGCAATTCTAGCTTTCATAGACTAGCTTTTCATTAATAACAATTTATCATATCTGCTTTCATATGTAGTCCTTCCCTTCTTCCACAAGCTATCAGCGATGTATAACAGTAAAGTCTTAGGCTACATTCAGAAGACAAAAGTGGAAAATAGATGTGAAAAACAGGGGCACCCGTTTCCACAGATCTCCCATACATTACAGTGTATGGAGGAATCCGTTAACATGGACAAAAATAGGATATGACCTATTGTGATGATGAGAGACCTCCAGTTGAGTATTTCTGCTGTGATGTATTACTACTGGTCCATATTACTACTACACAGTGGGGGTTGGTGCCTGTTATCAAAACCAGTTTGGCTGTAGGAATGCGGTCATTCTACTCTATAACCAAGTCCCATTGTTCTGTCCCTGGCGCAAATTAGCATACCTGTGCTAACTTTGTTATCACTACAGGGGGGACATCCTAGAGATGTGTATTGGAAGGATGTAAGCAAACCTAACACAGACTCCTGGTCTACAGCCGACAGATCAAAAGGGATATGGTTTTATGATCATATCTTCCCCGGGGAAACCTCTCACAGGCACCCCAATAAATTTCTCAGGGACGCACAGTCAAGGCGCACTCGGTATGATTGAGAGAAAGCAGAAGGTCCAGACACTGATCTCCTTACCCAAAGGGGATTGGGGTGTCATTTTTGTCATCTACATGATGGGGATCTCTCCACGAGCCCTATCATACCTCTTGCTCAACTCCACAGTCATCAAGCATGGAGGTACAAGGAAATATGGTTCTGGGAATCTCAGGAAGGGGGGTGGGGCTCCTCCTCCTGGTGACATCACTTAGGGAGGAGACCAGGTGAGTTAAATATTCTCAGACCGGGGAAAGAAAGTTCTTTGTTATCTTGTTCCTGGAGAAGATGTGAGGGCAGGCCATGGTGTAGACTTCAGCCATGCAGCCTAGCCATGCGGCTTAAGAGCCAGGCTGTAGACTCTATGTGCTGGACAGCATGTAGGAGACACATGCTCTGTAACTTGCTTAAGGAAGAACCCTGAGGCCCACCACATGGGAGCTCAGAGAAACTGACTACAAACTTGTTCTGATATTTGTGCTAGTATTTTTCTATTTGTTGTGCTGTATTTTACTCTTACCTGTATTTGCTTGATAATTGATATATATTTCTGTATATGTTAGTGCCTAATACCGACCCACTGGGGTTAATAAATATATAACATTTATAAAGCTCGTTTCATATTATCCTATGAACCCGGTCCACTCTCAGGGAGTAAGTGGGAGGTAAAGAAGGTTGGTCGCAGGTGTGCCAAGCAGCTTGGCGAGGCGATCCTTTACACCTATATTTTGACAGTCTATGACAACGGACCATCAAAATATTGGTCATGTGAGTAGCTTCTATTCACTAACATTGAGTTTAATGCTGCCACATCACATCCTTTAAAAAAGCTATTTAATTTTGTGACTTTTAAAGGCACAAACACCCCAAATATTGAATAAAATGGTTATTGATTAATTTATTTCTTGCTCAGATTTGTATTTTGTAAGTATTTTAACACTGGTTATAGCTTTTATAGTGCTTAAAATCTCAATAAACACATTGGCCCAGATTTACTATTGTGGCTACGAGCAGAAGCTAGCGTAAACGTGGCGCATGTTAGATGCATCTTTTGCGCAATGTGGCGCATCTAGTTTGGGCTAAAATTTTTCAACTTGCTAGACAGGTGGGTATGGCCTCTCAGACAAAGGGAGGCTTCTAGGAAATGTGTAGAAGTTAATTTATTTCATACATTGCCTTAAAAGTTTAGGTATAAAATGCCTGTATTTCACACATTGCCTGTAAAAAATGATAGATAGATAGATAGATAGATAGAAATGTTTAATGATATGTATTAGAAAAGCATGATTACTGTATATTTACAATGGTTTAGAGTCCATGGGGCGCATTATAAAATATGTTATTTTTATTCAAATTCTTCTTTAGGTTGTAATAAAGAAATTACAATGATTATAGTCTTCATGAAAAAACAAACATAGGAACTGCATAGGAGATGTCATGTTATAGGCCTAAAGACCCTTCCTGGGCCTCTGTATATGTATTACACTTCTTCCCATTGTCATTGTCATACTAATACTGCGCTGAACATTAATTATATGGCTAGTGTGACCAGCATTATATAATATTATGGCACTGAGTGGGAAGGGGTTTAATAAGCAATAATGTGCGTGCATGGGGCTGTTAATTTCTCATTCCTTTTATTCTTCTGTCCCTCTTTCTGGGAACCCACCAAATACATGGTATGGACCTGAAACGGTGCATAGAGGCTATATTATTCCTACTTCCTTCACAGGAGTTGTGCAAGGAATGGGAAAATACATGCTCTGCAATACAAATGAACTTGCAACATTGGGAACAATTTTCCACATGACAAATCATTCTCATTTTTGCAAATATCTTTAACAACCAGTGTCCTTATAGGGAAATATATCACAATGCTGTTTAAGTCAGGGCAAATATTACCTTCTTATGAATAGCTTCGGGATACAAAAACTTGCATCTGCAAAAATGAAATAAGACTTTAAAATGCTTGAAAATGACTGTATAGAGTAAACTGCTATCTGCAAATCTTCTGCAGGTAATGAAACCTCTACATTAGCAGCACTAAGCATTACTTTCTTTCAAATACACCTTAAAGAACATAGAAATGTGCGAAACACTTAGATGACACTTCTCAAGACTTGCAGATCATATAAGAACATATAAGAGCTCATTTGTCAAGGTTAGAGAAAGTCTCAACTAGATGGGGAAGCTGCTTGTTGTTTAGCCACCTGCCACTATTCAGTGTAATGTAAGTGCAGCATTCTGTATAAGAGATGGATTTTATTATCCTGTGCTTAATAACATAAGTCATTGCGGTAATGAGCACCTCTGTGTGCTGCGAGGGCTGCTCTATGGCACCAGTCCAACATATTGAAAGGAAATAGACTTATCTCACAAAACAAAGAGTCAGCTGCATCCTGCACTTCAGAGCTTTGCCATACATGATGGATATCCTGTTTTTTCATACAGATAAACATGAGTGATAGCAGCTCTGCTTTTATAGACGTTGAACCCACAGTCACACCAGGCGTAGCTATTCTTGGCAAGTTTTAAACATTTTGCATGTATACAATATAGGTAGACATTAGCAGGGGCGTACATTAAAGAGAAAGGGAACAATCGCAGAATCACAGTACTATACTAGCTGTCGTGATCTGTTAGTCTTAGCCCGCATTCACATGGCTGTGTGATGGCCATTTTTTTTTCAACATCCGTCACACGGCTGCATTAATTTTACTGTATGTGAATGTGGGCTATTCAGATATTTTGGTGATGTCCTATTGTTACCCGTTTTCACAGATCCTTCAATACATTCAAATGTATAATGGATCCATGTAAACAGTTACCCCTCACTAGGCTTACAAAATTTCTGAATCTCCATTTGTGAAGTCTCTTTCTACAGCTCAACTATGTTTCCTCAATACTGTACATGTCTACTGATTGAGGACTAGGAAATGTGTATTTCTTTCTAACGAGGCTCAAGCCTTGGTCTCCTAGTCTTCTTCTCAGTTTACAATCTCAGCTTCCCTGGGCACTTCTCTTTCATTCCTCATGTCTCTGACAGTCAATGTGAGTGGTCTCCTAATGTCCAGCCCCCTTCTACTTGTAAGGGAGGTAACATTCTGTCTCTTCAAATTATCCCACCCTCTTTGATTTGCAAAATATTCCTTTTTGTGGTCCTTGTTTTTGTCTCTTCCCCTAGATGTGTAGGAATAAGGGGTGCAGAAGTAATAATCGGTACTGGACTCTGAGACTCAAAAGACCCAAAGGTCTTTCTACAACATAGAAGGCACCCGTATTATAGGTAGCATATAGTAAGGGTGGTCCCCCATTACCTGTTTTACATTGGAACCCAAAAGCTTCCATCATCCATCCCGATGTGCATCTGGGGAAACCACACATAGCCATATTCAGGCTATTCCTGTTGTGCACATGTGTAAAAAACAATTTTTTGAAAATAAATGGCGTTTGAAACTACTTTTTTGACCTGATGCTGGAACTCCACTACTCTTTTTTAATACTGTACTGGAGTACAAGGCAGCAGGCTCAACTGCCACCCCCTGTAGTCCTGGCAACGTTCCGCCTAAGGCCAGGGCAGCACCTTGCCTCATGAATGGTGCAGCCTTGATGGAGCTACAGTTTTCTAGGCATACAGTATACACTTACAGGGTTCTCTACAATCATGGATAGAAATGGTGTCTGATCTTTACAACCTTCTCTATACCTCTGTTTCTTTCCACTGTGGCAAATATGGGGCGACCCCAGCTCCAACTACTCTTTCCTGAGCACTAACTTGATCCTTGCTTTAAGCCATTTTTGGGAAAATGCAGGGCTCATTTTGTTAATGGATACCAGTCTCCTCACTGATAGTGAAGGTTTTCTAACAACATCAAGGTTTTGTTTCTGCAAGCTTCTGAGGCCTGATGGCATGGGGCAGACTGTCACAGAATTGCCACTAAATTAGAGATCGGAGCTGCGCTCAAACAAGTCTGGACTCAATGCCAGCTAGCTACACATTGAACTTCTAAGGTTGGCTAAGGGGTAGCTAGACTACCAGCTAACTTATCCCACTATCTAGAAACACTCCTTTTTCTAAGGATGACATAGCAAAAAAGGAGTGGCATGTTTCTGCCTTAAAGGCATACTGTTTACCTTACAAAAATGCAAATACACATTAAAACTTTATTAAACACATATAGCATTATCTGTCTAAGCAAGTACAACATTTACATACAAATAGATGGGAGGTGGAAGAGTGTAGCAGCGCAGAGCTCTGTTGAGCACCAGCAGATGATTAGAGGAGCAGAGAAGGTTATTCTAGGAGGAAGCAGAGTGTGGCATGGCCAAGTATAGTGTTACAGACATGTCAACTCACCCGGCTTCCCAACTTTTCAGGCCCCCCTCACCTATTCATCTGATTAATGTTCATTTTCACACAGCTGTGGGCTCCTTAGTATTTACTACACTGTGACGTCACCTTCATTGCAGTGAATACTACTGAGGAGGTTGCTGGGGGATTCCCCCCTGTGTGTTTAAAGTTTTTTACTATTTATTTTTCAGGAAGTGTAATTCAGGATTCAACCCAGGGTAACATGGTGATGTATGCAAACAGCAACTCTAATGCTTCAGCAGTGAGCCTTGAAAAGGCTACTCCTACTTTTGCCATGAAGCGCCGTTTGCAAATCACCCTGTAAAAGGATCCCTTAGGTTGAGATCTCTGGTGTTAGAAATCTGTGACATCACAATGGAGCATTGTGACATCACAATGGAACTCAGCGACATCACAATGAGGCATTGTGACATCACTATGTAACTCAGCATCATAACAATGGGTCATTGTGATATCACTATGGAACTCAGTGACATCACAATGAATAATTGTGACATTACAGTGGAACTCAGAGACATCAAAATGGGGCATTGTGACATCACTATGGAACTTAGTGGCATCACAATGGGTCGTTGTGACATCACTATGGAACTCAGCGACAATACAATGGGACATTGTGACATCACGATACAATTCTATGACATTACAATGGAGCACTGTGACATCACAATGGAACTCAGTGACATCACAATGGAACTCAGCTACATCACTATGGAACTCATTCACATCAAAATGGAGCTTTGTGACAACTATGGTACTCAGCGACATCACTATGGAGCATTGTAATATGAAGATGGAACTCAGTGAAATCACAATGGGGCACTGTGACATCACTATGGAACTCAGTGACATCACAATGGGGCATTGTGACATCACAATAGAATTCTGTGGCAGCACAGTGGGGCATTGAGACATCATTATGGAGCTCAGTGTCATCACAATGGGTCATAGTGATATCAAAATGGAACTCAATGACATCACAATGAGGCATTATGATATTAAAATAGATTTATGTGACATCACTATGAAGCATTGTGACTTCACAATGGAACTCAGCGACATCACAATGGGGCATTGTGACATCATTATGGAACTCAGTGACATGACCATGTAATTCAGTGACATCACAATGGGGCATTGTGACATCATTATGGAACTCAGTGGCATTACAATGGGGCATTGTGACATCACTATGGAACTCAGTGACATCACCATGGAATTCAGTGACATTACAATGGGGCATTGTGACATCATTATGGAACTCAGTGGCATTGCAATGGGGCATTGTGACATCACTATGGAACTCAGCGACAACACAATGGGACATTGTGACATCACAATACAATTCTATGACATCACAATGGAGCATTGTGATATCAAAATGGAACTCAGTGACATCACTGTGGAACTCAGGACAGCACAATGGGGCATTGTGACATCACAATGAGACATTGTGACATCACAATGGAGCATTGTGACATCACAATGGAACTCAGTGACATCACAATGATGGGTTGTGACATCACTGTGGAACACATTGACATCACAATGGGGCATTGTGATATCACAATGGGCAATGTGACATCACAATGAAACTCAGCAACATCAAAATAGGGCATTATGACATCACTATGAAACTTAGTGACATCACAATGGGGCATTGTGACAACACTACGGAACTCAGTGACATCATAATGGGGCATTGTGACATCACAATAGAATTCTGTGACATCACGGTGGATCATTGTGACATCACTATGGAACTCAGTGACAACACAATGGCGCATTGTGACATCACAATGGGCAATGTGTCATCACAATAGAATTATGTGACATTACAATGGAACATTGTGACATCACAATGGAACTCAGCGACATCACAATGGAGCATTGTGACATCACTATGGAACTCAGCTACATCACTATGGAACTAAGTGGCATTACTATGGAACTCAGTGACAACACAATGGGGCATTGTGACATCAAGATGGAACTCAGTGACATCATAATGGGGCACTGTGACATCACTATGGAACACAGTTACATCAAATGGGGCATTGTGACATCATAATGTCTCTCAGCGACATCACAATGAGTCATTGTGACAACAAAATGGAACTCGGTGACATCACTATGGAACTCAGTGACATCACAATGGGGCAGTGTGACATCACTATGGAACTCAGTGACATCACAATGGGGCAGTGTGACATCACAATAGGGCAGTGTGACATCACTATGGAACTCAGTGACATCACAATGGGGCAGTGTGACATCACTATGAAACTCAGTGACATCACAATAGGGCAGTGTGACATCACTATGGAACTTAGTGACATCACAATGGGGCCACTATGACATGACATCACTATGGAACTTAGTGACATCACAATGGAGTATTGTGACATCACAATAGAATTCTATGACATCAAATGGTACTCAGTGGCATCACAATGGAACTCAATGACATCACTATGAAACTAATTGACATCACAATGAGACATTATGACATCATAATAGGATTCTGTGACTTCACAATGGAGCATTGTGACATCACAGTGTATCTCGGCAACAACACAATGGAGCATTGTGACATCACTTTGGAACATAGTAACTTCACAATGGGGAATTGTGACATCACTATGGAAATCAGTGACATCACAAAGGGGAATTGAGACATCACTATGAAACTCAGTTGCATAACAATGGGGCAATGTGACATCACAAGGGAACTCAGTGTCATCACTCTGGAATTCAATGATATCGCAATGGGGCATTGTGACATCACAACAGAATTCTGTGACATTACAATGGGACATTGTGACATCATTATGGAACTCAGTGGCATTACAATGGGGCAATGTGACATCACTATGGAACTCAGTGACATCACCATGGAATTCAGTGACATTACAATGGGGCATTGTGACATCACTATCGAACTCAGAGTCATCACAATAGGGCATTATGACATCACAATGGACCTCAGTGACATCATAATGGGGCATTGTTTTATCTGCCTGAGTTCTAGCAAAAGAATTAGGTCATGACACCAGATAGGGAGTTAAGCCTGCTATACGTAAAGAGCATTGTTTGATTCTCTCATTCACACAGTCACTTCTATCTACCATTGGGCTTACACCATCTGCTAGAAGACCATCTCCAGTCTGTATTATCCATTGTCATTAGTTTTTTCCATGGTTTTGTGCCTATAGGTGAGCATATCTTAAAGGGGCATGAGCATCAGAACTACAAGACTTTCATGCTGCACAGGCCATTCTTGATAAAAGTTGCAACCCAGGGGCCGAGGGTGTATTTCTTATCCTCACATCGGGGTTATCATTACCCATTAACACAGAGAACACTTGGAAACTTTTCTCTGCCATGTTGTTTCTTTTGGTGCAAGGTGTAAAGAACATGTACCGATTATGAGGCACAGTTAGAAGAAGAAATCTCTCAGACTGGAACCAAACCTCTCAAACAAATCTTCCATGACTTCGGTAGTGGTTGTGATCCATTCTCTGAGGCCACTGACTCTTAGAATAAATGTTGCCCCAATGTTGCAGTGATGTGTCCCTTTCATAGCACAGACCTAGGCTTCAAAGGAGGGTCCCAGCCAAGTGATTGAAATATCCTAGGCAAAATGACACCATTTTATAAAATAGGGGACTACCCTTAAAAAGCACAGGGTATACAGAGGACAGTCTTTTAACAACATTGTACTTTTATTATAAACCCCATAACACACTGATTCAAAAACTATGAATACATTAAATAAGAATTCTCAAAAAACAAACGTGTACAAATGGATTGTAATTCCACAATGTAAAATATTCCTAAAAGAAAATTATACTGTATGCATTTAATAACACAAAATATAGGGCGTATGACAAGTAATGTGAAAGCAAGAGTCTGATCAAGTGAAGTATAATGCACTAAGTATATGATGAATTTAATAGCTACAATGGCAAAAATGTATTAAATAGCAAAATAACAAAAATGATGGTACTGAAAAATAACTTTCGGAAAAATAGAACTTTATAAATATGCAATTTTAGTAAATTAGCCTCAGAAATGAAAAACATAGATGCATTTAATATTAAACTTCTATATGTGCCCCTTGCGTACAAAAAAAAAAAATCACTTATCAGCTGTAGCAACAGACAGTAGTGGGTGGAAATGTAACATATAGTAGGTATAAGCGAACTTCTAGCAAATGCTAACCTGGAAGAATAATCATCATGTTTCACTGTGGCATCATGGACCTTTTCTACTCTTACCACAAAAATTGTGAACTGGAGAATTTTCAGTAACTTAATGGACTGGTGGATATTTGTCAGTAATGGATTTGCCCAGGGGTAGTATGTAGCCAGTTCTCCTCGGTGCTGACTGCACAGTTGTTAAAAATACTGTTGGATCGCAGAACTGTGGAGAAAACATTTTTCTACCTGGTGCTGACACTGCCCTACCTCTTTATGACTTATACTGCAAGCCACCTTCGGCCTGCGGTGTACAAGCTGTGGGGAGCGAGAGGCAAATGTTGGTTCAGTACTCACTTCTCTGGTCCCCTGCCCCTCCTACTCCATCCTGCTATGGGTGAACATGACACGTCACAGTAATGCACCAAGAGCAAAGAAAGAGCAGGGTTGGGGAGCAGAGAGATGAGTATTATTATTATTATTATTTCTCTTGCTTATATAGCGCCAACATATTCTACAAGACTTTACCGACATTATTATTAATCACTGTCCCAAGTAGGGCTCACATCCTAAATTCCATTTCAGTATGTCTTTGAAGTATGTGAGGAAACTGGAGAAAACCCATGCAAACATGGGAAGAATATCCTAACTCCATACAGATGTTGGCCTTGGTCCGATTCAAACCCAGGACCACAGCGTTGCAAGGAAACAGTGCTACCCACTGAGATACCATGCTGCCCTAATGAACTACTGAACTAATATTCACCACTGTATGGGGAGGCACTGTATAGGGGAACTGTAGAGGGCCATTAAACTGTATGGGGGCACTGATGGGGGCATTATACTGTATGCGAACACTGATGGTGGATTTTATACTGTAGTGGGACACTGATGATGGCCAATATTCTACGTGGAGGGCACTGAGGGAAGAATTGAACTTTGTGAGACATTAGGGGGAATAGTATTTATTCTTATTCTTAAAATAGGCCACCAATAGCCAGGACCCGAACAGATCAGCTGTTTCAGGACAGTGTAGCCACTGATGCTGCAGATCCTTAACCAGCTGCTACACATTGTACAGAAGATAAGCAGCACGACTCCTAAAATTTTAAAATTACCAGTAGCCACACTGTCCCAGAACAGTTGATCTGCAGGAGTTGAACCCCCAGCAGATGTCATACTGGTAACCTATACTAAGAATAGGCCATCAATATTAGAATGGTGGACAACCCCTTTAACATAAGGGAACATAATTTATATTAGAAGATCAATTAGGTGTGGGTAGGAAACACTCTGAGTGACAGGAGGCACTGCAGGGAGATTTCAAAAGGGGATGCAACCTAAAAATCCCAACCCTGGATTTGCAGCATGCTCTCTAGTACCCAAAAGTTCTGGCTTCAGATTTGTCCACCGGTAAAGGTAAAGCAATATGCCTATAAACAGAAATACTGGTCAAACCATAGTAAGGAACAACAGTGTAGCTTGGAAACTGCTTCAGAAATCAGGATCTAAAAAGCAGAACTAAGTCACAGCCAGAAAGTGTTGCCAAGGACTCTAAGCCAGAAAGCCAAAAGCCTTCATATGTTATGACAGTGTCTCTGGAACAAATATCAGAAAATACAGGAACTGGCTGACAGCAGAGAGCAGTATAACAAGCTGTATAAATCTTACACAGTGCTGAGAGATGGATCCCAAGTACCTGAAGGCCTTAACCAGTGCCAGCCGTGAAGCCAGATGGACTTGTGCTGAAGAAAGGCCCAAGTTATCACCACAGAAACTAGTGATGAATAAACATACACAGCAGATAAAAACCAGGGGGATGAATTAGGAGTAAATGTCCAAGCCACATGTCAGTCCGAGAGGCAACGTCAGAGCCAAAATTAGTAGACAAGTGGATTTTCAGTAACAAGCAACAGGTAAGTCCGAGATATGTCAGAACCAAAATCAGAAGTCAAGCAGATTTCCAGTAACAAGCCAAAGGTCAATATAGAGCAGACCTGCACAAATGATCAGGATATAGCAGCCACACAAGGTACAACCAAATAGCAGGCACCTGGTTAGGGAGGAAGAGGGTTTAAATATGCCTCTTCAGCTGCTAATTGTAAGGGAATTGCTAGTTGTGCAATTCCCTACTGCTGCTGCTGAAAAGGGAAGAAGGGAAGACAGAGACAGTGAGCCCTAAAGTCAACCCAGCCCCTGTCCCTGCTTACTTGTTTCAGCTACCCTAGGCGGTAGCAGGACAATTTGGCGACAATCCCTTCTCTGAATAAGTGACACAAAACAGGACAAGACAAAACAACACAGAAGCAGAGTCAGCAAGCCAAGGGTCAAAACCAGAGAGACAAGCAGTACCAAATTGAAATCCAAAGGAGTAGTCACAAGGAAAGCCAAAGGTCAGAGGTCAGAATAATACAGTAGAGCAAGTAGAAAGCTAGCAAGGACAAAGTCACAGGACAGAGTACAATAGCCAGCGACCATGTATGAGCTGATGACCTGTTTATAGGAAGTCCAGGAGCTACCCCAGACTTGATTGGTAGACAGGCTGTCAATCACACAGGCAAGACTAAGATTAACTATTTGAGGAGCAGAAAGAAACAAGGTGCAGGAGATGGGTGTGGCTGAAATTCAATTACATAGTAGTACTAGGAGAGAGTTCAGACTGAGCAACAAGAACCTTAAGCAAGGAAGCAAACTGAACACGCCTCCTGTCCCACAGCGTGCGAGCAGAGGGTGGAGCTGAGACCCGAACTGGCAGAGATGTTACACTAATTGTACAAGCCTAGGAGAACCCTGAACACTGCAGAAGCTTCACAGGTCGGCATGGTAACCTTAAAGCAACAGCAGCTAAATTGAGATTCCTGATGTATATGCTTTACATTCATACATATATACATTCATACATACATACATTCTGGCACAAAATACGGAGCAACCAATGTATTGCTCAGATACAGGTGGGCGTGACAGTGGAGTTTATATAGTATGAATTAACTGCCTCAATAAAGATAAACTATCTCCTCATTCAAAAATAATTTTACAGACCCATATAACAGAGATACCGATATCTAAAACTTCACTTTTATTAGTGTAAACTTAAAAAGATAATAACCCACTTTCTAATAGGGCTCAAATAAATAATCCGCTAATATCATGTAGAGCTAGACAGATCTATAGATTGACATGATTTAAGATAAGGACTAGCAATCCATTACTCCAAATGACTTAAATAAATGAGTATAACCAAACCTGCAAAAAAAAAAAGGTTTGGTTAAAATAGATAACTGCACCTCACCCTATGTAATCAAACTGAACTGCCTCAATCCAAATCAAGTCTGTTTGCAGGTTGAATCTTTTGTTATAAACTTTGTCTATCAAACACCAATGGAATCCCGCATTCCTATTTAACCTGAGGTTACTGGCCTAACGCCACGCCAACAGGAAAAAATGGACCAGGTATTCCAATAAAAGACAAAATTTGTATCCACACTGCAAATAACTTAGAACTATATAACTCTTCTAGTCCTTAAATTGCCTGCCCTACGCGTTTCATCTAAAAGATTCATCAGGGGCAAATGAAAAAATACTTCTGAGCAGTAAAAACTGCTAATCCAACATAATTCAGCAGATATATTTCAGTGTGACCGCAATGGAAGTAGTGGAAGAGTGAAGAAATCAGGCGATACCTTTTAGAGGCTAACTGAGTATATTTGATAAGTAAGCTGTCGGAAGTACTAGCTCCCTTTATCAGACATGGTGTTATACAAGAAACTGAAAATTCACAGATTTTTTTTATACCCTAAAGACATGGACCTTCAAAGGATCTTAGAGTCCTTAAAAAAAACAAAATGCAATCTAAGTAGAGAAGTTATTTACAACCAGTCAAAAAATAAACAATCTGGAAAGTTGTGGTGCGTGACAGAGGGATCTGTTATCTGTTTGCAATGAGGTGGTGATTTGCGACCCTCACAATGCATACATTGTGGGACATGAAACTGGCATGAATATTAAGTCCAAATTGCAGAGTTTGAAATTTTTGCATTAACTTGTATTCCCATTCTTTCCTCTCCCTCTGCTTCTTAAACTGTCCCATTAAAATCACAACCCGCAAATTTTCAATAGAGTGGTCTTCTCTGGAGAAATGTGTGGCCACTGGGAGATCTGTTCTGCTGTTATTAATGTTGAATTTGTGTGAGTTCATGCACTGACTAAGTCTCTGCCCCGTTTCCCCCACATAGAGGCCTGTGGTGGGACATTGCACACACATTATGAGATACACCACATTGGATAACCTGCAGGAAAATGTCCCCCTAATTCTGTGCACCTGTTGTGACTGTGGAATAGGTACACTGTCAGCGGTGTGGATGTGCCTGCAGGTCATGCACCTATTTTGCAGGCAAGGCGAGGTGCCATTTTCAGTTGGGCCTTCAGGGCACTCTGGACAATAATATGCCATAGGTTTGGTGGTTGCCGAAAGGAAAGGAGAGGGGGGACTGGAAATATGTCCTTGAGTCTGTTGTCCTTATGTAGCACAGCTTGGAGCTCCTTGGCAATCCTTCGTAGGATCTCCAGCTGTGGCTTTTAGGGGACAACTAGGGGCACTCGGGCTTCATTCTCGGTCTCTTTATATGTGAGCAGACTGTCTTTGTTAATGGCTGCCGCTTTGTTTAATTGGTTGTCCATCACTTTTGGTTTGTATCCCAATCAGAGAAATTTCCTCCTCAGATCCAGGAGGTGCTTGTCCAGGTCTGTTTTGTCAGAGCAAATACAATTGAATCGTATAGCCTGGCTGTAAATAATAGATTGTCTTGTGTGCTTGGGGTGGAAGCTGTTGTTTCTCAGGTAGGCCATTCTGTCTGTGGGTTTGTGGTATATTGATGTGAACAGTGGTCTTTGATGTATATTGTGGTATTGTAACATCCTTGCCTTTCTGGGCTTTGGCACCATCCTCCACGCGCATGCTAATGCGCAGGAGGCGTGTCCGGTTGTGATTCCTTCCTTTGGGTTTTTCTTGTATTGTCTGAACACTGTCCTATTCCCTCACCTCCTTAATTGATTTTCCACCACACCCTTCTCCTTCACTTTGCTTTCCCCCTGCTCCACTAAGAGTTAACTTTAGTCTTACCTGTGTGATTGACAGCCTATTCTCCTATCAAGTCTGGAGCGGGTTCTTCCTCCCTATTTATTGTTTGCTCACTTTCCCATTGGCGCCTGCTACTGCATTGCTCGTTTGTTACCGACCCCTTGGCTAGCTGACCTCCCTTTGTTGTGTTTGTCCTGTCTGCGTTCTGTGTATCACTTATTGTAAGCAGGGACTGTCGACTGGTTGCTGGCTCACCTTGGCTGCAGGTCATGCACATCACCTTGCTTGCAAAATAGGTGCATGACCTGCAGGCACATCCACACCGCTGACAGTGTACCTATCCCACAGTCACAACAGGTGCACAGAATTAGGGGGAAATTTTCCTGCAGGTCTTCCAATGTGGTGTATCTCATAATGTGTGTGCAATGTCCCATCACAGGCCTCTATGTGGGGGAAACGGGGCAGAAACTTAGTCAGCACATGAACTCGCACAGATTCAACATTAATAACAGAAGACCAAATCTCCCAGTGGCAGCACATTTCTCCAGAAAAGACCACGCTATTGAAGATGTGCGGGTTGTGATTTTAATGGGACAGTTTAAGACGCAGAGGGAGAGGAAAGAATGGGAATACAAGTTAATGCAAAAATTTCAAGCTCTGCAATTTGGACTTAATATGCCAGTTTCATGTCACACTATGTATGAACTGTGAGGGTCACAAATCACCACCTCATTGCAAACAGATAACAGATCCCTCTGTCACGCACTACAAATTTCCAGATTGTTTATTTTTTGACCGGTTATAAATAACTTCTCTACTTAGATTACATTTTGTTTTTTTTAAGGACTCTAAGATCCTTTGAAGGTCCATGTCTTTAGGGTATAAAAAATCTGTGAATTTTCAGTTTCTTGTATAACACCATGTCTGATGAAGGGAGTTAGTAGTTCCGAAAGCTTACTTATCAAATATACTCAGCCTCTAAAAGGTATCGCCTGATTTCTTCATTCTTCTTCAATTTCAGGAAATACAAATCTAGTAGAGATTGTCTCTGTGGGGTACCATGACTTGAGGAAAGACCTTGACTAACAGTAATGACATTTTCTTTTCTTTCTAACATGATTTTTTGTTAAATTACATAGAATAAAACAAAACAAAAAAAAATTACAAAAGTTCATATATGCAAATAAATAGGGATGGTTTTAAATATTTGGCATCCTATATAAGTATTATTAGCATGTGTATGAGTGTGTTCCAGTAGATCACTTCAGGATAGTATTGTGCAAAACTTTAAAGGGAAAGCTTTAAAGCTAATCACAGTACCTTATAGACTGGAGTGTAACTATAGGGGGTGCAGAGGTAGCTACCATGCCCTGGTCCCTAAGGGAGCCCCAAAGGACCCTCTGCTCCATAAGTTTTAGATTTTTGTTAAGAGGTTAAAATGTAAATAAAACTATATAAATTTGGTATCCCAAGAATCGTAACGAAACATAGAATACAGGTGACATGTCATTTTGGCTGCAGAGTGAATCCTGTAAAAATGAAGCCCGCAAGAAAGTCGCACAAATGCACTTTTTCTCTAATTTCCCCCCATTCAGAATTTTTTTCCAGCTTCCCAGTACATTGTACAGAATAATAAATGGTACCAATATGAAGAACAATTTGTCCCGCAAACATTAAGCCCTAATATGGCTCTGTGAACGGAAAAATAAAAAATTATGGGATTTGGGAGGCGGGGAGTCAAAAAGCGAAAATAAAAAAATGTC
Organism: Leptodactylus fallax; assembly: GCA_947044405.1. NCBI lineage: Eukaryota > Metazoa > Chordata > Amphibia > Anura > Leptodactylidae > Leptodactylus > Leptodactylus fallax. The sequence goes on from CAMRHE010000008.1 coordinate 405,666, forward strand.
ACCGGTGGGAAGGGGTTAAAGGAAATTAAATCCATGCCATTTAGTTCCTAGGAGCTGCGATCAGTAACTGAGTACGGTAAATCTGGTTATAGACATGAAACAACTGTTGGCCAATCATTGAGGTGTCCTGAGACTAGGCCATAATTATCACATAGGATATCTAACATAAGTTCATAAAGTTTAGAACAGATGTATGCTTTTTTACGCTTGACTAAAACATTTTTGTTACAGATATTATTTCTATTTATTTTATTTTTTAATTTTGCATTTTACTACTATTCATGTATACTTGCATGTATACAGATCCCTTACAACAACGTTATATATACTATATTATATACAGTGCCTTTTCAACCTTTTGCCACATTTCAGGCTTCAAACATAAGGATATAAAATTTTAATTTTTTGGTGAAGAATCAACAACAAGTGGGACACAATCGTGAAGTGGAACAAAATTTATTGGATATTTTAAACTTTTGTAAAAAATAAAAAACTGAAAAGTGGGGTGTGCCAAATTATTCGGCCCCCTTAAGTTAATACTTTGTAGCCCCACCTTTTGCGATTACAGCTGCAAGTCGCTTGGGGTATGTCTCTATCAGTTTTGCACATCGAGAGACTGAAATTCTTGCCCATTCTTCCTTGGAAAACAGCTCGAGCTCAGTGAGGTTGGATGGAGAGCGTTTGTGAACAGCAGTTTTCAGCTCTTTCCACAGATTCTCGATTGGATTCAGGTCTGGACTTTGACTTGGCCATTCTAACACCTGGATATGTTTATTTGTGAACCATTCCATTGTAGATTTTGCTTTATGTTTGGGATCATTGTCTTGTTGGAAGATAAATCTCCGTCCCAGTCTCAGGTCTTTTGCAGACTCCAACAGGTTTTCTTCCAGAATGGTCCTGTATTTGGCTCCATCCATCTTCCCATCAATTTTAACCATCTTCCCTGTCCCTGCTGAAGAAAAGCAGGCCCAAATCATGATGCTGCCACCGCCATGTGTGACAGTGGGGATGGTGTGTTCAGGGTGATGAGCTGTGTTGCTTTTACGCCAAACATATCGTTTTGCATTGTGGCCAAAAAGTTCGATTTTGGTTTCATCTGACCAGAGCACCTTCTTCCACATGTTTGGTGTGTCTCCCAGGTGGCTTGTGGCAAACTTTTAATTAGACTTTTTATGGATATCTTTGAGAAATGGCTTTCTTCTTGCCACTCTTCCATAAAGGCAAGATTTGTGCAATGTACGACTGATTGTTGTCCTATGGACAGACTCTCCCACCTCAGCTGTAGATCTCAGCAGTTCATCCAGAGTGATCATGGGCCTCTTGGCTGCATCTCTGATCAGTCTTCTCCTTGTTTGAGATGAAAGTTTAGAGGGACGGCCGGGTCTTGGTAGATTTGCAGTGGTCTGATACTCCTTCCATTTCAATATGATTGCTTGCACAGTGCTCCTTGGGATGTTTAAAGTTTGGGAAATCTTTTTGTATCCAAATCCGGCTTTAAACTTCTCCACAACAGTATCACGGACCTGCCGGTGTGTTCCTTGGTCTTCATGATGCTCTCTGCGCTTTAAACAGAACCCTGAGACTATCACAGAGCAGGTGCATTTATACAGAGACTTGATTGCACACAGGTGGATTATATTTATCATCATCAGTCATTTTGGACAACATTGGATCATTCAGAGATCCTCACTGAACGTCTGGAGTGAGTTTGCTGCACTGAAAGTAAAGGGGCCGAATAATATTACACGCCCCACTTTTCAGTTTTTTATTTTTTTTTACAAAAGTTTAAAATAACCAATAAATTTCGTTCCACTTCACAATTGTGTCCCACTTGTTGTTGATTCTTCACCAAAAAAATTAAAATTTTATATCTTTATGTTTGAAGCCTGAAATGTGGCAAAAGGTTGAAAAGTTCAAGGGGGCCGAATACTTTCGCAAGGCACTGTATATTGTATATATTGAATACTCATTCAATCACTTTTGATCTGCATACAGCAACATGCAAAGTTGTATGTGTGCATTCTCTTCATGCCTTCTTGCTCCGTCTGCATTGAGAAATGTCTGGCGACACCATGAATGTGGAAGCTGCAACCTCTGCAGTCTAGAACACATCTCTTCTCATGAGTGACATGTTCATCTGTGTTACAGACAGGGAACTGATTATAGTACAGGGTCAAAACAGGCGCTGAAGCAAACATGACAAATACTATAAAATAGTGGTTAAATGTTTACTATTCTTTACAGTCCCTGCACACAGCAGAGCACAGTACATGGAGCCTATGCATTTTGTAACATATGTTAAACAAAACACTAGCTGAGCCTATCATCACAGGGTAGTGGACAAATTATTGGCTACATGCTGGTCTCCCCATAAACAGGCCGAAAAAGGTGAGTACCATTAAGGCTGAACTATATTGCTAATGAAGACAATTAAGACTAACCATCTGCTTAATGTGCACGTACAGTACATGACTGTATTGTGACTGTTTTGCAATTTCATAAACCCCCTACTGTACCTCTATATGTCATTGTATTATTTTCTATTGGATTATACACAAATTTGACAGAAAAAAAGATTATAGCATGTTTATTCTGACTCTGTACATTGGGGCAGATAAACCAATAAATAAGCATCAGAATTATACAGTTTGGGGAAACATGTTTTTAACTGAAGCCACGTCGTAACAGCCTTTATAAAGGCTATTCTTCTCCTACCTTTGTTGTTTCGCTCCTCGCTGCCATTTAGAAGAAATGTTGATTTTTATATTTATGCAAATGCATCTTCAGAATGCACAGGGGGGCATCCCCTGTGCTCTCCTCAGACGCATTTTTGAACTTACCGCGCCGCCTCTCTTCTTCTTTAGCAGACGCCTCTTCTTGACGTCATCCTTCGTTCGGGAGACATGCGCCGACTGCGCCTGTCCATTTGGCCATTTTCCTGTGGCCTATTACACGAGCATACTGCATGTGCTGTATGTAATAGGCCACAGGAAAATAGCCGAACGAAGACTCGTACAAGGATGACATCAAGAAGAGGCGTCTGCTAAAGAAGAAGAGAAGCGGCGCGGTAAGTTAAAAAATCCCACAGAGTCTATACGGCAGTGCACAGAGGCTGTATTCTAGCACAGCCTTTTCTAGTACTCTTGGACAGGCTCTGGGTTAGTCTACATGAGCCCTTTGTGGTTGACAAACAACAGCAATAATGTCATATAACAGGTGGTTGGCGTTTTCCTCCTGCATCAAGCAAATCTGTTTATGGGTTGTATGCATGCACCAGCTCTTGGCTCTTTAAGCTATTAGTGACCAACCAATAAACTTTCTACATTCGTCACTTATGGGCCTAATTCTCCTATGACGCATGAAGTGAGTGACAGCTTTGTACTCACACTCACGATCAATAGTGACTGCAGCATTTAAATGGCTCTTAGAGGGCTCCCTCCATTAGACATCAGCACCCCTGTGAACAAGATCACAGGGTGCCATAGCTGTTACACAGCAGCCCGGAACCTAATGAAGCCCCCAGGTCTTCCTTTAGTGTACCCATATTAGGATGTGGCATGGCCTAATAGATTGTCTGTCAGTTTCATAATCACAGAATAATACATTGTACTACATAACTAGTGCAATGTATTATGTAAACAATCAAAAGATCACAAGTTCAAATCCCCTAGAAGGACTAAAAAATAGTATTAAAAATAATTAAAGTTTTCTTAAAAAAAATAAAAAAAATAAAAGAATAATAATATATAAATTGCCATCCCTAAATGTTTTGTAAATAGAAAAACAAAAATAAAAACATAATACACTTTCCGAGTATTGCTGTTGACCCGAGCAATACAACTCTAATTCTTTTTTTCCACATGGTTAACAGCACTAAAAATATAAAATAAAATAAAAAATAACACCAAAATTGCCATTGTTTTGTCAGATGGGCACTGAAAAAAAAAAATACAAAAAAACAATCAAAAAATGTTACATTCCTCTTGTGGAGGTTTTACAGACTAAAAATATCTTAAAGGGCCTATCCTAACCAGGTTACTGCAGATCACTTGAATGGTATCCCATCTGCAATGACTACACTAGAGAAGTTTGATTCTCTGTGTATCAACTGAGAAGAGTTGCCAAACATCCACTGATCTGATATTGATGACTTATCCTTAGAATAGGCCATTAATATTCGTAGCCTAGAAAAACACTTTAAGGGTGAAAAACACACAATCCCTTAGACTTCTGTTCCTAATTCATGATCTAGTAGGTAAACATGTCCAGCTGGCCTTTGTTACATGCACTATGAATTTGTGGTAGTGCTCTGTGTACTTTTATCTCCCTTCCCATTAGACTATAGGATACTAGAATACAGTATCCTCCCTTCCTATTAGACTATAGCATACTGGAATACAGTACCCTCCCTTCCCATTAGACTATAGCATACTAGAATACAGTACCCTGCCTTCCCATTAGACTATAGAATACTAGAATACAGTACCCTGCCTTCCCATTAGACTATAGAATACTAGAACACATTACCCTCCCTTCCCATTAGACTATAGAATGCTAGAATACAGTACCCTGCCTTCCCATTAGACTATAGAATACTAGAACACATTACCCTCCCTTCCCATTAAACTATAGGACACTAGAATGCAGTACCTTCCTTCCCATTAGACTATAGAATGCTAGAATACAGTACCCTCCCTTCCCATTAAACTATAGGACACTAGAATGCAGTACCTTCCTTCCCATTAGACTATAGAATGCTAGAATACAGTACCCTCCCTTCCCATTAAACTATAGTACACTAGAATACAGTACCCTCTCTTCCCATTAGACTATAGAATGCTAGAATACAGTACCCTGCCTTCCCATTAGACTATAGAATACTAGAACACATTACCCTCCCTTCCCATTAAACTATAGGACACTAGAATGCAGTACCTTCCTTCCCATTAGACTATAGGACACTAGAATACAGTACCTTCTTTCCCATTATACTATAGGAGACTAGAATACAGTACCTTCCTTCCCATTAGACTATAGGATACTAGAATACAGTACCCTTCCTTCCCATTAGACTATAGGATACTAGAATACAGTACCCTCTCTTCCCATTATACTATAGCGTACTAGAATACAGTACCCTCCCTTCCCATTAGACTATAGGATACTAGAATACAGTACCCTCTCTTCCCATTATACTATAGCGTACTAGAATACAGTACCCTCTCCCTTCCCATTAGACTATAGGATACTAGAATACAGTACCCTCTCTTCCCATTAGACTATAGGATACTAGAAAACAGTACCTTCCTTCCCATTAGACTATAGGATACTAGAATACAGTACCCTCTCTTCCCATTAGACTATAGGATACTAGAATACAGTACCCTTCCTTCCCATTACACTATAGGGTACTAGAATACAGTACCCTCTCTTCCCATTATACTACAGCGTACTAGAATACAGTACCCTCCCTTCCCATTAGACTATAGGATACTAGAATACAGTACCCTCTCTTCCCATTAGACTATAGGATACTAGAATACAGTACCTTCCTTCCCATTAGACTATAGGATACTAGAATACAGTACCCTCCCCTCCCATTATACTATAGCGTACTAGAATACAGTACCCTCCCTTCCCATTAGACTATAGGATACTAGAACACAGTACCCTCCCTTCCCATAAGACTATAGGAGACTAGAATACAGTACCCTCCACTCCCATTATACTATAGTGTACTAGAATATAATACCCTGTCTTCCCATTAGACTATAGAATACTAGAATACAGTACCTTCCTTCCCATTAGACTTTTGGATACTAGAATACAGTACCTTCCTTCCCATTATACTATAGTGTACTAGAATATAGTACCCTGTCTTCCCATTAGACTATAGCATACTAGAATACAGTACCTTTCTTCCCATTAGACTAAAGGATACTAGAATACAGTACCTTCCTTCCCATTAGACTATAGGACACTAGAATACAGTACCTTTCCTTCCCATTATACTATAGAATACTAGAATACAGTACCCTGTCTTCCCATTAGACTATAGTGTACTAGAATACAGTACCTTCCTTCCCATTAGACTATAGGACACTAGAATACAGTACTCTGTCTTCCCATTAGATTATAGGATACTAGAATACAGTACCCTCTCTTCCCATTATACTATAGGATACTAGAATACAGTACCCTCTCTTCCCATTAGTGTATAGGAGACTAGAATACAGTACCTTCCTTCCCATTAGACTATATGATGCTAGAATACAGTACCCTCCACTTCCATTATACTATAGTGTACTAGAATACAGTACCTGCCTTCCCATTAGACTATAGGCTACTAGAATACAGTACCCTCTCTTTCCATTATACTATAGTGTACTAGAATACAGTACCCTGTCTTTGTAATTAGACTATAGGACACTAGAATACAGTACCTTCCTTCCCATTAGACTATAGGATACTAGAATACAGTACCTTCCTTCCCATTAGACTATAGGATACTAGAATACAGTACCTTCCTTCCCATTAGACTATAGGATACTAGAATACAGTACCTTCCTTCCCATTAGACTATAGGACACTAGAATACAGTACCCTGTCTTCCCATTAGATTATAGGATACTAGAATACAGTACCCTCCCTTCCCATTAGACTATAGGACACTAGAATACAGTACCTTCCTTCCCATTAGACCATAGAATACTAGAATACAGTACCTTTCTTCCCATTAGACTATAGAATACTAGAATACAGTACCTTCCTTTCCATTAGACTATAGAATACTAGAATACAGTACCTTCCTTCCCATTAGACTATAGGATACTAAAATACAGTACCTTCCTTTCCATTAGACTATAGGATACTAGAATACAGTACCTTCCTTCCCATTAGACTATAGAATACTAGAATACAGTACCTTCCTTCCCATTAGACTATAGGATACTAAAATACAGTACCTTCCTTTCCATTAGACTATAGCATACTAGAATACAGTACCTTCCTTCCCATTAGACTATAGGATACTAAAATACAGTACCTTCCTTTCCATTAGACTATAGCATACTAGAATACAGTACCTTCCTTCCCATTAGACTATAGGATACTAACCCCCCCAATACAGTACCTTCCTTCCCATTAGACTATAGGATACTAAAATACAGTACCTTCCTTCCCATTAGACTTTTGGATACTAGAATACAGTACCTTCCTTCCCATTAGACTATAGGAAACTAGAATACAGTACCCTGCTTTCCCTTAGCCTATAGAATACTAGAATACAATACCCTCCCTTCCTATTAGACTATAGGGCACTAGAATATAGAATCTAGAGATGAGTGAATCGAAGCTGACGAAGTGGAATTCTATCCAAATTTCAGGAAATATTCAATTCGCATCGAATCCGGATTTCTTCACGTTTCATAGTAACGAATCACATTTTTTCCTAAAATGGCTGCTGCATATGTTAGGACATGGGGCAAGGAACTCTGGGAACCAGCCAGCCCTGTGATGTCACAGCCCTATAAATACCCTCCGCCATCTTGGATTCAGGCATTTTCCAGTGTACTTAGTGCAGGGAGAGACGTCAGCAGGTGCTAGGGAAAGTGGTAGAAAAGACTTGAAAACTGATATTTTGCTCAATCAAAGTTCAGGGAACGAGCATTAGAAGTGTAGGGAAAGGATAGGGAGGAATTTATACAGAGTATTGAAGCAGAACAGGGTTCATTTGGGGTGTTTGCAGCCTGGGTAATAGGAACAATCCTACTACACCTTGCTGCACTGACTGCCATTATACTGCTGCTCATTGCAAGTTTGCAATAGATCATACCTGTGTAATTCAAATTATTAGGGTCTTACTAGTCCTTGCGCGGTGCAGTTATATGTTGTAAACAGTATTGTTTCAGTACCACAGCAGACTCCCTATGCGTGTTACTGCAAGGCACAGTGTTCTACACCACTATACAGGCTCTCTGCAGATGTTTTTTTAACGTGATTTGCTGCAAATTAATTTGGATTGAATCAAATCATTTTGGAAAATTCGGTAAAGTGGCCGAATCGAATTTTTGAAAAATTCGCTCATCTCTCATAGTACCCTTCCTTCCCATTAGACTATAGAATACTAGAATACAGTAACTTTCTTCCTATTAGACTATAGCATACTAAAATACAGTACTTTCCTTCCCATTATACTATAGCATACTAGAATACAGTACCCTCCCTTTCTATTAGCTTGTAGCATACTAGAATACAGTACTCTTATAGGACACTAGAGTACAGTTCCTTCCTTCCCATTATACTATAGCATACTAGAATACAGTACCCTCCCTTTCTATTAGCTTATAGCGTACTAGAATACAGTGCCCTTATAGGACACTAGAGTACAGTGCCTTCCTTCCCATTATACTATAGCATACTAGAATACAGTACCCTTATAGGATACTAGAGTACAGTGCCTTCCTTCCCATTATACTATAACATACTAGAATACAGTACCTTCCGTCCCATTAGACTATAGGATTCTAGAATACAGTAACTTTCTTCCTATTAGACTATAGGATACTAGAATACAGTATCCTCTCTTCCCATAATACAGTAGGATACCAGAATATAGTACTTCAGCATTTTACATTGTGATGTGTAATGTATTATATCTTCTTGGTTGTGCTTTCCACCTTCCAAGGATCATATTTGTGTTGCAGTCACATAAAAATAGCAGATAATGAAAAGTTCTGTTGTGTTGCCTTTGAGGGTTGAAACTCCTCATATATAGTTCTCTGTTCACATTCCCAGAAATTAAATCAAACAAACTCTTCTATACTTACACCTCTTTGATATGTTGTATTGGGAGCTATCTGATGTAATCTAAGCAGGATTCCTTGTTATATTGACTTCACTGTATACTGAGCAATAAATCCTGCTTGACAGGAGATACCTCCGTGATTATTTATTTATTTCATTGCCTCTCTATCTTTGTTTAAGAATTTTCACTTTTCTTTGATATTGTTTCAGCACCTCCTGTGTTGTATTTTTATTTTATTTCTACTATGATCATGGTTTTGCCCTTAAAAGTTTCCGGCCCTTCATTTCCTGGCATGAAACTTGAAATTTGAGAATCAGTGAGCTGGGAAATAATTTGTGTAAAATTGAAATGGCAATTCTATTATCAGTAAATTAATGTTGATATTCTTCAATAACCTGTTCATATATATGTACTATGAGTATAGAAAAAAGGAAGCCTGTTATGTGTACATTTTTCTGAAGTGGTCATTAAATATGCAGTGATAAATTGAAACATTGTCTAACTGGATTCTTCTTGGGTTATTTGACATAAAACTTGACAATATTGGTACAAATCTACCAGCTGGTATTAGCATTTGTGCTCTGCAACTCTAAAGCTCTGATGTAGTTTTGATTAAAGGGAGTCTGTCACCAGAACCCAGCATTTCAACTCAGCCCTGGAGATAGATAGGTTAGGGTCACCTGAATCAAACAGTGTTTTCCCTTGTAAATCAGTGCCTCTGTTGCAGAGATTATTGCTGTTTAAGTCTGTGAAAGATCCTCAGTGCGCCAACACCGCTTTGGCTCACACCTGAGTATTCTTTCATATAAAACCACACTCACCTCCAGTGAGTGCCGGGTTCACAAGATAAATACAAGACAAGCTTTCTAAATTTTATATATTTATTAACCCCTAAATGGGTCGGTATTAACATCTAACACATGCAGTTCAGAACAGATATGTAGATATATGCAAGCATTAACAGTTACTAGTTACAAGATACAGTGCTATAAAATAAAAGGGCATAAAAGTGAAATAATTACTTTACCACGCATCTCCTTGATGTGGCTCTATAGTCCAACACTCACCATGGCATGTGTGACTAACCAGTGGAGGCTTCTCAGCATGTGGCAACAATCCAGCCTGCATGCTCTTCACAGTGGTCTGTCTCTAAAAACCCCTCATAGTGTTCTCTTGTAGTCCCAGTACAATCTCCTCCCACAGACCTCTTACCTCATCTTTTATACCCTTGATGACACCACCCAGAATGAGGTCATCAACAACAGCAAGTCTGATGGATTAATGCACTCAAGTCCAGATTCTTTGTAAAGAGCTGAGACCAAATGGAATGATACAATGTTATCAACCAGGTCTGATCTACCTGCACAATGCATGTTTGTTTGATCAGCCAGGACTGTGTAGGAATTCAATGGAGCCCTGCTGGGATGGATACAAAGCCCTATTGTTCCAGTCCGGCCACTATTGGCAATATACCTATGATTATGGCTGCGCACCTTATGAGTAAAGAGATACGCTACCCAGAGACCAAAATACAGCTTTGAGTTATAGCCATATTTAAGCGGAATCATCACACCTCCCCCTTTAGATGGGGCTTGTAGGAAGTAGGGGCCTACGCCCCTCTTCTGAAAGCACCTCCGCCTCCAGCTTCTCAGGCTCTGGCCCCAAGGCTCCCTCACCTCCCCCCGGGGTCCCAGCAGACTCGGTTCTTGTCAGACTCTGAGGGTGGTTGAGCGCCACCTTCAATATGTCCAGACTAGGGTCAGCTTGGACAGCATCTCTGAACTCTTGGCTGGAGTGAGACAAAAGAGAAGTGCATGTTACATAGCTGCTGGACCCTTCTGGCTCTCTAGTCTGACTAGGGACACTTCTAAGGCTCAGGCCCTGATCCACGTACACTTGGCTACCTCCTGCCTGTTCTGGGTCTGCTTTCTGAGTACTGGCATCCTGTGGAGCCACCCTCATGACCCCAGGTCTTTGGGATACCAGCTTAGAGACCCCATCCCGGCGGTCTCTCAGGGTCTCTCTCACCCTAGCCGCTAGTTGGGAGAGTTCTAGGGGATTCTGTACCTCCCCCTTTGCTTCCAAACCTACATCCTGTTCCTCCTGTACTTGGGTGGGTGATGGTGATACCTTGGGCAAATGACTGAGATCATGCTTCCCCAAACCATCCCCCCACAATACATTGACAGGTAATACATTTGACATACCCCCTTTTTGGATCACACCTCCAGTACCCCATGCCATCTGCCCTTGGGCCATGGGCGCTCTTGGAATAGAACTAGACAGAAGAGACGTGTATGTCTCATACCGGCCGGACTCCTCCAGCTTCAAGGGAGTGAGGCTAGTCATGGCGATCTCAGCACCGACTCCAGGTGGTGTAGGCAACGGTTCAAGGGTCGGAACGCCCTCCACCCCTGTAGCACTCTGGCTGCGGGCTAACACCGCACTACCAGCAGTCCGTCCCTCACTTGGATCGGCCATGAGATCCACATAGCCTACCTGACTACCTGGCACATGGTCAGCAGTTGGGTGCTTATCAGATGCACTGGGCGAAATAATAGAAGTCGCTTCCAGTGACTCAGAAGAGCTACCCTGTACACTTCCACAACAAGCATTGGCAATTACATTGACCGTACATTCATTAGCAATTGTTAATTCACACCGGGCCTCAATAAGATCGGTGGTAGACATATTGACAAGCTGGGAGGGAGACGCCCCAGCATATGTGGGTGTGTCTACCGACCAGATCTCATTGGCTCCTAGCACCGGAGGGAACAAAGCATCAATAACATTTTTGCTGAGCTGGGTTGCAGGAAGTTCAGTTGCATCTTCCCTGCTCTCAGCTGAAGGCAACTCATTAGCATTTACATTGACTGCCATGGGAAGTATCTCAGAGAGGGGGGGTTACGGGCCCTCTCTGCACATATGACAGACACATTATCAGCATTAATCATAGACAGTTTATCACAGTAAATTGGGGTGCTCCCCACCCCATATTGGGACATCATAGGTCCTAAATCAGTTCCCAACAGTACATTAGCAGGCAAATCAGTCAATAGTCCCACAGTCCGCATTCCTTTTTCTGCACCCCAGTCCAGATACACAGATGGGCCACCTTATGTGGCTTGGGAAACAGGGAAGTTCTCAGGACGGTTGGGGCACTCCTCCTTGAAATGTCCTGTCTGGTTACAGGCATGGCCCCGCCGCACCTCCCCTTGGGGTTTGGGGAAGGTCACTAGGGTACCCAGAGTTCTTGGGACAGGGGAGGGACCACCCGGGGCTTAGTTTGTCTCACCCGACCTGACGACAGACGGCTGTGTTGAACTCCGGCCTGGCTTCTCCTTCCAACTTGAGGGTCTGTGCAGGGTTGTTGGAGTTTGCGCCTGCTGGGAGAGCTCCATCCTTTTGAGCTCAAGCTGATACTGCCGCTCAGCCTGCCGTTCTGCTGCCTCACGATCTGCCTGTCGCTCAGCAGCCTGTCGTTAAGCAGCCTTCCTCTCTCTCTCTGCCTGTCGCTCAGCAGCCTTCCTCTCTCTCTCTGCCTGTCGCTCAGCAGCCTTCCTCTCTCTCTCTCTCTGCCTGTCGTTCTTGTTCTACAGCTTCCAGAAAACGGCCCAACACCTGCAGGTATGTGTTAGGGTCACTGGTGCCTACTTGCTGTAGGGCCATTTGCCAGTATGAAACCATTCCCCCTACAAGGTTGGGGTTACTGGTCTCTCCTGGTGAAGTAATTCTTTAGACCGGGCTGCTTGCTGCACTTCCTGGCAGAGCCCCACAATCAGGACTCTGCTCGATTCTCTGCATGGCTGTGACTGCCTCCATTTCAGCCATACACTCAGGATCTCCAAAAGCCTGGTTCTGCAGTTCTGGAGATCTGCTTCTGAGCCCATTAGCCATCCACTGGTATTTGCCAAATAAAAGATAGGATAGAATACAAAGAGTAAGGGAGGGGAACAGCACTGTATCAAACTTTCACTGTATCTTAATGCTTGCTTTAATACCGAGCTTGTCTCATAGGATTACTACAATCCCCAGCGTTTGAGTGATAAAGGTCACCAACGCACGCTGTTTATCCTAAGATCCCACCGCTGCCACCAATGTGAAAGATCCTCAGTGCGCCAACACCGCTTTGGCTCACACCTGAGTCTTCTTTCATATAAAACCACACTCACCTCCAGTGAGTGCCGGGTTCACAAGATAAATACAAGACAAGCTTTCTAAATTTTATATATTTATTAACCCCTAAATGGGTCGGTATTAACATCTAACACATGCAGTTCAGAACAGATATGTAGATATATGCAAGCATTAACAGTTACTAGTTACAAGATACAGTGCTATAAAATAAAAGGGCATAAAAGTGAAATAATTACTTTACCACGCATCTCCTTGATGTGGCTCTATAGTCCAACACTCACACATGGCATGTGTGAGTAACCAGTGGAGGCTTCTCAGCATGTAGCAACAATCCAGCCTGCATGCTCTTCACAGTGGTCTGTCTCTAAAAACTCCCCATAGTGTTCTCTTGTAGTCCCAGCACAATCTCCTCCCACAGACCTCTTACCTCATCTTTTATACCCTTGATGACACCACCCAGAATGAGGTCATCAACAACAGCAAGTCTGATGGATTAATGCACTCAAGTCCAGATTCTTTGTAAAGAGCTGAGACCAAATGGAATGATACAATGTTATCAACCAGGTCTGATCTACCTGCACAATGCATGTTTGTTTGATCAGCCAGGACCATGTAGGAATTCAATGGAGCCCTGCTGGGATGGATACAAAGCCCTATTGTTCCAGTCCAGCCACTATTGGCAATATACCTATGATTATGGTTGCACACCTTATGAGTAAAGAGATACGCTACCCAGAGACCAAAATACAGCTTTGAGTTATAGCCATATTTAAGCGGAATCATCACAAAGTCATTATGCAAATTAGCTCTTTAGGCCCGGTTCACAACTGCATTTGGGTTTCCGTTTGGAGAGTCCGCTTGGGGACCCCCCCGAACGGAAACCTATACGCATAATGGGGTCCGTGAGGTTTCCACTCGGTTTCCGCAAGTGGACTCCCCCGAATGGAAACCCGAACACAGATGTGAACCGGGCCTTAGAGCAACTAGTGCTTTCTCATTGCTCCAAAGAGGTAAGCAGGAACAACCATGTTGCACCAAAGAGCTCATGGTCATATTGAGAAAAACTAATATTTTGGCAACAGAGGCACCAATTCACAAAGGGGAACCACTATTTGATTTGGGTAACCCTAGCCTATCTTTCTGCCGGGCTGGGTTGATATGCTGAGTACTGGCGACAGACTCCAATTTAGGGTATAAAAAATCTTTGAATTTTCAGTTTCTTGTATAACACCATGTCTGATGAAGGGAGCTAGTACTTCCGAAAGCTTACCATCAAATATACTCAGTTAGCCTCTAAAAGGTATCGAATGATTTCTTCACTCTTCCACTACTTTCAATGGCTAACACGGTACAACATTATACTACTATCAACTTGGAAGATACCAAAATGTACCACAAAAGAATGGAACTGAAAAACCAGCTTAAGAAACTTGTACAACTCAACAGCAACATCTTCATAACAAAATGCAAAAAGGAGAGACGTATCCCTAAAGGCTTCAATTTATGTAAACCAACCCGGCACACCTGCAACAGCCGATATGCAGAACAACTATGTATTCGGACATCAGAAAGGCTGTGGAACAATATGATAAAAATTTCCTATAACAACAAAAGAAGAACACAGGAGGAGATACAGGCCCTGAAATCATCATTGGATAATAACACAGAGGAAATGAAGACCAGACTCCAAATATACTACTGGAAACTTCAGGAAATGCTTATTAACAACAAAAAGAAAAAGCTCCATAGACTGAGACAAAAAGGCCTCATTACTACAACCACAAGTACCAGCCCAGCTCAACAAAGCTGCAACCACAAAATGTCAGTTCTCTCCAAAGGTCTGTCTTTCTGCCCCTCAGCACACACTGACCATATCAAACTCTGCAATGATATGGAGGAGTTTTTCAGAAAAATTAGATTGAGGGAATATTTTTATGACTAAGACCTTCCATACAGCAGCGACTCTGAGATAGAACAGCCCATAAGGAATCCTACCAAAAAATCTACCTGGACCCCACACCCTGGAACTAACACAGCACTGGGTAAATATATTGACTGTTTCTGAAGCAAAGTAAAATCAAAAATCCTGGAGAAACAAAAGAAACAGGTGCATAACCTAACCCTGCAGGAACAGAAGGCTATTACCTCACTGAAACAAAATCTGAATATAATAATCAAACCTGCTGACAAAGGGGGCACAATAGTCATAATGAACACCTCAGACTATATCCAGCAAACAGGCAACTGTCAAATCCCATCCATTACTCCAAACTTGGAAGTGATGCCACAGGAGCCTACATGAAAGAACTAAAGAATATGATCAAGAAGTTTCCAATCCAGGGCTTATCCCAGAGGATCCCAGGCCAGGCTGCTTCTATATGCTCCCAAAGATACACAAAGATGTCAACCCTGGGAGGCCTATCATTTCTGCCATTGGGACACTGACAGAAAACATCTCGAGTTGGGTGGAAAATCTCCTAAAACCCCTTGTCAGGGCTACTCCAAGCTATATC
Organism: Leptodactylus fallax; assembly: GCA_947044405.1. NCBI lineage: Eukaryota > Metazoa > Chordata > Amphibia > Anura > Leptodactylidae > Leptodactylus > Leptodactylus fallax. The sequence continues at coordinate 421,122 of CAMRHE010000008.1, forward strand.
CAGGACACCACTGACCTTCTTAACAAACTGAATGCCCTGGGCCCACTACCTGAGGGTACCATTTTGGCCACCATGGATGTGGAATCCCTGTATACCAACATTCCCCACAAGGATGGAGTTGCAGCATGTCGGGTACACCTGGAAAAACAAAACCTCCCAACAGAACCAGTAACACAGCTCATGCAATTCATCCTTAGCCACAACCATTTTACCTTTGGAGAGGATCTATATCTACAGCAAATGGTAACTTCAATGGGGACCAGATGTGCACCCCAGTATGCAAATCTCTTTATGGCAGAACTGGAAGGAGCATATTTATCAACATGCACCACCAAACCTATGATTTACCTTCGTTATATTGATGATATCCTTGTTATCTGGGCTGCAGGTGATGAGGCCCTACTTCAATTCCATAATGACTTCAATGACTTTCACCCTACCATCAACCTTAAATTTAGCTATTCAGAGAGTGAAATTCACTTTCTGGATACCACAATATACATCAAAGACCACCGGCTACTCACATCGATATACCACAAACCCACAGACAGAACGGCCTACCTGAGAAACGACAGCTTCCACCCCAAGCACACAAGACAATCTATTATTTACAGCCAGGCTATACGACAATCGATTTGCTCCACAAGCAGACCTGGCAAGCACCTCCTGGTCTGGGGCGGATCTCCGATTGGGATACAAATCAAAAGTGACGGACAACCAATTAAACAAAGCGGCAGCCATTAACAGAGACAGTCTGCTCACATATAAAAAGACCCAGAAAGAAGCCCGAGTGCCCCTAGTGTATTATTGTCCGGAGTGCCCTGAAGGCCCCAACTGAAAATGGCACCTCACCTTCTCTGCAAAATAGGTGCATGACCTGCAAGCACATCCACACCGCTGACAGTGTACCTATCCCACAGTCACAACAGGTGCACACAATTAGGGGGACATTTTCCTGCAGGTCTTCCAATGTGGTGTATCTCATAATGTGTGTGCAATGTCCCACCACAGGCCTCTATGTGGGGGAAACGGGGCAGAGTCAGCGCATGAACTCACACAGATCCAACATTAATAACAGCAGAACAGATCTCCCAGTGGCCGCACATTTCTCCAGAGAAGACCATTCTATTGAACATTTTTGGGTTGTGGATTTAATGGGACATTTTAAGATGCAGAGGGAGAGGAAAGAATGGAAATACAAGTTAATGCAAAAATTTCAAACTCTGCAATTTGGACTTAATATTCATGCCAGTTTCATGTCACACTATGTATGAACTGTGAGGGTCACAAATCACCACATGACAGCAAACAGAGAGCAAGAATTAGTGATCCCTCCTTCACGCACCACAACTTTCCAGATTGTTTATTTTTTGACCGGTTGTAAATAACTTCTACTTTGATTGCATTTTGGTTTTTTTTAAGGATTCTTTGAAGGTCCATGTCTTTAGAGTATAAAAAAATCTATGAATTTTCAGTTTCTTGTATAACACCATGTCTAATGAAGGGAGCTAGTACTTCCGAAAGCTTACCATCAAATATACTCATTTAGCCTCTAAAAAGTATCACCTGATTTCTTCACTCTTCCACTACGTTCAATGGCTAACACGGTACAAAATTATACTAGACTCCAATTAAATCACTAATTACAAGTTATCCTCTGTTCACTGGATGGGGTGGCCACTAGGTCCCCACTGATCATGAGAATGGGGGTCCCATATTTCCTATATGAATGTGGCATGAATGACATGTCATTCCATTCATATGGGACACACAGGAACCTCTTTCTTGTGATAAGTTGGGGGTCCCAGTGGTAATCCCCTCCCCTCCCACACACACACACTGATCCAGCAGTTATCCCCCTATCAAGTCAATAAGGAATAACTTGTAATGATCAGAATTCTCCTTTAAACTACTGGCTACATGAAATTTGGACATGTACCTTAAATAAATAGTTGGTTTCTTCAGATGTTTTGGTCTCACCCCCACACTACTACTATCCTTGGCTAGAGGGATGTTTATTTAATAGTAAACTCTACTTGTATATGTATGCATAACAACAGAAACATGGTATATATAACATTGGGCATATCAGTAATCACGTAGTGAACCTACATGGCCCAAAATAAATATAGAACAAACCTCCATAACTCAGTGTGTCCAGAATACCAGAAAGCAATGCCAAACAAAAAAAAAAATGGAAAGGACACTCAACATATGAAACCAAATAATAAAAATATGAAATTTATTAATCCATTAAAAAATGACAAAAAATGACGATAGAGCAAGATGACAAAAACAAGGTGTCAGACATAAGGCAAGGATCACAACTATAGAAATATGTATTCAAGCAAATGACTAATATGATGTTATACCTTCAATTAAATAATTAGTATCCACAGTTGTCAAAAATTGAATAAATGGGTAACATCATATACATGCATCAATAATGAAACTGGCAATTGTTCCAAACAAAGATATCACTTAAACAGCAGAGTAAAAGGAAAGCCATAGTGAACATATGAAGGTGCAAGAGCTACATATACTGTATCTATAGAAAAATATATCTCAAAAGTACTCAAAGTAATGCCAAGTGGTCAGTGGCGTAACTAGGAATGGCTGGGCCCCAAGGCGAACATTTGACATGGGCCCCCCCAAGCCTCCGCCCCCAACCCCCCCAAGCCGCCGCCCCCAACCCCCCCCCCCCCCCACACACACACAAACCGCATTTCTGCGCACACTATTATGCCCCATAGTGGCCCCTGCACACGGTATTATGTCCCATAGTGGCCTCTGCACACGGTATTATGCCCCATAGTGGCCCCTGCACACGGTACTATGCAGCATAGTGGCCCCTGCACACAATATTATGCCCCATAGTGGCCCCTGCACACAGTAGTTTGCCCCGAGGGCCCCAGCACACAGAGGCCCCAAGGGCCCCGACACACAGTAGTTTGCCCCATAGGGCCCCGCACACAGAGTTGACCCATAGGGCCCTGCCACGAAGCCCGGGCCCCGCCCGGAGCAGGGCCCCCGCGACACAAGCCCCCATAGTGGCCCCTGCACACAGTAGTTTGCCCCGTAGTGGCCCCAGCACACAGTAGTTTGCCCCATAGTGGCCCCGACACACAGTAGTTTGCCCCATAGTGGCCCCTGCACACAGTAGTTTGACCCATAGTGGCCCCTGCACACAGTAGTTTGCCCCATAGTGGCCCCTGCACGCAGTAGTTTGCCCCATAGTGGCGCCTGCACGCAGTAGTTTGCCCCATAGTAGCCCCTGCACACAGTAGTTTGTCCCATAGTAGCCCCTGCACACAGTAGTTTGCCCCATAGTGGCCCCTGCACACAGTAGTTTGCCCCATAGCAGCCCCTGCATACAGTAGTTTGCCCCATAGTAGCCCCTGCACACAGTAGTTTGCCCCATAGTGGCCCCTGCACACAGTAGTTTGCCCCATAGTGGCCCCTGCACACAGTATTATGTCCCATAGTGGACCACCCATGAACGATTATTATACTCTGGGGTCTTTTCAGACCCCAGAGTATAATGATCGGAGACCCAGGGGAGGAGAGAAACATAGAAAACACTGCAACTTACCTCTTCCTCGCTCCGGAGCACTCCCGTGCGCTACTTCGGCCATCTTCAATGTCGGACCGGATCTCGCGCGATCCAGGCCGGCGTCGCGACGCATAATGACGTCGGCTGACGTCTGGGACGTCACCAAATAGGCCCGAAGCCTGCGGAGCGGCGGATAGGTGCGTTACAGTGTTTTTTATGTTCGCTCACCTCCCCTGGGCCCCCGATCGTTATACTCCGGGGTCTCAAAAGACCCCGGAGTATAACGATAGCAGTGATTGTGGGGTTCGCGGTAGCGACTGCCACAGGGCTCCGGGCCCCGTAATGTTCCGGGCCCTGTGGCAGTCGCTACCACTGCTACCCCGGTAGTTACGCCCCTGCAAGTGGTACATACCCTTAGTAAAAAAAAAAGACAGTAGTTGCGTGGTCCGTCCCTAGCTGACACCACCCAACGCACGTTTCGGTGCTCTAGCCTTCGTCTGGGGTGTTGTATATGTATGTAATTGACCATGTGTAACTGGCCATAAATTCAGTATGATCGTTTATATTTGGGTGGACTGAATTTTCATCAGCATTCCACCACCATTCTCTCATATGAGAGAGTCATCAGTAATGGATTTTGACCTTGTTATATACACTAGGCAGCATATGGTCAGACAGGACATTAGCAATTTAATCTACAGCCAGTTCTGCATACAAAAGAGTCAGCATAAGAACAAATCAGCTCATAGTTTATTAGGGAGATCAATTATCTACATTAGCTATGGAAGCTCAGACTTTCTCAAGACTGCGCCTAGCACAAATACTGTATCTTAGTAAAGAAAATACATGGTTATCATCAGAAGCACTGAAACTGTAACTGGACATATGTATTAATAAGACTGCATATTCAATATGGGCAGTATACAGTATAAAGCTTCCCCTTTCCAATTACAGCAGGCTGCAATGAAACGCAAAGATATTTGGATCCCACATGTTCAATCTAAGATTTTTAACCAAATGGTAATTACATTGTAAGGCCTTATTCACACAAATGTCAAAAACAGCCAGTTCTTAGAACACACCTGGTAGAGTTAAGAAGAATAATGCATCCTCCAATGGGTTGTACTCCTTCATGCTGAAGCTTGTCGCTGGCATAGATTTTAGGGATCATTTACATCAGTAAACTGGCATCGATAATCATAAAATCCAGCAGGACACCCACACCAAAACAGACTTGCAACTTTTTCATGCCTTCTATGTCAGAAAACTGGCAATGCAAGGAATAATAAATCTCCACCACTTATTTCAATATGTCTAGTCGCATGGCCATTTTTTTTTGTCAGTTTGTTTTAATAGAAAGTCAAAAAACAGGAAGTCCTAGAAAAAATAAGTTCTATTATTTTTCCCATGGCTATGTGAAAATAGCTTAAGGGCTAGTTCACTTGTACAGTAGATGTTGTATGTGCCTAATGTTTCCAAAGGAAATCTAAATTAAAGTGGGAAGAGCCTGACATGGACACTTATGTACTGTTATACATTAGGAGTGTGTGGTACAGTCAGATCTTTGGGCTTTCCTGCTGCTGTCTCTTGAGCTATGAGCAAACAATGAAACTACGCATCATTTCAGATTACCAATTACATTGGATTAGTGTCATATAAACTCTCTGAACATCTATTGTTTTTAGTAGTGTCCCGAATCTTTTCCCCAGAGTATCGAAGGAGTGGGCTGATGGTTTTCAGCATGTCTTATAAGATGGTGCCAGAACCACAGTTTACAATTCTCTCCCCATTTAGAACACATACGTACTTACTAGAACTGAGCGTGCGTGCGTATGGGGTGGTTGGAAGGAATAATTGTCTGCCAAAATAATTGTCTGGTGTGTGTAATAAATATGTTGTAGAGTATACATAAACTGTATGTTTTTTTTTTTTTTTGCATGAAGTTGTATTTTTTGATACAGTTGATCCAACATTATTATGACCCAACCTATGCCAAGAGGACTTACTTTTGGCATACATTTGGCTATTAATGTCAATGACCATGTTGGCAAAAACATTTTGCTGGCATATACGCTAAATGAGCACCATTACTGGCATAGTTTTAGACAGGTGTTAGTAGTCATCTGCCAGTCCTTTAATGAATATACATATACCAAATGGGAAAAAGATAAGATGTGTTGTAACAATTATTGCAAAGAATATATTGTAATCTTTCATGTCACCGTTGGCTGCGATTTCCCTGGAGGTACTTGTGTTACTACAATGTGCCTCTGTCATTGCACCATTTGTCTTACTGCATCGTACACTCTGAAATGATGGTGCTCTTTGTCTTGCCGCTCAATAGTTTTGTCATTATTTGATGTGGTCATCAAAGAAAAATCCAAAGCAAACAAATAGTATAAAAAAATACCAACACTTCCCGAGAACAGAGCTGATAACATTGCCTTAATAGCATGTCTTGGCTGTGCCGCATATAAGGATTGAACTGACAGTTTTAAAAAAAAAAAAAAAAAAGATGAAAGGTAAAGAAAATGGGAGAAGAAAGAACACACTTGTCTATTTCCCACACATCATATTGCGAGATAAATGACATTTTGCTGTTATAGGTTAACTTCAGGTATTATTTGAAAAGTTTGAGTCTGATCCAACTTACAGACAGAAAACACTGAAATGATCTGCAACCTCCATGATCCCCAGACACTGCAACAGATGTACATAGAGTTGTTGCCACTTTTATCCTATCTATGAATGAACCATCCAGGTGACAGCTAAAAAATGCAATTACCAATATAACCTCCATCTGCTGGTTATTAATATTAGTGTTTCCTGTAAGATACTGGACTATAGCTGCTCATGTAGAATTTCTGTCCAGATATCTGCAAGTATAAATATCCACTTGTGCGATAATCCTATTTTACAGATCCTTATTTACAATGGTTAAATTGCAGCTCTCGGCAGCACTGCCCATTAATCTCCGAAGCCTGTCCACTAGTTATTTGTGTCTGTGACACTATGCAAATTGGCTTTTCTGTAACAAGGTGAATTGAAGTATTCCGAGACAAAATGAAAACAGAATAGCGATGCCAAAGAGAGAGAAAATGGAGATACTCCAATTAACATTCTAAGGCTACGTTCACATCTGAGTCAAAGTTTGCAAACTCGGTCGCAGTGTCCGTCAATAATCACTGGACGAAAATGTGCAAGTGCTGCAAGTCCGACTTCTTCATCCAGCAGTTTCAGTTTAAAACACCTGATGGATTCCATTATAGTCAATGTGGTCCATCTGGAACCGTTGGTGTCCACTATTTTAGTGGTCCGTGCTTTCATTGCTCTGGTTCTCCGATGGACCAGAATAAGGAAACACCAGTGCCCCTTGCAGATGACCGTGGGCGAGATCCGTGTGCTATCCGTGTTTTTCGCAGATAGTACACTGACCCATTCATTTGTATGGGCACATGCACATGAGCATGTTTTTCACATCAGTATGCGAGCCGTGATCAGATAGAATAGGTCCTATTCTGTTCAGTTTTTGTGGAACGGACTCACCCATAGAAGCCTATGGGAGACTAAAAACCTAGGACGGCACACTGATGTACTCAGTGTGTCATCAGTGTGTCTTCCATTTTCGCAGACAAGCTAGGGATATAATTAGATGTCACCTGTGTTTTTATGGTGGATCCGCAAACTAGGATCACACACTGATGGCACACTGAAGACACTGTCGGTTTTTGCAGACCTACTTCACTGATGCTGAAGAAACACTGAAGACACACTGAACACACTCTGTCCGCAAAAGCTGAACAGTAATTACTAGTTTGCTGACCGCAAAATACACACGGTCATCTGCAACTAGCCTAAGGCTATATTTACAGAACCGTGTAAAAAAAAACAAAAAAAAACAACAAATGAAACAGTCTGTTATTCGCAGCTGTTCTGTATCTCTGGAGCACTCATTTTCACAGATCCCTCATGGAATTGAGTCTATAAGAAATCACTGAAAAATGGCCAGTAATAGGACATGTCCTATTTTTTTTTTTTACAGTCCATTAAAAAAGACCATAAAAATGGGGCAGATTTATTAAAACTGACTTAAAGGCATACATGCTTACCTGGGCATTTTGGGAAATGGTATACAAATTAGTTCTTCTTGGTAGAAAAAGGAATACTGTACTTTTAAGTGCCACCAAGAAGTCTTGAAAAATTACTTGGAATCAGAGGCGTAGCTTGAAGCTCCTGGGTCCTAATACAAAATCTGTAATGGGGCCCCTACCTGCCTTGTGCCATTTAGAATAGTGGTATATTTTATGTGGCAGAGGAACCTTTGGGGCTCCTCAGTCTAGGTTGGCTAGGTGAGAGGCCATTGATGTGGATCAGGATTACGAAGACCAAGTCTTGGCAAGCACTGATCAATGATATAATGAGTCAATCAGTACTTGCTTGCAGCAGTTTTTGACTAAGTTTACACGGTGCTGTTTTTTTTGCTCAAGAACTGCATTCCATTTTAAATTGCAGTGATGAGTAGCACATTTCTACTAGGCCAGTAAACAAGAGGTTTCCAATTTAATGTCGATTAGCATATGGGTGAAATGCAGAGTAACGAGTGCTTCTCATTATTACTATTAAAAACTGCATGCAGTTCCTCAGTAAGGGAAAGGGGGGGCACACTATTTACCTGTATGCAGTAAAATTGCACTCAGTTCTACGTGCTTAAGTGAAACACTGGTTAATTCCAGGCTATTTCTCATTCCCCTTACGTAGAACAGCAGCACAATATGGGGTATCTCTGCCCCTGTGTGCTGGTAGGACAGGCGGAATTTTTGATTTACATAATTAATTAAATGATACTCCCCTATAAGAGGCCAAGGAGACCTCCCCTCACTGTGTTTTTTTCTGTCCTGTGTGTTGGACAGGTGGAAGGAGTCTCTTTGTCCTCCCATTTTTTCCTAAGGATTCGGGGGTTAACTACATTTTTGTAAATTTTCTCCTCTTTCAGCTGTTCATCTTTTTCCTTGGGAGTTTTTTTTTACTCCTAAGGCTTCCTTGTTTCTCCCTGCTGCGGTCTCTGTCTGTAGCCATTCTGGGCTGGGTGTGCCTGCTCTTGTCTGATCTCAGGTGAGATGTTTGCGGCTGGGCAGGCTGTGCATTCAGTATGTGTTAGTTTCTGAATTTGGAGGCTACTGCCTTTGGACATTCATATGGTACTGTAGTGACTGAGAACCCTCCCTAGGGGATCTACTTGCTAAGTCCCCATATTGTGCTGCTGTAGGATGTAAGGGGAATTGTTGATTATGTAGATCGTCTGTTTTCCCTTAGTCCGAACAGCAGCACAAGCTTTCCCTTTAGGAAGGATTGTTGTTTTTTTTCTTTTATTCTTTATAACTAACACAGTGAGGGGAGGTCTCCTTGGCCTCTTATAGGGGAGTATCATTTAATTAATTATGTAAATTAAAAATTCCGCCTGTCCTACCAGCACACAAGGGCAGAGATACCCCATATTGTGCTGCTTTTCGGACTAAGGTAAAACAGATTATCTACATAATCAACGATTACTGGCCTCAATAGCATCAGAACTTGAGAAATGAGAATGAGAAATAGAATTAACTGGAATTAACAGTGTTTCACTTACTTTTAAGGTAAAGCATCTGTGGCCCTTCAATTGAGTGCAGTTATAAGTGCGCTCAGTGTACCACTCCCCACCCCCCTAAAAAAGTACCATGAAAATCCAGCACATGCCATTCCTCCACCATATAGTTTCATTGTTTGTCAGCAGCACATCTCTCTTTACACAGGGTGATATGCTTCCAGTAACCTTGCAACTTGTTGGATGAGTTTATATGGTGCTTTTTCAGTAATGTCTAGCACATTCTACTGCACATTTCATCTTTAAGCTAATGGCCATCAAATAGAAAACTTCTAGTTTGCTGGCATAGTAAAAATGTGCTACTCAGCTGAAATGTATAGTAAAATGTGCTACTCATTACTGCAATAAAAAAGCAGTCAGTTATTGACAAAAAAAAAAAAGCACTGTGTGAGCCGAGCCTTATGTTGCATAAAATATCCAATTGCCTGACAAACACGAGTTTGCTGATTTTTCAGCTGATTGGCAGAACAATTCAGGGTTTGTTGAGGCAGTTTTTGAAGCCAAAACCAGGAGTACAGTCATGGCCAAAAGTTTTGAGAATGACACAAATATTATATTTTCACATGATCTGCTGCCCTCTGGTTTTTATGTGTGTTTGTCAGATGTTTTTTATCACATACAGAAATATAATTGCATTCATATTATGAGTAACAGAAGCTTATATTGACAGAATGAGTTAATGCAGCAAGTCAATATTTGCAGTGTTGACCCTTCTTCTTCAGGACCTCTGCAATTCTCCCTGGCATGCTCTCAATCAACTTCTGGACCAAATCCTGACTGATAGCAGTCCATTCTTGCAGAATCAATGCTTTAATTTTGTCTGAATTTGTTGGTTTTTGTTTGTCCACCGGTCTCTTGATGATTGACCACAAGTTCTCAATGGGATTAAGATCTGGGGAGTTTCCAGGCCATGGACCCAAAATCTCTATGTTTTGTTCCCTGAGCCATTTAGTTATCACCTTTGCTTTATGGCAAGGTGCTCCATCATGCTGGAAAAGGCATTGTTGAGCGCCAAACTGCTCTTGGACGGTTGGGAGAAGTTGCTCTTGGAGGACATTCTGGTACCATTCTTTATTTATGGCTGTGTTTTTAGGCAAGACTGTGAGAGAGCCGATTCCCTTGGCTGAGAAGCAACCCCACACATGAATGGTTTCAGGATGCTTTACAGTTGGCATGAGACAAGACTGGTGGTAGCGCTCACCTCTTCTTCTCCGAATAAGCTGTTTTCCAGATGTTCCAAACAATCGAAAAGGGGATTCATCAGAGAAAATGACTTTACCCCAGTCCTCAGCAGTCCACTCCCTGTACCTTTTGCAGAATATCAGTCTGTCCCTGATGTTTTTTCTGGAGAGAAGTGGCTTCTTTTCTGCCCTCCTTGAGACCAGGCCTTGCTCCAAGAGTCTCCGCCTCACAGTGCGTGCAGATGCACTCACACCTGCCTGCTGCCATTCCTCAGCAAGCTCTGCACTGCTGGTAGCCCGATCCCGCAGCTGAAACACTTTTAAGAGACGGTCCTGCCGCTTGCTGGTCTTTCTTGGGCTCCCTGGAGCCTTTTTGGCACCAATGGAATCTCTCTCCTTGAAGTTCTTGATGATGCGATAGATTGTTGACTGAGGTGCAATCTTTCTAGCTGCAATACTCTTCCCAGTTAGGCCATTTTTGTGCAGTGCAATGATGACTGCACGTGTTTCTTTAGAGATAACCATGGTTAACAGAAGAGAAACAATGATGGCAAGCACCAGCCTCCTTTTAAAGTGTCCAGTGGTGTCATTCTTACTTAATCATGACAGATTGATCTCCAGCCCTGTCCTCATCAACACCCACACCTGTGTTAATGGAGCAATCACTGAAACGATGTTAGGTAGTCCTTTTAAGGCAGGGCTGCAATGATGTTGAAATGTGTTTTGGGGGATAAAGTTCATTTTCTAGGCAAATATTGACTTTGCAACTAATTGCTGTTAAGCTGATCACTCTTTATAACATTCTGGAGTATATGCAAATTGCCATTAGAAAAACTGAAGCAGTAGACTTTGTAAAAATTAATATTTGTATCATTCTCAAAACTTTTGGCCATGACTGTACATTGAAAAAAGAGGAGATGAACATCTGTTCTGTATAGGTTCTCACCCGATATAACCAACATGAACTTGTGTCTTTACCCACAGACAGGGCAATTATTGGGAATTAACTTGTTGGAAATGGTTGTTCTCGATAACTGGCTGTGTAATAGGATCTTAAGATAGGTCGAGTAGATGATCAAATATTCAGTATGTGGTTTTGAGAATTCATATTCAAAAATTGTGTGGCATTGAATGGTCCAGCAGTTACAGAAATAGCAGAGACTGATATTTCTACTCTTCTGTGCATCATGATAACACTTGCGCTGTGGACACATGCTATCACATGGAGCCGGAGGCCCTGATTTGAAGTTAATACCTCAGATGTACCTTAAGAATCATTATCATCTTCTTTGGTCATAATGGGTAGATGGAGCTTTGACCACATATGGCAGCCAGAGTATGTGGCTGTATCCTGTGAGTCAAGACAATATAGTAGGTTTATCCCTTTGATTTGTTTCTATAACTCATGACTGAAACCCATATTGGCTATGTTTTTTTTCTTTTTAACATTAAAAAAGTTTGCCATTTTCCATCAGATTTGGTATTAGAAACGTATTGTTATAATATGGAGAGCCAGGAACATTATGTGCCTCCAACTCTATTATGTGCATGAGCTCTAAATGGGTGTTGCAAAAACACAGTGTTTTGGCCACTGCATTTTACATTACCTGCAAATTGGATGGGAATTTGCAGAAAAAAAATATGCAGCGGAAAAGCTGCGTTTTACAAAAACAATTATGTAATATATATAATTATGTCAATTATAGCTACAGAAATACTGGTGTTTTCTGTATAAGTATAATAGGAGTAGAATAGTTCGCAGAGGAAAACGCTACAGACTTTCTGTGAAAAACGCTGCAGAAAAAAAAACACAATGTGTTTCCGCCACAGTCTTTTCTGCAGCATTTTGTTGCTGCGGCTTACTTTGGGGCCTGAGCCAAAGATGATATATTAGAGGGGTTATCCAGGCAGGGCTGTATAGTTACTTCTTCCGGGTTGTATTTGAATCTTGGGTTTCTGGGCTGGGTTCTGACCTGGGGTCTGTGATTGGAGCCAGCACTTATCAGCTTCCTCCCTCCTCCCCCATGTTCACTGCTAGTTACCTGTACTATGGCAGCTGGTAGACTAGATCATAGTAGTAAAGCCAGCCCCCATAGTACAGGTGTACACAGGAAAAGAGGTGGATCGACATAGGTGCCGGGTGCTAGATAAATCCTACTATTATTTATTTTTAGAGCACTTTTATTTCATGGTGCTTTACATTTGAAAAGGGTTTACACATAAAAGGCAACATAGTGACCAACTGTTACAATGGAATAGTGGACCCTGCCCACAAGGACTTGCAATCTATGTGAGATGGGGGACAGAGATAATAGGTAATGGTAGAAACTGTTCAGATGATGGTGTGGTTGCACTGGGGTTATTGAGGGTTGTAGGCTGAAGGTGAGTCGTCAGGGTCAACTTTAAGTTTGTGATTGTGGAAACCAGCCAAGAAAACCAAGATACTGTCCAACGATAACCCCGGGGAAGTATTTAAATACTGCATGGATGAACCCTGTAAACTAGCTGGTTCGGTTTACGTAATATGTGAGATACTTAGGTAGAGTATCTTTAAGCTATGCAAATATTCTTTTAGATTTTCCACTTGTGCCTATGGTAGTAGAAGTGGAAACCTGGGAGCTGTCCCAAAGGCATATAAATCCTGAGCCAAATAAATGGTTAATTACTTCACCAAGGGCTGCTGTAAATTGTGTCAACTTCTAATGAGAGCTTTTAGTGAGCCAATCAATTTTAGATGCAAACCAGGAAATAACATGTTTGATTTTATTTTGGTAATCATCATGATCAGAGGAATATATCTGCATAATTTGACTTGATATATTCTTTGCATATTGTGCATGCAAAAAATATGAAGCACTTTGAAAAGAAATACATGAAAGATATTTAGCTGTTAATAATGAGTCAGCCAAAAGTCATTACCAGTAATTATAGAATTTCTTAAAGGGGTTCTGTACTATACATGAATATGTTACATGTAATCTGTCAGCAGCAATTCACACAGCACCTGAACCTACAGAGTATCAACATGCTTCTCTTTGTATAGCCCAGCATTGTTGTATTGAGAAGAAAAGCAACTTTTATTCAATATATAAATTAGTTTTATGAAGTACGTCCCATATCACATCGTTGTCAGCAGTATTCTGATACTGTTCAGCATCAGCAAAGTGATATGGGACGCACGGGGCCTCCTGGAGGGCAGAGAGGGAAGCGGAGGCGTCTGTGAGCAGGAACGAGGATTGGTAAGTAAATAGGGTCCATTACCTGCTGGGCTTACTCCAACAGGTAACGGCCTATTTAAAAAAAAAAAAAAAAAGTACCCCTGGTCTAGCAGCATACTCCTAGACCAGGGTTACTCAACTACTTTTAGTAAAGGTCCATTTTCTGAGGTCCACCATGAAGTAGAGGTCCGAGCTGAACAGCAGCTGAACACATCCAGTATTTATGGTATTTTTTAAATTGTTTTTATGTCTATAAATTTATATAATAATAATAATAATCCTTTAATAGTCCCACCATGGGGAAATTCAGTGTGTTACAGCAGCAAAGATATGCAATGCAAAGCTAAGCAATGCAAATACAAATAAAACATATACAAGAATGTTCCAAGGTAGAGGCATTTCATTGAAAGTAAAGAGACAGATAGAAAGGTACAGGTAAAGAAGTAGCGGGGGGGGGGGGGATATCACAACAGAAAGATATTTCAGTTCTCTGTGTGGAATGATCTCTGCTTAGGTCGGTGTTGGTTGTATAGCCTAACCGCAGTGGAGTGGAAAGACTTCCGATAGCGCTCCTTCTCACACTTAGGGTGGAACAGTCGGTCACTGACAGTACTGCCCAGTGCTATCACGGTCTCATGCATTGGATGGGACTTATTCTTCTGCATGGAGCTCACCACGGACAGTATCCTTCTGTCACCCACCACCTGCACTGGGTCCAGTGGGCTCCCCAGGACAGAGCTGGCCCTTCTAATCAGCTTGTCGAGTTTATTTCTGTCCATGGTTGATATACTGCTCCCCCAGCAGGCCACTCCAAAGAAGATGGCTGATGCCACTACCGAGTTGAAAAAGTCCTAAGAAGTGCCCCCTGGACTCCAAAGGCTCTCAGCCTGCTAAGCAGGTAGAGCCTGCTGTGGCCCTTCCTGTACAGGGCCTCCATATGATCTGCCCAGTCCAGCTTATTATTAAAGAGCACATTCCATTATTGTGCCTCCTCATGGTATGCTAATTAATGTCCCCCCTCCCACAGTGTAATTGTGACCATTAGTGCCCCAACACATAATTAACATTAATAAACAGCTGCCAAGAGAAGCATTCATCTCCCACTCCCTTTCCCCAAGTCCCGATCCCTTACACTAAGCAGCAGCAGCAGCAGAGGCATAGCTAGCAGGGGGGCAGAGGGGGCGGCTGCCCCAGGCCCACTGACTCTCTGGGGCCCACCCCGGGGCCGCCATTAATACATCCTTTATTTCTAACTAGATCGGTGTCTGCAGACACTGATCTAGTTAAAACGCTTCCTGCAACTTTACAGTATTGTAAACCGCAAGCCAATACAGGCAGGCCTGCAGTTTACAAGACGCTGAGACCACAGTCGGATGTTCTGCTTCTCAGCATGGGTGGCGCGATGACCTCACAACATCGCGCTGCCTGCACTCAGACACAGACGTCCTGTGCGTGGACATGGAGGAAGCGCGGCTCCATTCATCAGCATCGCAGATAGGTGAGTATGACTTTTTTTTTTTTTTTGTGGGTATATTAATAGCATAGCTCCCAGTGGGGGAGTCTCAATCTTACACAGCTGTCCCGCACAGCTTACAGTTTGTCCCGCTATGCCCCTGAAGTGTTTTGCTATTAACAAGCTTTATTAGGGTAGTGTAAAGGGTAGATGCTAAATCCTAGTGGGTAAAGGACCTTTGATGACGTCATGACCATGTGATCAGACTCTTGTGTGGGCGGAGCTATTCTGGATACTGCGGGACAGACTGTGATGTTACACAGAAAGCTGGGAACAGCGAGTGATCGAAGAGACAGAGAGACAGCATGTGTGAGCAAAAGGGGGGGAACTGGGGGCAGATGTAGGGGCCAGTTAAACTGAAGGCAGATGAAGAGGGCAATTAAACTGGGGGCAGATAAAGGGGGACATTAAGCTGGTGGTAGATGGAGGGGGCAATTAAACTAGTGACAGATAAAGGGGGGAAATTAAATTGGTGGCAGATAAAGGGGGACATTATTTCTGGGGGAGCAGATAGAGGGTGACATTAAACTGGGGGCAGATTAGAGGCCAGTTAAACTAAAGGCAGATAAAGAGGGCAATTAAACTGGGGGCAGATAAAGGGGGACATTAAGCTGGTGGTAGATGGAGGGGTCAATTAAGCTAATGACAGATGAAGGGGGAAATTAAATTGGTGGCAGATAAAGGGGGACATTAAACTGGGGCCTGATGAAGGGGGCATTAAGCTGGTGACAGATGAAGGGGGACATTAAAATGGTGGCAGATAAAGGGGGACATTAAGCTGGTGGTAGATGGAGGGGCAATTAAACTGGTGACAGATAAAGGGGGAAATTAAATTGGTGGCAGATAAAGGGGGACATTAATCTGGGGGAGCAGATGGAGGGTGACATTAAACTGGGGGCAACTGGAGGAGGACATTAAACCATGGGGGGGTAGCTGGAGGGGGACATGTCTGCCTCTAGTTGCCCTCAGTTTAATGTCCCCCTCAACTACCCCCACTGTTTAATGTAACTCTCCAACTGTCCATAGTTTAATGTCCCCCTCTAACTACCCCCACTGTTTAATGTAACTCTCCAACTGTCCCATAGTTTAATGTCACCCTACAGCTGCCCCAGTTTAATGTCCCCCTCTAGTTTCCACCAGTTTAAACTGGGGCCCGAAGAGAGGGACTTTATACTGTGGGGCAATTGGAGGAGAACATTATAATGTGGGGACATATAATGTTAGGGTTACTGTAGGAGCATTATACTGTGTGGGGGCACATGGAAAAATAGATGAGAATGGGCGGAGTCAACATAGAAGTGGGTGGAGCTAAATTTGCTGCGGCACGCATAGCACGCCGTATATATTGTCCCTCTTTCTGTCCTTTGAAAGTTGGAAGGTATGTAATAGTATAAGGGGTGGTTAGGGAGGGGGGAAATATAACTATAAAGGAAGGATTCATTAGGGGGCATTATGAAGATGGGGGGTTCATTTATATAAGGGTTATTGGGGGCATTATGAATACAAGGGGGGAGGTTATTTATATAAGGGGCCATTAGGGGGCATCATTTATATTAGGAGACAGTATGAACAAGGGGGTGGTCATTGATATAAGGTGTCATTAGAGGTGCAGTATTTATTTCAGGGGGAATCAGGGGCATGATATGAGGGGGCAATTAATTTAATTAAAGTTGCACTTGGGCTTTATTAAGACTAAGGCCCCACATAGCGGGCTCCAGCAAAAAAAAGCGCTGCAGGAAAAACCGCAGCGGTAACATTGTGGTTTTTCCCGCAGCGCTTTTCACAGAAGGTCCACAGAGGATTCCCCTGTGGACTTTCTGTTTTTAATACACCTATACAGAAACTGCCAGCGTTTCCATAGGTATAATTGACATGCTGCAATTTCCAAAACCGCAACGGTTTTGGAAATTGCAGTGCGTCTGCTGCACATATTTTTCCGCAATGTGTGGATGGGATTTGCTAAAATGCCATGTTTTTTTTTTTGTGGGTTTTCGCCACATGGGGCCTCCATCCCATCCCCACTTTGCAGTAAAATATGCGCAGCAGCTGCTCTGAGATTTCCAAAACAGTCGCAGTTTTGGAAATCACAGCATGTCAGTTATACCTACGGAAATGACAGCAGTTTCCCTATAGATATATTTGAAGCAGAAAGTCCACAGAGGAAACCTCTGCGAACTTTCTGTGCAAAGTCCTGCAGGAAAAAACGTGATCAATAAGAGGAGCTAAAGAGTCTGTGTTGCAAACTTTACAGAGACTGGAAGAAGTGGTCATGGCCGTCCAGATGAAAGAGATGGGGAATGTGAACGATTAGTCAGAGACATCACCTGTAAGTCACTAAATGTTAATGCCCTGTATTCACCTAAATCATCTGCAGAGCCCTGTGTAGAGCCGCTATATACCACTATAGGCTCACCGTATACTGATAGTATCAGTATACGAACATGTCCAAGCTGAGGGCCCACTTGGACATGTTTGCCCCCCTGTGTTGAACCCCTAGCTACGCCTCTGGGCAGCAGGGATAGGCAATTGTGTAAAGTGAGCAACATGTAAAGGCAGCAGGATTACTGATCCCTGATGCTGCTAGTGCAAGGGATAGGGGCTTGGGTACAGTCAGGGCTGGTTTTAGACAAAGTGGGGCCCTGGGCAAAATTAAAAGTGAGGCCCCGGGCAAAATTAAAAGTGGGGCCCCGAATGCTGATATGCAAACAACACCATCGTATTGCAGTGGCAACCCCTATAATAACGCCTCCTTTCTGCCAACAAAAAAGTAATAACAAGCCCCATTTTACCACACACAATTCAAATGAGCACCTTTATACCGCCTAATAGATTTTTGCACCCAGTCATCAGTTATTATAGCGCCTCCTTATAAATAATAGTCCCTGCTTATAAATAATATTACACCTTTATCAGTAATAGCTCCCTTTATAAATGATAAATAGTGCCCTGTATCAGTAATATCCGCCTCAGGGTGGGTTCACACTTGCGCTTGAGTCAGTCCGCTGCCAATCCGAGTGAAAATCTCGGGAAACTGGATAGGCACCGGATAGCGACAGGTTAGCGACGCTTTGCTTAAAAAACCCATTCATTTGAATGGGTTTTTAAAGCAATGCGCGGGTGTCCAACTGCACCCTCTGCGATGTGAAACTGTTTTTTTCGTCGGACACAAAGTCCTGCATGTCCGACTTTGTTTCCAACTAAAAAACTGGATTCGCGGCGCAGAGGGTGCAATCGGACACCCGCGTATTGCTTTAAAAACCCATTCAAATGAATGGGTTTTTAAGCAATGCGTCGCTAACCTGTCGCTATCCGGTGCTTATCCAGTTTCCCAAGATTTTCACTCGGATTTGCAGCGGACGGACTCAAGCGCAAGTGTGAACCTACCCTTAGCTGTAACAGTCACCCCGTAAAAATAATACAATAGCCCTGTCATAAATAATAGTTACCTTTTATAAATAAGCCCACTTAACAATGATACCTCCCCTTATAGATAGTTCCCCTCTTATAAATAATAGCTCTCCTTTATAATGGATACCTTACATATAATAGTTCCCCTCTTATAAATAATAGCCCGTCTTATAAATAATAGTTCCCTCTTGTAATAGCCCCCTCATATTTAAGTTTCCCAATTATATATAGTAACCCACCCTTATATACAGTATAATAGTTCTCCGTTATACAGTGTCGGACTGAAGGTCCTTAAGCCCACCAGAGGAACTTGTTCTGGGGCCACCCAACAGCTTCCTGCTAATAGCCTACACCATGGCTCCTTCACTGAAGTCTTACATATGTGCTGACTATCTGGTGTTACTGAGTATGTTCCCAGTATAGTCAGCCCCTATAGTACTGTGCAGGCCCCAATAGCTCCATGGCCAGTTCATGCACAGTATTGTATGGGGAATGACATTGCCATAGAGCACTACACGTATGTGCAAGATTATAGTGAGGGAGCTTTAATGCAGACATAGCACACAGGGCTGCCAGCAGGAATTTTGAGCCCCCCCCCCCCCAGTGTAATGCTCCACATGGTATATAATGCTCCACGGTATAAAATGCTCCCCTGAGCCCTCCACAGTTTCCCCACATGGTATATAATGCTCTACAGTGGACCCACACAGTATAGAATGCTCCCCTGAGCCCCCATAGTGGCTCCACACAGTATACTACCTCTTAGTGGCCCCAGACAGTACAATATGCTCCCCAGCAGCCCCACACAATATATTATGCTCCATACAGTATAATATGCATCCTACAATGCCCCCGCCAGTATAATGCTCCACAGTGGCCTAACACAGTATAACATGCTCCACAATGGCCTCCACACAGTATAATATACTGCCCAGAGGGGTTCCCCCAGTATAATGCTCTACAGTGGTCCCCCACAGTATAATATGCTCCCCACAGTCCCCCCCCAGTATAATACTCTACAATGGCCCCACAGAGTATAATATGCTCCCGAGAAGCCCCACACAATATAATAAACTCCACAGTGGCCCCACAAAGTATAACAGGCTCCCCACACTGCCCCTTCCCCCCTAGTATAAAGCTCCACAGTGGCCCATAGTATAATATGCTCCCCAGAGGGCCCCTGCTAGTATAATGCTCCACAGTGCCCCCCTCCAGTATTTTGCTCCACAGTGACCCCACGCAATATATTATGCTCCCCAGAGTGTCCCCCAGTATAATGCTCCACAGTAGACCCCAAGCAGTATAATATGCTATCCAGAGGGACCCCCCAGTATAATGCACCACAGGGGCCCCACACAGTATAATATGCTCTCCAGAGGGCCCCCTCCCCAGTATAAAGCTCCACAGGGGCCCCACACAGTATAATATGCTATCCAGAGGGGGCCCCCCCAGTATAATGCTCCACAGTGGCCCTACAGACTCCCTTAGTGCTATTATTATATTATACTCTGGGGTCTCTTCAGACCCCAGAGTATAATCGAAGGCCCGGGGGAGGTGAGGGAAAATAACAAACAGTTATACTTACCTTGTCTTACATCTCCTGGGCCTCTTCTCTGCGGCTGACATCACGCGTTGTGGACGTCGCAGCTGAAGCCTGTGATTGGGCCTCAGCGGTTACGTGAGTACACCCCACGTGATCGCTAAGGCTGAGGCCTGGCCTCAGTGGTGATGTCCGGAACGGCAGAAGATGATGTTGGACGCAAGGACAGGTGAGTAAAAATGTTTGTTATTTTTACTCACCTCAGAAAGGGGACCTGCAGCACATGGCGCTGGGTCCCTTTCTGTTATCGATATGGCCAGTCCTGACTCCGGGATCCGCAGTCATCAGGTTCCGGATCCCGGGGGCCCCTTTGGGGTCGGAAAGCTGGTGGTCCGCCAATTGAGTATCCCTGTCCTCAGGGCCGGTTTTAGACAAAGTGGGGCCCTGGGCAAAATTAAAAGCGGGGCCCCAAATGCTCATATGCAAACAACACCATCATCTTCCGGTGGCAACCCCTATAATAACGCCTCCTTTCTGCCAACAAAAAAGTAATAAGCCCCATTTTACCACACACAATTCAAGTGAGCACGTTTGTACCACCTAATAAGATTTTTGCACCCAGTCATCAGTAATTATAGCGCCTCCTTATAAATAATAGTCCCTGCTTATAAATAATATTACACCTTTATCAGTAATAGCTCCCTTATAAATGATAACTAGTGCCCTGTATCAGTAATACCCCCCTTATCTGTAACAGTCACCCCGTAAAAATAATACTGCTCCCTTATTAATAGCCCTCTCATAAATAATAGTTACCCTTATAAATAATAGTCCCCATTATCACTAATAGCCCCCTTTATAAATAAGCTCACTTAACAATTATACCCCCCTTATAAACAGTTCCCATCTTATAAATAATAGCTCCCCCTTACAATGGATGCCTTATATATAATAGTTCCCCCCTTATAAATAATAGCCCGTCTTATTAATAATAGTTCCCCTTTTTAAAATAGCCCCCTCATATTTAAGTTTCCCAATTATATATAGTAACCCACCCTTATATATAATAGTTCTCCGTTATACAGTGTCGGACTGAAGGGGGAATGACATGGCCATGGGGCACTACACATATGTTCAAGATTATAGTGAGGGAGCTGTGATGCAGACATAGCACACAGGGCTGCCAGCAGGAATTTTAAACCCCTCCCCCACAGTATAATGCTCCACATGGTATATAATGCTCCACAGTATAAAATGCTCCCCTGAGCCCTCCACAGTTTCCCCACATGGTATATAATGCTCCACAGTGGCCCCACACCAGGGTCGGACTGGCCCACCGGTTAACCGGTGAATCCACCGGTGGGCCCCGAGCCCCGACTATTAGTCCTCATGTCATGGGGGCCCGATCGGGATCCTGACCATCCCTATTGGGCCCCTGACCAGTGGTGTTACGATCGCGGTCGCAGGGGGTGCGACCGCGACCGGACCCGGCAGCTGGAGATGGCCGGGGCCCCGGACCACTATGATAGCGGTCGGGGAAAGCCTGGTTCCCCCGACCGCTATACATACTGTTATTGGAAAGGGGCCCTGGCATATTGCAGGCCCCTTTCCAATAGATGGCAGCCCAGGGGAGGTGACTGAAAACAATAAATACATAGTCTAACCTCTCCTGGGCGCAGCGTCCTCTCCAGCGCTCCTCCGTCATGTGACTGAGGCCTGTGATTAGGCCCCAGCGGTCACATGGGGCGTGGCAGCGTAATGACGTCAGTGCGCCCCCACGTGACCGCTGAGGTCCAATCACAGGCCTCAGCAGCGTCGTCGGAAAAGGGCCTGAAGACGCTGAAGACGGCAGGATGGAGCGAGGATGCCAAGGAAAGGTAAAGCAAGGCGAGTATGAATGTTTGTTATTTTTAATCACTTCCCCTGGGCCTCCGATTATTATACTCTGGGGTCTGAGACCCCAGAGTATAATAATAGCACCGAAGCGGAGGGGGGCTAAGGGGCGCATATAATACTGGATGGGGGCCACTGTGGAGCTTATAATACTGGGTGGGGGCCACTGTGCTGGGGGGGGGTGTGGGGGTGGGAGCTTATAATACTGGGTGGGGGCCACTGTGGAGCTTATAATACTGTGTGGGGGCCACAGTGGAGCTTATACTATACAGTGGCTCCTTCATTTTTTTTTTTATGACGCCGGGGCAGGTGAAAAAAACAAAACAAAAAAAACCCCACAAACTTTCTCTCCTGTCCCCAGTGTCTCCCAAAGCAGTTCGGTCCTGCAGTTCTGTTGTTTTCTTCCAGCTGAAGTTCCCCCTGCACGTGACTACCTGTGACGTCACGTGACCCCTGAGGCCAATCAGCGGACTAAGGGAAGGGACCTGGGACGTCACAGCCAGTGAGGAATTCCGGCAAAAAGAAGACAGCGGAGCTGCAGGACCGGACCGTGCTGGGAGGACACCGGAGCACCGGAGACAGGTGAGTATATTTAGTATGTTTTTTTGGGGGGGGGGGTAGGAGGGATTCACCTCCCCCGGACTAATTATAAAAAAGAAAAAAATTATACTGGACAATCTCTTTAAAGTGTGGTGCATTAGGGGGGTATATTAAAGGGGTTGTCCAGGCATAATTTGTTATGGTTTATCCTCAGGATAGGCCATAGATACCTGATCTGTAGGGGGCTGACCCCGGACCGATCAGCTGTACGGAGCCACTTCTGATGCCCGTACTGTACACAATACAGGGCCAGAAGCAGAAAGCTCTGTCCACTGTATATTAGCCGGGCACCTTCACTGCATCTCAGCACTTATTGAAGTCAGTAGGAGCTGAGCTGCAGTGAAGGCACCGGGCTGCTATACAGCAGATGGAGCTTTCTGCTTCCGGCCTTGTGTTGTGTACAGAACAGGTGCCGGAAGTGGCTCCGAACAGCTGATGGGGCCATGTGTCAGCCCCCTACCGATCAGGTATTTATGGCCTATCCTGAGCACAGGCCATAAAAAAGATTAACCCTGGACAACCCCTTTAATATGCCCCACACAGTTTAATGTCCCCCACACAGGATGTCAGACCCCATCACTGCTCCCACACAATATAATGACCCCATCACTGTTCCCCATACAGTATGGGGGACCACTGAAGAGGCCACTATGTGGGGAGACCAGTGAAGTGACCATAGAAAAATTTGGCCCAGACAACCCCTTAAAAGAGGTTGTCCATAAACTGGAGCGACCACTGTGTCGGCCGCCAGGGAGGTGTAAAAATAAGAA
This sequence comes from Leptodactylus fallax, assembly GCA_947044405.1. Taxonomy (NCBI): domain Eukaryota; kingdom Metazoa; phylum Chordata; class Amphibia; order Anura; family Leptodactylidae; genus Leptodactylus; species Leptodactylus fallax. The sequence goes on from CAMRHE010000008.1 coordinate 444,439, forward strand.
AATTTAAAAAAAAAGCATACTCACCTGTCCCCAGCACCCCGTTTTCCCCTGCCTGTGTCTGTTCGGTCTCATGGCGGTGCCTCATTTCTGGAAATCCTGTACCTAATTGGTCTTAGTGATCACATGAGGTGCAGGACTCCCAGCAAGGAGTCGCCGGCATGAGACTGAATGGACACTGGCAGCGGACAACGGAGCCCCGGGGACAGGTGAGTATGCTTTTTAATTCACTTATTTTTTACTTTACACCTCCCGCCAGCCACATGGTTTGCTCCAATTCCTGGACAACCTCTTTAAAGGATTTATCCATCTTCCTAATATTGATGGCCTGTCCTTAGGATAGGCCATCAATATTACATCTGCGATGATACAACAGCCAGGACCTCTGCAGATCAGCTTTTCCAGGACAATGAGGCTACAGGTAAAGGTAACAATTCTAGGAGCCACGCTGTTCACTTGTCATACAAGGTGTAGCAGTAGGTTTAGGTAGTGCAGTGGTGCACATGGTATAGTGGGTGAGCAGCATGGCTCCCGGCATGTTATTACCTTTAGTCGCCCTGTCTTTGTACTGCTGATCTGCAGGGGTCCTGATGGTGGGCCCCTAGAAGGAATTCCACTGGTGGGCCCCAGACATCCCAGTCCGACACTGCCCCACACAGTATAAAATGCTCCACTGAGCCCCCCCTCATAGTGGTCTCACATGGTATATAAGGCTCCACACAGTATAATACTCCACAGTGGCCCACACAGTATACTACCCCTTAGTGGCCCCAGATAGTACAATATGTTCCCCAGCAGCCTCACACAATATAATATGCTCCATACAGTATAATATGCACCCCAGAAAGGTTCCCCCAGTATAATGCTCCACAGTGGTCCCCCACAGTATAATATTGTGCCCACAGTCCCCCCAGTATAATGCTCTATAATGGCCCCAGAGTATAATATAATCCCGAAAAGCCCAACACAATATAATACACTCCACAGTGGCCCCACACAGTATAACAAGCTCCCCACACTGCCCCTTCCCCCAATATAAAGCTCCAGTGTGGTCCATAGTATAATATGCTCCCCGGAGGGCCCCCGCTAGTATAATGCTCCACAGTGCCCCCCCAGTATTTTGCTCCACAGTGGCCCCACACAATATATTATGCTCCCCACAGTGTCCCCCCCAGTATAATGTTCCACAGTGGCACCATGCAATATAATATGCTCTGCTGATGCCCCCCCCCTGTAATAATGCTCCACAGTGACCCCACTCAGTATAACATACTCCAGAATGGCCTCCACACAGTATAATATACTGCCCAGAGAGGTTACCCCAGTATAATGCTCCACAGTGGCTCAAAACAGTATAATATGTTCTCCAGAGGCCTCCCCCCAGTATAATGCTCCATGGTGGCCCAAAACAGTATAATATGCTCTGCACCTGTGATTGGGCCTCAGCGATTACGTGAGGCAAGCTGCCAGCACGCCCCACGTGATCGCTACGGCTGAGGCCTGTCCTCAGCGGTGATGTCCGCAACGCCAGAAGATGACGTCGGACGCCAGGACAGGTGAATAAAAATGTTTGTTATTTTTACTCACCTCGGAAAGGGGCCCTGCAGCACATGACGCTGGGTCCCTTTCTGTTATTGATATGGCCGGGCCTGACTCCGGGATCCGGAGTCATAAGGCTCCGGATCCCGGGGGGCCCCTTTGGGGACGGGGCCCTGGGCAATTGCCCAGTTTGCACCCCCCCCAACGCCGGCCCTGCCTGTCCTAGACCATCTTTAACTACATCTTGGCTATCTGTTATCCACCCATGTATATATTCTCCTTGTCCTATTTATGTTTCCATATCCCTTCCATCAGATTTATTTATTTGTACCCTTTGGTAGTACATTGCCTATGATTCTGCTTTGTCTTATTTTACATTCATATTAATTTGCTACCCTCCCTATTTCTATTATATATGGATTATATTATATTACACCTTCACTTATAGAATGTTATTTCCCTGCAGATCATACTTGACAAAGGTCTTTATCAACAAAAACATTGTAGCATCGATGTGTTACATGGACTGTATGTATCTATTATTGCTCTAGATGGATTATTAATATGTGATCTCTGCTTACATGTGTGCAGTTAATATATTTCAATAAATTTAAAGTACAGTATCTGAAGCATCTATAAAGAAGTGTGTGCTATGGTTTCCTACTATGTGGACCCAGAAGACCCATAACGGACTTTGCTTTACACTCTATTTGCAAAATGGCTGTATGCATGAAACCATAGCCTGCATTCATACGACCATGGTACAAAAAGGCTGTTTTGCATCCGAAGGGAAGCCGTTTTTGGATTCCCTTGTACATTACAGTGTATGGAGAAATCTGTGAAAATGGACAAAAATAGAGCATGACCTATTTTTTGATGGTCCCTGACTTTTAGAAGAAGGACAAATCTGGTGGTATATGCAGTACACTGCTTTGAAATTTTTGTGCCACACCCCTAACCCCATCCACGTCTACTTTGACTCCACCCAGTCCCCCCATCACTTTGTTCCCCACATAGTAATAGTGCCAGTGGCGTAACAATTGCCGGGAGGGGGTAAGGGGCCCGCGGCCAGCTGGAAATGGCCTGGGCCATGGACATCCATGATAGCGGTCAGGGAAAGTCTGGTTTCACGACCACTATACATATTATTAATAGAAAGGGGTCTGGCTATCCAATTGATGTTAACCCAGGGGAGGTGACTAAAAATAAAAAAATACTTATACTCACCTCTCCTGGGCTCAGCATCCTTTCTGGGGCTCTTCCTGCCAGTGACTGAGGTCATGCGTCGCTGACATCACTGCAGGGGAGTGTGATTGGGCCACAGTGGTCACATGGGGTGGACCGGTGTAATGACATCATCGCACACCACTGTGGAGCATATAATACTGTGTGGGGCCACTGTGGAGCATATAATACTGTTTGGGGGCCACTGCGGAGCATATAATACTGTGTAGGGCCACTGTGAAGCATATAATACTGTGTGGGAACCACTGTGGAGTATATTATTGTAAGGGAATTGCTAGAAAAGCAATTCACCAGTAGCTGCTGGTGAACCATGGGGGGAGGGGCACAACAAGACAGTGAGCCCTTAGCTGAACCCCCCGACCCTGCCTACTTGCCTGAATTGTCCTAGGAAACAGACTACAACTGTGTGGCAATCCCTTCTTGATATAAGTGATAACACAGAATGCAAACAAGACAAACAACAACAAAAAGGGAGGTCAGCTAGCCAAGGGGTTGGTAACATTCAAGCAATACAGTACAGAATCGTAATCCAAAAGAGTAGTCACAAGAAAGCCAAAGGTCAGAAAGTACAATACAAAGAGAGTGAGTAGAAAGCTTTGCAAGGACACAGTATCAATAGCCAGCAAACATGTGTGAGCTGATGACCTGTTTATAGGAAGTCCAGAATCTGTCCCAGACTTGATTGGTAGATAGGCTGTCAAACACATAGGCAAGGCTAAGATTAACTGTTCGAGTGAGAAGCGGAGGGAAACAAAGGTGGAGGAGATGGGTGTGGTGAAAATTCAATTACAGAGAAGAGGTAATAGAGCAGTGTTCAGACAGAGCAACAAGAAGCCTAAGCAAGGAATCAAACTGAACACGCCTCCTGTGCCACAGCATGCGAGCGGAGGATGGCGCAGAGACCTGAACGGGCAGAGATGTTACAATTATACTGTGTGGGGACCACTGTGGAGCATATTATACTGTCCCAGTATTGCTTACGTGCCGGGCGCTTTGCTGCTCACTCACCGTATTATTGATAACTACTGTTGTGCATACTAAAGCTGTATCCTTTTCAAGTATCTGAGATATCGCTGCAGCACCCGTAACCGTCACTATCAAGAATTCGCTCTAGGGAGGGGGTAGGGGGCTTGGACAAAGGTTTGCACCGGGGCCCACAAGACTTCAGTTATGCCACTGAATAATGCCCTTCTTTCTGTAACATAGTGATGATACCTCTTTATTCCCTCCATACTGTATGATGCTCCTAAATGCTCCCTAACTGTCCCTTAGTGGCGCCCACAAAATATAATTCTTCTTCAGTGGCCTCCACACAATTTATGTCAGAAAGTTAATACTCCAATGGAGCTCTTAGCAGGTCTCTGCTGGCTTGCCCTGTCTCTGTTTGGACACAGTAGGTGTCATTTCCCAAGGAAGCAGAGAGAGATGACATTAGAAAATACCATCCAGGACAGCATCTGAAATCCAGGGCAGTGCTGTTGCATGGGACTCTGCATTACGAACCAATGCACACGCATAATTTGCCCTGTGGTTAAAGGGGGCTTGGGAGACGAACGTTGTATTTGTCTATATGAAGATAAAAAGAGGGTTTTAGTTACTCTATAAAATGAAGTCTGAATTTTCACTATTAGCAGGGCTCTGATATACACAGAGATAAGGTTTCTATGGAGCAATAGTGTAACCAATAAATACCACACAACGCTTTAGGACTTTGAAATAAAGCCTCAGTGATGAAATATATAGTTCTCAATAAAAGAAATACAATCACTTGTAAATGTGATATCTGCAGTAAATAAAATAAAACAAGAAGACAAATAGCAAGCCTTCAAGACTACTTGAAGTTAACAAGTAAATATCATGAGTTTACAAAGTAAAACCTTCAAATCTGTATTTGTGATAACAAAATTTCTCTGATACAATTTTCCAAGTTTTCAATATTTTTACTGGACTGTAGATTTCCCTCATATACGTTTACTATTATAATAGCCAACTTTGAGCAGGGGCCAAGCTGCAGGTTGAATAAAATTCCCTGTGGCTTCCATGTACCATGTAAAGGCTGTTTTATGAGAGAATGGGGAGGGGGGGGGGGCATTTATTAAGACTGAAGTTTCCTACGCTGGTCTTAATAAAGGCCAATTGACTTTTTGCTATCTGCACCTCAATTATCAAGAGGCCCCAGCATATTAAGCCCTGCCCTTTCCAGATAAAAACACTTAGAAAATGAGGTTTAAAGTATTGTCACATACGAACTGTCCTAGCATGTGACATGGGTGCAGTTGTCAGTGGTCAATGCACTCCTCTCACTCAATACTACACTCACCCTTCACTCTTGCTACAAATTGAGCGTAAATTGCACCCCAACACAATCCATGCACCCCCAAATACACACTACCTATTGAATTCAGAGTCAGAATCAATAGGAATCCCGGACAGATATGCTACTACTCCCAGCAGTTAGAAGGCGAACACACTTTAAACAGGTAATGGGTTCATGATAACTTAGAGTCCTTTTGTTTCCATGGAGCTTGGAGGATCTCTCAGTTGGGATTAGCACACACAGTTTTTTTGCTGGCTTCCCAGGTATTTTCAAATTTTTGTAAGCTAATGCTCCTGACTTATGCTTAGCCACCTGCCAGGGTGCCCCCCTCCTCCCACTTTCTTCATCTTGGAAAGCTGGGAAATGATCTGCTCCATCTGCGCCCAGTGACTGAGTTCACTGTCCTGTCACAACCCTCCCTTTTTTACGCCTGACTGACTTTGATAGAGACAACTAGTTGTAAAGCAATAAACCTGGCTTGGCAGGATATCTGGTTTTGTGATTGCAGGAAGAGAAAAGTCTCACCACTGAACCCCCTGACTGATTCCAGGTGTTACTTAATACACACATGCCAATGTAATATACTAATGAGGCATGCATGAACACTATAATTCAGTAATGATATATACCAAGTGGGGCTTCTTTCATCATAAGTATGTACGCCAGTATTTTGGCACAAATTTTGGCGCATTTTAATTATCTGACTGTGAGCGCAATCAGCTCTAAGTATCACTGTATTGAAGTCCAAATTCATAGAGTTAATGTATGAGCTAGCTCAGAGAGACACACACATACACAGTTATTGTGTATATAGTGGGTTCTGCTTTAATGGAGGGAAAAAGGTATTCTTAAATACAGTGTGTAGACAAGACAGGTTGAACTAGTCTCAAATACAGTGTGTAGACAAAACAGGTTGAACTAGTCTTAAATACAGTGTGTAGACAGGACAGGTTGAACTAGTACAACTAGCATAACATGATTGATGACAAAGCTGTAAATAGTTTTGGCAGTTGGACAACAAACAAAACAGGAGCCTCACCCCATTAAGGCATCTGGTGGGGGATGAGCTCTCTAAACAAATGTATGAATATAAAATGGCTACAGGCATGGCCCACATGGCCATGGAATACAAAATGGAGGATACATAAGCTGAGTCATCCTCCACATGACCCAGTGTTTTTGAATGAATCACAATTTTATTTAACCTCAGAAGTCTGCTAGATGTTAAAGGAAACCCATCACATGGATATCAAGATTAAAATAATGCTTGAAATGTGCTATGCTTGAAATATTAGTTAAATTAGCTAATTACATATTTTGCCTAAAACATGCTAGGAATTTTATATACTGCATAAATACAGTCATTAGTAAACCAAAGTACACTCTTCTTAGATTCTATGGTTTTACATATCAGGATATAATAAATCAGGTCTTTTGAAGTTCTAACAATTTAATAAAGTACAACCTCAAATTAACAACAACACATGAAAAATTAGGCCATGTCACTATTTATGCTACAAAAACTAGGCCAAATGCAGAAGCAGTGTGTAGAAAAATTAAGTGTGACCATGTAAAGGCATAAGTTGTGGCACTTTGATGGTCTAGAGCAGTTAGGCTTGTGTTAACACAATGCCAAAGAAGAAAGACATCAGCAATGATCTTAGAGATGCAATTGTCACTGCCCATCAATCTTGGAAGTCTAAGGCCTGGTTCACATCTGCGTTCGGGCCCTCCGTTCCCCTCTCCGCATGAAAAATGCGGAAAGAAAAGTCCTGCAAGCAGCACTTTTCTCTCCGCATTTTTCGTGTTGAAACTGAGCGGAAACCACACAGACCCCCATTATAGTCTATGGGGTCCGCCGATTTCCTAAGGTAACAGCTTTTTTATACGGATTAGGTTTCCGTTCAGGGGGAACGGAAACCCATGCGCAGATGTGAACCGGGCCTTCCAAGGCCATTTCCATACAATTTGAAGTCCATAATTCTACAATGAGAAACATTATTGACAAGTGGAAATCATTTGAGACATTTGACAGTCTTCCCATTAGTTGACATCCCAGAAAATTCAACCCAAGGTGAATGCAATGCTTAGAGAAATTGCAGGAAAAAAAACAAGAGCTACATCTAAACCTTAAGATAACCGTGCATAAGCAAATGCCCACATACCTCAATTAACTGAATTTTAAGATCTTCTAAGGACCAGATGTTTTTTTTATTATGTCCTGATATGTAAATCCATAGAATTCAAAGATGTAGTGTACTTTGTTATTCTCATGTATACTGTATACACTTTGTGCTAGCCTGTATGCTAAGAAATTCTTGTCAGAAGAGAAATTTAGCAGAACAGAAATAAACAAATCTAATTAGATAGAAAGCTTATAGAAAAGATAGTAAAATGGTCAGTTTTATCGTCTGCAATTCCACAAATTTAGAACTGACTTCAAAGAATGGAAGTAAGAAAACCATTCTGTTGTTGCCACAGGAAAAATATAGTCTTATCTTGGCATATGTCATAGACTTGGATGTTGGCAGGAGATAACTTGGTTATCATAAACACACAAACATGTTGTCTAATCTGGGGCACAACTCTTAGGATATTGATACAGCTGCTCTGTGTTAGATTGTGTGAATTCAGACTGTCTTTTTAGTGGAGCATTAGGGATTAAAGGCATGGATATGCAAAATCAACACACACTGTTGTCATGAAATATATCTGAATGGACTATCACGTAAGTAGTAGAATACTGCTTCGCATGTATATAGGCTGCTTTATGCTTTCTAATTGCAGTAGTAATTGCTGTTTGTGTCAGTCATGCTTAAATTGCTTCCATTTGTTAAACTGCAATGGAGCTGACAGCTGGGGCTTAGACCAATAATAGCAGCATTAGAACACATAAATATACATACAAATAAGTTGGGAAAGTGACTTGAGACTTTTATATTGGATGTCTCTAATTTATCAAAGAGTTAGTGAAATCTGCCTTAGTCTCCTGTGTTAGCAGAATATAAGAATATTGCTTTAGGCAAATCACAAATAACTGTATGGTCTACAATAGAACTATGAGCAGATTAACCAAATAACATTAAACTTTGGGGGGTCATCCAGGGAACATGATCTCAGGCTCGCTAGCGTCCTCATAAAGTTGGCTTTAGTGGTTAACCAAAACATGGCAGTACTATGATTATATGTTGGTTACTGTTGTATTTGGCCTTAGATTATGGTTTCTGGTTAGTATGTTTCCATAAGACACATACTGTCACTAAAAATCAAAGAGAACAAAGAAGAATGGAAAAAAAATGATAACTGTGCCTTATGTAAAAATAAGAACCTCATTTAGATGACTAGTATTTAAATAGGCATTCCCACTAACAGAGGCTAAATGTTACCACTGTGGAATATGCTGGCACTACTTAAGCAACAGGAAATACTTTTTCAATTACATGGGGAGCCCACAGTCTGGACCCTCTTATCACTCATACAGAAATCTATTGATCTAACATGTCAGTTTCTTAATCTTTCATGGCATGTATACACTGTACCATAGCAACAGCACCTATTATGGACCACCACATCATAATCACCTCTTTTGTGATTGCACTTGCATCTCCCATGTTAGGGAGTTTTGAAGCTGCCAAGTGCTGGATATTAAACAATCCAACATTCAATACCTATCCTGTGAATAGGCCATACATGTTATTAGTGGGAAATTCCTTTAAAATATTGACTAATTTATCCACCCTGATAATACTTATATATTGGAACCATGCACCTCTTAAAGAGGACATGCAATGTTTACACAGACTGCAACTAGCTGCATACCTTTGCAGCAACTCCTTCAAGAACTATATCGCTTTTGGGTTTCCTTGTGTTCACCTACCCAATTCACCAAAAGTTAATGCCGCCAGGTTTGTCACCTGACACTTGTTAACTATAAACCTATCAAACCCCATCCTCTTGACAGTTCACCAGTACTGAAAGTAACAACAACTGCAGGTAAATGGCGGTGGTTAGAAAAAGATTGAAAGCAATGAAGTCAATGAAAATGCAAAGGACTTCTTTAACCCTTTCCCGCTGGTGGCATTTTTTGATTTTCGATTTTCGTTTTTGACTCCTCGCCTTCCAAACCTCATAACTTTTTTGGTTTTCCATTCACAGAGCCATATGAGGGCTTAATGTTTGCGGGACAAATTTTACTTCATAATGGTTCCATTTGTTATTCTGTAAAACGTACTGGGAAGCTGGAAAAAAATTCTGAATGGGGTGGAATTGGAGAAAAAGTTCATTTGTGTGACTTTCTTATGGTCTTCGTTTTTACGGCGTTCACTGTGCAGCCAAAATGACATGTCACCTGTATTCTATGTTTCGGTATGATTTTGGTGAGATCAAATTTCTATATTTTTATTTACATTTTAATTACTTAACAAAAATCCAAAACTTTGTAAAAAAAAAAAATTTTTTCTAAAAGTTGCCATATTCTGACACCAGTAACTTTTTATATTTCTGTGCAAGGGAATGCATAGGATGTCTTTTTTTATGGGGCTAGGCTACTTTTCAGTTATACCATTTTGGGTAAAGTCTATTGCTTTGATCACTTTTTATTCAAAGTTTTATCAGAGGTGAAACAAGAAAAAAATGGAAGTTTGGCACTTTTAATTTTTTTTTTTACCACTATGGAATTCATCGTAAGAGAAAATTATTTTTATAAGTTCATAGACTGTGCATTTTTGAACCCAGGGATACTCAATGTGTATGTGTTTCACAGTAATTTTCTACATTTATATGTATTCTACAAAAAGGGGGGGGGGTGATTTAAATTTTTTATTTTTTATTGTTTTAGGGTTTTTTTTGTTTAACACTTTATTAGACCCCCTAGGGGTCTTGAACCCCAGTGGGTCGGATCACTAATGCAATGCCTTGCAATGCTAAGGCATTGCAATACATTGCAAAATACTGTTATTTGTATGACAGGCTGCATAAAGCACTGATCACGGGCATTAGTGCCAAGTCTCTGCCGTATAATATTACGGCGGATGTTGGCAAGGCATTATCCATTAACATAACCATACGGTGTTTACATTTGTAGACAATTAAAAGTTAAACATTTAAGCAAATATAAATATTTAAACATTATGCAGAGTTTTATGCCGGGGCCCCCGCGTTTGGTTGCAGTGGAAACGCTGAGGCAAAAAAATCCGCTGCCTTTTACATTACCTATAAATTGGATAGAATTCTGGCTAATCCCAGCCACAGATTGGCTTCAATGGTTTCACATTGCAGATCTGCAGCGAAAAAGTGTAGTTCTCCGCGTTTTTTAAAATTGAAGCATGTCAATTTTACCTACAGAAATGCTGAAGATGTATTGCAAATAGTCCTTTAGGCCAGGGCCCCACATTGCAAAATGCAGCATTTTACATTATCTGCAAAGTGGATTCTGGCTAATCCTATCCACACATTGCAGAAAAAAAATCAGCAGCGGAAATGCTGAGATTTAAAAAATGCAAGCGTTCTTGCAAATCGCAGCATGTCAATTATATCTATGGAAATGCCGGCATTTTCTGTATAGGTATAATAGAAGCAGAAAGTCTGCAGAGGAAAACTCTGTGGATTTTCTGTGAAAAATGTTGCGGAATAAAACGTGATACATTTCTGCCGTGGTCCACAGCGTTTTTTTGCAGTGATTCGCTGTGTGGAGCTTTAGCCTTAAGAACATAGATTTGGAATCTTTGCCAATAATATGATTACTGATGCTTGAACATTTATACGAAGAAAAAGGCCCCCCATATATATTTTCAAATTGGGTGCCTCCATTTAATTATAACTATTTAAACCCCCCTATATAAAATAAACCTAAGGATTTCTGTAATATCGATATACTGCAATATCTATATACTGTAAAATCAATTATTCTGAAGCTCTTATCTTAAACACTGGAACACTGAAATACTTTTTACCACTTCCTTATTCATTGAGTGAAAGCAATATACGTTGGATACCTTACATAGGTATAAATCTAACTAGTCCCAGATTACTAACAAAAATTCACACCTTTTCCCTCTTTGAAAGAATTTCAAAAACACTTTATTTCTTGGGCAATGAGGATCCTTGTTCACACATTATATTTCTTCCAATCCATTCCTACTCTATGCCAATTCTCCTATCTAAACTACATATAATAATAAATAAATATACTTGAGTAGGATCAATGGTGTGTATCAATTTTCTAACCACGTCATACCCTCTAAAGTTGAGTGCTCCTGATATTACATGTAATATTATACTACTTTATTGGATCAGATCAGACCAAAGACTTGTGGCAAGAAGACTCAAATTTTGAGTTTTCATACAAAACACACTTGTCAGTATCCAAATAAATTATTTACTGAACCCTTTCTATAAAAAATGTAAGTATTCTCTGCCTAAAGTCAACACAGTGTCATTTCACATATATCATTCCCTAGAGTTTCTTTCAGCTTTACCTTTACAATTTCTTTCCTCCTATATGAGATTTAACTTTTTTATGAACATATTCTGGCATTAATTGTATAGAGGATTTACCAACAGATAATGAATTGGTTGAATCAGAATCTCTTGTACATTGTTACGGTATTTCTAACAAGGATTTGAAAAAGTTTTAATATTTTGTCAAACTATACTGTATATAAAATAGAAACTTCCCAAATCTGAAAGGGGGTAGCTCTCGTTTTTACCATATTTTTTTTTTTTTTTTTTTAAGAAAAGAAACACCTCACTTGTTAAAGCTTGAAAATCAGTTCACACTAAATGGCACAGAGCTCTAGCTTGGGTCACAACAACATTAAGGGGCCCCACGTGGTGTAAACACCGTGGTTTCCCGTGGCGTAAATGCCATGGAAAAAAATGTGGCGTTTTACAGTCACAGCAAAGTGGATGGGGTTCTAGCGAATCCCATCCCGACTTTGTGGAAAAATATAATAATAATAATTTTATTTATATAGCGCCAACATATTCCGTAGCACTTTACAAATCAGAGGACACATGAACAGACAATATGAGACATTACAGTGTGACAAAGAAATAAACATATCAGACAATAGGAGTGAGGGCCCTGCTCGCAAGAGCTTACATTCTATGGGGCGATAGGGGGACACAAGAGGTCAGAGGGCTTGTTTGCTACCATGGTCCAGCCATCTTGTAATAGAAAAGGTTGTGTAACTAAAGCTGTATGAACCCGTCACCAGCCGGTATCTGTGAATAAACAGATACTAAGTGCGAGGAGTGCAGTGTAACTTCTAGATGGAGGGGCCAAGATCTGAGGAACAGAGGAGTAAGGATAAAAGGTGTTATTGTTCTCCACCTCCACACACTACACTGTGATCAAGTCACGTGATAAGCCTGACCATACAGATGTGATTTTAGGGCAGTTTTGAAGCTGCTGTAGTTGGGGATTAATTGGATTGTCTTGGTAAAGCATTCCAGAGCACCGCTACAACTCGAGAAAAGTCTTGGAGACGGGAATGGGATGATCGGATAACAGGGGATGCAAGTCTAAGGTCATTGGCAGAACGGAGAGGACGGTTAGGGCGGTAGACAGTGATGAGAGAGGAGATATAGGGGGGCGCAGCGCTATGTATGGATTTGTGGGTCAGTGTGATAATTTTATATTGTATTCTGTGATGCATGGGCAACCAGTACAGCGACTGACACAAAGTAGATGCATCTGTGTACCGGTTTGACAGAAAGATGAGTCTGGCGGCTGCATTCAGGACAGATTGTAGTGGGGAGAGTTTAGTAAGAGGAAGCCCAATTAGAAGAGAATTGCAATAGTGAAGACGAGAGAGAATCAGAGCGACAATGAGGGTTTTTGATGTTTCCCTGGTGAGAATTCTAGAGATGTTTTTAAGGTGCAGGTGGCAAGAGCGTGCAAGTGTCTAAATATGTGGGGTAAAGGTGAGATCTGAAAATGAATAAATATGCACAGCTGACAGGCTGCAATTTCCAAAACCGTCAAGGTTTTGGAAATCACCACATGTCAATTATACCTTTGGAAATTCTGGCGGTTTCCCTATAGGTATAATTGAAGCAGAAAGGTTTCCTCTGCAGACATTCTGTAAAAAGTGCTGTGGGAAAAAACGTGATGCGTTGCAGTCACAGTTTTTCCCAAAGTGCTTTTTTGCTGTGGGACGCTACGTGGGGCCTTAGCCTAAAAGGCCTTTCTCATTGGAAAGCAGCTAAAACAATCTATTTATGTTGGTAGCTTACCCCATCCAGAATTTATAAAACCAATGCATCAGTATACAGTATGACACTCACTATAACTATAATGGGGTCATTTGAGTGTCCGTTGTTTTAAAATTGAAACCAGCAGAGGAAAAACAGCAGACACTTAGCCTAAACCTGCCACATCAGTAAAACCTGATTCTGTTTTGTCAGTCCCTAAACATTTTGTCAGTCCCTAAACATTACACAGTTTCCATTAGTCAGCTTAGCTAGTAGGATAGTGTTGGCAAGAAATTGGAAACTTCCAATTCTCCTTCATTAATAGATATAATTGGATTTGCACACTTTCACCCTGGTACAAGTAATTACACCCTGGCACCTTGTAATTACAGATTATCCAATTTTTGTTTAAAGATTTGTCCACCATGTAAGGGCCTCACCATAAAGTAGTTATTCTGTACAAAATGTTATGATTTATTTTTCTGTTTGCTGATGTTGATAGGGTGGTTTCTTTATAATAGCTGTTTCCTTATTTGTATCTGCCCTCTTTACAGGATTCATTATAACATAATGTATCATTATGTATCATTCCATTCATGCTGTATTTTGATCCCTTATTCTCTATTCTCTGTCATCTATACAGTATAATTGTAATCCAATCTTATGATAGATGCCCATAAAACTTCAGCTTGCTTCTTTCTAGTTTAGCATATTCTATAAACCAATCGAAATTGAATTACTTCATTATCATGCCACTATTTTTTCTCTCTAGTGTGAAATTCAATAATTAATATTTATGAAAGAATGAAGAACATGATAGGAATGAACAAAAAATACTTAAGGCTAAGGCCCCATGTTGCAGAAACGCAGCATTTTTGGCTGCTGTGAAAACACAGAGGAAATATATGCTCTGTTTTAGAGCACCAGCAAAGTGTATGACACTTACATTAATCTTATCTGCACACTGCAGAAAAAAACAGCTGTGGAAAAGCTGCGTTTTCAAAAATGCATGTGTCAATTTTAGTGTGCGCTTTCCCTATAGATTTAATCAGAGAATAAAACACTCAGAAAAAAAACGCTTCAAAAAAGCAATGAAAAACACCGCAGAAAAAAATGTGATGTGTTTTCGACGCAGTTTTTTCTGCTGTGTTTTTTAGTTGCGGTTCGCTACGTGTTACAGATTTTGCTATGTTTTTTTTTAACCAAACCTTGTAGTGGCTACAGAAGGAATGGGAAATATCTAGTAAGCTGTTATACTTCTCTCTTCTGCTCAATCTACTCCTTGCTTTGACTCAAAAAACAGCAGCAAAATCTGCAACAAAAAAAGCAGTTTTTCTCTAATGTGGGCCTTAGGCCCCTTGCAGATGACTGTGAGGTGGGTCAGTGTGCTATCTGGGTTTTTCCCGGAGAGCACACTGACTCATTCATTTCTGTCGGCCCATGCACACGACCATGAATTACATGGTCAGTCCGGGCCGCAAAACTCAGGACAGGTCCTATTCCTGTCCAGTTTTCAGGCTGTGCTTCCACGACTCTATTCATTGAATGAATGAGGCCTCGGCAGCAAGGCAGGTGCACAGGCGGCACACGGATTACATCTGTGTGCGCCCATGTGCTGGTCATGCTGTTCAATCATGGCCGGTAGCTAGCACATTAAGGCCTAAGGCTGAGGCCCCACGTTGCAGAAATGCAACTTTTTTTGTTGCAGATTTTGCTGCAGCAAATTACTTTTTATTATTTATTTTATGTTTTATTGTACAAAAGTAGTAAACCATTTAAAAATCCTGTACATACTGTGCCTTGTGAAAGTATTCGGCCCCCTTGAACTTTTCAACCTTTTGTCACGTTTCAGGCTTCAAACATAAGGATATAAAATTTACATTTTTTGGTGAAGAATCAACAACAAGTGGGACACAATCGTTAAGTGGAACAAAATTTATTGGATATTTTAAACTTTTGTAAAAAATAAAAAACTGAAAAGTGGGGTGTGCCAAATTATTCGGCCCCCTTAAGTTAATACTTTGTAGCGCCACCTTTTGCTGCGATTACAGCTGCAAGTCGCTTGGGGTATGTCTCTATCAGTTTTGCACATCAAGAGACTGAAATTCTTGCCCATTCTTCCTTGGAAAACAGCTGGAACTCAGTGAGGTTGGATGGAGAGCGTTTGTGAACAGCAGTTTTCAGCTCTTTCCACAGATTCTCGATTGGATTCAGGTCTGGGCTTTGACTTGGCCATTCTAACACCTGGATACGTTTATTTGTGAACCATTCCATTGTAGATTTTGCTTTATGTTTGGGATCATTGTCTTGTTGGAAGATAAATCTCCGTCCCAGTCTCAGGTCTTTTGCAGACTGCAACAGGTTTTCTTCCAGAATGGTCCTGTATTTGGCTCCATCCATCTTCCCATCAATTTTAACCATCTTCCCTGTCCCTGCTGAAGAAAAGCAGGCCCAAACCATGATGCTGCCACCACCATGTTTGACAATGGGGATGGTGTGTTCAGGGTGATGAGCTGTGTTGCTTTTACGCTAAACATATTGTTTTGCATTGTGGCCAAAAAGTTCGATTTTGGTTTCATCTGACCAGAGCACCTTCTTCCACATGTTTGATGTGTCTCCCAGGTGGCTTGTGGAAAACTTTAAACCAGACTTTTTATGGATATCTTTGAGAAATGGCTTTCTTCTTGCCACTCTTCCATAAAGGCCAGATTTGTGCAGTGTACGACTGATTGTTGTCCTATGGACAGGCTCTCCCACCTCAGCTGTAGATCTCTGCACTTCATCCAGAGTGATCATGGGCCTCTTGGCTGCATCTCTGATCAGTCTTCTCCTTGTTTGAGATGAAAGTTTAGAGGGACAGCTGGGTCTTGGTAGATTTGCAGTGGTCTGATACTCCTTCCATTTCAATATGATCGTTTGCACAGTGCTCCTTGGGATGTTCAAAGTTTGGGAAATCTTTTTGTATCCAAATCCGGCTTTAAACTTCTCCACAACAGTATCATGGACTTGCCTGGTGTGTTCCTTGGTCTTCATGATGCTCTCTGCGCTTTAAACAGAACCCTGAGACTATCACAGAGCAGGTGCATTTATACGGAGACTTGATTACACACAGGTGGATTATATTTATCATCATCAGTCATTTAGGACAACATTGGATCATTCAGAGATCCTCACTGAACTTCTGGAGTGAGTTTGCTGCACTGAAAGTAAAGGGACCGAATAATAATGCACGCCCCACTTTTCAGTTTTTTATTTTTTACAAAAGTTTAAAATAACCAATACATTTCGTTCCACTTCACAATTGTGTCCCACTTGTTGTTGATTATTCACCAAAAAATTTAAATTTTATATCCTTATGTTTGAAGCCTGAAATGTGGCAAAAGGTTGAAAAGTTCAAGGGGGCCGAATACTTTTGCAAGGCACTGTACATATTTAGTATCACCATAATCGTACTGACCTACAGAAAAAATGCAAAATTTTATTTTTGCTAAACAATGAGCAGCTCAAATCAAATACAAACACAACTCAAACACAACTTTTTCTACAAAAAATAAGTCCCCATCCAGTTATATCGATAGCAAAATAAAAAATTTGTGGCTATTGGAAAAATAATGCTTGGTCCTCAAGGCCAAAATATGTCTGGTCCTTTAGGAGTTAACAATCTATTTACATTGTGGAAAAGCTGATTTTTTGTTGCAGAATTTGCTGCATTATTTTGAGCCAAACTCAGCAGTGGCTACAGAAGGAATGGGTAATATAAAAGAAGCTCTTATACTTCTACCTTCTGCTCGTTCCACTCCTGACTTTGGCTCAAAAAAACACCAATATCTGCAACCAAATAAAATCAGCTTTTCTGCAATGTGGGGCCTTAGCCTAAAACTACATGTTGGGTCAGTTTTCATCCGTGCTGGAGTCACCATATTTTGATCCATCCTTATGATGACACTGTACAACTTGCACTTACATATAATTGTTTAATGGTACAAAGGGATCTTATTCCAGATCTTTCTTCAGTTGTCTTTTTGAGACTTGTTATGTATATATTAATTCTACTGTTGTTGTATTGCCTCTCTTTTTACTGGGTGTATATAATGTATCCATCTGTTTTTCTCCTGGAGCTTGTCATTGATCAGTGTATTAAGGTGACATGTTTTCTGGATACTTGAACATGATACTATATTAGCAGTCTCACGCTTTTTATTAGAGAACATATTGTTAACCTTTATATCATACACGGAAATGGTGTTTTCTATCATAGGATTTAAACTACATGGATTGGAAACTAAATGTAACGTCTTTGCCCGTTCAGGCCTCTGCCATCCGGTCACAGGCTGCGGCGCAGGAGGCGTGTCCGGCTATGATTCCTTGTTTTAGGTTATTCTGGTATTTTCTGAACACTGTCCTATTCTCTCACCTCTGTAATTGATTTTCCACCACACCCATCTCTTTCACCTTAGTTTCCCTCTGCTCCTCTAATAGTTAATCTTAGCCTTACTTGTGTGATTGACAGCCTATCTTCCTATTAGGTCTGGGGTGGGTTCTTCTTTCCTATTTATTGTTTGCTTACATTCACATAGGCGCTTGCTATTGCCTTGTGCGTGCTGGCTATTTATTCTTTGCTGTCTGTTATCTCTATACATATTCCTGACCTCCGGCTTTACTTTTGACTATTCTCTCAAATTTTGATTCTATACTGTGCTGCTCGACCTATACAGACCCCTTGGCTAGCTGACCTCCCTTTTGTTGTTGTTTGTCTTGTCTGCGTTCTGTGTTATCACTTATACCATAAGAAGGGACTGCTGCCCAGTTGTTGTCTGTTGCCTAGGGCAGTTCAGGCAAGTAGGCAGGGACGGTGGGGGGGTTCAGCTTAGGGTTCACTGTCTAGTCGTGCCCCTCCCCCCAGGGTTCACCAGCAGCTACTGGGGAATTGCTCTTCTTGCAATTCTTCTTCCCTTATGTTTTTGCTGGTTAACATACTACATGACAGTTGTGTCCAGCTGGTTATTTTATACCTAAACTGCACACAACCGATGACATTTTGTGCACTTTGAACACTGGTCAATGTTGGGCAAAAATGACATTTGTCTTTCCAATGTCACAACTGATGCCAGACATAAGTTTCGCTTTGGAGAATCCACACCACACCAGAGGGAAAGCACCAGACATATGTGAATCCAGCCTTAGATGTCCAAAGAAATGTAACCAGTATAATTTATCTAGTTAAAGAGGACCTTTCATGTCCTTCATCACTGGACATGCTATATACCCTTACAAAGCTGTCAGTGTGCAGAATTCAGGGCACTTCTAGCTTTGTTCATTGGTTCCTCCATTACAGAGATATTGGTGCTGTTATTTTCAGCTACTGATATCACAGTATTGTCAGGGGAGCCTAACAGCCTAATTTCATTGCTGTTTGGTGGAATACGCCCACTTCACAATATAAGACTACTGTATTAAAGTGTACTGTCATAGGCGTTCCCCACTGCCTAGTGATAATTTACACAGGACTGCAGCAGCATGGATGCTAGACACCTTCTTCTGTTGTTTGCACATCTAGATTTCTCACACAGCATTGCTGCATCCCCTTCACTCCTTGAAGGGTTATTCCCATCTCAAGGACCCTATCTATACTGCTAGCTTATGTAAATTTAAGAGTTTTCCTAAATATATTGCTTTAGCAATGCTGCATTGTTTGCCTGCTATGTGAAATTATTCTTCCCATTGTTTACACATCGTTAAAGCTACCAGCCTGTTATCTGATCCAGGACGTTTGGTGTGACTCACTGCTCTCTGGAGGGGAGGGGGAGTTCTCCATATTACTTTCAGATCTGTTATCTTCTGCTCTTCTCTCCACGCAATCAGGTCAGCTAATGCCAGTTTACTGATAAAGGCTCAGACAATGTAAACACAAAGATAACATTAAGTTTACAGCAAGTCTGTTGTCAGTCCTGGGAGAATATACAAGTTTTTTTTTTCTCCAAACCTGTGTAATGAAATATACATTTACTGTGCATATTATTTGATCTATATTATTATAGAGCTGAGTTCACAAGGCGCTTTTTTTGCTGAAAAATCACATGCTATTTTGAATTGCAGTAGCACAATACTATGCATGCTAACTGATATTAAACTGAAAAGTTCTAGTGTGCTGGCTCTTCTTTTTTAAAAAAAATGTTGTGTAAACCCAGCCTAACATATGTAAAGAATAAACAAGTGCAGTAGTGATGTTTAAAGTGTGTAGAGGTTCAGTGCAGCATAGGGAGCACAGCATTTTACTATATAAAAAAACTGCAGCATGCTACTATTTTTTTTTTACCTGAAACAGAACACGGCATTAGGCCAGGCTCACAGAGCTATAACATTGACATGTTCTATGCTCTGTTTTACAGTCACGTTACATGATTTTTCTGCAGGTGTCAATAACCTTACAATTATTGCACGGCACGGTACCTCATCTTTAATTTTTTTTTTTTTTTTTTTTTTAATAAGCATGCCATAGAAAATAAGGTTCCCTACCCCTGTAAATTTAGTAGTTAATTAATTTCTAAAGGTTCCCAGGACTGGCAGGTCTGCTAAAATTATTGCTAAAATCAGGTACTTCTGTTTTTGTCTGTAAAAAACCACTGTCCAATTACATTGCTGTCCCTATAAGCCTGATATATGGACTACTGCTCTGATTATCCATCTCTACCTAATTACCTGTTTGCGTTTTTTTCCACCCTTTCTTATATAGATAAAATAGAACCATCCTCCAGAGTAGAGAATTATAGCAGTGAGTGCGGCCTTTGAGAGCCTTAGACCAGTCATCTGCTGTGAATGGCTAAAACTTTGTACTGTCCATTCTTAGCATCTAAGTTTTGTTTCATACTTTTCCTCATGAAAACACATAACCAAATGTCACATATAGCTTCTTCCTAAGTGATGTTTAAGGTGGTTACCTAGGATGAAACTATAGCCACATCTCGTCCCTGTAAAGTCAGACATGCGTTGTCACAGCCCTCCTGAGATGTCACAGTATACTAAAGCTAGGTTCACATCACATTTTTACTATACTATTCATGAATCCATTGAGGAAAATGTATGGCAAAAATTAAACAAACAGATGTTATTGAAAGGGCATCTGTTTTACATCGACTTCGATGTTTTAAAAAAAAAGTGTCCATTTTTTTGTAGGGAAGGAACGTGTGGTAGCCTATGCTTTTCTGTCCTGCATGATAAACGGACAGACATGGACAGGAAGGCTACAGAAAGCAAATTTAAAGGGGTATTCCCATGAACATAATCATATCCATATTTGTAGATAATTAAAATGTAAACCTTTTTGCAAATATAAGTAGTTAAAAATTCTGCACCATTTTAAAGATTTTCTCTAACTATCTTAGTGGTGGCAGTCTGTTGTCTTGACTGGTTGCCAATGGATACGACCACAAATGCAGAAATTTTATATGGTCTGGGATTTGTCAAAAACCCAGCCATGATTTTCTTATTGTAGCTGGGTTATCAGGTAGGGACACTACATGTATGAGAAGATATCCTGGCCACAATAAGAAAATTATTGCTGATATTCTGACCTTAGAAAGGTCCTGCATTTATGGTCGTATCTATTGGCAACTGATCAAGACAACAAATTGTCACCACAAAATATTTAGAGAAAATCTTTAAAACTCTGCAAAATATTTAATTACTTATAAGTGCAAAAATGTTCAACTTTTAATTCTACAAATTTAAAAATAGTTATGATCATGGGAATACCTCTTTAAGCCTGCCTGGGATAAACACATGTATATCCTAAGATAAAATAGTAATAATAGACGGGCAGACTAGATGGACGATGTGGTCTTTTTCTTCTGTCAATCGTCTTATGTTTCTTTATACTTTTTTTGTAGGGACTATGTGTACATTGCGGATATAGAAATGCACAGTGTATGGACCTTTAGTTCAAATGCCTTTGCATGTTTTCCCCTATATATATATGGATTTTTTCCAGCCATTCCGGTTTTCTCTTCACAGTTCAAAAATATTCAGTTACTTTAATTGGCATCTCAAAAAAAATTGGCCCTAGGATGTATATTATACTCACCACATGATCCCCTGCCACACCCATTCCAATGCTTCCCAGTCTCATACCAGTCTTTACTACCTGGTCCTACCAGACACAGAAATATGTGAATCACTTGCTTAGGTGGATCACTGCTAGTATTGGTGTTTGTCCAGCGATATAGTATGGTATCCTTTGTGGATGTGTCCCCATTATGTTAGCGTCAAATAATAAAAGCTTATTACAAAGAAGAAAAAAAAACAAAGTGCAAATAATAGTTTATGTGTTCCTAAGGAGTAGAGCTCAAATCGTCCTTTTCATTTGTAGTAACAGCAGCAATATGTTTGATGGTTACAAAGTATAAACTTACAGAATGGAGCCAGACTGTGACACGCAGGTGCTTCTTTGAAGGCTTGTGATCCCTGCGGTATAACAGTTCACACAGATCTAATGTTACTGTACGTGAAATGAACTGGACTATTAATATTGAGGATGGCTCATGTTTCCAAGATCACACATCACCAAAAATGTGTTGCCTCTTCTAAATTGAAGAAATTGAATATTTTGAAACAAACTGGTTTGAGGAACAGCTGGTTTGATAACGTGAAGTACAAACAGATGAAATCATCCTAAGTTGGTGCCTGTTCAGGTGCTTTTCCAAAAATAACATTACACATAGACACAAATCAATGCTTGACTAACAGATGGTTAATGAAGACCAGCTAGAAAACTTCCGTAATTCACATTAATGAGTATGGTAATGAGCTTGCTTCTGAAACCGAATCTCAGAATGATGCACGGTATGTGCTTCAGAGAGCAGTAAGATTATTATATAAAAAGATCATAATTTGCTTTGCAAGAAAGCCGCATGTTTGATTGCCATATATTTCAATGAGCAAGAACAGAAAATGCCTATGAACACAAGACAAAATTCAGGTGACCCTATGTTTGCAAAGTAGATGTTCAGATACAGTTTGCTCAGCCATAGGCATTCTTGGTGGTTTATAGAAATGGATCTGTGCTGTCTGTATGGGTTTGTACTATATACTATTAGAAGAAGAGCTGCTGCAGTTCTTTCCTTCCAGATAGTGACAGGTCTCCTTCCTTTTCCTGCATATTCCTTTTTTACATTATTCTGAATCACTCTGCCTGTGGTGAGATATGCCTGGCTTCTCCCATTAGCGCAGGCTATGTGGGCAGTACGTGTACACTAAACTTTCAATATAACCTGTCCTAGACGTTTTGCTGTTTAGAGTCTTGAATGTACCAAGGAAATCTCTAGTGAAAAGAGCAGGTCTTGTCTTCTAATTCACAATTATCCCAAGAATTGAACAGAAGGAATTTAGTTCTTCCATTTCAAGAAGAAGCAGGTGGTACAAGTAAAGGCCATGTGATATCTCACTGGTGGCATAGACAATCGCACCTAACCATGGTGGACAGTAGTTATTACTGCAAACAACAGTGTCCACTTGAATCCTAAGAAAATTCTGATGCGATCACCCTAGCTGCCATCATTATGCATTCCTGACAAAGAGCCTGTTTCGGGACAGAAATACATTTTTATTTTGCACAAATAAAGTATTCATGTATTATAAGTCGATCATGTCTGTCTGGTTGTCATTGATAAAAAAGAAGGCTTTTCTAGATGTCTGGGGACAGGAACACATCCTTACATCTGTGTGTGTATTTGTATGTGTATCACACCACTCCCCCACAATGGCAAAAGTTCCTAGTTATTAAACCAAATACCTTCTCCGTACCAGTGACATAACGCAACATACAGTATAAGTCTTAACTACAGTCAATTAACTTCAGATGGGTGAGTAAATATAACTAATAAGAGGAGTTGCTAAAGAGATTATGCACTCACCTGTAGCATCACCTTAATATTACTGTACATGGTAATGAAAGTAACAATCTTAAACATAACACATTGATCCAAAATGCCCTTTGGGTCAATGTGCAAGGCTTTTCGAGGTCTGCAGATTGTTGTTCTTTGTGGACAAACGGGAACTCTGCCCTGATCAGTATCTGGGGCACAATGCCTCCCTGGGCTATGGTGAGATTTTTTTGCAGTTTGTCCAGCTCCACCCCTGCATGCCATGCATTGGCATCTTTAAGTAACTGGGTATAAAGCAGTAACTGTTTTCATACTGAGAACACTGGAGCATCTGCACTGAAGTATTTGTCATAATTCACTTTCCTTAGAAAAGGTGTATACAGAAAGACTGGATTTTTAAATTTTGTTCAGGATGCTCTCCTGTTCCTGGATGTGACTCTGCTCTCCCTTCTCATGATATTCCTGACAACAACCACTGTTCAGGCAGCTAGTGTTGCTCTCTGATTGTCGGAAACCCACGTTAGCCTTATGATGTCATCAGGATTATAACCTCATGGAATGTTCTGTTTGGTTCTCAAGCAACTTGTCTGTTTGTAGAAATCAAAGTCAGCTCAATGACATCGAATTGAGAAAGAATATTTCTTTAATGGCTATTCATTTACTTTATCAAAATGGCCAGAAGTGCTGTTCTCTGGTGGATATTCAGGTCAGTTTCATGGCAACAAAATCAGCATGGCGATTGCTAAATATCTTCATTTTTTTCCCTCCAGAACAACCTGAGTTTCAGTATATTAGCCACCATCCCGTGCTCTTTGCAGATACACAAAGATGTGCCTCAAAAATAGCCCATTTCTACAATACCCCTGACAACCCCTGTTGACAACTGCAGGAGATATAATGAGACAGACACCTAAAAGGGAGTCTGTCACCAGGGAACATCAATACCAACTAGAGTGCATTGTAATGCACATTGTGCTGAGCACCCTCACACCTAGATATTCCAATAGATGCACCATTTCCATTTTTTTTATGTAACCCTCATTGCAAACCCCGTTGCACTTTTACTTCATTTTCATATCTCTAAAAAATGCTTTTTCAAGGAAATGGTGCATCTACTGGACTATTTGAAGGTGTAACACTTATCAGCATAATGCCCCCTACAATGCCCCGTAGTTGCTTGGATGTCAAGTTTCTTGGTGTCAGACTCCATGGGTTATTTTCATCTTGGCATATCATTGCTGAGATGGGAATAACTGCTCTTAAGTCCCAGTAACCAGGGTGGAATTTATGGAAACAAGCAAGCAGTACTGCTCTATGCTGTTACAGGTGAATGGGAATTACAGAAATAGCATTGTACATTTAGCTATGCTGTTTTCAGAACTGTGGAGCTATAGAAACAGTGTAATTCAGATGTGCTACACTTTTTCCGTAGCTCCCATTCAATGATATGGGAGTTAAAGAGGACCTTTCACGTCCTCATAAATGTGCAGTATTATATACTGCAAGAAAGCTGACAGCACACTGAATTCAGCACACTGCCGGCTCTCCCGGTATAAGCCCTGGTGCTGGAGATAGCAATGCCATTAGTTTCTGCACCAATATCTCCCCACTGTCAGAAAGGCAGGTCTTACTACTCAGCGTCTTCGCTGGACTGTGAGGAACGCTCTCCCCCCCCACACCACCAGTACTCTTCCATAAACTTGTACTGTCAGAGGGGTCGTTCCTCATAGCTCAGCAATGATGTTAGGATGTAAGGCCCATCTTTCTGACAGTGGGGAGATCTTTTGCACAGGTGCTCATACCGACAGTGCGCTGAATTCAATATAATACCGCACATATATGAGGATATGAAATGTCCTCTTTAAGGAAACAGAGTAATGCAGCACCTAAGTTGTTTGGCAGGGGAAGGAGGTATCTCATCCCATAGCCTTACCCCCACCCCTGTAATGTGAATTCAAGGTGCCAAGGAGTTGTAATGGGTGTCAGGGGCCTAAAAATGGCTATGAATAAGAACTAA
This sequence comes from Leptodactylus fallax, assembly GCA_947044405.1. NCBI lineage: Eukaryota > Metazoa > Chordata > Amphibia > Anura > Leptodactylidae > Leptodactylus > Leptodactylus fallax. The sequence continues at coordinate 469,628 of CAMRHE010000008.1, forward strand.
GTTACTGTACAAAACATGTAAGCGATTTATCCTGAAGAATACATAATGTTTTTAATGAATTAATTAAAGACATATTTTTGCTTCTAGCACTGAAATGTCTAATAGACCAACCTGTCAAAATTAAAATTTGGGACATAATACACTGCAATACAAAATTGTTGTAGGATATTACACTACAAATCATCCTGCAAAAAACAAGCACTCAGTAGATAGATGTGGCAACACAAAAATTCATTAAAAAATAAATGTTTTTTATGCAAAATTAGAAAAGTATAAAAATAATATAAATTTGTAATTTCCGTAATAGTATTGACTCATAGAATTAAGTTATTATGCCATTTAAACCACATGGTGAAAAAAAAAACATTGGTGGAATTGCTGTGTTTTACCCTGTCTCTGTAAAAAAAAATAATGAAAGTTATCCAATACATTATATACTATATGGACAAACGTATTGGGACACCTATAGATTACATCTACAGGAGGTTTTATGACATCCCATTCTAAATCAATTCTAATACGGAGTTGGTCCCTCCCTTCCTTTGCAGATAAAACAGCTTCCATTCTTCTAAGAAGGCTTTCTACAAAATTTTGGAGTGTGTCTTTGGGAATTCTTGCTCATTCATCCAGAAGAGCATTTGTGAGGTCAGACACTGATGTTGGCCAAGTGTCCCTGAGTCACAATCTCTAGTTGAAAGGTGCTCAGTTGGGTTGAGGTCAGGGCTCTGTGTGGACTAGGGATGAGCAAACTGATTAAAATCAAATAAAATTAATTCTACAAAAGTTTCAATTTAGACCTGGACCTGTTTGTTTGCCCCACTGTTCACTTTTGGCCTCTTCCAGGCTCAAATTACATTACACACGTCTAGGTCTCAATCACAGACCTAGTGTCATGAGGTTGGCGTGCCCCATGTGACTGTTGAAGCCCAATCAAGGTTCAAACCCAGACTCATATATCAGACTTCCAGATAGAGAAGGGTAATTGATCACTCCACATAACACATTTCCATTGCTCCAGAGTCCAGCGGTGGCTCGCTTTACATTACTGTATCCAATGCTTGGCATTGTGCAAGGTGATGTATGACTTGCATGGAGCTGCTCAGCTATGGAAACCCATGCCATGAAATTCCTGATACACAGTTTTTGTGCTGATGTTGATGCAAGAGATGGTCTAAATCGTAACTCTGCAGTTACTGAGTCAGCAGTAAATTGGAGAGTATTATGTGCCATCACCTCAGTACACTGAGACGCATTTCTGTAACTCTATGTGGTCTGCCACTTCATAACTGAGTTCATATTGTTCCTAAATGCTTTTATTTTTCAATAGTACCTTATAGTGTATGTAACCTTAAATGGTGCCACGTACAAAAATACGCAGTCATATAGCTATGTTCAGTGTCGAACAGGTCCATCAGAGACTAAAAGAGGATTCTCCGGTGGGCCCAGGCTCTTACACAGTAACAGCCCAGCAGAAGTCATTCAAATAAGGCGGGTACTATGGTCTATTACACTGGGGTTGTCAAAGGGTGGGCTCCAGAATTAGTCACCAAGAAATCTCAGATACACTGGTTGTGTTGATTTAAAAATTAAAAAGTTCTGACTTTTGAAATGTGGAGATACAAAAATTAAAAAGTGCTGTAACCTAAAGTCTAAAATAGGCTGTATCTTTAATGGGTTAAAATACTGTAGTGCAAGATTTATATTACTTGGTATTACTTTAGTAAGTATAAGGGAAAATAGTGTAGTTAGCCAATAGAGGTATTATACCTGCAATACCTTTGACTTTTTGACACAAAAATATCAAATATTGGTATTACTTTGTATTATCTAATTTGTAATACCAAACTTTGACTTTTGCTTAACTGAAGAATTTTCTCCCTTGATTTCTTTTTAGTTCTGGGCAAGCCATAAGAAACAGAAATTATACTTTCACATGATTGATTTCATAAAAATATATAAACAAAGTAAAGAATCCACATAATTGGATTTGGAAGTCTAGATATGACTGATGAAGACTGCCAGAGACTGCATAATAGTATAGTTATTAGGTCCAGAAATATGCATATCCTCTCATCTTCAGTCTGAAAATAGTTCCGACTAAAAGAAACCATACTCTTCCGCTTACGAGTAGAAAAATGATTACCACTAGATCCTCAAATGAACTTTCTTTCTTAGTGTTGGAAAACGTCCAGTTCTTTCTCATTTAGCCATCAGAGTTTCCAATGCAGGTTACTGTGAGATTCTCATATCCAATAATCCTTTTCATAGCTGTAGATAAATTAATCATTCCTTCCAGGTGAAAAAAGGTGACTTTTTTTCCTTAGGTTGGATTGTGGAGATAGTAAATGTAAAGGGCATGTCCACCTTTATAACACCATTATTAAGGTTATATGTATAAAATGTATGTATATATTCAGTAACATCAGCTGAATTTGTATTGTTCAACAGGAACATTGTCCTAGATTCCTAAATACCAGATATATTTTTTATAATCTAATTTTATTTTGCGATTGTAGATTTTATTATTATTATTCCTGCTGCACAGGCTGAATGTGGGAGTGACTGGTGGTGAACGACACTCGCACTCACTTCAATAAGAGTGACATCAATTGGAGTGCTGTACTTTGGCAGTCTCTGGTGCTACCATTAAAGTTAATGGGAGTGCCATTCACAACCAGTGACACCCACATTCAGCCTGGCAGTGGTCAGGCTGAATGTGCAATGGGAGAAAGGTCCTACAGTTTTCGCATTGTGGGATAACCCCTTTAAGGCTATGGCCCTACGTTGTGGAAACGCAGCTTTTTTTTGTTGCAGATTTTGCTGCGTTTTTTTTAGCCAAAGCTAGGAGTGGATTGAGCAGAAGGGAGAAGTATAAGAATTTGTCTTTGGCTCAAAAAAACACAGCAAAATGCAACAAAAAAAAAGCTGTGTTTCCGCAACGTGGGGCCTTAGCCTAAGAGTGGACAAGTCTGTACATTGCCCTGCAATTTCTACTTGAGAACAACAGATTTTTGGGGTCCTCACTGTTGAGAGCTCTAACAATTTGCAGTTGGAACACGGATCCTTGTTCTTAGCAGTGATGCTTCAGAGAGAAAACATAATTACTCTATAGACCTTTTCTTGTAAAGTTTTTAATCTATACAGCAATCAATACATAGAAAAGTGATTTTCAAGAGATTAAGAAGCAAATTTAAATTATATATATATATATATACAGTACAGACCAAAAGTTTGGACACACCTTCTCATTCCAAGAGTTTTCTGTATTTTCATGACTATAAAAATTGTAGATTCACACTGAAGGCATCAAAACTATGAATTAACACATGTGGAATTATATACTTAACAAAAAAGTGTGAAACAACTGAAAATATGTCTTATATTCTAGGTTCTTCAAAGTAGCCACCTTTTGCTTTGATTACTGCTTTGCACACTCTTGGCATTCTCTTGATGAGCTTCAAGAGGTAGTCACCTGAAATGGTCTTCCAACAGTCTTCAAGGAGTTCCCAGAGATGCTTAGCACTTGTTGGCCCTTTTGTCTTCACTCTGCGGTCCAGCTCACCCCAAACCATCTCGATTGGGTTCAGGTCTGGTGACTGTGGACGCCAGGTCATCTGGCGTAGCACCCCATCACTCTCCTTCTTGGTCAAATAGCCCTTACACAGTCTGGAGGTGTGTTTGGGGTCATTGTCCTGTTGAAAAATAAATGATGGTCCAACTAAACGCAAACCGCATGGAATAACATGCCGCTGCAAGATTCTGTGGTAACCATGCTGGTTCAGTATTCCTTCAATTTTGAATAAATCCCCAACAGTGTCACCAGCAAAGCACCCCCACACCATCACACCTCCTCCTCCATGCTTCACGGTGGGAACCAGGCATGTAGAGTCCATTCGTTCACCTTTTCTGCGTCGCACAAAGACACGGTGGTTGGAACCAAAGATCTCAAATTTGGACTCATCAGACTAAAGCACAGATTTCCACAGGTCTAATGTCCATTCCTTGTGTTCTTTAGCCCAAACAAGTCTCTTCTGCTTGTTGCCTGTCCTTAGCAGTGGTTTCCTAGCAGCTATTTTACCATGAAGGCCTGCTGCACACAGTCTCCTCTTAACAGTTGTTGTAGAGATGTGTCTGCTGCTAGAACTCTGTGTGGCATTGACCTGGTCTCTAATCTGAGCTGCTGTTAACCTGCGATTTCTGAGGCTGGTGACTCGGATGAACTTATCCTCCGCAGCAGAGATGACTCTTGGTCTTCCTTTCCTGGGGCGGTCCTCATGTGAGCCAATTTCTTTGTAGCGCTTGATGGTTTTGGCCACTGCACTTGGGGACACTTTCAAAGTTTTCCCAATTTTTCGGACTGACTGACCTTCATTTCTTAAAGTAATGATGGCCACTCGTTTTCTTTACTTAGCTGCTTTTTTCTTGCCATAATACAAATTCTAACACTCCATTCAGTAGGACTATCAGCTGTGTATCCACCTGACTTCTGAACAACACAACTGATGGTCCCAACCCCATTTATAAGGCAAGAAATCCAACTTATTAAACCTGACAGGGCACACCTGTGAAGTGAAAACCATTTCAGGTGACTACCTCTTGAAGCTTATCAAGAGAATGCCAAGAGTGGGCAAAGCAGTAATCAAAGCAAAAGGTGGCTACTTTGAAGAACCTAGAATATAAGACATATTTTCAGTTGTTTCACACTTTTTTGTTAAGTATATAATTCCACATGTGTTAATTCATAGTTTTGATGCCTTCAGTGTGAATCTACAATTTTTATAGTCATGAAAATACAGAAAACTCTTGGAATGAGAAGGTGTGTCCAAACTTTTGGTCTGTACTGTTTATATATATATATATATATATATATATATATATATACCAAAAGTTTGGACACACCTTCTCATTCCAAGAGTTTTCAGTATTTTCATGACTATAAAAATTGTAGATTCACACTGAAGGCATCAAAACTATGAATTAACACATGTGGAATTATATACTTAACAAAAAAGTGTGAAACAACTGAAAATATGTCTTATATTCTAGGTTCTTCAAAGTAGCCACCTTTTGCTTTGATTACTGCTTTGCACACTCTTGGCATTCTCTTGATGAACTTCAAGAGGTAGTCACCTGAAATGGTTTTCACTTCACAGGTGTGCCCTGTCAGGTTTAATAAGTGGGATTTCTTGCCTTATAAATGGGGTTGGGACCATCAGTTGTGTTGTTCAGAAGTCAGGTGGATACACAGCTGATAGTCCTACTGAATGGAGTGTTAGAATTTGTATTATGGCAAGAAAAAAGCAGCTAAGTAAAAAAAAAAGAGTGGCCATCATTATTTTAAGAAATGAAGGTCAGTCAGTCTGAAAAATTGGGAAAACTTTGAAAGTGTCCCCAAGTGCAGTGGCCAAAACCATCAAGAGCTACAAAGAAACTGGCTCACATGAGGACCGCCCCAGGAAAGGAAGACCAAGAGTCATCTCTGCTGCGGAGGGTAAGTTCATCCGAGTCACCAGCCTCAGAAATCGCAGGTTAACAGCAGCTCAGATTAGAGACCAGGTCAATGCCACACAGAGTTCTAGCAGCAGACACATCTCTACAACAACTGTTAATAGGAGACTGTGTGCAGCAGGCCTTCATGGTAAAATAGCTGCTAGGAAACCACTGCTAAGGACAGGCAACAAACAGAAGAGACTTGTTTGGGCTAAAGAACACAAGGAATGGACATTAGACCTGTGGAAATCTGTGCTTTGGTCTGATGAGTCCAAATTTGAGATCTATGGTTCCAACCACCGTGTCTTTGTGCGACGCAGAAAAGGTGAACGAATGGACTCTACATGCCTGGTTCCCACCGTGAAGCATGGAGGAGGAGGTGTGATGGTGTGGGGGTGCTTTGCTGGTGACACTGTTGGGGATTTATTCAAAATTGAAGGAATACTGAACCAGCATGGTTACCACAGCATCTTGCAGCGGCATGCTATTCCATGCGGTTTGCGTTTAGTTGGACCATCATTTATTTTTCAACAGGACAATGACCCCAAACACACCTCCAGACTGTGTAAGGGCTATTTGACCAAGAAGGAGAGTGATGGGGTGCTACGCCAGATGACCTGGCGTCCACAGTCACCAGACCTGAACCCAATCGAGATGGTTTGGGGTGAGCTGGACCGCAGAGTGAAGGCAAAAGGGCCAACAAGTGCTAAGCATCTCTGGGAACTCCTTCAAGACTGTTGGAAGACCATTTCAGGTGACTACCTCTTGAAGCTCATCAAGAGAATGCCAAGAGTGTGTAAAGCAGTAATCAAAGCAAAAGGTGGCTACTTTGAAGAACCTAGAATATAAGACATATTTTCAGTTGTTTCACACTTTTTTGTTAAGTATATAATTCCACATGTGTTAATTCATAGTTTTGATGCCTTCAGTGTGAATCTACAATTTTTATAGTCATGAAAATACAGAAAACTCTTGGAATGAGAAGGTGTGTCCAAACTTTTGGTCTGTACTGTATATACAGTGCCTTGCGAAAGTATTCGGCCCCCTTGAACTTTTCAGCCTTTTGCCACATTTCAGGCTTCAAACATAAAGATATAAAATTTTAATTTTTTGGGAAGAATCAACAACAAGTGGGACACAATTGTGAAGTGGAACAAAATTTATTGGTTATTTTAAACTTTTGTAAAAAATAAAAAACTTAAAAATGGGGCGTGCAATATTATTTGGCCCGCTTAAGTTAATACTTTGTAGCGCCACCTTTTGCTGCGATTACAGCTGCAAGTCGCTTGGGGTATGTCTCTATCAGTTTTGCACATCGAGAGACTGAAATTCTTGACCATTCTTCCTCGGAAAACAGCTCGAGCTCAGTGAGGTTGGATGGAGAGCGTTTGTGAACAGCAGTTTTCAGCTCTTTCCACAGATTCTCGATTGGATTCAGGTCTGGACTTTGACTTGGCCATTCTAACACCTGGATACATTTATTTGTGAACCATTCCATTGTAGATTTTGCTTTATGTTTGGGATCATTGTCTTGTTGGAAGATAAATCTCCGTCCCAGTTTCAGGTCTTTTGCAGACTCCAACAGGTTTTCTTCCAGAATGGTCCTGTATTTGGCTCCATCCATCTTCCCATCAATTTTAATCATCTTCCCTGTCCCTGCTGAAGAAAAGAAGGCCCAAACCATGATGCTGCCACCACCATGTTTGACAGTGGGGATGGTGTGTTCAGGGTGATGAGCTGTGTTGCTTTTACGCCAAACATATCGTTTTGCATTGTAGCCAAAAAGTTCGATTTTGGTTTCATCTGACCAGAGCACCTTCTTCCACATGTTTGGTGTGTCTCCCAGGTGGCTTGTGGCAAACTTTAAACGAGACTTTTATGGATATCTTTGAGAAATGGCTTTCTTCTTGCCACTCTACCATAAAGGCCAGATTTGTGCAGTGTACGACTGATTGTTGTCCTATGGACAGACTCTCCCACCTCAGCTGTAGATCTCTGCACTTCATCCAGAGTGATCATGGGCCTCTTGGCTGCATCTCTGATCAGTCTTCTCCTTGTTTGAGATGAAAGTTTAGAGGGACGGCCGGGTCTTGGTAGATTTGCAGTGGTCTGATACTCCTTCCATTTCAATATGATCGCTTGCACAGTGCTCTTTGGGATGTTTAACGTTTGGGAAATCTTTTTGTATCCAAATTCGGCTTTAAACTTCTCCACAACAGTATCACAGACCTGCCTGGTGTGTTCCTTGGTCTTCATGATGCTCTCTGCACTTTAAACAGAACCCTGAGACTATCACAGCGCAGGTGCATTTATACGGAGACTTGGTTACACACAGGTGGATTATATTTATCATCATCAGTCATTTAGGACAACATTGGATCATTCAGAGATCCTCACTGAACTTCTGGAGTGAGTTTGCTGCACTGAAAGTAAAGGGGCCGAATAATATTACACGCCCCACTTTTCAGTTTTTTATTTTTTACAAAAGTTTAAAATAACCAATAAATTTCCACTTCACAATTGTGTCCCACATGGTGATTCTTCACCAAAAAAATTTAATTTTATATCTTTATGTTTGAAGCCTGAAATGTGGCAAAAGGTTGAAAAGTTCAAGGGGGCCGAATACTTTCGCAAGGCACTGTATATATCTTCAGAGGAAAATAACAGTCTCTTTCTTGGGTAACATACTGTCATTGATTTCTGTGGAAACCTCTTTTGCTGGGTGGACACAACTGCAACTGGTTTCAAGGCTGGAAGGATTGAACATTTATGAAAGCTCAAGGGTACACAAAAATAGAGAGTGTATAAATGATATGCTCATGGTAATGATGAACCATTATCATCAACACTTTTAGCATCTTTAGACAAACTTTTACACTGTTAACATGCTTAATCTGTCTTGGTTGTTATAGAAGAGTCAACATTAGTAAAATTTTAACTCCTCCCACTGTAGTCATTTTTCATGTTTGTGGCTTCGTTTTTTAACTCCCACCTTACAAAGCCAATTTTCCATACAGAGTTCCATATAAAGGTTTATTTTTTGCAGCACATATTGCACTTTGTAATGTCAGTGTTCAATATTCTGTATGATTTACTCGGAAGCTGGAATAAATTCAGAATGCGGTACAATTGATAAAAAATGCAGTTGTGCCCATTTCTTATGGGTTTTATATCCTTCATTGTGTGGTAAAAATGACATGTTACCTTTATTCTGCAGGTGAGTACAATCACAGTGAATTTTCATAGTTTTTGTTATATTTTAATTTTAGTTTTCAAAATTCAATTTTTAATAAAAATTTGTTTCCATCATCATATTCTGCCACCTGTAACTCTTCTGTATTTCTGTAGATGGAGTTACATAAAATCTCTTTCTTTGCAGGGCAAGCTATTGTTTTTATTGATACATTTGACTCATTGACCATTTTGGGGAACACACGATGATGATATTTAGATAATTTTTTGTTTGGAAGGCAGAGTAGCAAAAGCAAAACAGTGATTTGGGCATTATGATTTCTTTCCCATTACAGGGAGCTTAGACAGGCAATCATCATTGCCTATACCATAGACTACAATACTATGGTATTACAGATTAAGCTACTGAAAAATCAGTAGTAGTTGTTGTAGTAGTTGTTGTAGTAGTGTTGTTTTAGACTGTCTAGTTCTCATTTGGCGCTGACTTGTACCCTCCTGACCCCGCATTGCTAACAGACAGTGTACATTCAGGTTCTTAGATACTATGGCCCTGATCACTACAACTGTGATATCGAATAATGGATGGGGCCAACCTGTTTTGAGGGGGAGGCTTAGGTTAGATATGTGTTTCGCTTGTCTGCATCCATATACCTAGGAGGATATAAATTCTTAGTCTTGAAATGGAGACTGAGGTGAGCGACAGGAAAATCTCCTGACTCCCTCTGGAATACACAACCTCATAGTTAACTGTGTTAATATTGTGACCCTAATAAACAATCCGTTGTAGCCACTGATTCTCTGCCTCCAGGAAACACACGTGACCCCAGATAAATCTTGGGTAGAACAACATTTTTACTCCTTGCATACAAACCTACTCTGAGGGGGAGGTGAAGGTCGACCATTCCACCATAATATCCCTTATGAATGCCTGACTTCTGATTTAAACCCAAACTGTTATGTCTGCCTCTATGTATTCATGTGGCGCTATGCGTCCCTACTTCGGGGAGGTACTAAAGAGAGTGATCCATTTTACTAGACATGACCCCCAGGATTCATGGTTTTTACTGGGGGACTATAAAATAATATCTAGCATAATCTAACAAGAGGGAAAGATGTGACAAGAGAGGATTCCACTTCATTTAGTAAACTACTTCAGGAGGAGGATCTTCTAGATTTGTGGAGGGTAAGAAAACCCACAATGCGGCAGTACTCTTGTTGGTCTGTTTCGCATGGTGCTATGTCACAAATAGACCTGGCACTGTGGAACTGGGCCTTACAAACACTGGTGATGTTCAGTATTTGGTAGGTGGCCTATCAGTTCCTATAATGGTTATGGTGGCCCTTTCTCCACATTACATACGTTTCCATTGTTATGGCGGGCCTTTATTGAGACTGGTGTCTGAAATGCCAGTCTTAATAAATCTGCACCAATATCTTTCAGAGGTTTTAAGCATGTGTAAAGCAACATCATGTATTTAGGCTGGGATCATACACAGTCTTTTGTGGGATGAAATTAGCCAGACTTATTAAGAGCCTCTTAATAATTCAGGTGCAATGTGTGAGGTTCTGTGTGCTGTAATTGAAACCTATGTCAGTCTAAAACTGATGTATTGTAGGTTTAAGTAATAACTTGCACCAGTTTTCTGCACCAGGTTATAAAATAAAATAGTCGGGCCAAAGTGTTACAGCCCCATTCTGCCCACTTTTTTTTGAAAAGTGGAGAGTGGGCCACAAATTGGGAAAAGCCACAATTTTTGTGTAAAAACAAAACAGACACGTGCCACTATAATTGTGTCTTTGTCATGCCTTATACAAATTCTCCACAGGAAAAAAAAAACTTGCCAAAAGACTTGACCAAAAGAATAGACACTTTTTAGTGTTGTGTGTTTTTTTTTTTTTTGCAAAAATGCCTTGAATTTCATGCATTTCCTACCAGTGTCTTTGGTTGGCAGGTTTTTTTTATTTTTATTTTTTTAAGTGTATAGAGAAATCTCAGAGCATGCCTCCTTTTGTAAAAAAAAAAAAAAATCCATCTGATCCAAAAACCGTGCCGAAAGTGAGTAAAAATGGCACAAAAAAGAAAAAAAAACTGAACTGGTTCTAGTGTGTTTTCTAGTTCCCTAATAGCCTAAACCTAACATTTGCACACAGTGTTTTTTGTTTAATGTGGATAAAAATACTGGGAAAAAACAGAACAATACTCATTTTTACTTGGGGTGGTTTCACATGCAGTTTTTTTTCTACAATATCCACTGCATTTTTGTGTAATTTTAAATTTTTACAACAAAGCCAGAATATATGCAGCAATAAATACCAAAATAAAGATCAGCTCACCACAAATTTCCAATATATGGATAAAGGCTTTGTGCATGGGCTGATCCAGAATGCAGTCCTAAAGTGCATCAATAAAAACTTGAACTCCAACATCAAGAGCATTTTCAGTCTGTTGACAGGGCAGCATGACCTGTAATGAACTTTCATCGCTCTGTTATTGCTACACCAGGCTGTACCAAGCTGTTTTAATATCTGTGGTTAATATTATGTTTGATTACAGTATGTGTCTAAACTACTGACATTCGATTATACTAACATGAACCTGCTGATACAATGACTAAGTATCATAAAACTATTAACTGGAAACTCACAAAATATTAGGTATACAGAATAGACTTTCACCATACAGTACATGTACGCACCCACTCTAGTAAAATGTATAAAGAGGAATGACTTGATCAATAAAGTGTTCTTGTGCTCAGATTCACTCCTGACTCTGTGTTCATTGCATCTAGTTGCAGCTGCCTCCTTTAATCAGACTACCATCCAATATATACTTTTGGTCTGAGTGCATGTTGTATATGCACATGTGAAGTTACTATTACCTGTCAGAGTGCATGTTGTATATGCACATGTGAATTACGGTACTATTACCTGGTAGAGTGCATGTTGTATATGCACATGTGAAGTTACTATTACCTGGCAGAGTGCATGTTATATATGTACATGTGAAGTTACTGTTACCTGGCAGAGTGCATGTTATTTATGCACATGTGAATTACTATTACCTGTTAGAGTGCATGTTATATATGCACATGTGAAGTTACTATTACCTGGCAGAGTGCATGTTATATATGCACATGTGAATTACTATTACCTGTCAGAGTGCATGTTATATCTGCACATGTGACGTTACTATTACCTGGCAGAGTGCACGTTGTATATGCACATGTGAAGTTACTATTACCTGGCAGAGTGTATGTTATATCTGCACATGTGAAGTTACTATTACCTGGTAGAGTGCATGTTGTACATGCACATGTAAAGTTAGTATTACCTGGCAGAGTGCACGTTGTATATGCACATGTGAAGTTACTATTACCTGGCAGAGTGCACGTTATATATGTACATGTGAAGTTACTATTACCTGGCAGAGTGCATGTTATATATCCACATATGAATTACTATTACCCGTCAGAGAGCACGTTATATACAGTCATATGAAAAAGTTTGGGCACCCCTATTAATCTTAATCATTTTTAGTTCTAAATATTTGGGTGTTTGCAACAGCCATTTCAATTTGATATATCTAATAACTGATGGACACAGTAATATTTCAGGATTGAAATGAGGTTTATTGTACTAACAGAAAATGTGCAATATGCATTAAACCAAAATTTGACCGGTGCAAAAGTATGGGCACCTCAACAGAAAAGTGACATTAATATTTAGTAGATCCTCCTTTTGCAAAAATAACAGCCTCTAGTCGCTTCATGTAGCTTTTAATCAGTTCCTGGATCCTGGATGAAGGTATTTTTGACCATTCCTCTTTACAAAACAATTCCAGTTCAGTTAAGTTTGATGGTCGCCGAGCATGGACAGCCTGCTTCAAATTATCCCACAGATGTTCAATGATATTCAGGTCTGGGGACTGGGATGGCCATTCCAGAACATTGTAATTGTTCCTTTGCATGAATGCCTGAGTAGATTTGGAACTGTGTTTTGGATCATTGTCTTGCTGAAATATCCATCCCCGGCGTAACTTCAAATTCGTCACTGATTCTTGTACATTATTCTCAAGAATCTGCTGATACTGAGTTGAATCCATGCGACCCTCAACTTTAACAAGATTCCTGGTGCCGGCATTGGCCACACAGCCCCAAAGCATGATGGAACCTCCACCAAATTTTACAGTGGGTAGCAAGTGTTTTTCTTGGAATGCTGTGTTTTTTTGACGCCATGCATAACGCCTTTTTGTATGACCAAACAACTCAATCTTTGTTTCATCAGTCCACAGGACCTTCTTCCAAAATGAAGCTGGCTTGTCCAAATGTGCTTTTGCATACCTCAGGCGACTCTGTTTGTGGCGTGCTTTCAGAAACGGCTTCTTTCGCGTCACTCTCCCATACAGCTTCTCCTTGTGCAAAGTGTGCTGTATTGTTGACCGATGCACAGTGACACCATCTGCAGCAAGATGATGCTGCAGCTCTTTGGAGGTGGTCTGTGGATTGTCCTTGACTGTTCTCACCATTCTTCTTCTCTGCATTTCTGATATTTTTCTTGGCCTGCCACTTCTGGGCTTAACAAGAACTGTCCCTGTGGTCTTCCATTACCTTACTATGTTCCTCACAGTGGAAACTGACAGGTTAAATCTCTGAGACAACTTTTTGCATCCTTCCCCTGAACAACTATGTTGAACAATCTTTGTTTTCAGATTATTTGAGAGTTGTTTTGAGGAGCCCATGATGCCACTCTTCAGAGGAGATTCAAATAGGAGAACAACTTGCAATTGGCCACCTTAAATACCTTTTCTCATGATTGGATACACCTGGCTATGAAGTTCAAAGCTCAGTGAGGTTACAAAACCAATTTTGTGCTTCAGTAAGTCAGTAAAAAGTAGTTAGGAGTATTAAAATCAATAAAATGATAAGGGTACCCAAATTTTTGCACCGGTCAAATTTTGGTTTAATGCATATTGCACATTTTCTGTTAGTACAATAAACCTCATTTCAATCCTGAAATATTACTGTGTCCATCAGTTATTAGATATATCAAATTGAAATGGCTGTTGCAAACACCCAAATATTTAGAACTAAAAATGATTAAGATTAATAGGGGTGCCCAAACTTTTTCATATGACTGTATGTACATGTGAAGTTACTATTACCTGGCAGGGTGCATGTTGTATATGCACATGTGAAGTTACTGTTACCTGGCAGAGTGCTTGTTATATATGCACATGTGAAATTACTGTTACCTGTAGAGAGCACGTTATATATGCACATGTGAAGTTACTATTACCTGGCAGAGTGCATGTTGTATATGCACATGTGAAGTTACTGTTACCTGGCAGAGTGCTTGTTATATATGTACATGTGAAGTTACTATTATCTGGCAGAGTGCATGTTATATATCCACATATGAATTACTATTACCTGTCAGAGTGCACGTTGTACATGCACATGTGAAGTTACTATTACCTGGCAGAGTGTATGTTATATATGCACATGTGAATTACTATTACCTGGCAGAGTGCATGTTATATATGTACATGTGAAGTTACTATTACCTGGCAGAGTGCACGTTATATATGCACATGTGAAGTTACTGTTACCTGGCAGAGTGCATGTTATATATGCACATGTGAATTTACTATTACCTGTCAGAGTGCACGTTGTATATGCACATATGAAGTTACTATTACCGGCAGAGTGCACGTTATATATCACATGTGAAGTTACTGTTACCTGGCAGAGTGCACGTTATATATGCACATGTGAAGTTACTGTTACCTGGCAGAGTGCACGTTACCTGGCAGAGTGTACGTTGTATATGCACATGTGAAGTTACTATTGCTTTTCTAAGTATTTATCCCTTAACCATAGGATAGAGGATAGATACCAAATTGATGATGACGATGAGGTGGGGGGTAAGGTTTGGGATGCAGTGGAAGTTGGGTGTTGCGGGGGGGGGGGGGGGGGGTTGGCGTTGGCAGCAAAACCCTCCAAGCAAAGAATATCCTCTGTGACAAGGAGCAGGGAAGATGTGCCCAGCACTGTAAGGGTAGTTCATGCCAGGCCCATATAACCTTAGTACACTGCTGCTCAAACCATCACATTACAATTATAGTTTTATCAGCTAATCTCTGTAGCACGAAGGGTTAAAAGGCTATATGTTGAGACATTGTTGGAAGATTCAAAAAACCAAATGCAAAGTATTTTTATGTAAATAAAACTTAGGCTCCATTCATGTCTCAGGTGTACCTGGTAAAATGCACCTGACAGACCCATTACAAATATGTTACAAAATAAAAAAAAAATAAAAAAACTATGAGCCCGCTGAGCTATGAGAAACGCCCTTCTGACAGTGGGGAGATATGGGTGCCTGAGGGCACATACTGGGAAAGCTGACAGTCAGCTGAATTCAGCGCACTGTCGGCTTTCTAGCGGTATATAAAACCTCATATCCATGAGGACATGAAAGGTCCTCTTTAATAAGGCTAGCACTGCATTGCAATCTTGGCTGCCTATTGCATGACCAAAGATCGCTGGGTCTCCCCGAGACTCCTTCACTAATATTAGTGAATGAAGTCACTTTGCAATCCTGGGGGTGCCACAACCCTCTTGCGACTGTGACTTCAAGTCACAGTCGCAAGAGCACTAGAGGTTGCAATGTGACTCCATTCAGTAACATTAGTGAAGGAGTCACAGGGCAACCCAGTAATCTTTGATCACGTGACAGAAAACATCCAAAATTGTCATGTAGCCCTAGCAATACTGCGCGCAGGGGCCGCTGTGGAACATTATAGTGTGTGAAATGGGGCGTTATACTGTGTGGGGGCCAGGAAAGGGGGTGCTATGCAGTGGGAGCTCAGTCTTTGCTAGTTACGCCCCTGGTAAGGGGTTGCTAGGAAGGGGCATATTATATAAGGGGGCTTTATGAACTTAAGAGGTGTTATTTATATAAGGGCATTATTAATGCAAAGGGGATTATTTATATAAGGGGCCATTAGGGAACATTATATAAGGGGGTGGTCATTTATAAAAGTGTTCATTAGGGGACATCAATTATATAAGGGGGCATTAGGGGACATTATGAATAGAAGGGGCCATCATTTTTATAAATAAATAAATATATATGTATATACACACGTGGACAAAATTTTGGTACCCCTCGTTTAATGAAAGAAAAACCTATAATGGTCACAGAAACAACTTGACAATCTGACAAAAGTAATAATATATAAAAATTCTATGAAAATGAATAAATGAAAGTCAGACATTGCTTTTCAACCATGCTTCAACAGAATTTTTTAAAAAAGAAAACTCATGAAACAGGCCTGGACAGAAATGATGGTTCCCTTAACTTAATATTTTGTTGCACAACCTTTTGAGGCAATCACTGCAATCAAACGATTCCTGTAACTGTCAATGAGACTTCTGCACATCTCAACAGGTATTTTGGCCCACTCCTCATGAGCAAACTGCTCCAGTTGTCTCGGGTTTGAAGGGTGCCTTTTCCAGACGGCATGTTTCAGCTCCTTTCAAAGATTCTCAATAGGATTTAGGACACGGTTCATAGAAGGCCACTTCAGAATAGTCCAATGTTTTCCTCTTAGCCATTCTTGGGTGTTTTTATCTGTGTGTTTTGGGTCATTATCCTGTTGCAAGACCCATGACCTGCAACTAAGACCAAGCTTTCTGACACTGGGCAGCACATTTCTCTCTAGAATCCCTTGATAGTCTTGAGATTTCATTGTACCCTGCACAGATTCAAGACACCCTGTGCCAGATGCAGCAAAGCAGCCCCAGAACATAACAGAGCCTCCTCCATGTTTCACAGTAGGAACAGTGTTCTTTTCAAGTTATGCTTCATTTTTCCGTCTGTGAACATGGAGCTGATGTGCCTTGCCAAAATCTTCAATTTTTGTCTCATCTGTCCATAGGATATTCTCCCAGAAGCTTTGTGACTTGTCAACATGTTTTTATATATTATTACTTTTGTCAGATTCAAGTTATTTCTGTGACCATTGTGGGTTTTTCTTTCATTAAACGAGGGGTACCAACAATTTTGTCCACGTGTGTATATATTTATTTATTTATATAAAGGGCCATTAGGAGAGCAGTATTTATGTCAGGGAGAATCAGGGGCATAATAAAAGGGGGGCAAAGTGATTAAAAAAAAACCCTACTCACATGTCCCTTGTGCTCCGATGTCTCCCACCACAGTCTGGTTCTGCTGCTCTGGTGTTTTCTTCTGGCGCAAATCCCCACCGCACATGACCGCTGAGGTTGCTGACATGGGACGTTACAGTGCTGTGGGGAAGAAAACACCGGAACAACAGGACTGGAATGCGCTGGGAGACACCGAAGAACCTTCTCTGGCCTCATATTAAAAAAGTGGTTATCCTGGACAACCCCTTTAAGGTGGCACTTAGGCTTTAATAAAGGGACTTTTCAGCTCACCCGGATCAGCAGTTTGAAGGGGCTATGGCGCCTGTTTATATCACACCCTGTCTGTTTATAGTGACCGTGTCATGTAATTACAGCCTTGTCACATAGACATGTATAGGACGAGGCTGTAGTTACATTACATGGCTGCTATGAGATGAATGACACTATGTAAACAGAGAAGCGGTCATGACGCTTACACAGGTTCCACAGTTCATTCAAACAGCTGATCAGTAGGGGTCCTGGGTTTTTGAGCTCCACTGATTATTTTATTAATGACCTGGAAAACCTTTTAATTAGTTAACACCTGGGGCATTATTAATAAGGGGTACTATTTATACAGGGTACACACAGACATTATTAATATAAAGATGCACTTGGGAGTTATTCATTATGGAGGGTTATATCATGTATTTTTTAATTGGGGTAGCAGCAGGATGGGGGCTTTGTGTAGGTGAGGACAATGTGGGTTGGATGCCTGGAAAAGTGAGGAGCCAAAGATGTCTGTGTTGCAAACTTTACAGAGACAGCTGGAAGTGGTTATGGAGGCCCAAAGGAAAGAGAAGGAAAATGTGAAGTATTAGTCAGACATCACCTGTAAGTCACAAAATGTTACTGCCCTGTAGTTACCTAAATGATAGAGGATAAATGCCTGATTGATGGGGGTCTGTCTGCTGAGACCCCCACTGGGCCTGAGAATTGTTTCCCCCCCTCCACTCCCACTGGGTGGGAATACAGCCTGACCGCAGCCAGGCTGAATATAGGCGTGTTGCTTGGTGGATGGACAACCCGCGTGGCTCTCATTCACTTTGATGGGAGTGCCAAAGAACATTACTCAGCTATCTGCGGCACTCCTATTTTAGAGAATGGGGGCCACGTGGTCTCGTCCATCCACCAAGCAGAAGATGTGTGAAGCTATTGTCATTGTTAATGCCGTGTTGTTGATCTGATACTGAAGTACAGGAAGAAGAATTCTTAAAAACTGTTTCATAACTTTGTGTATTGTGTATATTTTGTGACAATAACAGTGTGTGAAGCTAGTAGCGTGGAAATGCAATTTTTATTTTTTTTTGTCTTTCTATAGTCCGCCTCAGGCAGCAAAGAGGCTAGGTTTAGCACTGTGTGAAGTTACTATTACCTGGCAGAGTGCATGTTATACATGCACATGTGAAGTTACTATTACCTGTCAGAGTGCATGTTGTATATGCACATGTGAAGTTACTATTACCTGGCAGAGTACATGTTATATATGCACATGTGAAGTTACTATTACCTGGCAGAGTGCATGTTATATATGCACATGTGAAGTTACTATTACCTGGCAGAGTACATGTTATATATGCACATGTGAATTACTATTACCTGGCAGAGTGCACGTTATATATGCACATGTGAAGTTACTATTACCTGGCAGAGTGCACGTTGCATATGCACATGTGAAGTTACTATTACCTGGTAGAGTGCATGTTATATCCTCACATGTGAATTACTATTATCTGGCAGAGTGCATGTTATATATGCACATGTGAAGTTACTATTACCTGTCAGAGTGCACGTTATATATGCACATGTGACGTTACTATTACCTGGCAGAGTGCACGTTATATATGCACATGTGAAGTTACTATTACCTGGCAGAGTGCATGTTATATATGCACATGTGAAGTTACTATTACCTGTTAGAGTGCATGTTATATATGCACATGTGAAGTTACTATTACCTGGCAGAGTGCACGTTATATATGCACATGTGAAGTTACTATTATCTGGCAGAGTCCATGTTATATATGCACATGTGAAGTTACTATTACCTGGCAGAGTGCATGTTATATATGCACATGTGAAGTTACTATTACCTGGCAGAGTGCATGTTATATATGCACATGTGAAGTTACTATTACCTGGTAGAGTACATGTTATATCCTCACATGTGAAGTTACTATTACCTGGCAGAGTGCATGTTATATATGCACATGTGAAGTTACTATTACCTGGCAGAGTGCACGTTATATATGCACATGTGAAGTTACTATTACCTGGTAGAGTGCATGTTATATCTGCACATGTGAATTACTATTACCTGGCAGAGTGCACATTATATATGCACATGTGAAGTTACTATTATCTGGCAGAGTACATGTTGTAGATGCACATGTGAAGTTACTATTACCTGGCAGAGTGCACGTTGTATATGCACATGTGATGTTACTATTACCTGGCAGAGTCCATGTTATATATGTACATGTGAATTACTATTACCTGGCAGAGTGCACGTTATATATGCACATGTGAAGTTACTATTACCTGGCAGAGTCCATGTTGTATATGCACATATGAAGTTACTATTACCTGGCAGAGTGCATGTTGTATCTGCACATGTGAAGTTACTATTACCTGGCAGAGTGCACGTTATATATGCACATGTGAAGTTACTATTATCTGGCAGAGTACATGTTGTAGATGCACATGTGAAGTTACTATTACCTGGCAGAGTGCATGTTATATATGCACATGTGAATTACTATTACCTGGCAGAGTGCACACTGTATATGCACATGTGAAGTTACCATTACCTGGCAGAGTCCATGTTATATATGCACATGTGAAGTTACTATTACCTGGCAGAGTCCATGTTATATCTGCACATGTGAAGTTACTATTACCTGGCAGAGTGCATGTTGTATATGTACATGTGAAGTTACTATTACCTGGCAGAGTGAATGTTATATATGCACATGTGAAGTTACTATTACCTGGCAGAGTGCATGTTATATATGCACATGTGAAGTTACTATTATCTGGCAGAGTACATGTTGTATATGCACATGCGAAGTTACATAGCAACAGAGCAAAAAACAGAGCAATGAAAAAGGCCCATTAAATCACAAATAGTATTAGAACCTACCCATATGAGACTCCATAAACAGTACCCCACGCGTATTGCCCATGCTAGGTCTTTATATATGAGAGGAGTAATGGCAACATGGTATGCTAATTGCTGTGAGTCTCTACTAACTGAGCATGCATGTGAACTGCGAGATCTCGAGGGAAAATCACCCTCAATGATAATGTATGCTATTAAAGCGATTTACTAGCTACCTACTAGCACTCTTTGTGTATAAAAGCTATATACAGTTAACCCTTATACACATAACAATGATGTTTTTGACGGATAACATTAATGTTCATTTTTTATAGCCGTTTTGCATCTGTTCCATTTTTCTGTTTTTGATGGCCAAGTGTCATCCATTTTGCATTGCTTTTTAACTGTCAGGGAAAAAAATGGATTAATTTAATTTGTCTGTCTTTTATGACCCAACTCACTGATTCATTTTTAATGGAGGTAAAACAGACATCAATCCATTTAACATCTGTTAAAAATGGATCCATTGATTTCTATTGGGTCCATGTGTTCGTGAAAATGGACAAAGATAGAGCATGTCAGTTTTTTTGAAAACGGACTATCAAAAAAACAGGCATGTGACTAGACACACTGAATTCAATATGTTCTCAAAAAAGGCATGTGACAACCTTAGTCTGGTATCACGAATAGCATTTTGCTGCAGTTTGTGTTGTTTTCATTAGTATTTTTTATGACTCATAAGTGTTGTTTATTTCACAAGCGCGGTGGCCTGTTGCTTTAAAGTTCATAGCAGAATATAAAAAGTCTACATACACAGCAATTAGTTTTTTGTTGCATTTTTTGGGGTTGTGGTGTTATTTTTCAATATTTGTTTATCCATAGGCTTCCTCGTGGACTTAAAAAAAATGCATGTACAAACGTCACAGAAAACAATGTACAAAAAACTCTTGTAATAAATGCCATGAAATGCTTGAAGGTTTTTTGTTTTGTTTACAAGCATTTAAAAACGTTGAAGAAGGCAACCTGTGAATCCTCATAGACTTTCTGCCCTATTTCTGTAACAATATATAATAAAAAATGCCTAGAAATATTGATAGACAGTGGTTGAGATAAAACTGCTTTAGGCTAAGGCCCCACGTGGCGTCCCGCAGCAAAAAAGCGCTGCGGGAGAAACTGTGGCTGTATCGCATCGCGGTTCTTCAAGCAGCACTTTTAGACAGAAAGTTTGCAGAGTTTTCCTCTGCGGACTTTCTGTTTCAATTATACCTATGGGGAAACCGCCGGCGTTTCCATAGGTATAATTGACATGCTGCGATTTCCAAAACTGTGCCGGTTTTGGAAATCGCCGCGTGTCTGCAGCACAGTTTTTTCTGTAAAGTGGGCATGGGATTCACTAGAATCCCATCCACTTTGCTCTGACTGTAAAACGCCGCTATTTTTTCCGCGGCACTTCCGCCGCAGGCGAATCGCAGCGTTTACGCCATGTGGGGTTTTAGCCTTAAGCTAAGGCCCCACGTTGCAGAAACGCAGCTTTTTTTTGTTGCAGATTTTGTTGCGGTTTTTTGAGCCAAAGACGAGGGTGGCTACAAAAGGAATGGGAAATATATAGGAAGTTCTTGTACTTCTACCTTCTGCTCAATCCACTCCTGGCTTTGGCTCAGAAAACAGCAACAAAATCTGCAACAAAAAAAGCTGCGTTTCCGCAACATGGGGCCTCAGCCTTAGGCTGAAGCCCCACATTGTGAAAACACAGGTATAAAAAGGGCAGGAAGTCTGCAAGAAAAAAAAACGTGATGCGTTTCCTCTGCGGTTTTTTCTTTTTTTTTTTTTTTTTTTATGCGTTTTGCCACGTGGGGTCTTAGCCTTAAGAATATTTCCCCAATAAGTGTGGGGTTGTCACTTTGCAATCACATTTTTTGTAATTTTTTTTTTCTTGTTAGTAAGATAATTATAATTCTTAATGTGCTTATTTGCAAAGTCAATAAGATGTGACAAATATTTTTTCACAAGAAATAAGAAGAAATATAGTGTCATTATGTTCAGAAGTAGTAAGTGCCGCTTGAACAAGCTGTGCTTGCTGTCATCTCTAGGGCACGGCTAGAAAAGTGTTTAGATATAATTAGAAAGTGACATAGCTCCGGTATTGACTCTAGTTAAAGCATAAAATTATACATCCCATGCTAGCTCTTTCCCCATAAAATACTATAATGCTAGTTTCACACAGAGTTTTGTGGAAAAACGCCACTTCTCTTTTTGATGCAGTTTTATGTGCCAAAGTCAGAAGTGTATACAGTACAGCAGGAAGGAGAAGTTATAAATCCTTCCTTTATATTCCCCATTCCTTTTGAATTCACTTCTGGCTTTGGTTCAGAAAACTGCCACAAAAACTGCTGTGTTTTTCTGAAAAACACTGAGGGGCAGACTAACTAATTCCATCTAATTGTTATGTGCCAGATTTATCACAGTAGCTGGTGCTTGATGACAGATCTGTTGCATCTTTACACTAGGCTAGTCTAAGTTTATACTATGCATTACTTGACTAATTTTTCACCAGAAATTTGTGCCTGAAATTTGGTGCAGTTCTGGAACACACCGTTGCATCTTTAGCCTTCCCCTCATTTGGTAAGACACACCCCTTTCTTGATAAGCCCTGCCTTCTTGTCACATGAAGTGAACAAAACATGTAAACAACAAATGTGATGCAGACCATGTGAAACAGTTTTTGGTACAAATTAAGGAGGATTCAGACAGATTTAGCTTAGTAAATCTAACCCTGTGCATGAAACCACTCAAGGATGCATTGACATAAAGCAGATTTGCAGAAATTTGTATCCATTAATCTGAATGGGACTGGCAGAAATCCATTAGCCAAATAAGAAACAAACACTACTACATCAATCACATAATAGGAAAAGAAGTCACTGTGTAGGGATAAGGGATTAAGTTACCCAAGTAACATGGTTGTAATTCAAAATGCATAAACCACCTCTAAATGAAACAACACTACTACTGTTGCTCCCTAGCTGAACACAAAAGACTCCTACCACTTTACAATTAGAACAGTACAAACTTGTAACTCCCTATGAGGAGTCAGACAAAAGGTACATACATAACATATTCATTACCAAACTAATGTGACTGTATCTGACTGGATACATCATGGAATAGGGCTATTGAAGTGCTCTCATGTTGATATTTGTAAATTGTGAATTTAATGGACTGATCTGGTAATAATAAGACTTTGTGATTATCAATATCTCTGTTCCGGTAATGTAGAATCCTGGCACACGGCAGGTTGCCTGGAGGTAGGGAATGCATAGGGACCCTGTGGGGTTCTCTTCCTCTATTTTCTCAGAGAATTCAGCTAATATTGTTCCAACCTCAGGTGGTTTTCCAGGTTGCCTTGCTTGACTTTAACCTCATCCAGCACTCCAGTGCTGTGGTGAATTTTTTGGACATCTTGGCGAAGTATGGAGTTGTAGTTCTCCCACATGGAATACAAGAGATTTATGGCAGTGACTGATAGCCTTCATTACATCAGACACTGTGGGTTCACCTTGTATAGTTAAAGGCCTCTATACAGCCTGCAGTAAAAGCCTCCAGGTGCAAAGGTTGACATGCAGCACCCTCATCAACAACATCAGTGTCTTCAGAGTAGGGGTCTGCTAATCCAGAGGGGAGTAGTTCACCGGTTATCATGTTCCTTTCCTACATGAGCCCCATGGGCAAATTTGCAAAGCCAAGCTGCCACCTCTTTCTGTTGTTCCACCATGCAGCTCACTTGGGCCAAAGTTTGCATGGCAGCGTCATCTTGGATTTTATTCTCAGTGCCTTTGGGGACTTTTCCCTTTGTCATAGTGAGGAGCTATCGCTTGTCAGACAATATGCGGGATTTGTACCGACACTTCAGTCACCGGTTGATCACCACTGGAGTTTTTGGAAGCAGGTAGCAGGAGAAATAGCTCGATTATAGAAGGAGATTAAGTAGACTACATCTGCTCACATAGTGCACTAGGACACACCACCCTGGACCCTCGCAGATCTAATATTAATGACCTATTCTAAAGATAGGCCATCAATATTAGAAATTGGATAATAACCCATTTAATTATTTCCCAAGACATATTGCCTACTGTTGGTTACATACTGTATGTAGCCTGCAAAAGCTTCTCATGATATCTGCCTATCATACTTTCACAGCTGTGACCATCTATGGTGCACGTATTGCCTATACCCTTCTTTTTTATGCAATAACCCATAAGAATACATATAATTATGTATTAAATGGTTTAAAATTCTAATATACAGACATTTTGCAACTTAAAAACACTTTGCCTTTATTTTTTGTGAGAAAAAAACTGTTTTCCACCACTGCCACCCTCTGCTTCCTGGCTGCCGTTCTGCTTTTTAAAATGCCATAGTGATGTCATATAATCAAGGCACTATGACATTTGTGAAAAAACGAAGCAGCAGGCTACAGTGATGAAAGCTGCACCACATGTTTATGAGTACAGAGGGAGAATTCTATAGCAAGCTTAAAAGGACCTGTCAGCTCTTCTAAATTGTTTGTTTTAGTAAATACTTGACTTCCTCATAAAATAACAACGTAAGACTCTAAGAAAAGATGCTCCAGAATTGCTATTTCTTAGGGTATACAATTTACTAAAGCAGACATGTCAGGAGAGCTGACAGATCCTCCTGAACCCTAAGGAGCAAGCATCCTTTTCTTATTAGCCTTCCATTGACATGGGCCTAATAATGATGATAATAAATAATACATTTTCTTTATATAGCGCCAACATATTCCGCAGCACTTTACAAATTGTAGTGTTCAAGTACAGACACAACAATTTTGTCCACGTGTGTATATTCTATGAGGTAGAGGGGGTGACACAAGAGGTAGCAGGGGCGACTTAGGAGGTAGCATTGCTTATACAGTGGTCCAGCTGATTTTGTGATAAAGGTTATTTTCATTACACATAAATAAAGCTGTATGAGCCGTCACCAGTCAGTGTCCTTTTATGTGCAGATGGTGCCTGGACATATAAGGTTACAGTGCGATACGGCATCAGATCCTATGGGATAATTCGGGAGCGTGAACAGTCTATTGAATTGTCAACTATACTTCTGTTGCAGATCCCTATAATTTATTGTTTTCTGTAAGAAATCATTTCAGACTAGTAAAAGGCTAATCTAGATTAGTGACAAAATTTCCAGAATGCCCGCTTTCAAGATCCCTACTATGCATTTATACCAACAAGACCCCTAGCATGCATTTACTTCACCATCATGTATCCCGTTATTAAGCTGCAATGATTCCTGACACCAGAAACTGGAAGCAGAAGTAGACAGGGATATTGTCTATCGGGAACTATCATTCCCAGGGCCATTTGTCCCTGGTAATTGCCCTGATTATTGGACCATGTAATAGGCCCTTTATTGTTATTTTATATGCATGGGCTTACTATGTCGATAAAGTGGTAGTGTAACATAGGACCAGGAAACATAACTGCTATGTGACCTTAGGTGGGAGCAGTCTGACACTGAACTTTTTCTACTTCTTGTCTGGGCATTGCCAAAGCAGTTATTTATATCAACCACTGGGGAAGGGGCTCGCTGAGTTAGGTCCCATGAACACGACCAAGTGTGCCGTCTGAGGGGACAGGATGAAACCCCCCACTGAAATCATTGGGGAATGGAAGGCGCTCGGATTACACTCATCTGAGTGACACCCGAGAGCATTCCCTATAAAATCGTAATAAAATTCTGTATATTAATTTGTCCATATACGTAAATTAGATTGTGAGCCACCACTGGATAGGGTCTTACTTTATGGACTGCCATGTACATTGAAAAAAGTCAGGCATGTAAACAAGGGTGGTTACATAGTTAAAACTACCCCTTGTGTCCTACTATACATCAGTTCCATCACTTGGGAATTGCTTAAATGGCAATTCAATTACACATGTTTGAATATACTTATATTACACTTCTGTCTGGGAGTTACCGGATTGTGACATAGTCACACCACCTTTTCAGCAGCCCACACTCCTTTTAGAGGGGCACACAAATGACCTCCTTCTGCTCCATGTATTATCTCTCCCGGACAGCCACTGGCTTTCGGTTGCACAACCACCAGGTCCGCGCTTGCTGTATTACAGAATGTATATGTGTCACAGCATATGTGTGAAAATGTGTTTACTATATATTGATGTGTATACATTGATCTCCAGTTTGGTTATGGACTCCTATTTGTCTTAAGACCAATGCAACACAATATCACAACATGCTAACAAAAGCCTTGAAAGACTTCAGT
Organism: Leptodactylus fallax; assembly: GCA_947044405.1. NCBI lineage: Eukaryota > Metazoa > Chordata > Amphibia > Anura > Leptodactylidae > Leptodactylus > Leptodactylus fallax. Next base: position 495,933 of record CAMRHE010000008.1, read on the forward strand.
TCTCCCTCCACCACATAGACACATATAGGATAGCTAACATACCACTTTGTCACAACTTGTCATGAAACCATGTTGTGTCGCATAACTTGTGATACACATATCTGGACATTTGTATGTGTCATGTATTTGTGTATGCATATGCATGTACAGTACAATGTGTATTATATGCGTATCAGAGATGTCAACATAAGCGGTGGGTTGCAGTAACCTACTAACATATTCCACACTCTTTTATAGACGTCATCACTCACTGTCCCTTTTAGGATTAAGAATCAGTATGAATATGTCTTAGGAGTATGGGAGGAAACCATGCAGATGCTGCCCTTAGTCAGAATTGAATCTTGGACCCCAGGGCTGGAAGGCAATAGTGCTAACCACTCAGTATATATCTCATACCTCATATATCTCAATTCTGTGTTATCACTTATTATAAGGAGGGACTGTCGACCAGTTGCTGGCTGTCGCCTAGGACAGTTCGGGCAATTAGCCAAGGACAGTTGGGGGATTCAGCTTAGTGTCCATTGTTTTGTTGTGCCCCTCCCCCCAGAGTTCTCCAGTAGCCACTGGGGAATCGCTCCTCTAGCGATTTCCTCACATATATTTTTGATATATGTATTTGTATTTTACTATGGTCTTATATGGGGTCATATATGTATTTCTGGGCCATCACTTGATATATGACCCCCTTTTTCTGGCCCATCACCCCCTTTTTTTTGCACCCATAGTATATGACACTTTTGCCCCCTACACAGTATATGACCCCTTTGTTATGCCACACCCACAGTATATGACCCCTTTTCATGGCCTTCACACAGTATCTGACCCCCCTTTTTCCCCCCATCTCCACAAAGAGTAGCGGCCAATAATTTTTACTCACCTGTCCACACTCCATTCCTGGCCGCCCTCCGCTGCCACCTCCAGGGTGCGCTGTAGCCGAAGCTGAACAACGCTGGGATGCTGTACGTAGCGCCCCAGCATTCTTCAGTGTTGTGATGTAAGTGTAGCACCACCTAGAGGAGGCAGCGGAGGGTGGCCAGGACAGGTGAGTAAAAATTATCGGCAGCTACTTAATGAAATAATACAATAAGTAGCTGCTGATGTGTGTCACATAAAATGTCTTGGCGTGTCACCTTAGATACATGTGTCATAGGTTGGCCATCACTGCTCTAGGGAGATGTTGCCTTTGCAGGCCACCTTAAGGTGTGTACATTCTCACAGATCATACATGATATACTAGAAATTGTGGGAAAGGAATATGCAAATAAATTCTCCTTTATGGCAAAATAAAAACTCATTAATAATACCTATTGGAAGGCAAATCAGTACCCTGCTTCATGATGAGGGGAAATACCAGCTGTCTGTGGATGGGTTTCTCTCCTTTTGAAAGAAATGTTCTGGTTTGGCTTTTTTTTTTTTTTTTTTTTAGACAATGTCTCTAGATTTCATAGTTAACCACATATTGATCTATAAGGAGCTACCTTCCTAAAGGTGGCACTAGAGTGAGTTTTCCTTTTTCCATCAAGGAGAACTTATTTGCATATTCCCAAAATAGAATCATGTCAGCATTAGGTTTCCTTCTTCACCTCTGTTCTTCTGTTTCTGGCACTTAGAGGCTGTGACACCTTGACAGGTCCTGATTTTCCCAGCTCCCGGTCATGTACAATATCAGTTCCACACAGCGAATTTGGGTTTCAACCTGACCCTGGCCAGCTTTGTTCCTTATTCACAACAAGCACTTTTACCATACAAATCAGAACAAAACAGTTCAAAAGCTTTGAAGTAATTTTTGGCCACTAACTGGTCATTAACTACATGTAACATGCAAGGTATGTCACTATCACAGTATGGACATACTGAAAACCAAACATAGTTCATTCCAGAATTCCTGGTTGAAGCTCCACAGGATTTGCATAGCCTCACTTCCCCAAATCAGAAGCATTGCCTGGAAAGCCCATAACTATTTTATTGACATCGCCTACCTGAATTCTGGTTTTAATTTGTGCCAAATAACTAGTCCACTTTCTATGTACCACATGTATTATGTATTTTAGCCTACATGTACATAAATGTGTGCATGTAAGGCTTCATGATATCCGTGTACCATCCGTAACCTCCACAGATCCATACATTTCATTAATAAGTCCGGGCCCCAAGCAGACAAGAATAGGAACTGTTCTGTGTTTTGCTCCCAAGTTCATGGCCCCCTATGCACACCCATAAAAAAATTATGGGTTAATGTGCTAGCTGTTAAAAATACAGTTATGTGCATGGGGACTTAGGGTTTTGGGTGACTTGTCAAAAGGGAAGTGGCTTGAGATGCAACAGTATGTGACAAAATTCTGGAGCAAAATTCTGGCAAACAGTAAACCAATTTTGACTAGACCAGATTTATAATCCAACACATTTTAATACTATCTAGTCTAAGATTACACTGTCTAAATCTTAGACAGGATAAATAAATCAGCCCTAATGAGTAAAGTACAGTGGGGAAAAAAAGTATTTAGTCAGCCAACAATTGTGCAAGTTCTCCCACTTAAAAAGATGAGAGAGGCCTGTAACTGACATCATAGGTAGACCTCAACTATGAGAGACAAAATGAGAAAAAAAAAATCCAGAAAATCCCATTGTCTGATTTTTAAAGAATTTATTTGCAAATTATGGTGGAAAATAAGTATTTGGTCAATAACAAAAGTTCATCTCAATACTTCGTTATATATCCTTTGTTGGCAATGACAGAGGTCAAACGTTTTCTGTAAGTCTTCACAAGGTTGGCACACACTGTTGCTGGTATGTTGGCCCATTCCTCCATGCAGATCTCCTCTAGTGTAATGATGTTTTGGGGCTGTCGCTGGGCAACACGGACTTTCAACTCCCTCCAAAGGTTTTCTATGGGGTTGAGATCTGGAGACTGGCTAGGCCACTCCAGGACCTTGAAATGCTTCTTACGAAGCCACTCCCTCATTGCCCTGGTGGTGTGCTTAGGATCATTGTCATGCTGAAAGACCCAGCCACGTTTCATCTTCAATGCCCTTGCTGATGGAAGGAGGTTTGCACTCAAAAAACTCACGATACATGGCCTCATTCATTCTTTCATGTACACGGATCAGTCGTCCTGGACCCTTGCAGAGAAATAGCCCCAAAGCATGGTGTTGCCACCCCCATGCTTCACAGTAGGTATGGTGTTCTTTGGATGCAACTCAGCATTCACTCTCCTCCAAACACGATGAGTTGTGTTTTTACCAAACAGTTCTACTTTGGTTTCATCTGACCCATATGACATTCTCCCAATACTCTTCTGGAACTTCCAAATGTTCTCTAGCAAACTTCAGACGGGCCCGAATATGTACTGGCTTAAGCAGGGGGACACGTCTGGCACTGCAGGATCTGAGTCCCTGGCGGCGTAGTGTGTTACTGATGGTAGCCTTTGTTACGTTAGTCCCAGCTTTCTGCAGGTCATTCACTAGGTCCCCCCATGTGGTTCTGGGTTTTTTTCTCACTGTTCTTGTGATCATTTTGACCCCACGGGGTGAGATCTTCTTGGAGCCCCTGATGGAGGGAGATTATCAGTGGTCTTGTATGTCTTCCATTTTCTAATTATTGCTCCCACAGTTGATTTCTTCACACCAAGCTGCTTGCCTATTGCAGATTCAGCCTTCCCAGCCTGGTGCAGGTCTACAATTTTGTTTCTGGTGTCCATCCACAGATCTTTGGTCTTCACCATAGTGGAGTTTGGAGTGTGACTGTTTGAGGTTGTGGACAGGTGTCTTTTATACTGATAACAATGTCAAACAGGAGCCATTACTACAGGTAATGAGTGGAGGACAGAGGAGCCTCTTAAAGAAGAAGTTACAGGTCTGTGAGAGCCAGAAATCTTGCTTGTTTGTAGGTGACTAAATACTTATTTTCCACCATAATTTGCAAATAAATTCTTAAAAAATCAGACAATGTGATTTTCTAGATCTGTTTTCTCATTTTGTCTCTCATAGTTGAGGTCTACCTATGATGTCAATTACAGGCCTCTCTCATCTTTTTAAGTGGGAGAACTTGCACAATTGTTGGCTGACTAAATACTTTTTTTCCCCACTGTAAGTGGAGGTGATAGCCTGCCCTTCTCTTCCCCAACTCCAGCAATTCAGGCTCTTTTCTGGGTTCATAGCTAACCCAGTTTATAGAAATGCCTTTCTATTACATGCACTCAGGTTGTCTGTAATATGTCACTCCATCAGCTGCCCTGTCACAAAGCCTATCCTCCTACATTGTCTCTTAACATAGAGAGAGGTTCACAAATGCTGCTGCTCAGAATCCAGGACTTAGACTTAGAACACTATATAGAAAGATATACAGGAAAGGGGGCCTCCGCAGATACAACTGTATTTATGTTGGCCATAAATGCAGCAGTTACTTTTAAGGAAACAACCTACCTTGTGCTTCCCTCAGCTTTCTTAAGCCAAGACTGCTGCCTTTTCTCTACCTGGAGTCCATAACATGAAAAAATGCCAAACCAGAGTGGCTAGCATTCACACTAGCCTCACAAAATGTACTCAATTTCTCAGTTAGGACTTTCTTCATCCCCTTCTTATCACCATGGCAAACCATCTTCTAGAGATACATACAGTACATATACAGTTGAAACCAGAAGTTTACATATACTATATAAAAATACACATATGCATGTTTTTCTCACTGTCTGACATGAAATCAGAATAAACCTTTCCTGTTTTAGGTCAATTAGGATTACCAAAATTATTTATATTTGCCAAATGCCAGAATAATGATAGAGAGAATTTTTTAAGGCATTTTTATTACTTTCTGCAAATTCAAAAGTTTACATACATTTCATTAGTATTTGGTACCATTGCCCTTAAACTGTATGACTTGGGTCAAACGTTTTGGATATCCTTCCACAAGCTTCTCACAATAGTTGGTAGGAATTTGGGCCCATTCCTCCTGACAGAACTGGTGTAACTGAGCCATGTTTGTAGGCCGCCTTGCTCGCACCTGCCTTTACAGCTTTGCCCATAAATTTTCAATAGGATTAAGATCAGGGCTTTATGATAGCCACTCCAAAACATTGACTTTGTTATCCATAAGCCACTTTGTAACCAGTTTGGCAGTATCCTTCAGATCATTGTCCATTTGGAAGACCCATTTGCGCCCAAACTTTAACTTCCTGGCTGATGTCTTGAGATGTTGCTTCAGTATTGCCACATAATGTTCTTTCCTCATTGTGAAAGATCCTCAGTGCGCCAAACCGCTTTGGCCACACCCTGAGTCCTCTTTCATATAAAAACCACACACCGCCAGTGAGTGTCGGGTCCACAAGATAAATACAAGACAAGCCTTCTAAATTTTATATATTTATTAACCCCTAAATGGGTCAGTATTAACATCTAACACATGCAGTTCAGAACAGATATGCAGATATATGCAAGCATTAACAGTTACTAGTTAAAAGATACAGTACAAATAAAATAAAAGGGATAAAGGTGAAATGATTACTTTACCACACATGTCCTTGATGTGGTTCTGTAGTCCAACACTCACACATGCTCTGTCATGTGTGAATAACCAGTGGAGGCTTCTTGGCATTAAATCCTAGCATGTGGCATCACAGTATTCCAGCCTGCATGCTCTCATCACAGTCTCTCAGCATTAGTCCAATAGTCTCATCACAAAAAATCTCCTCATGGTGTTCTCTTGTAGTCCCAACACAAAATCTCCATAGCATAAACTCCATAGCATAATCTCTATAGCATAATCTCTCCCCACAGACCTCTTACCTCATCTTTTATACCCTTTATGCCACCTCCCAGAATGAGGTCATCGGCGGCAGCAAGTCTGATGGATTAATCCACTCAAGTCCAGATTCTTTGCAAAGAGCTGAGACCAAGTGAAATGATACAATGTTATCAGCCATATCTGATCTATCAGTGCAGACTGGACAATGCAGGTTTCTTGGATCACTCAGGGCTGTGTATGCATACAATGGAGCCCTGCTGGGATTGATACAAAGCCCTATTGTTACAAGGTTACCCTACTGATAACATACAACTAGGCTTATAGCTGCGCACATTATGAGTAAATGGAACTAGAGAGAAATACGCTACCCAGAGACCAAAATACAGCTCTGAATTATAGCCATATTTAAGCAGAATCATCACACTCATGATGCCATTTATTTTGTGTAGTGCACCAGTCCCTCCTGCAGCAAAACAACCCTACAACATGATGCTGCCACCCCCGTGCTTCACAGTTGGGATGATGACTTGATTCCCTGTGAGGTACTGATGGTGGTATGGTGAGGTTAAATCAAGCAGGCACAATTCCTCTAAAGAGAACTTTTCAACATCTTCATCCACCTTCCAATATGCACTGCTCCACTTATTCCAGTACAGTTAAAATGTTTTCTCTTGACCCCACCATTCCTGAGCAATAATTTCTGTTAGCTTCAGCCTCCAATGTGCTAATCAGGATTATTACTGTCAGGTGGGCGGTCCTGGGCAGGAAAAGACAGTCTGGGGTCGACCACCTGACAGCAGATAGTCCAATTAGCATATTGGGTGCTGAAATGAACAGAAATTATTGCTCAGGATGGTAGAGGCTAGAGAAAAAAAAAAAAAAAAGTGGAGAGGCAGCTATTAAAGTATGCAAAGAGTTGTAATTGGTGGAGCTAATAAAAGGTCCTCTTTAATTAGCATAATAAAGGCATAAAACATTTGGTAAAGTGAAGTCCATTCTATTGTAGGGCCCTACAATTTCTATGGACCACTGTCTGTAAACAGATATTTTCTCATGTCATGTGAGCTTTTACTCCATGGGTGACATGTTATATAAATTGTGCTCAGACACACATTACTGTATACGTTACAGTGGGAAAAAGAATTGTTGTACAATAGGATGTATTTTGTAGTGCACTGAACATTATTTAGCAGAATACTGTGTTAAAGAGAGCAGCAATTTATGGGAGACACTGACATTTTAATGTTACAGGATTAAAGTGAATGTGTGTCCTTCTGGAAATATACAGTGTAAAGCATTTCATGTCAGTAATCCAAAAAAAAAGAGCTTATCTGCAGCTGCTCTCCGAACATACACCTCCAACCACATTCCCTGTGTAAAGTTCATGGAGAAGATTAGCACGTGAAACGCAGTAATTTACATTCATGATTATGATATTTAGAAAACTTCTGGTGGTCTTTCATCTTTCATGGAGGAAGTTGATTTCTATGATTCACGGAAAAGTCATGGTGAAATTGTTAGATAAACGCTTATGATGATTGCTAGCTCAGGGGGATGTCAACTTCACAAGGATAAAACAGTCTGGTTAAGTGGTTGTCTTTTTAGCCAAGTAAGTTGAAATGCATACACCTCTCTCATGCTCACGTCTTCAATTCAATGCATAATTCTAGCTAAGCTTTGCAAGTTACTAAACTAATGTGGCCTCATAGAGACTGTAAAAATATGCTTTTATAATGGATTGTAATTCACTAGAACAATAGCAAATTATATATGGAAATTAAGGGTGCAATTTCACCACTCACTAGAAAATAAAATTTATTATCTGCCTGAAATATGGCACTGGATCTATGAATAATTCCTAATAATCCTGCATACAAAATCAGCATATAGCATTCTTAATCCACTTGTCATTTCTTTTACTGCCTGGCTTTCTGTAATTTTCTAAAATAACACTCAAAAGAATTCAAATATATGCGGCACAATTGTGTATTTCTTTCTAATTCTATTCTTAAGATGCAAAGTAATAGAGCTGCAAAGAACAAAATAGCTGTCGTGAATTTACATAATAAAAAAACAAAATGAACAAAAGGTTTCTAAATGTAAAATTGTACTTTTAATATTTCTAAACTTTTGACCTCTTTGAAAGTAAACTTTCCAAAGTTTAGCTAGAAACTATATTTGTCACAGTACCATAGTATATTCGTTGATGGTATTTTAATGGATGAGAAAATACTTATTTTGGCATCAGCATGCATCTGTTCATCTGAAACTATTTTGTAACCTGTTCAAATTTCTACTGCTTTGTCTAAGAGAGGAAGCCTTAACTTGTAATTGGTCATATCCCTTCTCTACAGTGATTGTAGGGAGTGCACTGAGCGAGAGCTTCAGCTCCTTGGAGCACTTCTCTTGCCTCTCAGACCCCTACCATCTCCTGCCTGTGCCACCCCATGCAGTGACAGTTGATCCTCCCACTGCTATGACATCACCCATCCTACTTGAGCAGCAGTGTTTCCAGAGCTGAAGATTCGCCTCCAGTGCACAACTACCTCATTTGCATAAGACTTCAGAGTTGTTTTTCTCCAAAATTACAAAAGTGGCATACATAACAGGGGTATTATGTTTATCAGTTTAATATGCCTTTGTAACATAGTGGTGTAACCAGAGGGAGGTTGTAGATTCCTTTTAAATGCCTTTTGCATGTGCTTAAAAATTTTGCTTAAGGATGTAAAACTTTGCATTATTAAAATATATATATATGTTATAGAGTAGTAGGAGCTGAGTAGATGTTTTTTTGAGATGAGAGTCAGTGTAGCTACTAATAATTGATCTAAATCTCTGGGTTAAGCAGTCTAGTGGGCGGTCCTTACTCAGTGATTCAGATTAGAGATGAGCGAATTTTTCAAAAATTTGATTCTGCAGCTTCGCCGAATTTTCCGATTCGATCCGAATTAATGTGCAGCGAATCGCGTTAAAAAACAGCTATTTCCTGGCTGCAGAGAGCCTGCATAGTGGTGTAGAACACTGTGCCTTGCAGTGGTTTTTAGTGATGTCCCACTAGGGAACCTGATGCACTGATCGCTGGTTTAGCACTATAGATTGCAATACACGTGCATTGCAGTATATAGAGGAAGTCAACCTATGCAGATGCATAGGCTGACTTCCTCACTTCTTTGCAGGATAAACCAGGTACTGGGGGCTACTAGCAGCCCGGGGTCACTGGCCAGACCCCGGGCTGCAGAAGATGCATATCGGCACCCCCCCCATCTCGCCGCGGGGGGGGGGACAAGGGGGACATTTTGCATGAATCATGTTTGACTGCAGCATCCAAGGGGTTAAAACCCGCGTTCGGAATTGTGCTCCAAACGGGAGTTATGGAGCAGGGTGTAGTCGTCCATAGAGTTGTACTGTCAGAGGGGGCGTTCCTTAAAGCCCAGCTGAGACTGTTAGGAACGCCCTTCTGACAGTGGGCTGAGATGGGTAACGGCACTGATATCTCCAGCCCTGGGGCACATAACGGGAAAGCCGACAGTGCGCTGAATGCAGCACACTTTCGGCTTTCTAGCAGTATATAAAACCACATGTGCCAGAGGACATGAAAGGACCTCTTTAAATACAAGTTATATCTAAACTATATAACAGTCTACTCTATAACAATTTGCTTGCAGATTACATTGCAATTTCAAAGTGACAGGCTCCTAGCAGTGACAATAAGAAAGAGAAAAAAAAAAAAGAAAAGGGTGGCCATCATGAAATTAAATGGGTTGCAAAACAGTAGACAGAAAAAATGCACAAATAAAGCCCATACTCCACAAACTAAAAGCAACCCTCCTTACCAGGTATATATTGGAATTAACAATGAATAGACTATAATATAAAAAGTATTGTTAAAAAGTAACAATAAAACAAAACAAGGGATTCTACCACCACAAAATATCTTCTAATCCGCTTATAGACCAAGGCTCCACGTAGCATAAACACAGCATTTTTGTCTGCTATGGAAACAGAGTGCAGAAAAAAACACTGTGTTTTAGGGTAAAGTCCCACGTTGCAGAAACACAGTGTTTTTGCCGCTGGGGAAACGGCACAGAAACAAAACATTTTATAGTACCTGCAAAGTGAATGAGAGTCTGACTAATCCCATCCACACATTTCAGAAAAAAAAAAGCTGCAGAAAAGCTGCGTTTTCAAAAACTCCAAAAAATGCAAATTATACCTACAGAAACGCTGGCATTTTCCCTATAGCTTTAATAAGCAAAGAAAATCTGCAGAGAAAAACTCAACAAAATTGCTGCTAAAAAATGTGATGCATTTTTTTTCCACAGTGTTTTTTTTAGCTGCATTTCACTACATGGAGCATTAGCCTTACAGTATCAGCGAAGTGAATGAAATTTCATTAATCTCATCCGCACATTGTAGAAAAAAAGAGCTGCGTGTATTTTTGAAAAACTCAGCATGTTAATTTTAGCTCGGGAATCACAAGTATTTTCCCTATATATTTAACAGGGGGAAGAAAAAAAGCAGAGAAAAACTCACAAAAAAAAAAAAAAAAACGCAATGAAAAATGCTGTGGGAATAAACAAAGAGTTTTCCCTTCCCAGAGTATTTTTTCGATGTGTTTTGCTACATAGGGCCTTAGCCATATGCTGTTGGGGCAGTTAATAACATAGTGAACATACTTTTTTATGTGCAATCTTGCTGCTAGGAAAATCAACTTTTAATCTATATGCAAATGAGCTGTTTGGTGCACGTGGGGTGTGGTCATGCCTGCCTGTTTTCTCCTGTGGTTGCCATCCTTTGCTGTCCCCTAATAAAAAGATAGACAAATTCTGATGTGTAGTGACCACAGGCAGAAGCAGCCATACAACAGGTGCTCAGAACAGCTCATTTTTATATGGATTAAAAGTTAATTTTCTTGGCAGTAATATAACATTTTGACACAAAGAACACTTTAAGGCCAGGGCCTCACGTTGCGAAAATGCTGCGTTTCGGCTGCAGCGAAAACACCGCAGCAAAAAAAGGTGCGTTTTACATTATCTACAAAGCAGATGGGATTCTGGCTAATCCTATCCACACATTGCAGGAAAAAATCTGTAGTGGAAATGACGTTTGCGTTGCTTGTCAATTATACCTATGGAAACACTATGGACTTTCTGTGAAAAACGCTGCAGAAAAAAACACAATGCGTTTCCACCGCAGTCTTATCCGCAGCATTTTTTCCAGTTATTTGCTGCGTGGGGCCTTAGCCTCACATTAATGGCCCCTCTAACTAAGGACCCCTGCAAAAAAACAGCCTACTTTATTTCTATATGATCATCCTGCATGGTATATTGTGGTTGTCAGAATATTTACACATATAGGGTTGGTTTGGTTGTCTTTATCCCCAACTCTAAATATTCCTCTGCTGGTCATCTCATGGAGTCATGTTCCTAATGGTCAGAGCTTACATAGAATAATATATCTAATAATATATCATTATATAAAATATAATTTATTTATGTATTTTTAGTTTTGAGTCAGGGTCCCACTTAAATCAGTCCTGTCACCAGACATTTTTATATTGGAGAATCTTTAAAATGCCTTGCTATTGCTAAGCTAATGAGTATGATAACACAGCCCTAATGTATTATAGTTCGCACCATATGGGGCCATTCAACAACGTTTATTGCACCCACTAATGTTTTTATGTTTGTTTTTTTCAGTAAATCCCATTTAACTAACATCAGGCGTGGATCTTGAAACTTTAGACAGTGCTATTATACATTCTGCGGAAGGAGTGCTGTATGCCATTCTATTCAAGTTTATTTTCTTGCAAATGTGTTAAAATATACAGAACCACATGAAAATGTATTTCCTTCATATCTGCTGAATCCAATCTAAGAAATAATTTGCTGCTTTATAGAAAAAGTAGATGAGACATTGAGAAACAGGCCCTAGCGTCTGAAGTCTGCTTTTGCATTTCCATTTTGTTGACTATAACACAATATTTTGCAAAGTTCTTTGAAATCCATATTTAATGACCCCTGTACCAAATTCAGAAAACTAAGAAATAGTGGTATTGCCAGGGAAAACATATCGGTCCTTCTCTGTTAATAACTTATAGCCTATAATGTTGTACCGTGTTAGCCATTGAAAGTAGTGGAAGAGTGAAGAAATCAGGCGATACCTTTTAGAGGCTAACTGAGTATATTTATAAGTAAGCTTTCAGGAGTGCTCGCTCCCTTCATCAGACATGGTGTGATACAAGAACTGAAAATTAACAGATTTTTATACACATGGTTTTCAAAGCATTTTAGAGTCCTTAAAAAAAATTGCAATCTAAGTAGAGAAGTTATTTACAACAGGTCAAAAAAACAGTCTGGAAACTTGTGGTGCGTGAAGGAGGGATCAGTAATTCTTGCTGTTATCTGTTTGCTATCAGGAGGTGATTTGTGACCCTCACAGGTCATACATAGTGTGATTTGAAGCTGGCATGAATATTGAGTTCAGTTCATGGTTCAAACATAGTGTGACATGAAGCTGGCATGAATATTAAGTCCAAATTGCAGAGTTTGAAATTTTTGCATAAATTTGTACTCCATTTCTTTTCTTTTCTCCTGTGTCTTAAAATGTCCCATTAAAACCACAACCCGCAAATCTTCAATAGAGTGGTTTTCTCCGGAGAAATATGCGGCCACTGGGAGATCGATTCTGCTGTTATTAATGGTGGATCTGTGTGAGTTCATTCGTTGACTGAGTCTCTGCCCTGTTTCCCCCACATAGAGGCCTGTGGTGGGACATTGCACACACATTATGAGGTACACCACATTGGAAGACCTGCAGGAAAATGTCCCCCTAATTCTGTGCACCTGTTGTGACTGTGGGATAGGTACACTGTCAGCGGTGTGGATGTGCTTGCAGGTCATGCACCTTTTATGTAGGCAAGGTGAGGTGCCATTTTCAGTTGGGGCCACCACAGGCCTCTATGTGGGGGAAACAGGGCAGAGACTCAGTCAACGAATGAACTCACACAGATCCACCATTAATAACAGCAGAACCGATCTCCCAGTGGCCGCACATTTCTCCGGAGAAAACCACTCTATTGAAGATTTGCGGGTTGTGGTTTTAATGGGACATTTTAAGACACAGGAGAAAAGAAAAGAAATGGAGTACAAATTTATGCAAAAATTTCAAACTCTGCAATTTGGACTTAATATTCATGCCAGCTTCATGTCACACTATGTTTGAACCATGAACTGAACTCAATATTCATGCCAGCTTCAAATCACACTATGTATGACCTGTGAGGGTCACAAATCACCTCCTGATAGCAAACAGATAACAGCAAGAATTACTGATCCCTCCTTCACGCACCACAAGTTTCCAGACTGTTTTTTTGACCTGTTGTAAATAACTTCTCTACTTAGATTGCAATTTTTTTTAAGGACTCTAAAATGCTTTGAAAACCATGTGTATAAAAATCTGTTAATTTTCAGTTCTTGTATCACACCATGTCTGATGAAGGGAGCGAGCACTCCTGAAAGCTTACTTATAAATATACTCAGTTAGCCTCTAAAAGGTATCGCCTGATTTCTTCACTCTTCCTAACTTATAGCCTGTGTACTCTACAGTCATGGCCAAAAGTTTTGAGAATGATACAAATATTAATTTTTACAAAGTCTACTGCTTCAGTTTTTCTAATGACAATTTGCATATACTCCAGAATGTTATAAAGAGTGATCAGCTTAACAGCAATTACTTGCAAAGTCAATATTTGCCTAGAAAATGAACTTTATCCCCCAAAACACATTTCAACATCATTGCAGCCCTGCCTTAAAAGGACCACCTAACATCGTTTCAGTGATTGCTCCATTAACACAGGTGTGGGTGTTGATGAGGACAGGGCTGGAGATCAATCTGTCATGATTAAGTAAGAATGACACCACTGGACACTTTAAAAGGAGGCTGGTGCTTGCCATCATTGTTTCTCTTCTGTTAACCATGGTTATCTCTAAAGAAACACGTGCAGTCATCATTGCACTGCACAAAAATGGCCTAACTGGGAAGAGTATTGCAGCTAGAAAGATTGCACCTCAGTCAACAATCTATCGCATCATCAAGAACTTCAAGGAGAGAGGTTCCATTGGTGCCAAAAAGGCTCCAGGGCGCCCAAGAAAGACCAGCAAGCGGCAGGACCGTCTCTTAAAAGTGTTTCAGCTGCGGGATCGGGCTACCAGCAGTGCAGAGCTTGCTGAGGAATGGCAGCAGGCAGCTGTGAGTGCATCTGCACGCACTGTAAGGCGGAGACTCTTGGAGCAAGGCCTGGTCTCAAGGAGGGCAGCAAAGAAGCCACTTCTCTCCAGAAAAAACATCAGGGACAGACTGATATTCTGCAAAAGGTACAGGGAGTGGACTGCTGAGGACTGGGGTAAAGTCATTTTCTCTGATGAATCCCCTTTTCGATTGTTTGGAACATCTGGAAAACAGCTTATTCGGAGAAGAAGAGGTGAGCGCTACCACCAGTCTTGTCTCATGCCAACTGTAAAGCATTCTGAAACCATTCATGTGTGGGGTTGCTTCTCAGCCAAGGGAATCGGCTCTCTCACAGTCTTGCCTAAAAACACAGCCATGAATAAAGAATGGTACCAGAATGTCCTCCAAGAGCAACTTCTCCCAACCGTCCAAGAGCAGTTTGGCGCTCAACAATGCCTTTTCCAGCATGATGGAGCACCTTGCCATAAAGCAAAGGTGATAACTAAATGGCTCAGGGAACAAAACATAGAGATTTTGGGTCCATGGCCTGGAAACTCCCCAGATCTTAATCCCATTGAGAACTTGTGGTCAATCATCAAGAGACGGGTGGACAAACAAAAACCAACAAATTCAGACAAAATTAAAGCATTGATTCTGCAAGAATGGACTGCTATCAGTCAGGATTTGGTCCAGAAGTTGATTGAGAGCATGCCAGGGAGAATTGCAGAGGTCCTGAAGAAGAAGGGTCAACACTGCAAATATTGACTTGCTGCATTAACTCATTCTAACTGTCAATATAAGCTTCTGTTACTCATAATATGAATGCAATTATATTTCTGTATGTGATAAAAACATCTGACAAACACACATAAAAACCAGAGGGCAGCAGATCATGTGAAAATATAATATTTGTGTCATTCTCAAAACTTTTGGCCATGACTGTACAGCAATACAGGTAAGAGAAAATAAGCTAGCTAAACTCCATTCTCACATAGAAAGATTTTAATTGTCTCCCATTAAAGGGTTGTCTGGGATTTATCTTTTCATGTTCCAAAACCCTCATTTCTGAAAGAATAAGAGGGCTTTGCAATGTGATATTTATTAAAAACTGTCCTCCATTCCTACTTATGACAAACCCAGAACTAAACGATTCTCTATGTAAACAACGCAGTATCACTTAAAGGAGTTTTCTCACTAATAACACTTATCCCCTATCCACAAACCTGAAGCAGTCACAAAAACAGGGGTCCCCGAGTGCTATGATGTGATTAGGCCCACTTTATATACTTTATAAATGTAGTCAGGCACCACTTTATACACCTTAATGGGACTGATGGACATTGTTGTACCAGAAGTCCCAGAGAAGTGACTAGAGCAGGGGCATAACCTGAGGAGGTGTAGAGGGTGCAGTTGCACTGGGGCCCAGAAGCCTTAGGGAACCCATAAGCACTGGCATCAGTATTAAGATTGCAGCTTCCATCTGGCCTATAAGCCAAGGAGACCCACAGATTACCCTAACCACACTAAGGTTGATTAAACTCCTTAGCACCCATAATCATCACTATCAAGAATTCTCTGTAGGGATGAGGTAGGGGGCCCCGGACTGGAGATTGCAGCGGGGCCCACAAGACTTTAGTTATGCCACTGGAATGGAGAGTTGCATTCAACCATTAATTCACATATAGCACTCAGGTTCTCCTTTCTCATGATTGCTGGAAGTCCTAGCAGTCAAAACCCCAGCCATCGGACACTTATTCTCTATCCGATGGATAGGAGATTATGGTTACTAATGAAAAATGCCCTTTTAGGTTGTACATGGCCTCCTCCCCTCTTTGTCTATGCAAATTGTGAAACAGCTACAATGAGGAAAGTTATCCATTATGTGGAGGAGGAATGCCTTTGCAATATTTACATATTAGTAGGTGATAGAAGAAGAGCTTTTCTTAATGAACATCATTTGCTCTAAGTGGTTAGAATGGAGCTCCCTTTCTCACACCCTTGGCCCTCCCATAATGTGATTGCAGGGACTTTGGTTTTGCCACGTATGTCTGGCCTTTATCAAGGAATTGCAAGTTCCTTTTCGGGGCTGAAAACAAAAAAAGTGAAATTTATGTAGCTGACAGTGTTGTGACATGCAGAAATAAAAATAACATAAAAACAAAGCCCTATGTGCCACTGAAAAAAGACACAAACATTATTTGAATAACGCAAGCGAAAACATTTTTTATAACTCTCAAAACTGCATGTAAAAAAAAATTTCAAAAATGTGTATGGTCCTGAACCAGGGAAATTGGCCCAGTCTAGAAGTGGTTAAGTGGCCACCAAGAGTTCACAGTAGCTGCGGTATGCGTATAGTACTATAATGACACACGCTCAAAAGCTAAGCCTATGCCATCTGTAGTGAGTATCAGCTGCTAGAATTGCTGGTTTTTGTTCATCCTCTCTACCAAAAATCAGATTACAAACCAAAAAGTCATATGGACACTAAAATAGTACAATTAAAAATGTCTACACAAAGCTCTGTCAACAGAAAACTTAAAATGTTATGACTTTCAGAATATGACAACACAAAAACACATTTTTTAAAGTGTTTTGTGCAAAAGTAAAGTAAAATATTAAAGATGGGCGAACCTCTCAAAATTCATGGTTCTGGACCAAGAACAAGTAATTGGCTTAAAACATAGCATAGAAGACTCCTAGGAACCTATCTATCCAATTTCAAGCTCTCTAAGGCAAACACAGCTGAAGTTATGTCAAAGTAAAAGTGACACATAAGTCTATGGAAAAACAGATGGTGAACAGAGGATATAAACTCTGAGTTTATAACTTAGTCACAAATCTCCTTTCTGCAGAAAAAGCTCTAAACCCCCTAATACTGGCTACAACCCCAGCTCCCCACTCACCCCAATTCAGACCTGGACCAGAAAAGTCAATCAAATTGGCTGCTTTGAAGAGCTAATGAGCTGGAGAAACAGAACCCACCCTTGATTCCTCTGTTGTTCTGTTCTGTCGGGGGACAGCTAAAACATCAGTAACAAATGGAGCCTGACGGACCCCTTTGACTATTATGGGGTCTGTCAGTTGTCTCTGTCGTTTTAATATTGAAACCAGCAGAGGAAATCTCCTCCAATTCTCAGGCAGACGTTGTGACAGAGTCTCCAACATATGTGAACGTAGTCTGCTACAAGATTGTTATTTGGGAGACAAGTTTAAGGCTGTGTGCGTAGTTGAAAAGTGATGAAGAATTGGCTTTTCTAAAAAAAAATTAAACATAAAAAAAGGCACCAAAAAATATGCCTTTATGGGAGCAGATATGAAAGCAAAATGTTTTTGTTTTTGTTTTTTTTATGCCACTGTGGCACCAACAGTGTAGTATAGTGAAATGTGATGGACCAAGTCGCAGGACATGTCTGGCTAAGTGGTGGCAGTGGTGGTAGCCAGGGGCGCACCGCTAATGAGGCGGAGTGAGGCGACCGCCTCAGGCGGCGCTAACTTGTCAGTTTCGGGGGGCGGCATTTTGATTGACCTAAATCAGCCCAAGACAGGCCGCTTTAAAAAACATGCTGAGCGGGACCTGTCCTGGGCTGGTTTAGCGTTTTAGGCAGGGGAGGAGAGCGGTAGCTCGGGGCGGCTGTGCAGAGACAGCGCTGCTTCAAGACTCACCTATTGGCAGCAGCGTTGCACCAGCGGCCCTTGCCCTCCGCCTCCGCCCCCGTTCACTTAGCCTGCTCTTTGCTCTCCGCCCCCGCCCGCACCCACGCTTGGCTGCGTGCATCACGTGACAAGACCTGACATGATAGGACACACAGTGGCTCCTGCGCGGTCTCCTAAGGTGTCCCTGCTCTCAGAAGCGCTACTGAGGTAAGTTTCATATTAGATAAATATTGCTTTTCTAAGTATTTATCCCCTATCCATAGGATAGGGGATAAATACCAGATTGATGATGATGGCGGGTTGGGTCACGCGGGGGGGGGGGGGGGTGAGGCAAGGTTTGGGGTGCGGTGGATGATGGGTGTCGCAGGGGGGGCGGGTGAGGCAAGGTTTGGGGTGCGGTGGATGATGGGTGTCGCAGGGGGGGCGGGTGAGGCAAGGTTTGGGGTGCGGTGGATGATGGGTGTCGCAGGGGGGCAGGTGAGGCAAGGTTTGGGGTGCGGTGGATGTTGGGTGTTGCAGGGGGGGGAGAGTGAGGCAAGGTTTGGGGTGCGGTGGATGATGGGTGTCGCAGGGGGGCGGGTGAGGCAAGGTTTGGGGTGTGGTGGATGTTGGGTGTCGCAGGGGGGGCGGGTGAGGCAAGGTTTGGGGTGCGGTGGATGATGGGTGTCGCAGGGGGGCGGGTAAGGCAAGGTTTGGGGTGCGGTGGATGTTGGGTGTCGCAGGGGGGTGAGTGAGGCAAGGTTTGGGGTGCGGTGGATGTTGGGTGTCGCTGGGGGGGCGAGTGAGGCAAGGTTTGGGGTGTGGTGGATGATGGGTGTCGCAGGGGGGCGGGTAAGGCAGGGTTTGGGGTGCGGTGGATGTTGGGTGTCGCAGGGGGGGGGGCGGGTGAGGCAAGGTTTGGGGTGCGGTGGATGTTGGGTGTCGCAGGGGGGGGGTGGGTGAGGCAAGGTTTGGGTTGCAGTGGATGTTGGATGTTGCAGGAGGAGGGGAGGGGCGTTGGCAGAAAAAGCCTCCAAGCAAAGAATATCCTCTGTGATAAGGAGCAGGGATTATGTGCCCAGCACTGTAAGGGTAGCTCATGCCAGGCCCATATAACCTTAGTACACTGCTGCTCAAACCAGCACATTACAGTCAGGGGCGCACCGCTAATGAGGCGAAGTGAGGCGGCTGCGCCAGGCGGCACTGTCCGGGGGGCAGCATTTTTACTATTTAATGTAAACCAGCCCAGGACAGGCCGCTTTAAAAAAAAAAAAAAAAAACAGAGCTGAGCGCGGCCTGTCCTAGGCTGGTTTACATGACGTCGCATCTCAGCGCAGGCGGCGATACAATGACGTCATCACGCCGCCTACGCTGAGACACAGACGTCACGGACAAGAAGAGGAGGCGGCGGCGGCTGCATCAAGGCATCGCAGGTGAGTATAACTTTTTTTTATATATATAAATAGGCCGTAACCTGTTGGAGCATCCCCGGCAGGTCAGGGCCTATTTATTTACCTACCCCGCGTCTGCTCGTGGCCGCCCCCGCTTCCCCTTCTGCTATGGGCTGCAGAAAGGGAAGTGGATGCCGCTGTGAGTGGCCGCGGGGATCGGTAAGTTGGGCCGCGGGCCGCAAATACTACTATTCAGACCCCGGAGTATAATAATCGGAGGCCTAGGGTTGGTGAGGGAACATAAAAACCAGTGTTACTCACCTCCTGCGATCCGATGTAACTCCGAGCAGGCTTGAGGCCTCTGGTAACGTCATCAGGTCGCGTCGCCGGCCTGATCACGTGACATGTGTGCGCAATTAAACAGGGCCGAAAGCTGCAAGGAGTGCACCGGTGTCCAGGATAGGTAAGTAACTCTGGTTTTTATGTTTGTATTCTCTCCTGGGTCTCCAATCATTATACTCTGGGGTCTGAAAAGACCCCAGAGTATAATAATAGTTCATGGGTGGTCCACTATAGGATAATACCAGTGCAGGGGCCACTATGGAGCATAATACCAGTGCAAGGGCCACTATAGAGCATAATACCAGTGCAAGGGCCACTATGGAGCATAATACCGTGTGCTGGGGCCACTGTGGAGCATAACACCGTGTGCAGGGGCCAATATGGGGCATCAAAATGTGTGCAGGAGTTGCTGTGGAACATAATACCGTGTGCAGTGGCAATGCAGGGCATAATACCGTGAGCAGGGGCCACTATGGAGCATAATACCGTGTGCAGGCGCCGCTGAGAGGCATAATATAGTGTGCATGGGCCGCTGCGGGCCATAACACTGTGTAATACTGTGTGCAGGGGCTGCTGTGGAACATTATAGTATGTGTAAATGGGGCGCTATAAACATGGGCTATGGCACCTGTTTATATTATACGCTGTCTGTTTATAGTGACCGTGTGATGTAATTGTAGCCTTGTCACATACTGTAGACATGTACAGGACGAGGCTGTAGTTACATTACATGGCCGCTATGAGATGAATGACACTATGTAAACAGAGAAGCGGTCACAGCGCTTACACAGGTACCATTCAAACAGCTGGTCAGTGGGGGTCCTGGGTTTTTGAACCCCACTGATTAGTTTACTAATGACCTGGTTAATTAGTTAACACCTGGGGCATTATTAATAAGGGGCACTATTTATACAGGGTACACACGGACATTATTAATATAAAGATGCACTTGGGGGTATTATTCATTATGGGGGGTTATATCATATATTATATAATTGGGGGTAGCAGCAGGATGGGGGCTTTGTGTAGGTGAGGACAATGTGGGTTGGATGCCTGGAAAAGTGAGGAGCCAAAGATGTCTGTGTTTCAACCTTTACAGAGACAAATCACAGCTGGAAGAAGTGGTCATGGCGGTCCAGAGGGAAGAGAAGGGAAATGTGAAGGATTAGTCAGAGACGTCACCTGTAAGTCACAAAATGTTACTGCCCTGTATTCACCTAAATGATAGAGGATAAATACCTGATTGATGGGGGTCTGTCTGCTGAGACCCCCACTGAGCCTGAGAATTGGGTTTTTTTCCCCCCACTAGGTGGGAATCCAGCCTGGCTGCAGCCATATATAGGTGTGTCACTTGGTGGATGGACGAACCCACGTGGCTCTCATTCACTTCAATGGGAGTGCCAAAGATACCCGAAGTCCAGTACTCAGCTATCTGCGGGGCTCCTATTATAGAGAATGGGGGCCACGTGGGCTCGTCCATCCACCAAGCAGAAGATATGTGAAGTTACTTTCATTGTTAATGCCGTGTTGTTGATCTGATACTGAAGTAATACAGGAAGAAGAATTCTTAAAAACTGTTTTATAACTTTGTGTATTGTGTATATTGTGCGACGATAACAGTGTGTTAAACTAGTAGCATGGAAACTCAGTTTTTTTTTGTTTTTTTTTTTGGGGGGGGGGGGCGTCTTTCTATAGTCTGCCTCAGGCAGCAAAGAGGCTAGGTTCACCACTGGTGGTAGCTGTGGCAGCATGAGTGGCAGAAGAGCATGGAATAATATGATAGACCAGGCTTCAGAACATGTGTGGCTGTGGTGGCAGTGGTGGCAGCATGACTGGCAGGCAGTAATGTATGGATTAATATGATGGACCAGGCGCATGACATTTCTGGCTGAGTGGTAGTAGTGGTGGTAGCTGTGGCAGCCGTGTTTTTAGCCTGGAAAACCTATTTAACATACCATTTAAACTGCATAGTGAATGCTAGGGAAACAAGATCCAAACATAGGTTTTCAATATATATTTACTGTACCCCCAATGGTGGCATTAAAAATATAACATAAAAACATCAAAGCTCTCAAAATGTAAAAATGAAAAAAAAATGCTGTGCTCTCTCTCTTAAAGGGTTAACTATACAGATTACAGAAAACATTTCACAATTTGGTGAAAGACGTTGAAAGATATTTTACTAGAATTAGACCCTGTTCAATATGTATAGTTATTAATAAATTCAAGATAAAATAAATATCTCTGTACATCTCCATTTTATTCAAGGAAGTATTAATGTAAATTTATGGTAAAATTAATAATATTACTGACAATGTACAAAATTTACTGTAAATGGATTAAAATTGTTAATAAAAAATAATCAGAGAATTAACTATTCAAACTCATTAGTCTTACTACTCAATAACCCTCTCTTCTTGCTGGGATTCAGTCTAAGTCTTTACACATATATAATATATCTCTAAATTCAGAATATCAAACCTTTGAGCTATTTTTATCCTTATCTTGTAATCTTATATAAAACCCTGGTTTTCTGTTATTTTCCCAGAACAAAGAAATCAATATGCCTCTTTTGAATCAAATTCCCTCAAGGCAAAGCCAGGATCTCTTCTACATGAACAAAGACAGATTGTAGTGAATATTCTATGTGGAGCCATGCTCTCAAAACTTTGCTCTATAAAACTTCATTGAAATTTCCTCTTGCTAGCATTAAAATAATGGCATGCCTCAAAACTAATATTTAAACTGGAGTTGACATTTTACGTTGCAGTAGAATTTGAGTTTTGGCCTTAAATATCTTTGTTATAAAAGTATATTGCAAAAATATATTATAATAATTATATGGAAATCTTTATTGACCATTCTTCCAAAAGTAGTTTCCAAAAGCTTATCGAAATGAGTTCTAACTTTTTCATGCACCGAGGCTGTCTTTAATTTTTAATAAAGAGAAGCAATAAACCAAGACAAAATTCAAACCCAGGGATTCACCATCCATAAGGCGAGATGAGAACTTTTCCTCAGGCTGCAGCCTTCGTTGACAGCAGGGGGGCACATTTTGGCCCTGTACTTTCTCATCTCCACATTGAGCAAGCAGGACACCATGTAATCTTTTGCCCACATCAGCAAGAACTGTTTCCCCAACTTTTTACTGAACTGTATTACAAATTAGTACAAAAGAACACTAATATATGAAAAAAAAAATCTTTTAAATACCAGAACATTTTATTATATTTTGGTTTCAAAAATATGAAAAATACGTTTTAGGCTAAGGCCCCACATAGCAGGCCACAGTGAAAAAGTGATGCAGAAACGTATCGCAGTTTCTGAAGCAGTGCTTTTCACAGAAAGTCTGCAGAGTTTTCCTCTGCAGACTTTCTACTTCAATTGTACCTATAGGGAAATAGCTGACTTTCCATAGGAATAATTGACATGCTGTGATTTCCAAAAACGCGATGATTTTGGAAATCTCAGCATTTCTGTTGTGCATATTTTTCTGCAATGTGTGGATGGGTTTACGCCACGTGGGGCCCCGGCCTTAGACATGTAAAATAGGAATGGCACATGTAATATGCATCAATTTTCACCGTCAAGATGCGTCATATTGCATGATTCAGGCATGTCCAAGGGACAGTTACACTGTAGATTTTCCTCTAACATGTTATATGTTGCGAATGTTTCACCATGGATTTCACCTTTTGCAGTGCATAGGGTAAAGTCTGTGGTAAATAAACAAAAAAATTCTGACACAAATTCTGCAGTACGTTTGCAATGTATATTTCCTACAGCAAGTTATGTTTCGTTTGGACATAACCTTACATAGTCCTGATTATGTTCACGTACATGTCTGCTACATTCTTGTGATGTCAAGCTCACATTTAGTGATCTTAGCAGAAATCCATTGACCAGAAGCTTGCATTTTGGTTTGGTATCTTGTTTCTGGTTATCTGTTTTCTATCAGCAGTTGCTATTCCCAGGCTATTTTGGAGAAGGCAACTTGAAAATAACATAGTAAAAACCAGACTTCATTACAGGTCCTAGCGAGAGCTCTCTTACACTCTACCATGGTTCAACCATTAGCCAAATCTAAGAAAAATTCTTCTACACTTCCTGATATGCATCAAAGTGGTATGCGCATGCGCGAGATTTCATTTGCACCGACGGGAGGAAGAAGCAATGCGAGGAGAAGGTGTGAACAGCAAGGAAGAAGGGGCGGCGATGCAGGGAGAGGATGATGACGCAGGTGTGCTTGGACTACAGCCTTCTGTGCTCCGTGAAGACTAAATTACATAACAAGAAAAGGGCTTTTTCTGGAAAATGCCCGCAAAATTCAGGAAACGAAAGGTATGTCTATGATAGTCTTTCTAAAGGCTACATGAAGATAGGCTTAATTAAAAATCGAAAATCTGAATGATAGATTCCTTTTAAATAGGATGGGTAATTAGGAGGGTCAATTGCCACTGCATGGAGTGGCACAGACAGGAGGTGGTAGGGGTCTGAGTGATGAAAGCAGGGCTCCAGGGTGATGAAGGCCACCCATAGTGCACCAACTGCTCCATTTGCATCAGACTTCAAAGTTGTTTTTCTCTAAATCTACAAAAGTAACATACCATGTCACTGTAATGTGCTCTGTAACACGGTGGTGACAGTTCAGTATCCTTGATGGAGGTGGTAGACGCTCTATTGGTGTTAGACGCTCTATTGGTGGTAGATTTTTATTCCACTTTTATTCCAATCTCTCAAGTCATCATTTTCCTTCTCTCCTTCTAGTAAATCAGATTTTTTTTTTTTTTTTTATTGAAATCTTATCTCTCTAAATATACATTCTATATCCATGTCTCTGTATTTAACATGTACTTTTTAGTGTCATTGAGAAGTTTAGTGCTGTTGGACTATAAGCTACTGATGCTATTATTGTTATCCATCTGAGCACAAAGGTCAGATTCAGTCAACCTGAACAGGAGCAACGTATTAGAGCTCGCACCTTCTACAGCCAATTGTGAAATGACACCAGTCCCTATGTAGTTCTATAGAGCCTGTCTTAGATACATTCTAGAATGGGTTTCTGAATATATACTAGGATGGTGGTCATTTGAATTTACCAAAATAATTACCACCGCCTTTTTTAATTTGCGTAGAAATGTAAAATTTAGTCACCTACTTTAGTCAACTATCAGTTCCCTTCAGCCACATGATATTTTTAGCAACCATCCAAAGTGTGATCTTGTACTGCATTACATTGAGTAATACTGTATTACTAGCACTATGCAATATCCAACCTGTCTGACCTTTGTTTTGGAACATTGGGGAACCGTATGACTACCTGGGGATCCACCAAATAACAACTAATGTCTATGGCAAGCCTAAGAATGTGTTTGGTGAGATTTGGTGAGTACTGTTTTGAATTTAGTCACAAATCATGAAGGAAAGGCCAGGGATTAGCAGTCAATAGAATATTAAGAAAATAATTAGATGTGCTTTATTTTACATTGATCCATATCACATGCTTTATAACTGCATTGACAAAATATGCAATAAAATGTGTAATACTAGCTAGCATTTAACACTAACTGTGAATTATTTTCTTAGTAAAGACATTAATTGACTGGGCATATAATTTTGAGAGGAAATTTCCAGCGACGGTTAGTTCACCCTTTAGTAAATGTAATTCAGAGAATTTCAGAACTGATTAAACTATGGTCTGATATATAATACATGAAACAAGCCAGCAGGCAATCATTGAATCCTTATTATGTACACAGTTATTTGCATGCAAATAGTGCAGAATTTAGAGCACCCGGAGAAAAATAAGGATTTAGATTCTATGAATTAAATAAATACAGTAATGACATTTGTGGAATAATTCATGCATACATAAGAAGACAAACAAGGGCACATTCTTACTAAGATGTTACGTTGTAGGTTCTGTACAACAAGCTCAAGGAATATATTACAGACATTTGAACAACACATTTGACATGTAACATCTTCAGCGTGTAAAGATAGTATATTGATTAATGCAAATGTGGTAAAGAATTATATATTGCTCCATGAATCTTAAAGCATTATATGGATATGGAAATATTGATACAACAAAAATCATTCTGCAGCCCTGTATGTCATTAGCAGAACAAATACTGCTCAATAGTATAAACAAAGATAAAAGAGAAAAGGGAAAAGACCATTAGGTGGAATTGCTGGGTTTGGTATTTGGAAGTATGGATATAAAGCAGATGTAGGATTCCCACTGCAAGCAGTAATTGTATTCACCATTTAGTGGTACACCCTCAGAGTAAAGAGAGTCGAAGTAATATTCTCCAGTTCCAATCCAACAATACTCTGATGTATTCTTAGCAAACAAAGAGCTATAATGATATCATAAGGTTCCTAGCAAATATTAGCTGTTCCCAGGTATGCCTAAATATACTTATTAAGGAATTGTATCTTCTTCGCTTAAGACAAAGGAGGTTACAGATTTGTATTTGAGGCTTCATTGTCTTAAATTGAGCTGGTGGGAGCCCATCTAGCACTTCCCCTATTCCAAGCATTTTAACACTGTTCCAAAAAGTTGTCACTGGAAAGCCCATTGTGAGCCATGTTCTGCTACAGTATCCCTGTACATCTAACTCTATCTCGGATTGGCTTACAGTGTAGGGAGTAATACTGAAGCCCTGGACCCTATAAGAAAGGTATTACTGAAGGCCTGGACCCTATAAGAAATGCAATACTTGTAGGAGGATGAAGACAATCTTATCTAGGAATGTAAGCTACAAGCAGAGGTTTAACTTGAAGCTCCTGGGCTCAAGTGCCGTGTAGCGATTTCACCCCCTAGATCTACCCCTCTGGCTACAAGTGTGTCCGTATCAATAACAACTATTACCTCAGAGTTTCCTTGAACTGGTTTCTTCAAATTTACTTTGTACTCCACAGGCCTCCCATTGAGAAAAGATAGATACAATTGTAGCCCAATATGGTCAGACAGACTGTGCAAACTTAGATGAAAGTCTTAGTTTCTGACAAATAATTGCACAGAAAGTGTCTAAAACAGTTAATAATTGTGGTATAAAGCATGCATGCCAGTATTTGCAAGCACAGAGGACCAGAATTCCAGTGTCACAGACAAATAAAACTCTGGAATGCTTTAAACACAAATCACTTAAAGGTTATCGACATCTTTGAATATTTTTTTTTATTGAAATGTACTGTATGCCGTATTTGGGCTAAAATGCATTTTGTAAATTGTTTGTTATTAGAAAATTTTGCACTGTTTGACATCTGAAGCTTGCAAGTATTACAGTATATAGCAAACTGAAGAATATGATTCACAATAAAATCTCAGCTTTCTGATGGCCTCAGATACTCATGTGTTTTTCTGAGCCTATCGTTTAGGCTGAATTATGATCAAATTGATTGAAAGGTGTCCATAACCTTTAAAGTATACGTGTGATTTATTTTGACATTGGCCAGAAAGAAAAAAAAATTGGAACGTTGTGGTTCACTGAAATATTGCAGTTTATTAATCTGGCAGTGCTCTCTGTGTGACAGATGGAAGTAAACCCTACAATGATGCAAACTTAGTGAAAAAAAAATGTTTAAATGATTTCACCCATAGTCACATAAAATGTCTAAACCGCAGACCACAATTAGACATTATATGGGGTTAAACACCATCCAGTTAATAAAATATGTATTTGGGGGTGTCATATAGGCATTTTTCATACATGTTTGGGAATCAGTGGCCACACTGACTGATGATGCAAGTAGCACCGCACAGGATTGCAGAGGCCAATGATTGGCTAAAATACTCATGTACTAGTACAGCACGTCATCACTGGCAACTTGTAAGTGAAGATCGGCCAGTGACTGTTGGATCACTTGCACTGGATCAGCTGACAATCGAAGAGGTGAGAAATGTTGTTTTTATTGTTATTTTTTAATATATATATAATAGAACATTTTCAGTTTGTCTTCTTTTTTTCAAGCTATTGATCAACTTCAGTATGCTAATAGTACAACTAATCTTTATAGGTTTCTTACATATACTGTACATTCTTTTATTTCACTGTTTCAAATATAGGTATTTCTAGACTTAGTTTTCCTTTTTTGAAAAAAAGATGAAAAGAAAATGTTGAAATAGTGAAATCATGTACTTTTCTGTTATCAGAAAGTTAATAAAGACAGTACACGAGAATAAATGTTCAGTCCACTGGATAATAAACATTGTTAAGCTGTCTCTGCCATTGTCTTCCTATCACAGTGATTAATGGGAAGCATGTCTAAAATGCTTGTAATGGCATTCCCGCAAGACACTTTACAGCATGCTCAGATAGGAAAATATTAACATTTCTCTTCAGACTTCCCATCTGTAATAAGAGGAAAGCTAAGGTTGAAATGGGAGCACACCAAAGAAAAATCAATCATGGCTATGGCAAGGAGCCTGTCCAATGTAAATAAAAAAAGGAGCATGTTATTCTACTACAGCATAACCCTATCTCCACACTTAATTTTTGTGATTGCATTTTACCTACCCAATATTTACACAGAAATGTTATCAGCTTCTGTATATAAATAAAGCATCAGGGACCTTAAAATAATGCAAATTGAGCATTTTAATGTGGATCATGAATTATGTTTTATACTAATTGTATGTACAGTATTTTTACATTTCCTAGGTTTAACCAAAAACAAGAGAAACTCCCTCATCACTGTCAGTGGAAAAAGAAAGTGACAACTGCTCATCTAACACATTTCCCTTCAACTCATAATCTGCTGCGATATTAGAATGCAAAAATAATGCATCAATGTGACCATATGTTTAAAGGGAGTCTATCACCTCCTCCACCACCACGATACAGAGCACATTACTGTACAAATAGGGGATATTTATGAAGACTGGTGGCATAACCTCATCATACCCTCCCCTGGGCCATGCACCTGGAGGGAAATATAGATTTCCTGCATCATTTACACCAGATTTCTGGCAGAACTGATCATAAATCTGGCAGGGCCAAGTGGTGAGGGCAGCACAAAAAACTAAGAAATTCACAATTTTATTGTGCATAATTCCAATTTACACAAAAAATGGTGACTTTTTATGCCTTGTACACCAGAAAACTGCCGTAATACCTTTGTTATGTATTGGAATAGTGAAGAAATCAGGCGATACCTTTTAGAGGCTGACTGAGTATATTTGATAGTGAGCTTTCGAGAGTACTAGCTCTCTTCTTCAGACATTGTGTTATACAAGAAACTGAAAATTCACACACTCTTTATACACACACAAGACATGGATCTTCAAAGGATGTAAGAATAACAATATGCAATATAAGTAGAGAAGTTATTTACAGGTATCGCCTGATTTCTTCACTCTTCCACTACTTTTTATGGCTAACACAGTACAACATTATACTACTAGGAACTTTGTTATGTATGTCACGTTTGTAGATTAGGAGAAAAACAACTTTGAAACCTTAAGCAAATGAGGTAGTTGGTGCACTGGGGTGGGTCATCAGATCTCTGGAGCACTTCTCTTGCAGCTCAGACCCCTACCAACTCCTTCCTGCGCCACCAGTGCAGTAACAGTTGATCCTCTCACTGTTATGACATCATCCATCCTACATGAGCAGCAAGAGCAGTGCTCCACCCCAGTGCACCAACTGCTTTATTTGCATATGACTTCATAGCTGTTTTTGTCCAAATCTACAAAAGTGACATACATAACAAAGGTATATTTTTTTAGCACTGTAGTGTGCTCTGAAATGCGGTGGTGGCAGCTGAATATAGTGCGAGAGATAGTAGCTTCCCTTTAACTTCTTGCTGATCACTCAGACTAGATAAGTCCGAGGGGTCAGAGTTTAACTCTGCAGGGATGTACTGATACGTCCTTGCAGAGTCTGCAGCTGCATGAGTATGTGGTTAGCTGTTTCCCCACAGAGAAGGCAGGGGCAGTTTATTATCATCCCTGCCTTTCTTCTAGTTGTATACACAGCATTCAATGAGAACTGTGTATACAGATCAGGAAGCCACCATATTGCTTTCTCTTTTTGTCCCATCAATCACGTGATCACAGGTTGCCAGGTAGCTGCAGTAGCGGCTAGGTCTTAGAAGACTTAGATCAGCTCTGCATTGCATATTACCAGTTACAGGGGAAATCAGCAATAATAAAAAAATAATTTGGTGTTGAAATGCCCCCAACGGTTCCTGGATGTAGTGTTCTTCTCATTAACAGGGGAGGGCTGATGGCATAATCATGTGATCAGCAGTGAGCTTCAGTGTTTATTTTCACCCCTTGTTTCTTTGTGATTCTGATATTGTCCTTGTGATATTCACTTTGATCTGTCTGCCTTCATATTCTTGTCAGGTTGCTCTAACTATAATTCACTTCATCTTTTGACTTTTCTGGAGTAACAAATCATAAATATTCATCTCCAGGAATGTGTGTCACATGATAACTTTGACCCCTCTGAATACCTGGGGTATATTTAGTAAGCTACTTTATAGCCTAATGATTGGACTTTGGTTAGGATCTTTAATTCACTGTAAAGGTGGCACTGTGAGTGAGAGGTTCTCTATAGAGGGACCATGATTCAGTGCAATAATTTGCAAACTTGTAACAAAGTTGATAAACCCATCACTTTTTCATATTTATTTTATTAATATATTAATATTTTACCCAGCCATGCTTTCATGAGGATTTGGAATTGGAATAAAAATGATGCCAACATAGTAATCATAAATTTTATTGATTTCTTTGCTTGCAGTGCTTTTATTCCAACCCCCAAATCCTCATGAAAGCATCGGCTAATAAAATAAAAATGATGTTGCCAGTGTAATGTGAGGCCATGAGGATGATCACATCCCTTTTATCCCAACCCCCACATTCTCATTAAAGGCATGACCTGATAAGTCAGTAAGTCACCTTTTCAAAACTTTAAAATAAACTTTTTTAACAATATATTTCAGTGTTTGTGCTTATTTTCATGTTTGTACAGTGTTTAGGAGGAAACTTTATTTAATCTGAGTGTTGTGGCATCAGTGTCCATCCAGAGGCTCCCAGCCATGGTACAAAAGCTCAGTCAAGACCCCTGCGCAACTTCACACAAACATCAGTAGTGTCCCATCTGTACATTTTAGCAGTTTTTCCATTTCAATGGAGTGACTGATGCGGCCTGAAAGTTTTGAGAAGCCCTGGTTTATATGTTCATATTGGGGAACAATTTATTAAGACTAGTGTTTTGTACACCAGTCTTAATCCATTTCCCTGCTAACACTAACTGTGTCTGAATTATAAGAGGCTCTGGTCTCTTAAGAGCTTACACACACTCCCATCCACCAGAATTGAAATCTACACTAGTCAGGCACTGGAGAATATTTCAGTTTTCTGGCGCAAGTTATAGTAAGTATTTCTGGATGAGGGTTCCATGAAAGGGTCATGTGCCAAAGATAGGCCACCTTTACACCCATCTACACCAAAAAACTGTAACAATGTTAAAACTGGCTTTTTTGCTTTGAAGATGATTGTTCAACAGCACATTTCTATTCACGACATGACTGAACTTTCTTCTATCCGTGAAATCATAAAATGATAAAACTACAGGATCTGCGCCAACTTGCAGTATGTGGTAACAGCTGGGTGCTATTCACTGACAAGAAGGATTATTATTAATCCTAAATAATTCTGGACTTACAAATTGGAAGAAAATGAACAAATTAGAATTGCTTGCCAGATCTATTTCAGTCTTGGACATTGTGCAATGGTATAACATTGCTTCATACATATGGCCCATAATGTTTGTAATCCAGATGTTGGCTCATATTCAAGAACAATATCAGTCCCTGATAGAGTCACCAGCACAACATGAGACGGTTTATCATACATTCATGTGAATTCATTTTAACAATTTCATAGCTCCTGTTGCATCAATTCCACTTTGTTTCACTCTCTGTGGTAAACATTAATGTCAGAGCTTTTCTTTCCAGGGATAAGACAGCCTAGTAGATAGCGGACACATGACTTTACCTGCAACTTAGTAATTATGTTTAGGCACAAAGCAAAATTCTTATAAAACAGTCTGGTTTAAATGTGTTTACTGCAGGATAAAACAAGAAAAACTGTAGAAATAATGCTCAAAACTAATGCCCACAAAACAATCACAATAATACACTGACTAGAGATGGGCAAACTGCTTTAGCATGAGCCGGGTTCAACCCAAATATCCCAAATTCTTCATTTTTTAATGAAACCGAACAATTTGGGATTTGTCTCAGATGAACTAAATGGCCACAATAAATTATTATACTCTGGGGACTCTTCAGACTCACCTGGTGACGTCATGACGCTCGGTGTGCTCATGTCACCAGTAAGGCCCAATCACAGGTCTCAGCAGTGAACCCAGGTGTATGATGTCAACAAGGAGACCAAGAGAGAGTGTCGGACACTGTGAGGAGGCTCAAAAGAGGTGAGGAAGGTGAATATAAATGGTTTTTTGTTTTTCACATCTCCCCTGGGACCGCAGCGTATAATATAATGTGTTTGATGTTGCCTTACCTCCAATACTTCCTATACTATTATGCAACTTTTCCATTCATTAAGAATGAAAGGAAAATAAAGTCTAGTCAGAAGCAAAATTTACTCAGCGTCAATTGCAAACACATTTAATAATGCTGAAGTTTTGGCTCTGAGGAGACCAGTCCATTGTTTTGAGAACACCAGCTGCTTCTTTAATTTTCTTTGACATCTTGATCTTTACAGTGGTCTGCTTGGGACTTCATCTCACTGTATTGAATTTTTTCCTAGTTAAATGTTTTTGAGAGGTTATTGCACGTTGAATCATTCCTTTGTATAGAGCAGCAGTCACAATGCCTTCAATAAAAACAAAATACCAATCATAGAGGTTAAAGCGAGTCTAGCACCTCCCCCAAGACTATTCAACTATTACCACCATGTTACAAAGCAAATTACAGTGACAAGCAACATACCCTTGTTATGTAAGTCACATTTGTAGAATAGGAGAAAAACAACTTTAAAGTCTTATGCAAATGAGGTAGTTGGTGCACGCTACCATTTCATGCAGTGAGAGTTAAACCTTCCACTGCTATGACATTGCCCATCCTACCTAAGAAGCAAGAGCGGTGCTCCTAGGAGTCAATGCCCGCCCCCAGTGCACCAACTGCCTAATTTACATAACACTTCAAAGTTGTTTTTTGTCCAAATCTACACTAGTGACATATGTAACAAACAGTGGCGTAACTAGGAATGGCTGGGCCCCAAGGCAAACTTATGACATATGACATGCCCCCCCCCCCCTGCACACACTATTATGCACCATATTGGCCCTTGAACACAGTATTATGCCTTATAGGGGCCCCTGCACACAGTATTATGCCCCATAGTGGCCCCTGCACATAGTATTATGCCCCATAGTGGCCCCTGCACACATTATTATGTGCCAGAGTGACCCCTGCACACACTATTATGCGCCATAGTGGACCCTGCACACACTATTATGCGCCATAGTGGACCCTGCACACACTATTATACACCATAGTGGCCCCTGCACACACTATTATACACCATAGTGGCCCCTGCACACACTATTATGTGCCATAGTGGCCCATGAACACAGTATTATGCCATATAGGGGCCCCTGCACACAGTATTATGCCTCATAGTGGCCCCTGCACTCACTATTATGCACCATAGTGGCCCCTGCACATACTATTATGCGCCATAGTGGCCCCTGCACACACTATTATGCGCCATAGTGGCCCCTGCAAACAATATTATGCCCCATAGTGGCCCCTGAACACAGTATTATTCCCCATAGTGGCCCCTACACACAGTATTATGCCCCATTGTGGACCACCCATGAACAATTATTATACTCTGGAGTCTTTTTAGACCCCAGAGTATAATGATCGGAGCCTCAGGGAAGGTGACAAACATAAAAAACAATGTTACTTACCTCTCCGTGGCTCCGGCGCACTCCCCGCACTCCCCGCTACTTTCGGCCCTCTTCAATGTTGGACCAGACGTCACATGAGCCAGGCCGGCGTCACGATGCATAATGATGCCGGCCTGGCCTATGTGATGTCTGAGACGTCACCAAAGGGGGGTCTTTTATATAAAGGGTAATTATGGGGCATTATGGCTAAAGGGGGATCATTTATATCATTTAAATAAAGGGTAATTAGGCCAGGAAAGATGAAAAAAAAAAATAAATAAACAAAAACACTCACCTGTCCCTGCTGCTCTGGTTTCTCCCAGCTCGGTCCAGTCCTGCTGCTCTAGTGTTTTCTTCCGAGGAAAGTCCTGCCGCACATGACCCCTGAGGCCAATCAGTGGCCTAAGGACACAGGACATCTCAGTGCGGTGAGGACTTCTGCCACAAGAAAATACCAGAGTGGCAATACTGGAATGCGCTGGAAGACGCCAAAGCACTGAGGACAGGTGAGTGTGGTTTTTTTTAAATTCACCTTCTTCGGCCTAATATAAAATAAAAAAAAAAAAAAAAAAAAAGGTCCTGGACAACCCCTTTAATATGAAGGGTAATTATGGGGTATTATGGCTTTAAAGGGGAGGAACATTTATATAAGGGCTCATTAGGGGACATTATGAATATAAGGGAACATTTATACTGTATAAGGGAGCATTGTGAATAGAAGGGGGCATCATTTATATAAAGATCATTACAGGTCGGCTGTATTTATGTCAGGGGTCATAATATAAGCGCGCAATTAGTTTAATTAAGGTGGCACTTGGGCTTTATTAAAGGGGACTTCCAGCTCATTTTTATTGATGGTCTATAGGATGAGGCTGTAGTTACATTGCATGGCCACTATGAAATAAATGCTATAATGTAAACAGAGAAGGGGCCACGGTGCTTACACAAGTGCCATGGCCCCTTCAAACAGCTG
Source organism: Leptodactylus fallax (assembly GCA_947044405.1). Taxonomy (NCBI): domain Eukaryota; kingdom Metazoa; phylum Chordata; class Amphibia; order Anura; family Leptodactylidae; genus Leptodactylus; species Leptodactylus fallax. The sequence goes on from CAMRHE010000008.1 coordinate 530,180, forward strand.
ATCAGTGGGGGTCCCGGATGTTGGAATCCCACTCATTTTTTTTTATTCTTGACCTGGAAAACCCCTTTAATTAGGAAACACATGGGGTATTAATAATAAGGGGCACTATTTAAGGGGATACACAGGGATATTATTAATTTAAAGATGCACTTGGCAGTATTATTTATTGTGTGGAGGGTTATATCAGCAGGATGGGGACTTTATGTGAGTGAGGACAATGTGGGTCAGGTGCCTGGAAAAGTGAGGAGCAAAAGATGTCTGTGCTGCAAACTTTACAGAGACAAGTCACAGCTGGAAGAAGAAGTGATCATGGTGGTCCAGATGGAAGAGACGAGAAATGTGAACGATTACAGTCAGAGACGTCACCTGTAAGTCACAACATTGTTCCTGTAATGTATTTACTTAAATGGTCTTCACAGACATGTATACAACCGCTATATACCACTATACGTTCACCGCATAGTGATAATATCGGTATACCTGAGCAGGGGGCCGACTTGAATGTGTTTGCCTCCCCTGTGCTGAACCCCTAGCTACGCCTCTGCTGAAGAGGGAAGAGAAAGCCGCAAGCAGGATTGGTAAATGAATGTAGCAGGTTTTCACCGGTTCTGCCGATCCGGTTGTTAAAACATGATTGCACAACTGAGGAGAAGTGGCGCCGCCGACCCGGTTCTGCCACTGGTAGAGGAGGAAGCCACAGGCTTCCTGATCTACCACTCCCTGACTTGTAGGCCATAGGCCACATTGAGCCTGTGGCTTACAAGCTAACTACCAATACTTACCCCCAGTGGCGTAACTACCGGGGTAGCAGTGGTAGCGACTGCCACAGGGCCCGGAACATTACGGGGCCTGGAGCCCTGTGGCAGTCGCTACCGCGAACCCCACAAACACTGCTATCGTTATACTCTGGGGTCTTTTGAGATCCCGGAGTATAACGATCGGGGGCCCAGGGGAGGTGAGCAAACATAAAAAACACTGTAACTCACCTATCCGCCGCTCCGCAGGCTTCGGGCCTCTTTGGTGATGTCCCAGACGTCAGCCGACATCATTATGCGTCGCGACGCCGGCCTGGATCGCGCGAGATCCGGTCCGACATTGAAGATGGCCGAAGTAGCGCACGGGAGTGCACCGGAGCGAGGAAGAGGTACGTTGCAGTGTTTTCTATGTTTGTATCCTCCCCTGGGTCTCCGATCATTATACTCTGGGGTCTGAAAAGACCCCAGAGTATAATAATCGTTCATGGGTGGTCCACTATGGGGCATAATACTGTGTGCAGGGGCCACTATGGGGCAAACTACTGTGTGCAGGGGCCACTATGGGGCAAACTACTGTGTGCAGGGGCTACTGTGGGGCAAACTACTGTGTGCAGGGGCCACTATGGGGCAAACTACTGTTTGCAGGGGCCACTATGGGGCAAACTACTGTGTGCAGGGGCTACTATGGGGCAAACTACTGCGTGTAGGCACCACTATGGGGCAAACTACTGCGTGCAGGGGCCACTATGGGGCAAACTACTGTGTGCAGGGGCTACTATGGGGCAAACTACTGCATGCAGGCGCCACTATGGGGCAAACTACTGTGTGCAGGGGCCACTATGGGGAAAACTACTGTGTGCAGGGGCCACTATGGGGCAAACTACTGTGTGTCGGGGCCACTATGGGGCAAACTACTGTGTGCTGGGGCCACTATGGGGCAAACTACTGTGTGCAGGGGCCACTATGCTGCATAATACCGTGTCCAGGGGCCACTGTGGGGCATAATACCGTGTGCAGGGGCCACTATGGGGCATAATATCATGTGCAGGGGCCACTATGGGACATAATACTGTGTGCAGGGGCCACTATGGGGCATAATAGTGTGCGCAGGAATGCGGTTTGTGTGTGAGGGGGGGTTGGGGGCGGCGGCTTGGGGGGGGCCCCATGTCAAATGTTCGCCTTGGGGCCCAGCCATTCCTAGTTACGCCACTGCTTACCCCTGTCTGTTCTTCTTTGCTTCCTGCTTCTTCCTGCTCATGACACTTTCCTCCTTTATTCATTTTGCCAGTAACAAAAGGAAAAGTATTCTCATACCCAGGGCCAGCTCCAGGTTTGTGTGGGCCCTTGAACAACAGAGCCTCAGTGGGTCCTTTCTGAAGCAACCCATGCGCACCGCAGCAAAAAAAAACTACAGAAATTGGTTGTTTTTTTTGCTGAGGGAGACCTACTGGAGTGGAGTGTAATACAGCCCATTCCATACAAGTAGATAGAACCTGTTCAGACATCAGAAAGTAAAGAGGAATTTTAGGCGGACATCTGCCTCGGATTCCTCTTTATTTTCTGCCCCCTGGCTCATGGTGGTGGATGCAGAGCATCAGCATGCACTTGCGGCTTTCCACCGCTGACAAGGCCCAAATGAATGAGTCTAATCAGTGGGGAGTCTCAAGCCACAGCCTCCGAATCAGCTGCAGAATCTGCGGCAAGATCCAGCAGGACACTTTTTTACACAGTATAATGTCCCATAGTGACCTTTTCACAAAGTATAATGTCCCATAGTGGCCCCTGCACATGGCATAAAGTCCCATAGCGGGCCTTCCACATGGCATAATGTCCCATATCGGCCCCTCCACATGGCATAAAGTCCCATAGCGGCCCCTCCACATGGCATAATGTCCCATAGCGGCCCCTCCACATGGCATAAAGTCCCATAGAGGCCCCTTCACACGGCATAAAGTCCCATAGCGGCCCCTTCACAAGGTATAATGTCCCATAGTGGTCCCTCCACACAGCATAATGTCCCATAGCGGCACCTCCACACAGTATAATGTCCCATAGCGGCACCTCCACACAGTATAATGTCCCATAGCGGCCCCTTCACAAGGTATAATATCCTACAGTGGCCCCTTCATACAGTATAATGTCTCATAGTGGCCCCTGCATACAGTATAATGATCAGAGGCCTAGGGGAGGTGACAAACATAAAAAACATATTACTCACCTCTCCCGAGCGTCTCTCCCTGCACAGTCTTCAGCTCTCTTCGATGACGTTAGAAACATGGGTTACGCCGGTGTCATTATGTGTCGCGATGCCAGCCTTACCCACGTGAGGTCATTGAAGAGGGCCGAAGATAGTACAAAGTCACATCGGAGCCCAGGAGAGCTAAGTAACACTGTTATTATGTTCACTTACCTCCCCTGGGCCTCCGATCATCAAACTTCGGGGTCTGAAGAGACCCCAGAGTATGATAATAGCATCTTCGGTTCGAACCTATTTGGCTTCAGACACACCGATGAGTTGGTGCAGCAAACTCAAAGGGGCCCTGGCTACCATAGGGCCCGATGCAAATGCACCGTTGACCCTATGGTTAAAGCGGCCCTGGCCTGGCGATCCCGGCCTTACTTACTGATCCCCGCTACCGCTGAGTAACCCCAGCAGGTAACAGCCTATTAAAAAAAAAAAAAAAAGGCAGTCAGCACCCGGCAGCCCAGTGGGCCCCCTCAGGAGCTTGGGGCCCCGGCACTTGCCCGGGTATGCCGGGTGCTGACGCCGGCCCTGCTCATACCATACATCTTTTTGTTCAAATCTCTGGAAATACTGTATATTTTGTGGCCTCCTCTGGAGGAGATATCAGATGAATGGCCATCCATGTAATACAAAGGTACTTAGACTCCAGTCTCACAGAGGACTGCCCTCTATACCTCTATTAGAGCATCAGGACAGGAGTTGTGCAATCTAGGCATTATTTATTCTATAACCCCATCTACTTTAATAAACAAAAGTAAATTTTTGACTCTCTAGTAATACTAGCAGGATAAAGTATAGCATGCCATCCTCTTCCTTATATCACAAGGCATTATGGGAAAGGAGCTGGGGAGCTCATGCGCCCTCTATTGGATGTAACAGATCCTCAATTTGCTTTTGACTCACCGAGCCTTGAGACAGCAAAAGGGATCTTAGCCAAGCCAATTTCACTTATCTGCATACAGCGCTGTTTCCGGATTGTTGTCCTTCATCAGTACAGAGCAAAGTGAATTGGCTGGCTTAGTGGGAGGCAATGAGTGGGTTAGGGCCAAGAATCTCTCACATTGAGAAGAGCACCAGTGAAGGTGTGTAGAGATTTTAATTGCCTTTTGCCCTCTACTTAGCATCTACATATCACAAGGCATTATGGGAAAGGAGCTGGGGAGCTCATGCGCCCTCTATTGGATGTAACAGATCCTCAATTTGCTTTTGACTCACCGAGCCTTGAGACAGCAAAAGGGATCTTAGCCAAGCCAATTTCACTTATCTGCATACAGCGCTGTTTCCGTATTGTTGTCCTTCATCAGTACAGAGCAAAGTGAATTGGCTGGCTTAGTGGGAGGCAATGAGTGGGTTAGGGACAAGAAGAGGGCAAAAGGCAATTAAAATCTCTACACACCTTCACTGGTGCTCTCCTCAATGTGAGAGATTCTTGTCCCTAACCCACTCATTGCCTCCCACTAAGCCAGCCAATTCACTTTGCTCTGTACTGATGAAGGACAACAATCCGGAAACAGCGCTGTATGCAGATAAGTGAAATTGGCTTGGCTAAGATCCCTTTTGCTGTCTCAAGGCTCAGTGAGTCAAAAACAAATTGAGGATCTGTTACATCCAATAAAGGGCGCATGAGCTCCCCAGCTCCTTTCCCATAATGCTTTGTGATATGTAGATGCTAAGTAGAGGGCAAAAGGCAATTAAAATCTCTACACACCTTCACTGGTGCTCTCCTCAATGTGAGAGATTCTTGTCCCTAACCCACTCATTGCTTCCCACTAAGCCAGCCAATTCACTTTGCTCTGTACTGATGAAGGACAACAATCCGGAAACAGCGCTGTATGCAGATAAGTGAAATTGGATTGGCTAAGATCCCTTTTGCTGTTTCAAGGCTCGGTGAGTCAAAAGCAAATTGAGAATCTGTTACATCCAATAAAGGGCGCATGAGCTCCCCAGCTCTTTTTCCATAATGCCTTGTGATATGTAGATACTAAGTAGAGGGCAAAAGGCAATTAAAATCTCTACACACCTTCACTGGTGCTCTTCTCAATGTGAGAGATTCTTGTCCCTAACCCACTCATTGCCTCCCACTAAGCCAGCCAATTCACTTTGCTCTGTACTGATGAAGGACAACAATACGGAAACAGCGCTGTATGCAGATAAGTGAAATTGGCTTGGCTAAGATCCCTTTTGCTGTCTCAAGGCTCGGTGAGTCAAAAGCAAATTGAGGATCTGTTACATCCAATAGAGGGCGCATGAGCTCCCCAGCTCCTTTCCCATAATGCCTTGTGATATGTAGATGCTATGTAGAGGGCAAAAGGCAATTAAAATCTCTACACACCTTCACTGATCCTCTTCCTTAGGCAGTGCACTCAGGGAATAAAGTTCTTGCTAAGAGCATGCACCTGCAGATGAAGGATATTTGATAATACAATCCTCAACATGATTTTTTTTTTCATAGTTTTTTTATGCTAGCTTGTCGGAAAACAATGTGTGCATATGTTTAGACACTTCATTAAATTACCTGTTCTTACAACCACTTCACACTTTTAGCACACAATCTCTGTGATGAAGAGGATGCACAATTGATTGAATTACAGTCACAGTCCCCAACAAATTCTAATTAAAAGGAAACCAAGATTTACTTTCCACCTACATATCAATAATTCATAAAACATAGCAAAGTTAGTCATCTGAAACCACAAACAATATATATATTTTATAGAAATAATTTAATGGGACTACAATATAAAATCCTTAGTTTTCAAGAAAACTAGAGCCTCATTCTGTCTGAAAATAGGGGGCAGATAAGATAATCCTTTCCCCATGGGGAAATTCAGTTTGTTACAGCAACATAGATAATACAATACAATAATACAATATACTGCAGCATCCCAGAGGCTGCTGCTTTAAATTGTTTGTCTTTTGTGCCTCTGGGTTGTGTTGGTATGTTCCGTATTCTATGTTACATGTAATTGTTTGCAGCTTTCCCTGTTGTGTTTCCCCTTGCAGTATTCAAACTTAGCCTTGGTTTAGCCCTGGCCTATCACAGGCCACTGGGCGGGGTTGTGGGAGACTCCATCTCCACAGTAACCGTTGGTCTGAGTTCAGTCTAGTCAGTTCAGTGTGAGCAGTGGAGCAGTTAGGGTGCGCAGAGTGTTCCTTCCCCCACAAGCTGGGCTCAGGCCAACGGTCAGCCATCACAGCCTCCAGAAGGAGTATCACCAGCCCCAGAGATAGCCTGGAGTTGTGGTTCGGCTGTCTATAATTTTGGACCTTTCCAGTGCCGTGCAAGGAGGAACAGGAGAGGACCCTGACAAGAGGACGGACCACATTGGGCCTAGTCTTCAGGTAATCAGATCCCTGTCAGGCCTCCCTGTTCCACCACTCTCCCTAGCATCCATCTCTTGGAGAGGCACGAGAGGAGGAGTAGTGGAGCACAAGACTGCGATAGTTATCCCTGGGCGCCCTCCTAGAACCAAGGCTGGGGAATTGGACACTGTACTATTACCCCCATGCGGAAGATGCCATCTGGCTGCCTGAGTCGTGCCTGCTATAAGATTAGGGCCCTTTCCGACCAATACCACACCGGCTGAGAGAGGAGAGGTCCCCTCTCCAACTGGAAGCGCCCCGGGGGAGACAACTACTACCACAACCATCCGGTAGTGCTGCAGGACCCCCCTCGACCCTGTCCGGCCCAGGAGTGGGGCTGCAGTGGTTGGTGAGTGTGCTCGGCCTAGTAGGTGGCACATCCTCCGCCACTACAACTCCCATCCTCCAGTCTCCTCCATCTGGGTTGCGGCAATACAAATACAAAAACTCCAAGGTAGAGGCATTACAGTGACAGTAGGTACAGATAAAAAGGTAAAGGTAAAAAAAAGTAGTAGAAGGGATATCACAACTTAAAGATATTTCAGTTCTCTGTATGGACTAATCTCCGCTTAGGTTGGTGTTGGTTGTACAGCCTGACCGCAGACGGGAGAAAAGACTTCCGATAGCGCTCCTTCTCACACTTAGGGTGAAGTAGTCGGATACTGCCCAATGCTATCACGGTCCCATGCATGGGATGGGAGTTATTCCATAGCATGGAGCTCACCACGGACAGTATCCTTCTGTCACCCACTGCCTGCACAGGGTCCAGGGGGCTCCCCAGGACAGAGCTGGCAATTCTAATCAGCTTGTCGAGTCTATTCCTGTCCCTGGATAGATCAACATTCAAGGACTGCTTGTTGGGGCAGAGGTATTTTCCAGCAATATTTTCCAGCAAACATCATGATTTAAAAAGTTTGGTATGTTTTAGGGCTTTCTGCATGTATAGTGTATGTAGCAGAAATTAAAGCAAGGCGCTTCCTCATTATATACCATATATGATATACTGTTGCTATTATTGTCTTATGATAAAGAGTGAATAAATTCACGTTCAGCATACATACTCCTAAAAGACCAGCCAGTGCTGTAATGTTTATAATGCGTCTGCACAAATATGAGTTCAAGGCATAATGAATTCAGAAAATCACATGTGAATGCACAAACACCAAGCATAATAAAGGTTATTTGTCTCCATTTACATAAATATTACATCAGATAATAAAATCAGTAACTGAAGAAACTATTTTCTTTCACATATTCTCACACCACAAAGATACTTCTACATCTCTATATGGAAATTATTGTTGGACTCCAAATTACTCCAAATAGAAATCTGCAAGTTAAAATTCGCAATCTATCTTCCACAGCAATGCAAAATTATGTAAAAGAATATGACATTTTGCCTTCCATTTCAGAAAGTCCCTTGTCCAGCATGTTCTGTATATTTTTTTTATCTGAGTTAGGTTATGTTGGTCACTGTTTCCTTTTTTTATGTTTATATAAGTTTTCAAAGCAGAGATTTGTATATTATACATGAATGACTGCAGATATTCTATAATCTATTATAGTCTTATTTATATAGATAAATAAGGGACTGTCTCAGAATAACAATAGTGTCATTGGTCTCAAGGATATCCATTAATGGCTAATTTAAAGGGGTCTGATCATTCATATCCCCTTCATTTACTACAACGCTGTAGTGCTAGAAAGCCCCGTACCCTTTTTTTTCCCCATATAAATCAAATGTAGTTAACAGACCGCGGTACAGATGTGTCCTTCTTTACCTTCCATCTTGACTCAACATAACCCGAAATGTGTGGAGTGAGATAACCAGCTTTGTGAAAAAAAAAATGATTTCATGATATTCTGTCACAAGCTGTTTATCCTACATGTGCAATGTGTGGCCACCCAGTAGTTGTGTTATGAGTTGCAGTCTGTCAAGCGTTGTACTAGTATGTTAAAATATCGCATTTGTTTAATGAGAAATTGGAATCCTTAACCAAACTGTAGCTAAAGTAAGGATGGACACTACTGAAAGATAAACAAAATGAACATTTGCCCACAGTATTTGTTAGTCAGTAGGATTTTCTATATGCTCGAAAAACAATGTTGTAGTAATTTTGGAAAGGAAAAGGAATAAATTGGATTTGTCCGCTAAAAGGGCTTGTCCAGGATTATGATACTGAGCTTCACTTCCTATTCTCAGGGCAGTGATACCACACACAATGGTCACATGAATAGGGTTGAGATACAATGTAAGGTGCTCTGCTTGATAAGTAGTGAAGAGGCTACAGCAATCAATAAAGTAATCCCAAATAACTCCTTTAATATGCTGCCCTATATAAACGCAGCTTATTTTAGAGCTACAGGTCTATAATGCTAGTAACAAAATTGGCACAACGCTGTTATCAGACAGAGATTCTGCCAAAAGATTCTGTTTTGCTTTTATTAGCTCCTAGAACTCAACCATAACAATATGAAGATGGGAATTAAAGTGGTTACGCCAAGCTTACAACTTATTAACTATCCACAGGATAGAGACCATTTGGGGCCCAACCACTCTGAATGGGGAGCTATACTCAGAGACTGCCTAGAGCTGTATATGGCTTCTTTTCAGCAGTCCCACAGAAATGAATGGAACGGCATTACACAAGAGTGACTGTTGCCTCATTCAGACGGGGACACAAATGATCCCTTTTCCCCATTAATCAAACACTTCTCACCTATCCTGTAGAAACATGATAAGTTGTACACTTAACACAACCCCTTTAAACATTGATGGCCCATCTTGTTTGCGTATATTTTATATTTAGTGTGTTTCCACTCCATTATGTAATATGCTTTGTTACACAATGCATTTATATTTTATAAATAAAGTTTAGTGACTTATGTTTGTTTTTATTTATAAAATTTTAGTATTTCATAGATAAAGGGCTACAAGAAAAGTTACTTCTATCTTTGAAAGAATACTAGAAATTCAATATTACTGTGTACAATGTTCACTTAATAAAATTAAGGAATGCTAATAAAGTTACTCTTTGTTAAAGATGTTGAAATTATTGTACAGTACCTCAAGGAAGAACATAGTAGACAATAGGAATACTAGTTTTTTTTTAATTATATCCAAGTCTGTAGCACAGATCTTCCTAAAGGGCATTTACTGAAGCGTTCATCTTAGCCCCAGGAAAGTTAAATATAAGGGAAAAGAAAAGCAATGACTTGTAAAATTTGCATTTAATATGATGATCTTTGAAAAATAAGTGATAATATGATACATTATCTATCTAGGCATTTTTTCTGTTATGAAAACAGGCGATGATGCAGTGCAGTACAGATGGTAGCACTGATGTAATTTCACATTTGTATTTAAAGACTATAAAAAAAAACCTCAAAGTTTTGAAATAATCAGACAACTAGTAAAACATTGGCATGTAACACAGAAATAGCTTAGCATAAAATTACATAGTTACAAAACTGTGAAAAAGTATTTACCCCCTTCCAGATGTCCCCTATTATTAATTCAAGGCAGAATAAATGTAACTCTGTTAATCTTCCTTCATAACTGAGGTTCTCCATCCCGCATACCAGTTTTGTTGCTCTTCGTTGCAGTTTTCCCAACTCTAGGGCATTGTTTTTGTGAACTGCTGCCCAGAACTGAACTGTATATTCAAAGTCAAGATGCACTAATGTTTTGTAAGGCTAAGATGTCTTCCCATTATCCCTCTCTAAGAGGTAGTCATAGACCTATGATACTTTAACATGTTTGTGGGGATTTTGTTAGATATTTTGTTGGCTCATAGTGTATTCAATATAAGAATATAGGCCAATACACAAGCTGCCAAGAAAGCCAGATCAACATAACAGGACAACATAGTGCAATAAAAGAAGAATGGAAGCAAAAAAATCAATAAAGCTACTATAATATTTAAAGCAGTTAAAGACTTGTTTCTGCTCTTTTTTCCAACACATACTTCAAATTCACTTTATTAGTTTTTCAAGTATAAACAGGACAAAACAATCAAAATCACAGAAAGACACAGTCTCCCCACAGATACACTAACCAGGATAAACAATAAAAGGAACAGAAGGGGAGTGGGAAAGTGGGACACAGACCAAGGCCCAGGAACAAGTAAAAGAAACATACCTCTGGAGATGAAACCAAAGCAATTAAGTTGTCTACAGACCATGATGAGTACTGGAAAGCAATCTAAGAACTCCAGGTACTGGTCTATTCTATAGAGAAATCCAACTTCTGCAAAGACAACATTTGTACTTGGAGAAACCAATGGGGAGCATGAATAAGAGTAGGACTTCCAAGGAGTTAGGGAGTGACGTCCCAGCTATAGTGGACATGTATGATATTACCTATAAAAATGGGCATCTCCACCAAATATAAATCATCGTCCCCTCCTCCCTACCACAGCACCAGCAAGACTCTAGGCATGATGGATACCATTTATGTAGAAGGGCTGGGACCCTGTACCAACGGGAGAGAATCTTGAATGAGGTCTCTGTGCCTTTGTTGCAATTATGGATTTATGTGTAACGTGGAAAGGACAATTCCATTGCGATTCATTGAACTGTTTCGCCAGTTCTACTTCCCAACAATGGCAATAGGCAGGCAATTCAGCATTGCTTTCAGAAAGTAGGAAACTGTAGATCAAGGAAATGGCATGGAGGGGAGGAGACAATGCCAGAGTAGCTCAAAGTCAGTGAGGTTTCAGTGGACACAGAATGAGGGGTACAGGAAGAGGTAAAAATTTGACAGTTGGGTGTAATCTTAGGAAGCTCTAGGGAATGGCCGACAGGGGTGCCAAAGAGGAGCCAGATAGAGCCTTCCTGAAAAATAAGGGGGGCAATTTCGATCTACCCAGGAAACAATTGAAAGACATGTCTGGGAGAAAGGAGGGGTTGTCTGAAATCAGAAATAAGGGCCCCTTCGGATCTAAGTGCGTGCATATCGCAGGGACACAAGGGTGGAATATGTGCAGAAGGAAAAGGTCTGCAGTGAGAGGTCAACCAAGTTGCAGATCCAAGGAAGGGTTGAAAGGGCTTTCAGGTAAATTGCCTGCACTATCTGTAACCAGAGTTTATGCAACAGACCATATTAAACATAATCTAGTACACACAAGTAGCAATATTTTTCACAGTCAAGGAGACCAAGCCTGCATCTATCTTTGGGTCTAATTAATGTGTTCCAACCCAGATGTGCCCTCCCATCTGCCCAGATGAAACGGATAAAGTGACTTTTCAATGTTGCCCAGAATGTAGCTAGATTAGGGGTGGGGATCATCTGTAGCAGGTATACTACTCTGCGGAGGTTATGCATTTTCAAAATACCAACATGGCCAAACCAGGAGTGGGTACCAGATTTCCAGGACTTAAGATCTTTAACAAACTGAGAGAATAAATGGCGTTGAGATCATATAGAGTATTCAAGTCAGTTTGAATATTCACATCCAGATAGCATTTCCCAGAGGGAGGTCATTTAAAGGAAAAATTCCTCTGGAGGAGGGCAAATTCCTCAGGGGGAAGAGAGACATTCAGGGCCTCCGATTTACCACATTAACCTTGAAATTTGACCAGTACTAGTAGAGGCAGTGTCTTGTTGTCAGAACTAGTGGTGGCAGTGTCTCGTCAGTATTAGCAGTGGCTGTGTGTTGTCAGCACTTTTGGTGGAAGTGTCTTGTTAGTACTAGTAATGGCAGTGTCTAGTCAGTATTAGCAGTGGTTGTGTGTTGTCAGCACCAGTGGTAGCAGTGTCTTGTTGATAGTACTAGATGTGCAGTGTCTTGTTATCAGCACTAGTGGTGGCAGTGTCTTGTTGTTAGTACTAGTAGAGGCAGTGTCTTGTCAGCATTAACAATAGCTGTGTATTGTTGTCAGTACTAGTAGTAATGGTAGTGTCTTGTTGTTAGTACTAGAAGTGGCAATGTCTTGTGAACATTAGCAGTAGAGGTTTTGTTGTCAGCACTAGTTGTGGCAATATCTTGCTGGCAGCACTAGTAGTGGCAGTATGTTTTTCACATTAGTAGTAGTAGTGTCTTGTCAGAATTAGTAGTGGAAGTGTCTTATAGTCAACACTAATGGTGCCAGCAATAAGTGGAATTCCTCTTTATTTCATGTTTCTATCCAGATGTTTGTTTTCATCCGTTTTGTTGACCATTCACCCCCAGTGAAGTTTACAGTGGGGAAAAAAGTATTTAGTCAGCCACCAATTGTGCAAGTTCTCCCACTTAAAAAGATGAGGCCGGCCTGTAATTGACATCATAGGTAGACCTCAACTATGAGAGACAAAATGAGAAAACAAATCCAGAAAATCACATTGTCTGATTTTTAAAGAATTTTTTGCAAATTATGGTGGAAGTATTTGGTCAATAATAAAAGTTCATCTCAATACTTTGTTATATATCCTTTGATGGCAATGACAGAGGTCAAACATTTTCTGTAAGTCTTCACAAGGTTGGCACACACTGTTGCTGGTATGTTGGCCCATTCCTCCATGCAGATCTCCTCTAGAGCAGTGATGTTTTGGGGCTATCGCTGGGCAACACAGACTTTCAACTCCCTCCAAAGGTTTTCTATGGGGTTGAGATCTGGAGACTGGCTAGGCCACTCCAGGACCTTGAAATGCTTCTTACGAAGCCTCTCCTTCGTTGCCCTGGCGGTGTGCTTGGGATCATTGTCATGCTGAAAGACCCAGCCACGTTTCATCTGCAATGCCCATGCTGATGGAAGGAGGTTTGCACTCAAAATCTCATGATACATGGCCCCATTCATTCTTTCATGTACACAGATCAGTCGTCCTGGTCCCTTTGCAGAGAAACAGCCCCAAAGCATGATGTTGCCACCCCATGCTTCACAGTAGGTATGGTGTTCTTTGGATGCAACTCAGCATTCACTCTCCTCCAAACACGACGAGTTGTGTTTCTACCAAACAGTTCTACTTTGGTTTCATCTGACCATATGACATTCTCCCAATGCTCTTCTGGAACATCCAAACTTCAGATGGGCCCGGATATGTACTGGCTTAAGCAGGGGGACACGTCTGGCACAACAGGATCTGAGTCCCCGGTGGCGTAGTGTGTTACTGACGGTAGCCTTTGTTACATTAGTCCCAGCTTTCTGCAGGTCATTCACTAGGTCCCCCCGTGTGGTTCTGGGATTTTTGCTCACCGTTTTTGTGATCATTTTGACCCCACGGGGTGAGATCTTGCATGGAGCCCCTGATCGAGGGAGATTATCAGTGGTCTTGTATGTCTTCCATTTTCTAATTATTGCTCCCTTCCAGAGCTCTTTGGTCTTCACCATAGTGGAGTTTGGAGTGTGACTGTTTGAGGTTGTGGACAGGTGTCTCTTATATTGATAACAATGTCAAACAGGTGCCATTACTACAGGTAATGAGTGGAGGACAGAGGAGCCTCTTAAAGAAGAAGCTACAGGTCTGTGAGAGCCAGAAATCTTGCTTGTTTGTAGGTGACCAAATACTTATTTTCCACCATAATTTGCAAATAAATTCTTTAAAAAATCAGACAATGTGATTGTCTTGATATGTTTTCTCATTTTGTCTGTCACAGTTGAGGTCTACCTATGATGTCAATTACAGGCCTCTGTCATCTTTTTAAGTGGGAGAACTTGCACAATTGGTGGCTGACTAAATACTTTTTTTCCCCACTGTATGGGTCCATGAAAAAAATGGACAATATGCAGATGCCATCCATATGCTGCCCGTTTTTCATGGATCCAAAGCACTGAAAAATACAGACATTTTATTAAAAACAGATCAACCAAGGACAAAACACATCCGTTAATTTATGAGTTGTCTATATAGAACATGTTAAACATTGATATCTGAATATGCCTTGAATAGGTTAACAAATTATATGAATTTTGTTTTATTAAAGCTAAGGTTTCTAAGAAATATAGTGACACCACAAATCCAATATACACATTTTTGTAATACACTTTATTAATGAGACATCACAAAACATTAAATGACTTTAGTAAATGAAGTTATTAAAAAAACTGAATTGTTCATTTGATGCTTTAGTTCCCCAATAATAATAGTCAATAGAAATGAAATGTTAAAGGGTACCCAAGGTTTCATGTAAGGTTGAAACATGTGTAGGGTTTTGCTGGGCAGTCTGTTCTATGACTGTATAGCCTTCTTACATGATGCAGACATGTCACCTGAACCAGTGAATAGTCACTTTCACCTGGCTACCGGCTCATTAGTTTTCACAGCTCTGGTACCTCATCCTACCTCATCCTGTCCGGAGATCCTCGAAAAAACCTAAAGTTAAGGTCATTAGATGCAAGGCAAGACAGGGAACCCAAAACATTATGCATACTTAGGCTAGGTTCACATCTGCGTTTGAGTTTCCGTTCTTGGACCCGAAAAACAGAAAACCAATCTACTTTTAAAGCGGTTACCCGTGAAAACACGCAGACCCCATAGACTATAATGGGATCTGCTCGGTTTTCACCTGAAAAATGTTTAAAAAATGTTTTAAAGCAGAATGGAAAACGGAATCCCCAAGCGCAGAGAGCTAGTACTCGCGCCTGATTTCTTCACTCTTCCACTACTTTCTTTGGCTAACACAAAACAATATTAGACTGCTTGTGGCTTAGTCAGTAGGGAGAAAACTTTGTATGGATCATGTTGTAGGTTCAACACCCACTTTACACCTAATGAAATGTTGATTTAAATAAATAAAAAGGTTTGCTCAGAAGCTCATTTTTTAATTATATATTTTTTTATCTATCTTAGAAATGACTACAGCTTTAACAGTAAAGTAAATTCCAATAAACCTATTTTAGCTATACACTTTATTAAATGGCCTTCGCAAAACATACTAAGTAACATAGACATATTTTGTATTGGTGTAACCGTCATGAATCACACTTTAAAACTAATACAATTTTTAACATATTGATCACTAAATGGCATAAATAAAAATGTTGTAATTGTTTATTTTACTTGGGGTTTACAATTATTGGGGGTCTACTATTATTATATGGGGTCTGAATATATGTAGCTATCCACTTTTATAAAAGGCTTCACCATTTGAAAAGGCCACTCTCCTTGAAAAGGACACTTCCACTTTTGCTATGATCTGCCGTTCACCCTGTGAAGGGCTGTTCCAGGTTGACGTCTCTGCATGATGTCCTGTCAGTTTTTCTGCTGCTAATGTCCCCATTTTGCATTTTACTTTGAGGCTGTGAGCATGTACAATAAGAAGCAGTCTGTCCTCCCTTTCCATCCATTATAACAAGTTTGGTTTCTTTACAAGCAATTTTGCCAGCATTAACTGTACAAGAGCAAACAAATAGCTAAGTAAAGCCCAAGTGACCATTATATAAATGATCCAGTAACACTGAACTGCAAATATAGGCTAGATACATGTAGGTACTCACTCCATTCTAGCATCTACCATGCAGACATGACACAGGAAAAGAGCAATCTATCAGCACAGTCAGTAAAGCTGCTTGCTGTCTGTGAAAAATATCCCATTTGTAATCACACAAACAGCCAGAAGTAGATACAAGTACATAGAAGACTTTTTTCTCATATTATAAGCTGAGAGATGTGAGAATGTTAAGTACTTGCAGTTTGCAGATATATGTAAGGCTGTGAGGAGAATCGGCCCCTCCCAACCGCATTCACTGTGTGAAAATAGAAAACCCCTCCCCCCTCACCTCACTGTCTTTCCATCTTGAAGCTAGGGACAGATTTCCCTAGTAACAGAGGAGTCAACTGTAAATTAGCTAAAAGGGATACACCTAGTGGGAGGAACCTTAAAGAGGATTTCCGGCAAAAAGCAGTAACATGTCTAATTAAAGTGCTGTACATGTTGGTCTCGAATAACATGCTCTAGAAAAGAGACTAAGTTAATATAAAAATGGCCATAAACATTAGACTTTCATTTTTTTCAGCCATGAACATGCTGTAAATGTTTGTTTAGTTGACCAAAAATACCAATGTTTTGCATGCTCGGCTGCTTCTCGCCAATCATCAGAAAACTTGTACATACATACTGCAACTTTTTTTTTTTCTTTTAATAGATAAACTGCCCCCTGGATTGGGCAGTTTAGTAATTATATTGATGGTGGGATTGTATAACATGCAACCATCTGAAATCTAATGTGCATGGCCAGCATGTGATGCTGACCACCAATTGACAATATATACGTCGGCAACTATCTCTGCAAGGACATACCTCTTGTCTTCAGCCCACACAGCAGCAGGCCTCAAGTGGCAGAAAGATGCTGCAGGGTGATTGGGGCTCCTGCAGTGTGATTAAGAAGATGGTGACCAGGGAAGAAGGATATTGGTTGGACTGACTCTGCACCTAGATGTCATCTCAAATGCCTAAGGTGTCTGCATTGCATAAACTGGGTAGTCTCTTAAATAATCTACTCAGTCTAGTATACTCACACATAGTCTGGCCGAGATTTCGTATGATGAGTATCTGTATGAGTACAATGAGTTTACAGGTAAGAATGTTGATTAGAGGTATACAAAGATACTACATCCAATGTTACTATAATGGAATCAGAGGGTTGAGTACCTAAACTGTTGATAAATGATAGGAATATGGTAGTGTCCAAGAGGAAGGATTTAGTCTTTTTGATTAGGGGGTTCATAAGTCTTTCTACAAAAATGGCTAAAGGGGAGAGTACAGTTAAGTGGCGTAACTAGGAATGGCTGGGCCCCAAGGCGAACATTTGACATGGGGCCCCCCCCCGAACCGCTGCCCCCAGTCGCCCCCCCCCCGGACCGCCCCCCTCCAACCCCCCCCCCCCCCCCAAAAAATGCATTCCTGCGCACACTATTATGTGCCATAGTGGCTCCTGCACACAGTATTATGCCCCATAGTGGCCCCTGCACACAGTATTATGCCCCATAGTGGCCCCTGCATACAGTATTATGCCCCATAGTGGCCCCTGCACACAGTATCATGCCCCATAGTGGCCCCTGCACACAGTATCATGTCCCATAGTGGCCCCTGCATGCAGTATCAGGCCCCATAGTGGCCCCTGCACACAGTATCATGTCCCATAGTGGCCCCTGCATGCAGTATAATGCCCCATAGTGGCCCCTGCACACAGTATCATGCCCCATAGTGGCCCCTGCACACAGTATCATGTCCCATAGTGGCCCCTGCATGCAGTATAATGCCCCATAGTGGCCCCTGCACACAGTATCATGCCCCATAGTGGCCCCTGCACTCAGTATTTTGCCCCATAGTGGCCCCTGCACACACTATTATATGTCCCATTGTGGACCACCCATGAACAATTATTATACTCTGGGGTCTTTTCAGACCCCAGAGTATAATGATCGGAGACCCAGGGGAGGATAGAAACATAAAAAAACAACGTTGATTACCTGTTCCTCGCTCCGGTGCATGCCCGTGCGCTATTCCGGCCTTCTTCAATGTTGGACCAGGCCGGCGTCACGTGATGCGGGCAAGGCGTCGCGACGCAAAATGACGTCGGGGACGTCACAAAACAGGCCCGAAGCCTGGAGAAGCGCAGGAGAGGTAAGTACATTGTTTTTTATGTTCGCTCACCATCCCTGGGCCTCCGATTATTATACTTCGAGGTCTGAAAAGACCCCGGAGTATAATGATAGCAGAGATTGTGGGGTTCGGGCCGCGGCCTCACCTACCGATCCCCGCTCCTGCTCACAGCCGCCTCCGCAGAATCGGAAGCGCAGGCGGCCGTGAGCGGGACCCCAGGGAACGGTAAGTATAAAAAAAAAAAAAAAAAAAAAAAAAGCATCGGGGGCCCGCGGGGCCCCGTAATGTCCCGGGCCCTGTGGCAGCTGCTACCGCTGCTACCCCGATAGTTACGCCCCTGGTACAGAGTCAGTGGAAGTGACAATTGGGCGTCCTGGGGGTTTCTCCAGTCTCTTGTGTATCTTCGGGAGTATGTAAAAGACTGGGGTTAATTATTGGAATATTATCGGAATAAAATATTGCCCTCCTCTAGGTGTTTCCTCAACAGATGGTATATTTTATTGGTAATGCTGTGTAGAGGGTTAGGTGGTAGGATCTCATACACTTCCCTGTCTTGTAACTGGTTATTTATTTCAGTAATTCAGTCTTTCTTATCCATTAGTACGAGTGTTCCCCCCTCATCTGCTGGCTTGATGACCAATGTATTGTCTTGTGTAAGACTGGCTGTCACGTACAGACCTTCCTAGCACGTGATGTGGTTGCAGCTGTCAGGGGTCGACTCAACTCTGCTAACTCAATCTTGCACTCACCCTTCACTCAGGCTGCAAACTGATGTGTGTAACACCTGGGGTTCACTGGTAGGGGTTTTATTAGCAAAATGGACTTTAAGTCTTAATGACCTATAGAACCTGTGAAGGTCCTGTGAAGGTCCAGGTCCAATTACCATTACCAATAAAATATAACATCTGTTGAGGAAACACCTAGAGGAGGGTCCAATTGATCAGGAAACAATGTCATACCTGATCAAAACACATCAGATAACCCCAGTCTTTTACATTCTCCCCAAGATACACAAGAGACTGGAGAAACACCCAAAAAGCCCAATTGTCGCTTCCACTGACTCTGTATTCTCCCCTCTAGACATATTTGTAGAAAGACTTGTGAACCCCTAATCAAAAAGACTAAATCCTTCCTCTTGGACACTACCATATTCCTATCATTTATCAACAGTTTAGGTACTCTACCCTCTGATTCCATTCCAGTAACATTGGATGTAGTATCTTTGTATACCTCTATTCAACATACGAAAAGGGATTCATGCAGCCAAAGTTCTACTTGAATCATCTGACATACACCCCAAGGTCATCTCACTCTGCCTTGATCTTCTTAAGATAGTACTTGAGGAAAATTATTTTCTCTTTTAAGACACCTTTTATATACAAAAACAAGGAACTGCTATGTGTTCAAACATGGCACCATCTTACGCCAACAGCTATATGGCCTTTTTTGAAGAGAAGTATATTTATACCAATTCTCTCTTTGTAAAACACTCCATAATTTGGAAAAGATATATTTATGATGTCTTTTGTATCTGGCATGGTTCACCTGACACTCTACTTGAATTTACCCAATACTTGAATAACATATGGCCGGAACTTCAATTTACCCTGCACTCTGACCCAGCTAAAATAAGTTTCCTTGATACCATGATTTACAGAAAAGAGGATGATACACTTGGTTCTGATCTCTACTCAAAGGAGACAGATAGAAACAGTCTTTTACATTACACAAGTTTCCATCCAGTAGCCACAAAAAAATCCCTACCTAAATCACAATTCTCCCGTATTACTCGCATTGTTGACGATCCCATGAGGAGGGAAGTGAGACTAACTGAGACAAAAAATAAATTTCAAGAACGTGGCTACCCACCAATAATCTTATCACAATCCCTCAGGGAAGTTGAAACACAACAACATAAACCTAAAGAGTCAAAACAACAGAGACTAGCATTTGTACATACATACCATCCTTTTGCCTACAGGGTTACATAGTTACATAGTAGATGAGGTTGGATGAAGACATCAGTCCATCAAGTCCAACCTATAACCCTACAGTCCCCTACAGTGTTGATCCAGAGGAAGGCAAAAAACCCCATGAGGCTTATGCCAATTGCCCCATTTCATGGGAAAAAATTCATTCCCGACTCCAATCTGGCAATCAGTATAAAACCCTGGATCAACGTGCCCTTAAAATCTAAAACCCATAACCCATAATGTTGTTCTGTTCGAGAAAGGCATCCAGGCCCTCTTTGAACTTGTTCAATGAATCCACCATCACCACTTCCTGGGGCAGAGAGTTCCATAACCTTGTTCTCACTGTAAAGAATCCTCTTCTATGTTGCTGGTGAAATTTTCTCTCCTCCAGTCGTAGAAGATGTCCCCTTGTCACTGTCACTGGCCTAGGGGTAAAAAGGTTCACCAGATAATCAGGAAACATTGGAATTTGTTACACACAGCCTACCACCAAGAAGTTGAATTCCAATCTCCATTTCTACCGTGTTATAGACGCCCACAGAACATCAGGGATAAGTTAGTCAGGGCAGACGGTTCTAAAATCAGACTCACTCGTCAACAGTTTTTGAGTACCACGAAATGTGACACTTTCCCATGTCTCTCATGTAATCAATGTTCAAATATCATCAGAGGGGATATCGTACATCATCTACTTAACGGACAACACATTAACATTAAGGACTACTTTACATACAATTCTAATTTTGTGGTTTACCTAATCAAATGCCCATGCGGTCTGGAATACGTTGGGGAAACTACCCAACGTGTATGGGACTACATAATACAACACAAGTCGAATATCTGGTGCCAAAACCTTTTATTACCGATACCGGCTCATTTAGCTAAACTTAAACACACGGTGGCACAGCTGAGATTCCAGGTATGGAATGTGAATAGCACAACCACAACCACAACCAGTCTCGTACAGAGTAGGGTTCCAACTCATGGTGCGTATCAAGTAATGGACTCTGTAGCCACGTAAATCGATGCTGCACAATGTGTTTTATTCACAATGTGTAGAGTAACATTTCGGTCCTTAACAGACCTTCAATAGTAAATATATGGTGATAGCAAAGATATATACAAAATACATGTACAAAGTAATATATATATATATATATATATATATATATATATATATACAGTATATATATGTATACACACACACACACATATATATCCAATTGATAATCTATACATAAGTTGCATGTTAATCAGTGGTTACAAAGAAAGACATAAGTATTATAGCGGTACAGGTGAGGAAGAGTGAAGAAATCAGGCGATACCTTTTAGAGGCTAACTGAGTACATTTGATGGTGAGTTTTTGAGAGTCTAGCTCTCTTCTTCAGACCTGGATTATACAAGAAACTGAAAATTCACAGACTTTTTATACACTAAAGACATGGACCTTCAAAGGATCTTAGAATCCTTAAAAAAACAAATGCAATATAAGTAGAGAAGTTATTTACAACAGGTCAAAAAATAAACAATCTGGAAACTTGTGGGCCATGACGGAGGGATCAGTAATTCTTGCTGTTATCTGTTTGCTATCAGGTGGTGATTTGTGACCCTCAGAGTTCATACATAGTGTGACATGAAATTGGAATGAATATTAAACCAAATTGCCGAGTTTGAAATTTTTGCATTAACTTATATTCCCATTCCTTTCTCTCCCTCTGTGTCTTAAAATGTCCCATTAAAACCACAACCCGCAAATCTTGAATAGAGTGGTCTTCTCCGGAGAAATGTGCAGCCACTAGGATATCTGTTCTGTTGTTATTAATGTTGAATCTGTGTGAGTTCATGCGTTGACTGAGTCTCTGCCCTGTTTCCCCCACATAGAGGCCTGTGGTGGGACATTGCACACACATTATGAGATACACCACATTGGAAAACCTACAGGAAAATGTCCCCCTAATTCTGTGCACCTGTTGTGACTGTGGGACAGGTACACTGTCAGCGGTGTGGATGTGCCTGCAGATCTTGCACCTGTTTTGCAGGCAAGGTGAGGTGCCATTTTCAGTTGGGGCCTTCAGGGTACTCCGAACAAAAATACGCCGCAGGTTTGATGGTTACCGAAAGGAAAGGAGAGGGGGGACAGGAAATATGTCCTTGAGTCTGTTTTCTCTATGTAGCACAGGTTGGAGCTCCATGGCAAACCTTCGTAGGATCTACCGCTGTGGGTTGTATGTGAGAACTAGGGGCACTCGGGCTTCAATCTGGGTCTCTTTATATGTGAGTAGACCGTCTCTGTTAATGGCTGCCGCTTTGTTTAATTGATTGTTTATTTTTTGACCTGTTGTAAATAACTTCTCTACTTATATTGCATTTTGTTTTTTTAAGGATTCTAAGATCCTTTGAAGGTCCATGTCTTTAGTGTATAAAAAGTCTGTGAATTTTCAGTTTCTTGTATTACACCATGTCTGAAGAAGAGAGCTAGACTCTCAAAAGCTCACCATCAAATGTACTCAGTTAGCCTCTAAAAGGTAACGCCTGATTTCTTCACTCTTCCAATACTTTCTATGGCTAACACGGTACAACATTATACTCATAGTGGTACAGGTGATGCATTTAGAACCATCAGATGTAGTCACAGAAGATACAAGGAAAAATGACATGGATACACAGGTTAATCTATCATCAATAAAGAACATGCAATATGCAGGTAAGTATAATGGTAAGTATAATGATCTGTGTCTTACGTTAAAGAAAATATATCTGTTTAGAATGCAAGGTATTACGGATAAGGGGGTGCATATCATGAAGGGTATAACTGTTGGGATGTGTGCACACTGCATGCATACAAACGCCCATTGCATCCCCATATCGGTGACATGGGATATAGCAAATGACCCCCCCCCCCCCCATAGCAACAGACTAAGCCTCATGAGCCAGAAGGGAAAGATAATGCAATGTGAAAGTGAAGTACACACGGTAGCAGATAATGGGTGATTACCTGATGCTATCAGGAAAGGCTTAAACGGATGGATAGTGTTTAGCTGTGTTCTAGCCATAGAAGAAAGTGGATCCCTGCTTTGTCAAGTAATGCTACAGCACTAAGCAAAGTGCTGAGTTTAAATAAAGAGCACTGGGGGAATGGTGATGACGTCAGCGGACCCCACGCATGCACAGTAGCGATGTTCCACCAGAAGTAGGGCATGGAAGTGGGGAAAATAAAGTTAGTATAGTGGCCAGAAATGGCCAAAAAGGAAAGTAAACGCTAGAAACGTTAGGAGGGAGAAAGCGGTAAGTGAAGTAATATATACATAGAAGAGACAGTCAGAGAAAGTAAAAACTGCAAAGTTGAATAAAGAGCTGAGATTCCAGGTACTGGAACATGTCTCCCTTCCAAGAAGGGGAGGCAACAGGATTCTACTTCTGAAAAAGAAAGAGGCATTTTGGATACACAAGCTCCAAACTTTGGAGCCGTTGTGATTGAGCCACGACTGTGAAATTTCTGCCTTGATTTGAACTGGACTACCTCATCCATATAGGCATTATATTAATGTACTTTATGTTTGCCTTTGTATATCACTGTTTGAACTGCTATTAACAATATATATCTTTCTCTAGATACATTAAATACTGGATTTCTTCCACTTTATTCTACATGGATTCTCTTCCACAGTATCCTGCCCTAATCTTCCACCATTGCCTGGTTTGTAGTATGGCACGTAACCTGTCTTTATCTATATTCATCTCCCCTTCTTTTCCATTATTACCTATTCCCATTCTAATCACTATTTGATTTATGTGTTGGTGGTATAGTGGTGAGCATAGCTGCTTTCCAAGCAATTGATCTAGGTTTGATTCCTGGTCAAACACTGATTCACATTTGCATTTTATATCTTACTCCCAATTTTTCTTCTTTTCTGTTTTTCTTATCTTTATTCTTATTTTAGCTATTTCTCTTATTCTTTAATTCCTGCTGTGCTTAGTGTCTCACTATTATGCTTCCTCTACTCTTTTAACATACACTAGCATCCTTTTTGGCCCATTCTGGCCACTATATTCCATCTTCTTGACCTACTTCCTATCCCCTTGCCCCACTTCCAGCAGTAAGGAATTACTGCACATGTGCGGACAGTGCTGATGTCATCAATGTTCTCCACCCTTATACTGTTTAAAACACAGCGCTAGCCTGGGGCTGGCTAGCGCTGTGTTTACTGCAGATACCTGCTATTCCATTTGCAGCTTTTCCACCACTATATGTGATCATCTTTATACTTACCTTACTTCTTCTGGGTATGTTCTTGCATTGTTTTACCACTAGTGCCTAACTGATGCTTAATCTCACTATCTATGTATCCCCTTGCTTCCCATGCAGTTACCCTGTGCTATATACTTTTCATGATCTTTTGTCTACCCTTATCTATGAATCTTTGGCTTTATTCTTGCATCATTATTACTTCTGCTATAATTATATACCATATTAATATACCACAATTGTACTTTATCTGGATCTAATTTTATGTGACCATTTTCCCTTAAAGGGAATCTGTCAGGTCACTCTGGGACACTAAACCATCCACAGGTCCTTTATAGACCTGGGGTTTAGTGTCCCATATCGCCCTGTTGTAATGCAATCCGCAGGCGCATTAAAAATAAAAAACCTTTATACTTACCTAGAGAAGGGTCCGATCGACACTGTTGGGTGAGATCGGTCTGGCTTATTCATGAGGCACGCCTCCCAGCGCTTGTGCTGTTCTTCAGTGAAGCCAAAGATGGACACCCCGGCTTCACTGCGCAATTGCCGGAGGTATGGGGCATGCGCACTGAAGCCGAGGTGTACTCCTCTGGCTTCACTGAAGAACTTCGCAGGCGCGGTGAGTACAGCAGCAGGGTGAGTATAAAGCTTTTTGATTTTTAATGTGGCCATGGATTGTGTTATAACAGGGTGATTTGGGACACTAAACCCCAGGTCCCTATGGATGTGTGAGTGGTTTAGTGTCCCAAATTGCCCTGACAGATTCCCTTTAACTTGCTATATAGACTGTACTACTATTGTAATTTTGCCATTATTACAGTTCTCTACAATTGATTTTGTTTATATGTCCACTTGACCACAATCCATCATTTAGCACTCTCCTGAATAACGATTTTGTCCCAAGTATGTTACCTGTATCACAGTATTATTAAGAGTCCTTCTTTATGTATTATCATTATACTTATGCGACTTGTATATATCTTCTTTCTGTATACATTGTTCACTCATTATACTATTGTTTATGATTGTAGAGTCTGACAGAAGGTGAGGTACAGTGGGGCCCTCAGTGTATCCTGCCCTGGGGCCCCAGCCATAGACACTCCTCACGTTGCTCCTGGCTGCAGAGTTTTGTTGACACGGTTACCATTCACGTTCACATAATGTTCTTTACCTGTGAGCACAGAAGTTCTGATTGGCTGAAGCGCTACTAGATCCCGCCCCTCATCACTTACCTATTTGCCAGCTGTATGAAGTGTGTGGCAGAAGTGCAGGCGCACTGGGGTGGAAAGCAGGCTGGAAGATTAGGTGCAAGTGGCTGTGCGTCTGTAATGCAAAGCTATCGGCGCTGGGCTGCGTGGTAGCATGCTGAGATTTGTAGTGTGTAGGGCCTAGAAAGCTGCCCAGAGCTGTAGATACATCAGTGCTGAAGTTGTTTAACAATCTCGACTACATTGTCTGTACTTTGTGGTTGTAGTGATTTGTCTGATTCTAGAGGCAGCTGGTAGTGTGACATACAGCCTCAGACAGGCCTGGTAGACAGCCATGACTTTTCTACATCCCACAGGTCACTGAAGTTTCTGTGGCATTTAGGGTAGGCATGTAGCTGTAGTCCAGAGCTTTCTGTATAGTAAATGCTTTTATTTTGGCTCAGCAAATAGATATTAACTTACCACAAATGGTAAATATTATCACTTTATAGCATTAAACATATTTGCCACACATATTTATGTAAATTATTTCTTATTACAAACTGTTAGTGTTAAAGGGTCTAGTAAGCAGTTCTGTTTACTACCGAAATCTTGTACATTTCTGACACAAAATGTTGCATTACGTCTAAGGCTACATTCACACGTTGTTAATGTCCGTTGCTGTCATCTGTGATAGGATGACAGCAATGGACAATAACAGTAGCAAAGTAACCGACACAGACGGAGCCCCCTCTGTTTGTGTCTGTTTCGGTTCCTATTGACTCTAATGTGAAAAACAAGACGGAATCTTTCTTCCGTCGTGTGTTTAATTTTTTTTAATGGAAAAATGTGAATAAACAAGACATAAGAAGCTGATTACAGACAGACACCAGATAGCAGGGACCCCATCTGCATCTGTCACTTAATATCCGTTGTTCTCATCCTGTGACGGATAAGAGCAACGGACATTGAATAACGATAGTGTGAGCCCACCCTTAGAGTTATTGGGGTAGATTTATTAAGAATGGTGTTCTGTATGCAGTTTAATAAAGTCCACGTATGGCACCCCTGATATATCAAGATGCTCCAGTCTCTTAATAAATCAGACACACACCTGTATGTCAGAATGGAAATCTACAGCAGTCAGGAACCAACGTTTATGGTGTAAAAACTGGATGTAAACTAAAAGTGGTATAAAGTTAGAAAAAGTGTCTAATGTGGCACCAAGTACTCCAACTACTGTCGGTGCCTTTTCAGGCTTGCTCTTTTTGCATTGTCAATATATTAAGATTAGTAAATGTGCCCCAGTATTCTTTTAATGGTCTGATCATTGCACCAGATTGTGTTATTTACTTATCGAAATATTACCCCATTTAGTATCCACTATAGTATCCTGGTCTCTAAATTATATTAGCAAATTCCCTGATTTGACTACTTCTGTACAAATGTCATATTACATGTCCACTTGGAACTAACCCCTATGAGCCAATATTTTAGCAGTTTGACAGACTTGGTCCAACTGTATATTAGGCTGAGGCCCCATGATGCGGAAACCCAGCTCTTTTTTTTTTTTTTTTTTGCAAAGGTTTTGTGAGTAAAAGCCAGGAGAGGATTGAGCAGAAGGTAGAAGTATAACCACTTTCTAGATATTTACCATTCTTTTTGTAGCCATTCTTGGCTTTGGCTCAAAAAAATTCAGCAAAATCTGCAACAAAAAAAGCCTTACTTGGACATCCATTCATCTACATGGCTGTTATATAATACTGTATACTGTCTCCTTTCCGTAAGGGGACTGGCCTTCCCCCTTCTGTACCATCCCTCTCTCCCCCTTCCCTTTCCCTCTCTCCTCAGTGTGCTCTGTCCCATTCTGGTCTTGTATGTGGTTTTATGTGTTTCTATTCACCCGTGTCTTCCCCGAGTTCCCCTTTCCCTCCAGCATTTGTCTTTTTCTTCTAGTGCGCAAGTGGCAATGTGATGGCCTTCCACAGCCGGACTTTTCCTTCTGTCCTATAGTGTTCCCTGCCATCACCCCCCAATGATGCATTTTCCCATGTTGTTATTGTGCCACCCGTTACTGGTTTCTCTGTTGCGGGCGTCAGCAGCCCTCTACCCTGGCTGTTCCTCAGCGACTTCTCCACGTTTGGGTGGCCTGCGTACCTCCTACTGCCTTATTTGATGCCTTTGTATTGGTTTTGTTTCCTTTTGTTATTATTTGCAAAAACCTCAATAGAAACTGATTAAACATAATACTGTATACTGATGCAGAAGAGATAGAGCTTCATTTCTCCTGATAGATGAAGCAGCACCCTTATGCTGGGCATACACATAAGATAGTGATTGAATGAACAATCGGTCCACAGATATCTTCAGATATCTTACCCAATGTCCCTGTATACGTGTATGTCAAGCTAAGCAGTGCATTTGTTTTGAATGGGGATAAGGGAGGATGTCTCATCTCATTGAGAACAAGAGGAATGGGCATGTTTAGCGCCTTCTCTCCATCAACATCAGCTGTCAAAGGGGAGTCAAGAGGCCCAGTCAGCTGATGTTCAGCCAATCCTGTCTAAATCTGAACATTCAGATAGGTTTTTAGTATACTGCAGCTAAAAACCATGTGGCCATTCAAAATTAAAGAGGACCTTTCACGTCCTCATGTATATGCTGTTTTACATACTGCTAGAAAGCCGACAGCGCGCTGAATTCGGCTCACTGCTGGCTTTCCTGATATGTGCCCTGGGGCTGGAGATATCGGGGGTCGTATTTTTACAGTTCACCGTCAGAAGGGCGTTCCTGACAGTCTAGCTGGGCTGTGAGGAACGCCCTCCCTGACAGTTCTCGTTCATAGACTTGTACTGAAGGGGTGTTCCTCACAGCTGAGCGTCATCAGTGGGCTGTAAGGAACGCCCCCTCTCTCTGTACTCGTCCATAGCGCTGTACTATAAGGGGGGCGTTCCTTACCACCCAGTGATGACGCTGAGCTGTGAGGAACGCCCCCAGTACTGTCAGGAAGGGCGTTCCTCACAGCCCAGCTAGACTGTCAGGAACGCCCTTCTGACGGTGAACCGTGAAACTATGACCCCCCCCGATATCTCCAGCCCCGCGGTACATAACGGGAAAGCCGGCAGTGCGCTGAATTCAGCGCACTGTTGACTTTCTAGCGGTATGTAAAACAGCATATACAGTGGGGAAAAAAAAGTATTTAGTCATCCACCAATTGTGCAAGTTCTCCCACTTAAAAAGATGAGGCCTGTAATTGTCATCATAGGTAGACCTCAACTATGAGGGACAAAATGAGAAAACAAATCCAGAAAATCACATTGTCTGTCTGATTTTTAAAGAATTTATTTGCAAACTATGGTGGAAAATAAGTAGTTGGTCAATAACAAAAGTTCATCTCAATACTTTGTTATATATCCTTTGTTGGCAATGACAGAGGTCAAATGTTTTCTGTAAGTCTTCACAAGGTTGGCCCATTCCTCCATGCACATCTCCTCTAGAGCAGTGATGTTTTGGGGCTGTCGCTGGGCAACACGGACTTTCAATTCCCTCCAAAGGTTTTCTATGGGGTTGAGATCTGGAGACTGGCTAGGCCACTCCAGGATCTTGAAATGCTTCTTACGAAGCCACTCCTTCGTTGCCCTGGCGGTGTGCTTGGGATCATTGTAATGCTGAAAGACCCAGCCACGTTTCATCATCAATGCCCTTGCTGATGGAAGGAGGTTTGCACTCAAAAGCTCACGATACATGGGCCCCATTCATTCTTTCATGTACACGGATCAGTCGTCCTGGTCCCTTTGCAGAGAAACAGCCCCAAAGCATGATGTTGACACCCCCAAGCTTCACAGTAGGTATGGTGTTCTTTGGATGCAACTCAGCATTCACTCTCCTCCAAACACGACGAGTTGTGTTTCTACCAAACAGTTCTACTTTGGTTTCATCTGACCATATGACATTCTCCCAATACTCTTCTGGAACATCCAAATGCTCTCTAGCAAACTTCAGATGGGCCCAGACATGTACTGGCTTAAGCAGGGGGACACGTCTGGCACTGCAGGATCTGAGTCCCTGGCGGCGTAGTGTGTTACTGACGTTAGCCTTTGTTACGTTAGTCCCAGCTTTCTGCAGGTCAGTCACTAGGTCCCCCCGTGTGGTTCTGGGATTTTTGCTCACCGTTCTTGTGATCATTTTGACCCCACGGGGTGAGATCTTGCGTGGAACCCCTGATCGAGGGAGATTATCAGTGGTCTTGTATGTCTTCCATTTTCTAATTATTGCTCCCACAGTTGATTTCTTCACACCAAGCTGCTTGCCTATTGCAGATTCAGTCTTCCCAGCCTGGTGCAGGTCTACAATTTTGTTTCTGGTGTCCTTCCACGACTCTTTGGTCTTCACCATAGTGGAGTTTGGAGTGTGACTGTTTGAGGTTGTGGACAGGTGTCTTTTATACTGATAACAATGTCAAACAGGAGCCATTACTACAGGTAATGAGTGGAGGACAGAGGAGCCTCTTAAAGAAGAAGTTACAGGTCTGTGAGAGACAGAAAATCTTGCTTGTTTGTACGTGACCAAATACTTATTTTCCACCATAATTTGCAAATAAATTCTTAAAAAATTAGACAATGTGATTTTCTGGATATGTTTTCTCATTTTGTCTCTCATAGTTGAGGTCTATCTATGATGTCAATTACAGGCCGGCCTCATCTTTTTAAGTGGGAGAACTTGCACAATTGGTGGCTGACTAAATACATTTTTTTTCCCCACTGTACATGAGGACGTGAAAGGTCCTCTTTAAAGCACTTTCCACCACATTGTTTTGAAAACCCTTCTGATCTCCATTTCAGCGTAGCTGTCAACTGCAACATGGTTCCAATTCTGGCTTGGGCTGAAAAAACTATAGTAAAGGGGCATTCTGATAACTTGATCTATCACCTGAATGGGATATAACTGTCTATCGAGGTCCTCTTGTATCCCAGTATGAATTGAGTAGGGCTGGGTGATTATGACCTAAATCAAAGTTACAATGAATTGAACATATTACATTGATAATGATTAATGAATAATTATTTTAGGACACTCTTTTTAAATGTCACGCCCCCTATTTATGTGTCACTGAATTGTTCTGGATATTCACATATCAGCGACCCTGATTGGATAGCATAGATGGTGTACAGGTGGTTACATATTCTTTAGCCAGTGGCAGTGTAGGACAGGTTGCCATGTATGCGAAATAATTGATATGAACGAGCTCATATTAATTGAGCTGACTTTGTTATTTTGCGATTAATTGCCCAGACCTAGAGTAGAGTGTTCCATAGAGAATAAAAGGAACGCTAGACACATGTTTGACCTGCCTCTCCATTCAGATGGGGGAATGGAACCCCAGTTTTTGTGATCAGTTGGGATCCCAGCAGTCAGGCACCCACCGAAGACAGTCATTCCCCTACCAAGGGGCAAACTTAAAATTTCCTAAATACACTTGTAAAATGGTTTATTTAAACCAGAGAATCCATTTAACTACCCATACTGTACATCAGATCCAGTCTAGATTTTGTCACTTGTACAATGTGTGACACCTTACACATTAGCTTCTGAACTATAATAAACAATATATACACAATAATTAAGGGTACGTCCACATGAGCTATTTTAATGCTTTTTGATTTGATGTATTGAAGCCAATGTCAAATAGTAAAAAAAAGTGAAGTATATAGGAAACATTCGTACCTGTTTTTGTATCCATCTACGTTTTTTCTTCTTCAAAATTTCCATTAAAACAGCATGTGTGGAAAGACCAAAAACTCAGTTGTATAAGGCTGAGTCTACATCTGCAGAGAAACAGAATTCTCGCTCCTGCAGTAGTCTCTGCTCCAGCGACATACAGTAAATGACCCATTTTGTGCTTTTAATATCCTAGAGACAAATAAAAGGTACATTAAGCAATATTTTACATTTTGGCATGGACTTTGACTACAGATGGTGAGAACCCAGTAGAAGCCGTTTAAGCAGCCCTGTGCTAAGGTATTTTCAGAGTGTAGCCTTACTTGTGGCTGAGCTTTGAGTAGTATATTAGATAAAATTTGTTGCTATTAGATAGAAATCTCCGTCAATCAGCAAAATAGATGAATACAAAGGACAGACAAGGCTTTCCAGCAACTTCTCTGCAGACCATCAGCAGAATGTGAACTGTTTAATACTAGTATGTATTGTATTCAAGCAGACTAGTTTACATCAGTAATCTGTGGTTTACTGGAAGCTGACCTATATTAGGTTCACATCACCCTAGCAGAAGCAAACTAATAGTCCTGATATACTAGCTACCTGACATTCAAAAAGGGGATAAAGAAAGCGGAGGTGCACTTTAGGCTGGGTTCACACCTGACCACTGTGGATTTGCCAGTGGCTAATCCCCTGCGATGTACAATAAGAGTAGATGAGATTTAACCGAATCTCAATCACATGCAGTTCAGCTGACAAGCAGCATGAATGACTGTCCCATTCATCTTGATGAAACTTCGGTCCGTGTGCTTGCCACTGAAATAACCCCATTTAGATGAACAAAACTGATTATCAGCCACAGAAATTTCTGTAACCTCATCTGCTACTTGCGATTCTACACTTAGGATGCTGTTGAGCAGAAGTTTCAATCTGCTCACAATCTGTCAATCTGAGTAAGCATCAATACATACTTGGAAAATTGTCCAGATTTATGTGTCCAAACATTCAGTTTGGAAAGTAAGAAGCATAGAGGGGCAGATTGCATTATTAACACCATTCTTCATAGTCACCTTGCTGGTGGAGGGTGTGCCTCATATGTGACGAGGTGTATCTTCCGCCAAGCTGTGCGTCTGGAGGCAAATGTATGCCATTTCCTGCGTCACTTTCACCAGATTTCAGATTTAAATGATAAATCAGGTGGGGCCGATGACTACTTGCGGTGTCCCTTTTTCAGTAAAGTGGCGAGGGCAGGCCAGAATTGAAAGTCACTTTTTTTTTTTGTTTGTGTGTGTAAAAATCTGACTTGCACATATTTATTTATTTTTTGCACTGTATATTTATATATATATATAATATATAATTTTTTTTTTTTTTTTTTTTTATTGGTTTGCTTATTTCTTCATACTTCTGTGCCCAGGCCACGAAACATGGTATTGTGTGACACAGGAATCTGGTCGCCTAAGAGCAGCTCATCCAAAAAGAATCCTAGTGACTTATGATCCTCTAATTCTGTAAACTCTGGGACACAGTCATGCCAAATTTATGGGTGGTTTTTGTTTGTCTTATACTTTTATTAAAAACTGTTTTTATTACTTTAAAAAAAAAAAAAAACATATTTATAAAAATATTATGAAGTTAGTTATACAGTTAGGCCATAATGACATGTCTGTGATTGTGAGCCTAAACCAGAAGCGCAGACTACACAGAGATAATGTATCATGGAAAGATTTGCTGCTGGTTCTTGCACACAATTACTGATGCAGATCCACAACAAAACATGAATATGTGAATAAGGCCTAAGGCTGAGGCCACATGTTGCAGAAAATCACCTTTTTGTGTTGCAAATGTTGCGCTTTTTTTTTTTTTTTTTTGTTTTGTGTTTTATTTTCTTCCAAAAGGAATGGGACATATAAAGGAAGCCCTTTCTACTTATGCTCAATTCACTCCTGGCTTTGGCTCAAAAGGGGGTAATAAAAGCACACACAAAAAGAAACAGATTTTTTTTTTTTTTTTACAACATAAGGACTTGGCCTGAAATTGAAGAGTTTAGCATAGGAGTGAGCCATCCAGCCAAGAGTAAAAATAAGGCTAGTCCACTGGGAACCCACAATCTGTTGTCCCTCTACAACTGTGAGTCCTAATATAATATATTAAAGTAATATGCAGGAGAGTATCTTAGGCAATGAATGCCTGGGCTCATCATGGCTAGTGTTGATGTATGAAGGTGCTTAGTCGATCAGCTAGAGGCTTCAATGAATGCTAATACCATGAGTGGTATAAAGGAAATTATTTTGGACGTTTGTATCGAATACAGTTCTCCAATTTATTGGCAATCCACAGGTAAAGTTGTCGGTCGTAAGGTCTGTTGGACCTTTATCAGACATCTGCAAACAGAATAATGCTCAGGTATCTAAGTTGGTTTTGCCCATTTGTAGTATTTTACATATGGAGTAAGTTCCGTTCTGGGTTCCATCGTGTTTCTTAACTTGAGTACTGTATCAATAGTAACTGCTAATACCATGAGTGGTCCTGGAGTGCAATTTGTATTGCTAATATTATTGGGTACATATGACTTCATGTAGATACAACATATAATTAGGACATTGTGGAGTTAAAGATGGTGCCCACCAAAGGAAAAAATGAGCACTACTGCGTAGATCACTCCTACCAGAGGAAAATACAAAAACATATCAGATCAGGGGACAGGACTTTGTGGACTTGGCGGACCTGGCAAGGAATTTGAGGTCACATTTTTGTAAACATGGTTATCGGGTCTCTCTTGTGTGCAATCAAACACAACTTTTGAGAGCAAGGGAAAGAACCTGTGATCCGAAGCATAGAACAGTTCGCCTAAATGCTACCTTTGACATTGGGACTTCCAGGGCTAGTGAGATACTCCAACATCATTGGGAGATCCTTACTATGGACCCCAAAATAATAAAATTAAAAAAAAAAAAATTAAAGTAGGTGAAAGACCTCATATCACCTTCAGGAAGGGGAGTTCAATCCAAGATTGACTGGTTCACAGTCTCTTTACATTGGGGAAGACACCTTCCTGGCTTTCCCCACTGAAAGGATGCTATAAATGCAGTGGCTGTATTGCTTGCCGATTTTGATAACTGGGCAATGATTTTTTTTCAGAGAGGAAATTTAAACCGTTTACATCTTGTCAATCTTTTGGGGTAATCTATAAGATTACATGTCAATGTAAATTGGAATATGTTGGGAAAACAATGGGGAATGGAGGAGGATTGGGGAACATGTTGGCGCTATCTGTAACAAATGGGACACCCCTGTGGCACCTTATGGACTAAATGAACAGCTGAATTTTTGCTGTTTCATTGGACCCATCCCATTTTTCTCTGTCCTCCTTGCTTTTGTCCCCTTTTTTGGCTTTTCCAGGGATATTTCCCTGATGTAGTGTGAATTCCCTTTTTCCATTCCTCTGCTAATTTACTGTTTAGTTTGGTCCTTCTATACATACTTGATGTTCTAAGTACGGTATGGCTATAGTGTATATAACCTCCGTGTGACTATACTCCTGATCACGACAGGTTGTCTATAAAGTTTCGGTTTCTAATAAATACATTTGTTGACAAGAATTGACCTATAATATCCTTGTGAGCCGAGGAAGCTTAGGCAGGTGTGATGGATTTTTTTTATTTTGCTCTGCGTCTCCCTTAATTGATTTAGTACTGGCACTTTTCATGTTAGCGTCCCGTCACCTGGTAACACCGGGGGAAGCTTGTACAGTCTTTGAGCTGCCGGGTCATGCGCACTGGTGTGATGTAATCCCATAAGCTATCCAATGCGCATGCCCGGGCGGCGTGCTGCGTGAGGCGCTGATGCGCACACGCAAAGAAGAGGAGACCGCGCGTATTCACGTGACATCGGCGCTCCATGTTATTATACTCGCCTGTCTGTGGTAACACGGGGGCTGGGTAATGACATAGGATCACGTCTGTAATCATTGTGGGGGACAGGTCACGTCATCACTGGGTGCCTGATGCTGTCCAACATTTGGGATTCGCCCCTATTTCGCAGGTGAGTGAGTATAGCGACTGCCCTTCTATTGGGAGGTGGGGACAAGTACTATTTAAGGAGCTCTCTATTAGGGGCTCCTTTGCTAACACCACTATGTGGCGTATTGTTTTGTTTTTTGCTTTACCCTGACTATATATTAACTTGGCTTGGTATAATTCAGTGATGTCCCCTGATGACTGGTGCAGAAGTGCCAGGGAATGTGCAGGGACTGCCTGTCAGCTCCAGTCTGGTTCTGCCCTTGTCAGGGCGGGAGTCAGTTTCATGGGGAACAGGGATTTTAAAGGGAAGTGTTGGGACTGTCTCCTCGCTCCCTGGATTGTTTCCGCTGTGCCCTGACTCCGGTCCACTGAGTTGGGTATACATTATTTGATTATTGGACTTTTCTACGTTCGTGTACACTTTTGAGATTTTTAGGGGGTTTTTTTTTTCAGAGTTTTAACCGTCATTTAATAAATGTTAAGTTTTTTTATTCTGTGCATCACTTCTGATTTGGGTGAAAGATGGTGCCCCCACATGTAATCCAACAGTTGCATTGCCAGGGTCACTATTGGCCATGGCCTCTTAGTGGTTAAACATCTGCAATCTGAGCCCCCACTGACCATGGCGGGTGTATAACACCTACGGCGGGTGTATAACACCTACTGCATGTGGAGTGGACTCAGCTCCTGACCCTGCACCTGGGCCATGGAGTTGGAAAAAAAAAAAGTTACCAACTAGGCTTAACTGTATTTATTATTCTTAAAAATAATTATACAATGTTAAAAATTGTATAATATGATTCAAAATAATTAGAATCATAGTTTGTTGTACTTCTGTCCCTGACTGGCTGTCAACCATTTATCAAGTTTGGTTTGACCTACTGACTCCACAGCTCTAGCCCACACCATATTGCTCCAGCACACATCCACTGTACATATATGGTTGGTGTTGCCAATGGGTTAAGACAATCTGTGACATCTTCCGACATGTTAGCTGTAGTATTTGTATTACCCATGAAATAATGCGTGTGGTTAAAAAGGCATCAGAAAAAAATGCATTGGGGTTTGGTACATTTCTTGATATTGCAGGTAGAACTTGTTATATAATTGTGCACTTTTAAAAAGAGCAAACGCATCAAAAATGCTTGCAGGTTGTACTGCACCAGCCACACCGTCTAAATACATAGGGTATGTTCATACAGTGGAATTTTTCCAAGCTAAAAATTCAGCTGCTGAATTTTTATTTTTATTTTTTCTAATAATTCTAGTAGGAATATTAACTGGGTGTTTCCATTCCACTTTTCAATAGGATATGTCCCTACACTGTCTAGATCAGGGGTAGGCAACCTTTTTTGTTCGACGTGCCGATTTTAATTAAAAAAAATCAAAGATGAGGTACTTGGAGTGCTGGTCAGTAACTGTAAGTCTGACGACCCCTAAACTAAAGTCATATACCACAAACCATAACACAAGTGCTGCCACAAGATGCTTTAGGACACATGTATTTACTGCTATTTCCTGGGACGCACCTATACTTTCCGATTAGAAGCAATGAAAGTCCATGTACATCCCGCAATTAGTGGTAAATGTAAGTTTCTAGGAGCACCGTATGGCAGCATCCTTATGGTGAAAACACACTATGTATCTGGATGCAGCTACGGTATATCCTTAGGCCACTGGAACTTTTACTTCGATGTAAAACTGCGTTTGCACAAAAAAAAAAAAATAAAAGCCTGTGTTTTCTGTGCAAAAACACATCCTTATACATAAAACATACCAATATACAGAATAATGTCCCATAGTGGCCCCTGCACACGGTATTATGTTCCGTAGCGGCCCCTCCAAACAGTATAATATTCTAACTTTTACAATATTCCAATTTTCGCCACTCACTAGCTATTATTATACGGTGGGATCGCTTCAGACCCCAGAGTATAAGTGGAGGGCCAAGAGAGATAACAAACATGAAAAACAATGTTACTCCCCTTCCCTGCGCTCCGCAGCGGTTCTATTCTCTTCGGCGCTTCTGCCTGAAGTCAGCGACCCCTGATAGGGCCTCAGGTGTCACGTCGGCGTCATTATGTGTAAGTTGTTTTTTTTTTTTTTTTTTTTTATGTTTACCTCTGCCACCCCTCACATGTGCTTCACCTAATACCATGAGGGGTACCACATGTGGGGGGGTAATCAATCCCGAATAGCTGCCCCCGCACGTGTGCTACCCCTCATGGTATTAGGTGAAGCACATGTGGGGGGGGTAGCAGAGGAGCTGTCCCCCAAGCACTGCAAGCCACAGCACAATTTTTTTTTTTTTTTTTTTTTTTTTTATTTGTGCTAAGAGGTGCTTGGAGGACAGCTCCTCTGCTACCCCCCCCCATATGTGCTTCACCTAATACCATCAGGGGTAGCACATGTGGGGGAAGGGCAGCCATTAGGGATTGATTTTTCACACACACACACACACACGTGCTACTCCTAAAGGCTGCTACCACTCCCCAACCCTGGTCCCAGCATGAATAGTACTTCAATTTGTGACCCCCTTAGAGAAATGGCTGCCGGCTCTTCCCCCACCTTTCACCACTTGCATGACCCGGCTCTCGAATGAGAAGGGGCGGGACTCGTGTCGGGGGAGGAGAAGATAGGACTGGGACACGCAAGTGGTGAGAGGTGGCAGCCATTTCTCTAAAGGGGTCACAATGGCAGGTTCATTCATGCTAGGACCAGGGAAGGGAGTGGCGGCCATTTCAGGTAGGACGAGATTGGGGAGGAGGGGATTTGGGTTTACCTTATGGAGAGCTGGCTTCTCCTTCCTACAAGACCCTGCTGCGCGGTTACAGGATGATAAAAGGGGTGGAATTGTGGCTAATGGGGCAGGGTTCCCTCTTCAGGGGATGAACTGACAAGCCATTATGGAATGCTTAACATTGCTTTTTTATTTTTGATCATCTCCCCGGAGGCTCCGCTTATTATACTCGGAGTCTGAAGAGACCCCACAGTATAATAGCAGTTTTGTTTCGGCCGTGTTTGGTCCGATCGTAACTGCTGGCTGCGGACTCGGGCTGCCCATGCCAGGTAAATAAGCCTTGTGTGCCACTCTTGGCAAGTGTGCCGCGGGTTGCCGACCCCTGGTCTAGACTGTGCAGGACACCACACTCAACGGGTAACAACCCCAAATTATTCATGAATTTCTAGGGGACTGTAGCAGAGGAATGGGACAATATAAAGATATAAGAGAAAAGATGATGCAGAATAAGTGGATCACTGGAAATACAACTATTTACACATGTCATGCAAGGTGATACGGTGCCTTGCGAAAGTATTCGGCCCCCTTG
Organism: Leptodactylus fallax; assembly: GCA_947044405.1. Classification (NCBI taxonomy): domain Eukaryota; kingdom Metazoa; phylum Chordata; class Amphibia; order Anura; family Leptodactylidae; genus Leptodactylus; species Leptodactylus fallax. Next base: position 568,537 of record CAMRHE010000008.1, read on the forward strand.
AACTTTTCAACCTTTTGCCACATTTCAGGCTTCAAACATAAGGATATAAAATTTACATTTTTTGGTGAAGAATCAACAAGTGGGACACAATTGTGAAGTGGAACGAAATGTATTGGTTATTTTAAACTTTTGTAAAAAATAAAAAACTGAAAAGTGGGGCGTGCCAAATTATTCGGCCCCTTTACTTTCAGTGCAGCAAACTCACTCCAGAAGTTCAGTGAGGGTCTCTGAATGATCCAATGTTGTCCTAAATGACTGATGATAAATATAATCCACCTGTGTGTAATCAAGTCTCCGTATAAATGCACCTGCTCTGTGATAGTCTCAGAGTTCTGTTTAAAGCGCAGAGAGCATCATGAAGACCAAGGAACACACCAGACAGGTCCGTGATACTGTTGTGGAGAAGTTTAAAGCCGGATTTGGATACAAAAAGATTTCCCAAACTTTAAACATCCCAAGGAGCACTGTGCAAGTGATCATATTGAAATGGAAGGAGTATCAGACCACTGCAAATCTACCAAGACCCGGCCGTCCCTCTAAACTTTCATCTCAAACAAGGAGAAGACTGATCAGAGATGCAGCCAAGAGGCCCATGATCACTCTGGATGAACTGCTGAGATATACAGCTGAGGTGGGAGAGTCTGTCCAAGAGTGGCAAGAAGAAAGCCATTTCTCAAAAATATCCATAAAAAGTCTCGTTTAAAGTTTGCCACAAGCCACCTGGGAGACACACCAAACATGTGGAAGAAAGTGCTCTGGTCAGATGAAACCAAAATCGGACTTTTTGGCCACAATGCAAAATGATATGTTTGTTTAAAAGCAACACAGCTCATCACCCTGAACACACCATCCCCACTGTCAAACATGGTGGTGGCAGCATCATGGTTTGGGCCTGCTTTTCTTCAGCAGGGACAGGGAAGATGGTTAAAATTGATGGGAAGATGGATGGAGCCAAATACAGGACCATTCTGGAAGAAAACCTGTTGGAGTCTGCAAAAGACCTGAGACTGGGATGGAGATTTATCTTCCAACAAGACAATGATCCCAAACGTAAAGCAAAATCTACAATGGAATGGTTCACAAATAAACGTATCCAGGTGTTAGAATGGCCAAGTCAAAGTCCAGACCTGAATCCAATCGAGAATCTGTGGAAAGAGCTGAAAACTGCTGTTCACAAACGCTCTCCATCCAACCTCACGGAGCTCGAGCTGTTTTCCAAGGAAGAATGGGCAAGAATTTCAGTCTCTCGATGTGCAAAACTGATAGAGACATACCTCAAGCGACTTGCAGCTGTAATCGCAGCAAAAGGTGGCGCTACAAAGTATAAACTTAAGGGGGCCAAATAATTTTGCATGCCACACTTTTCAGTTTTTTATTTTTTACAAAAGTTTAAAATATCCAATAAATTTTGTTCCACTTCACAATTGTGTCCCACTTGTTGTTGATTCTTAACCAAAAAATTAAAATTTTATATCCTTATGTTTGAAGCCTGAAATGTAGCAAAAGGTTGAAAAGTTCAAGGGGGCTGAATACTTTCGCAAGGCACTGTATGTCCTCTTTCAAAGGAATTTTTTTTTTTTTTTTTTTATTAAAAGCAAATGGTGAAATAAATATATATAATATTATTATTATTATTATTATTTTTTTTTTTCTATTTTCTGAATAGTGTTTTTTGTGTTAAATTTTTTGTATATGATTATGGGGCTGCCATCTTGCTTTAGCTTCTCCTCTGTTGTGTTATCATTTTGTGATCTGTGTTACAGAATAGTCATCGCTGTAGACAGAAATAGTCTGGAGCTGACTCATTGAGGTCTAATGCAAGAGTTTTCTAGATGCTTTGTGCAGGGAGGGGGGAGTAGATAAGCTGTGACATCATCTACTGTTAGTAGTGGATGGGTCACTATGGGTGTTATTTGTAGAGGTGTGAACTTCTGTAGTTATCCTGTCTGTGTTTGTGATCCATACAGAATGAATCATGTGCAAGGTTGCCTTTATGCTTTAGTGAACAGAGTGAAACTAATTTATAGATAGATAAAAAATTATATTATAATATGTCTATAATAGTGACATGGAAAATTAAGAACTTTTAACGATTTTATTTTTAAATGTTTCACATCAAAACTTGATTTGAAAAATACGCTAATTTTGTTGACACATTCTCTTTGTTTAATGGCCCATTGTGTAAGAATTACTCATTTCTAATTGAAAAAAGGCAAAAAAAAAAACCCTTACAATTCTTAGGATATTACACTGATGCCTGTTACCAAATATATCAGTTTTGTTTTAGTATTCTGTGAGCCCTTGTTTGCATTTATTACAGCTTCTGTTCTTTTCTGAAGACTTGGTTTCAGGTTTTTGAAGCAGTCTATAGGGATATTTTTCCATGCTGGACAGCTGGAGAGCTCTATCTTAGATCTTTTTTTTTTTTTTTTCATGATTTAGGTAATTCTAGACACATTCAATAGAGTTGAGGTGCGGGCTCTCGGGGTGGCTGGTCCATTGTTATGAGCACCAGCAGCTGCTTTCTCTTCTGTGACACTGTCTCATCTTCACAGCATTGTGCCTGCTCTCTGTATTTTACTGTAGAATACACTTTTATATTTTTTTCTGAATGTTTCCTATGGGGCATTGCATAATTTATCATTAGTTTATGTTCATCAGCATTTATGTCGCCTTTAGCTCCAAATGTTTTACATCTCTCAAACCAGTCCTGATCCTCGACCATGCTGGACTGATGGTTGTGGACATGATTGAGTCATTGTTTCATGCTGCCTTTTGTTACTTACAAAGATCTCAAATTTATTCCCACCAGTCCATGAAACCTTATTCTACTTCTCAGATGTCCATTTTTCATTTTCTGCCTTTCTTTTTTTCGACTGAAACATCCTCAAAACCATAGTGGCTGTTAAAAACACCTGTTTGTTCTCTTCATATTTTAGTAAATTATCTGCTATGAAGTAACTATACATTTATCCATTTACTTCTGAGAGGAGAATGTCACATTGCCGACTTCTAAAAGATGCTCCAGCATTGTTATAGGTGTTGATTAGAGATGAGCGAAGTATTCAAAAACTCGATTCTGCAACTTTGCCAAATTTCACGATACGATTCTATTCGATCCAAATTGAATTGCGTACCAAAACAGCTATTTATTGGCTGCAGAGAGCCCGGGTGGGCAGCAAAATGGCGGAACACCTTAGATGCTGCAGTCAAACAGTTGTTAAAACCCCCGATCAGTTATGGAGCAGGGTGTTAGCCGTCAGTCACAGCTAACTCCCTGCTCCATAACTGATCGGGGGATTTAACAACTTGGATGCAGCGGTCAAACATGCCGTGTGCGCTCGCAAAGGGGTTAATAAAGGGATGTGACATCACAGGGCTGGCTGCTGATTGGCGGCACACATGGCATTGTGGGTGATCCCGCATTCCTAGACTTCCTTGCCCCATGTAGAGCAGCCATTTTGAACTAAATTTGAATCATTACCACGAAGCCTGAGGAAATTCGGGTTCAATGCGAATCGAATATTTCCTGCAATTTGGATCAAATTCCACTTCTGCAGCTTCAATTCGCTCATCTCTAGTATTGACATATATAGTTGAATCCTCTTTAAGGGTAGTGTGGCTGGCAAACATAGTTTTTGATGGTTTTGAGAGAGACATCTACAGAACTGCTAAGTTTTGTTGGCAATCACTTATGTGATTGTTTCGTGTGACATTGTGGCCTCTGTTTTGTGTGATATTGCAGTTGCTGGGCATCCTAGATGTCTCCAAATACTGCATGTCCATACAAGCCAGCGTGATTTTGTATTAGATGATTTATTATTGATGGCCGTGCGGCGGTTCTGACCAGCTTTTCTTATGAACACACATGGTATTGCTCAGACATAAAAGGTAATGAGAAATTGTCAGTCTCTAGACGGCTAATCTGAAGTCTTTTTATTGGATCAAGGCATGAGAACCACTTTCCAAAAAGGATCCTTCGTGATGAACTGATCCTATATTTAAAGGGGTCCTGTCCTCCTGAAATGTCTGTTTTTAGTGAATGCTGGTATTCCCATGAAATGACATATTCTGGAGCATCTTTTCCTATAACTGTTGTCTTTCCGCCCCTAAATTTATGGTGGTGGGGGGGGGGAATGGAGGTGACGACCGGGTGTTAACATTTACCTTGTAAAAGTGGTCTGTTCTACAGTGTGGTATTTCCAGCACTGGTAGGACCATATAAAGCTTTAGGGACGCATCACCAGCTTGTAACAGTTGTCAATGTATTCATAATTTCTAGGAGCAATAATAGAGGAATGTTGCCCCAGATGTCTAAGAAGTGATGCCCTAAGGTTATTTTATGGGGAATACATCGGTTTAGTAAAACAGACACAGAAGAGCTGACAGGTGGGCTTTACCACAAGAATGCCTTGGTAAATATAGATCTTGAACTTTTAATAACATAAAGTAAACTTGTCATAAGCTTTTGCCATATTAAACTAAGGGCACACTGCTAAAACCCAAAGCTGTCCTACTTCTATAAAGAGATACTTTTAAGCAGTACTACTTAGTATGTAAATCAGGTACCTCAGTCCCATATTTATTTATTTTTATAATAAATAAATGTAACATTCTGTGAAAGCCAGATCGCCCCACAAGGACTACAGCACTATAAAGAAAATTTATATAAACCTATTGGGTTAAGTTCACATCCGCTTAATTCTATTCCATTGCTATAAGTCACAGGATCAGACTAACAGATTGAAAAGCCACTATAATGATGGGACGTATTCTGTCTGCATCCAGGGCCTCTTTAGCCATAGGGCAAACGTTGCACTATGGGGTCCCTCTTGGGACGGGACAGCAGGACAGCTGTCCACACTCCCAACTCATATGTGTCCTCCGGCGCGGAGTACAGTGAAGAAGCAGGGAGCCTTCCACCCCCTGCTTCACCATTTGGCTTCTGTCTCTGCTTCCATTATCCTCGGATCAGTATGCGCAATGTGGTGACTTCACTTACATCATGCATGTTGCTCCTTGAAGTGTCTAGGAGCAAAGACAGAAGGGAATGGGGAAAGGTGAGTATTAGTTGTGTGTGCATGTGTGTGGTTGTCGTTTTTTTTTTTTTTTTCCGTTCGAACCTTTGTACTTTGGGCAACAGGAGGAAGATATAAAACTAGGGGGCACTATAATATGTCTGAGTAGCTATCGGGGGGTGAAGGCTGGTTAATGTGTAATGGGCCACAGATGGGCGTTATATTGTATGGGGCCACTAAGGAGGCTTTATACTATGTGAGGACATTTTAACTTTTGTGGGTCAGGCATATCTAAGTGGTTTAAAGGGGGGGTGAGGGGGGTTCTACTTATGAAACCTTTGTGCTTGGCACACCAGTGTGTTAAAATGGTCCTGTCTGTATCCATGATCATACTCTAATGTCATAAACAAGATTGAATGTTTCTTCTGTCTTATTTGTTTACTTTTCAGATGGTAAATACTATTTTATGTTCCATCATTCTATTAGTTTTTCAGGTTGTTGTTGTGATCCTGTGACTGATCAGAGGAGCGGACAGAAATTAAGCTGATGTGAATTTAGCCTTAGCATTTGTTTAGCTTCACTTACAGACTTTGTTGATAACTTAGTGATTTCTTTGCAGGAATGGGTCAGGATTCTTGTAAACCTGCCTGGCCTAAATCATCAGGTGGCTATCAGACAATCACAGGGAGGAGATATGGAAGAAGACATGCGTATATCAGCTTTCGGCCAGCTCTGGAAAGTCCACAACGAACTTCAGCTCGTCAGAGAAGAGAAAGCGAAGGACTGGAGTTGGACAGTGTTCAGATGGAGAAGGACCTAAGTGTGTGATATGTTATTCTTTGTTCTTTGTGCTTGTTGTTGATTTATACCAATTGTACTTCATTACATTTTATTTAGAAGTATGCCGTTTTATAACATTTTACAGTAACTGAGTTTTCCTAAAAAAAAAATAACTTATTGCCTGTCTAAAGGGTAGGTGGTGAGTTTCTTTTTGGTTGGGGTCCAACCAGTGGCTCTGCCACAGTCACTAGGTCTCTGTTTAAAGGGGTTTCCCCACAAACATAACCATATTTAGATTTGCAGACAATTTAAAAGTTAAACATTTCTGCAAATATAAAGAATTAAAAAATTTTCAGAGTTGTAAAGATTTTCTCTGACTATCTTAGTGGTAACAGTCTGTAGTTTTGAGTGGTTGCCAATGGATACGACCATAAATGCAGGAACTTTCTATGGTTTGGGACTTGTCAGACTTGCCATGACTTCCTAGTGTACAGGTTATCTGCCAGGGACACCCCATGTATGAGAAGAAAATCCTGCCACAATATGGAATCTGGAAATCATGTCTGACAAGTACCAGACCATAGAAAGTTCCTGCATTTGTGGTCCTATCCAATGGCATCCAATCTAGAAAACAGACCTGTCACTTCTGAGAACATTAGAGAAAATCTTTAAAAGTGTTGTAGAGGTTAAATTCTTTATATTTGCAAAAATATTTAACTTTCTAATCTACAAATGTAAATCTGGTTATATTTGTGAGAATATCGCCTTAAAGTCTATGTGACTATCATAAATAACCAAGAACAGAAAATTTTAATGGAGCTGCAGTGTGTATGCTGGACTGATGCTGCATTCAAATAGGAGGCACAGGACCCCTGTCCTTGTGATCAGTAGGGGTGTTAGTGGTCTGACCACCACCAATCAGACACTTTTTGCCTGTCTTTCGGGTAGGTAATAAGTTGCTATCTTGAAAAAAATCCTTAAGGCTACACACACCAGGTCCCCTTTAACAGCGGACCTGAAAAAGCTGTCAAAATTACCCGGTTTTCAACTCTGGTTTTACCTGCAGCTGCACTGTTTCTTAACCCTTGCATTTCAGCCTGGTGTAAGTTTAAAACCCACAGCCCAAGACACTCTCTTCCTGGTGTGTGTTTTGTTAAAGCAGTGTATAGATGGGATTTGTTTAAATCCCATCTACTACACTGGTGCTGTATATTGAAGCCGATAAGCTGCTGTCCTCAGTATTGTGCGGCGACCACTTCCATCTAAGAAATTGACTTCTCTAGATAACTACTTTCTGATTTGTAGCAAAACCCTTTGTGTACAGTATATAAACATAAGGGATTGCTAAAGGTACTCCTACACATAACAGAAAAGTCAGCTAAACCCACTGATTTTCAGCACAACGGTCTATGTATCATGTGTATAGGAACCTCCCAACTCCCACCTAACAAATGGTGCTGGGATAGGACATGGAAGGGATGGACGTTAGTCCTCTTGCACAGGGCCAAACACTGTCCAGAAAATACGTTGCTTGCATTTACTGACTGAATTTGATCTGAGGACCAGGACTCCTTGAATCACTGCAATCTATAATGCTAGGACACCTTGCCTCCCTGAAGCTCTGCTGTCCCATACTTTATATAGTATGGGACAATGGAAGCATAGACCTCTATGATGGACCAGTTTCAGTCTGGGAAATTCAGGCAATATATGGTCAAGATTTTCTGGACTGTAATCGGTGAAACGCAGGAGATCTCAGGTTTCAATACTTTGTTCTCCAGAGGAAGCTGAGGCCACAATAACACATGCTTGCATTGTGCATTATTGAGATGTATATTGGGTAGGGGGTCAGGAGGAATAGCTGATGGCCGAATAAGCACCTTTAAATATCAATGTTGTTTCTTTATTGCTCTGTGTTACCGTGGCCTTTTCTTTGGCTATTTTATGGTCTTTGTGCTTATAATGGTAGCCGTAGAACCATTCTTGCGTTGGTGTTGTGGTAGTTATTGTTGAAACACCGTTAATTGCAAAATAATGTGGTTTTTCCACAAACTGTGGTGTGCAAACCCTCCCTGACAGTTTGTTGTATTTGGAGACCGAGAAATCTATAATGCACAGTTCGCAGCACACGTACTTCTGTTTAATTACAGCCCTTAAACCTTGGTTAGGTGGAGGTTTTCATTTATTTATTTTATTTTTTTATTAAATCATTTTTCATAGCTGCTTTATGATGAAAGCGAACATGTAGAAGATTATATTCATGTTTCCATCCAGATGAAAGACTAGTGGCTAAGATGATTTCTCCCTGAGAGTCCTCAATAGCTGCAGAACTCCCTGCTCTCTGCCATCAACCAGATTATATTAGTACTCTTCAGACTGAAAGCTCATAAGTATTGTCAATCCATTTCATGCCATGTACGGTTTCCCAAAAAAAGAGCTGTGCTCGGCTTTTATTATCTAATACATTTCAAAGGGGAAGTAACACTTGGAAATACGCTTTTGTTTAAATATTAGATTTGGTTCTGCTGCTGAGAATTGCTGATGGTGACAGGATTGTAAATCTACAGATGCCAAGTACTTACCTTGGCTGACACTGACTCACCTGGGAATAGGAGCTTGCAGTTCAAAAGGCTGACTGGCTGCAAGGGCATTAAAATGAACGCCTCAGCTTATTGTAAGCCCATGTGAATAATGCAGGATCCTGTCTGTTCTTCCCACTCACAAATATTTTTAGGTGTGGAGCTACAGCAGGTTTTATTTGGCTGCTGTTGTACAAATATATGGAAAGTTAAATTTAAGTGACAGGTACACTACAGTATTGCTGCTATTCATATTATGTGCATAGAATAAATTTGCGTTAAGCCATGCAACCACACTTCTGAAGCATAAAAGCAAATGACAAACTAGTCCCCACCAGAAAAAGGAAAGTCTGGCCTCATCACATATAGCAGACTCAATAAGCTTATAGATGATTCCTGCAAACATCAGAAGATGACTAACGGCTAGAGAATTGGTGACAGCATATTACTGTTATATCATATTATATGTAGTATATTTAACTTGAGGTCATCTTTTTGTCTGTGTTCCATTTTTGCTGCTGTTTAGGATATTTTATTTAGGAGCGAATTAGTCTGAGTTTTCCTGGGTTTCTGAATAAGTCCAAAGGGAGGGGCCTGAGAGAAGACTTTGACCAATTGCATTAAAGGTTTTTTTTTCCCTACTATAGAGACAGGTTAGGTCAGATATATTTATTTTGCTTACTTGTATAGCGCCAACACATTCCAAAGTGTATAACAGATATTGTCAACACTGTCTCAGTTAGGGCTAACAGCCTTTGGAGCATGGGAGGAAACCCACACAAATGTGGGGAGTACATACAAGCTCCATGCACTGGGGGTTTGACTGCTGGGACCCTCAACGGGAGAGTCGTGGCCATTCATTTCTATGGGGTTAATGCTGCGAAACTCAGTGAGACTGACTAATATGTATGGGGGATGTCCCAACTCTCCCTCAGTAGCAGAGGTCAGGGGAAATAAGTGTCAGGCTTTTTGGATTTCAACCCTCCAATCATTTTGTTCTCAATGGAGAAGTGTATGCCAGCAGCTTATCCTTTTATTATTTATATAGCACCATTAATTCCATGGTGCTTTACATTTGAGGGTTTATATACGGTACACAAGATGAACAAAACAGATATAATACTAACAGTGACCAACTGGCACAGTGGGATAGAGGGCCCTGCCCGCAAGGGCTTACAATCTATCCTTATCTGGCTATTGAGTATATTTCGTTCTGGAAGTCAAAAAACAATATATAGTAGCTGTTAAAGGCACTAAAGGATATGCGTAAATAAATTGTATATATGGTGCTAGACAGAGAAATAATCAAGTGGCTTCATCAAGTAAATATATCTTTATAAGAGCACATGTACAATACTTATCGGACTGAAAAGGTCCACTGATTTACAGGAAAAGACAGCACAGCCATATATCCCTTTGCTCAGTACTCAAGACTACAAGCATAATGGTAAACCAAACAAATTAAAGTGGTATAGTATAAAGCATAACACATCAGTACATGTATAACCATTATGCTGGTAACATTATTGTGCAAAGGGTTATGTGGTTTGCGCTGTTCAGTTTTCCAGTGTGTAAGTGGACTTTTTTATTTTTTGTTTAATCCTATATATTTCACTGCTCTTTAATAAAGATGCACTGATTATTTTTCTATTTCGCATATGTATGCATGTTTTATTTGCGTATACCTATGGGGGGGGGGGGCGGGAGCTTGAGAAGAAATTCTGTCCGTTAAATGAACAACCATGTTGTATGGCCACCACCATGATCACCTACCGCCAGGATTACATAATCTGTTTTATGAAACTATATAGATATAGAGATCTTCTTTTTTTTTTTTTTTTTTTTTTTTTTTTTCTTCTATAATGCTACTCTTGTGCACATTCTCTAAATGGCTTGTTCTTTGCCAAGGAGATCCTGTCATGGCCAGCAACTTCATAAAATTCCTGGGGGGCTGTGCAGTGTAAAAATTCATATTGATAACTGCTTCATAAATTCTGTAGCCAGTGTTGTTGTCATGGTCACAACAATGCAATAACTAGCAAGATAAAATCTCATCCACACACTGGTGAAATAATCGACCTGTGGTACTGATTTTAAATCTGCATCTTGTTAATTTATGCAATAAATAGGATGAATTCTTCAGCAAATGTGCACCAAATTCTGTGATAAATCCACATTTAACAGATCTGTAATATACTGATTTTTGCCGCTGAATCCCTGTAAAATTTGCACCAGAAATTCCACTGATGAAAATACATCCTGTGTGGATGAACCCTTACGTTGTATGCCATCAGCAAGCAGGGACATTTTCATAAATGCATTTGATATATCGATTTTGGTATAATATATAATTTTATAAAAAAACAAACAAAAAAAACCCTCAAATTATACTGTATGTAGATCATTGGTCTCAAACACGCAGCCTGTAATCTGAATGTGGCCCCTGAGGTTGTCATCTGTGGCCCATGGGCAGGAGTGGCAATCAGTTACTTCTCTCTGGATCTGCCAATCCAGTTGTTTTAAAAAAAAAAAATGCCACTCTTTCCTGGTCCAGACGCACATGAGAGTCACAGAATTGCATCTAGAGCTGGCGAAGAGTGTGACTGGGAAGCAATGAGGTAAGTACTATACTAATAACCACCTCTGTATGAGTGTAGAGATGGGGACTCGGCTGCTTTAGGGAGGAAAATAAGTGGGGGCCAGTTTACTGTAAAGGATCAACATAAGGAATATGACCCGACTATTTCAATTTATTTTTTTTTCTATGCAGATCATTTATCTAGCTCAAGTTTGAGACACCTGATTTAGACAGTTATTGATTTTAATTGATTTTTCAATTAAGGCAGGCATTTTAATCCTAGTGATGGGTGTAGTCTGTATATACATGAACTTCTGTTGAGTACTAAAGTGTTGCCTTTAAAGTGGTGATTTTACTTTTATACTTTGGGGTTTTCTAACAGTTATACTATCATTGTGTCAACCATTCAGTGGTTGTCTGTGTACAAACTTATGTCATCTTTGTGCAGATTCCCAGTATAATTTCAACAATTTTCTGTTTAGTTTCCAAGGAAAGCCATGAGTCATCAGTCCTCAGCATTGGTAATGTTTTATCTGCTGATTTGATGGAAGATAGCAGAACATTGGAGGCTAATAGTTTGCCTGTGTTTACTGAAGCTGAGCAAAGCGCTGTTTCCCCTTCTCCAATGTCAGAGCATGTACTAAGATGTCAGACATTAAATAATCCCACTGACTCCACGACAAGCAGAAGAACCTTTGTCAAGCATGCTTCAGTGGATCACCTCCACCACTCTCCTCAAAATGTGATTTCATTTGTGAATATTGACTCTTTCGAGCCAGACAGCAGTGAAGGGGAGGAAAGTGTTGGCGTATATGATGATGAGTTTGTAAATCAGGAAACTGTAAAACACAGAAAAACTGTAAATTGCATGCTTCCAGAACTCCCTACAGAACGTTGTATTGAAGAGTTAGACATTTCTAACCCTAAATGCCCAAAAGACAGTTTATCTCAGGTAAAGTCTGCTTCTTTAGCCAAATATGCCAGTCTAGAAATGTGCACATCACCATGGAGTTTGTTAGAAAGCTCTGTGTCGGAGGGTGAAGCCATGGGGGTTAACAGTGTGAATCTGTGTGATATGCAGCAAAGGCAAGATGCTTCTGAGCCGGCCGATAAGAGTCATTCGGCTGGTCACAATGAAATAAATACGGGCAGCAATAAATCCGACCTCACAAATGAACCCGTTGTCAGACCGAAAATTCGAAAACAGGTTCCTGCAGGTACTTCCAAGAAAGACCAATTGATGTCCGAGGAAACTAGAAAGGAGGCCAAAACCTCTAAAAGAGGAATCCGTGATACACAGGTCAAGGTACAAAAGAACAGCAAGGATGGAAAGATTCACAGCAATAAAGAACCTAATACCATAAACTTGGAAGGTGCCTGGAAGAAAGGAGGAAATGGTGATAGTATAACTCTGCAAGATGAGAAGCCTTTGGTAGATGATACGTTCTGGGATGACTTTGAAGTCTATGGAATGAAGCTTCCTGAGTGCCCAAAGGATGATGACAGGTATGTTTGCTATACCACATATACTGTACTATAAAGTTGAGACTTAAAGGGGTTGTCAAATGGGGACCTACTGTTTCTAAACATCTGAGTGGGTTACAAAAATAAAAATAACTTCTCACCAGTCTCATGTGGAAACTTGGCAGGTACCCTCTAGACTCTGACTTGTCCTTCCTGAACATGCCTACTCAGTCACCAATTGCAACTTAAAACCCTGGCAAGTATGGCAGTCGGCAGTAATTTGTATGCGGTCACCACAACCCATCCTCAACAAGTGTGGGCACTCATAAGAATGACTACTTAACTTAAGACTCTCACTAGAAACTGTATTCCCACCTGATAATTTAGTGAAATATTTTTAGGATATGCAATAACTGTATGATCGGTGGATTTGGACATTGGAGACCGCACCAGTCCTTAGAAACCTTGGTCCTCTTTGGCTTTTCTCTTGCAGTGCAGAGCTGCTTGCCGCCCACCATGCTGGGAACTGCAACATTGCTCTACTGAATAGAACTATGGTATAGTTTCCAGGTGGCCAGTAGTCTCTTTGTATAGGTTCTTGAAAAAAAATGGTGACAAAACACTTGGCTTGTCGAAATTTAAAGACTTTGTAAAACTTTCTTTCAGCTCCTATTGCAGTGATGGGGAATGGTCCACGTGTATACCTTCATATTTCTCTCGTGACAAAGACCATTCTTCTAGTGATGAGAGCTGGGAGACTTTGCCTGGAAAAGAAGAGCACGAGGTCCTCAGCAATAGCAGCAGTCTAGAAGATGAAAACTCTGAGTTTTGCTTCCAGGTTGAGTAAGTGTCCCTTCTCTTCTCATAGTCTAAGCCCATCGTCTAATCATTTTTCCCCCCTCACTTTTGCAAAAAGCTGATATATGTTTGGTTTTTGTAAGCTTTTGTGTCATATCTCCTTACGCTTGCAATAACATACACAAGTTTGAGATTACTTATGTTGTGTACCCTTTTTTTTTTTTTTTTTTTTTTTTTTGATCTGACTTGTGACTCTGTAGAGCAAACATTGTATTTGATTCCACCAGGGACTTAATGTCAGTATATTAGTAAATCAAGTAAAATGTAGTAGAAATATAGAGTGAAGTGTAGTTGTTATCCTGTGGTAACTTAACCATAGACCACATGTGCCCCCAGCCCAGGATTACCGAACTTTGTTTTTTTTTTTTTCTCCTTTTAAACCCCCATTTAACCACAGGTAATAATAGCCAAGTATAAAGGTGGCTATAAACATGAATCTGCCATTTAATTGATAGAACCTACAGTATCTATAAAGAGAGAGAGAGATGATTTCTTTTTTTTTTTTTTTTTTTTTCCTATGGCAATCGTAAATTCTGTCTGATGTATTTCAGTTAATCTAAAATGGGATTATTTTGTTACATAACAGATTTGTAAGGGTTTTGGATTCATAAAGTGTCAGGCTAACTGATAGATATTTTACTTTCATTGTCTTCCTTCTACTGCATACTACATTTTAACATCACAAAGGCTTTCAGTCTCATGTCAGCTCCTTGTGTAAATTGACTTTTCTTGACTTTTGTACAACAGTTCAGACTCTACATGTGATAAGAAAATTATCAAGCTTTTGCCTTATTTAGACATTATATCAGGGCAGGATATGTTCATGCCTACGTCTAATGTGTCATAGTGGCATTGAGTGTACATGTACAGGTCTGTGAGAAAACTGCAAGGACAGCACATGGATCATATCTGTATGTCGGCCATGATCTATACAGGTCTATAGGTTTTATTAATGAGCCCAGGCCACAAAACACAGGAATAGCACTTTTCCTGACTTTTGCCTTTGGGCTGACTGCCCCCATACAGACCCATGATAATACACATTCATGTGTATGGGGCCATAAGAGAAAACAGCCAGCTGACTGTCATGTGCATGGGGGCTAAGGGTGGGTCCACGCTGTTGCTTTTAGAGGTATTTTTGAGGCTGTTCTGCATAAACAGCTTCAAAAGCGTGGGGAGGGGGAGCATGGTTTATATTTTGGTTAGACTGTCACATACAGTATAGTCACCGAATAATAGCTTCCTGCCCTAAGAGACACCAAAGTATAAGTAAATCTTCATTGTCACATTGTTTCTGTGACGGATTATCAAACAATGCTGTAGAAGATGGATAGTAGTAGTATTCCCTGGAAGAAAGGATGTTTTATTTCAGGTTTACCCCCATGTACTTAGATTAGATTGATGTGATTCTGCTCTGCAATGACTCAGAATTGCAATCAGTAAAGAAATGAGAACATTTTAAAGCTAATTTACAATTTTCTTTGTCAGACAATGAGCTTGTAAGTGAATCTCTGCCTGCTCATTTTCAGCTCTAACTTTTCAGTATAGTTTAGTAGAGACTTGTGTTTTTTTTTATTTTTTTTTACACAGACCTGGACACTTTAAAGGGATCCACAGGAGAGGTTATCAGTGTCTGATCTGTGGGAGTCCAACACCACAGCTGTTCCGGAAGTGGATTGCAGTGTGTGTGTGTGTAGGTTGCTTCTGTTCAAGTAATAGGAGCAGCGCTGCAAATCCTGGAAGCACCACTATTCAGTAAATGTGGTTGTAGCACCACTCCTGCCTAGAGGATGCCAGAACTGCTGATCTGTGCAGGACCCAGATTTCACATCCCCACAGTCTGATAGCCTATCCTGTGTATGAAAAATCCATATGGTGCTGGAACCACCACCTGAGCCCCAACACAGTAGTATTGTAGTCTGTGATACCTGCAGTCATCACAGGTTCAAGCGCCCTGTGGGGCCTAAAAAAATAATGGGGAGAGAAAAGTCCTGCTTGCAACTTGCAGGTGTGAACCTAGCCATAAATGAAAATATTTAATGGAGGTTTTTCACCACCTCCATTAACTCCAACTCTAAACTTTCTTTAATAGGCACCACTCCACTAATTCTGTCACAGTTGTATTTTTATTCTAGTTTCCATCATTCTCGAACATTAATTTTTGTTTCAGCACACTAAATGCTGATTAGGATCCCTCCCAAGTGTCAGGTGAGCGGTCCCTGACCAAGTTGGAGATGGTGAAAGATCCTCTTTAAAATCTGTAAAGGGTTGTGTGTTTTTTGAGGTGGATTTTTTTTTTTTTTTTCTCTTTTAAATATTTGCTATTGGAGTCTATATGGAAATGTAACAATTGGTGCAATATATTTACGCTAGTGACTGGGTTAAGCGGTGAGGTGGAGGGCTCACTGTTTGCAACCATTAACTCAGAAGGTGACCACAGAGGTCAGTTGAGGGTCCAGAGTGAAATGGAGCCCATTTTTATATCCTGTAAAGCGCTTTGATTTGTTTACTTTGATATTTTATTTTTTTCATTGGCCTATAACTTCTTCGTACCCATATGTGCAGTAGTTGAGAAGTTTGGTACCTTTGACTTGGTGATAACCGAAAACAAAATGTACATTTATTTATTCATGTTGAGCCCATTGTGCATTATTTAAACATTGATCTGTGGTTTTAGAAAATCCCAAATCTTCTCAAGTATCGACCCATCACTCTCACTCTTCAAAGCTTCTCAGGGACCTTCGGATATTGGAGGACAATCCTACTAAGAATAAGAATTCATTAGAACAGAGAATGCAATAAAATGACTTATGTTTATGCTGTGAAGAGATTCTTGTTGCACCAAATTTTAGTTTTTCACAAAGTATTAAACAATATTTTAATATGCAATCTATGGGAATTTGTTGAGCTGGAAAGTAGCTGCAGTACAATAGAGCGTATATACCAAATCTAAGAAACCATTTTGTGTGAGATATAAAGATCATACAGACCTTTTGTGTTTCTATGGTTACAGACTACAAACCTTATGTAGTCTGATCATTTCATACTCTGTCCCCTGCTTCTTGCTAACCTACCAGATGTATGTAAAGTGTACAGGAGACACTAAAGCAACTAAACAGTTTTGTTTTTGTTTTGTTTTTTTTAAATCATGATTTTCTGGAAAAAAAAAAAATCTTTCATTAACATTCAGGTGAAAAGCTTTGGTCATTGTTGATCTGGTACTTTTGAATGTGATTTGATGTGTTTTATTTTTAGGGAGCAGAACTCCTTAGAAGATGGTGAAATTCCTTGGCTACAGTATCGTGAGGACATTGAAAGCAGCACTGATGAGGAAAATGAGATTGGGCCCCACTATTTGCCTCCAGGGTTTTTTATTTTGGATGGAAATAATAATTTGGAAGATGACTCAAGTATGAGTGAAGACTTGGAAGTTGAATGGCGGTAGGTCATATGTTCCATATATTTAGTCGGAAGTGTAATGCACAGTATATGCTGTGGACGTAAATAAAAATTCTTATATGGCTGACTTTCATCTAATGAACCAGTAAGGCCTTGTTCACATTAGCGTCATAACCTTTAATTAGAATAGTGTCATGATTACTTTGCCATCTGTGATTGGAAACTGATACCAGCAAATCCTGGCTGCCCCTGTTGAGTTAAAATGTTTCTCTTAGGTTTCCTTTAGAGCTCAGGTATTTTTGAGGGACTTTTTTTTTTTTTTTTTTTTTTTTTTTTTCTTTATTCTTGCTGTAAGAAATACCAGAACACCAGATGGAAACCCTGATAGACTCTGAAAACACTTGTGTAAATGAGTTCTAACACAACCACATATAGTCGAGCTGTATGAACTGCTAAACCTACAGAGTACACTATACTTTATTTGTTTACTGGTTAGATGTACACCGTGAAAGAGACATTTAAAAGGATTGTACAGGATTAAAAAAAAAGAATATGTTGCCACACCTGTCCATGGATTATTTGTTATATTGCAGTTCAGCAGTGTTGCAGTATATGAGATTAACCTGCAATACCACACGCAACCTGTGGCCAGAGGGGATACTGTTTGTGAAAGAAATCAGCCAAGTATAACTTTTTGGTTACTTTTACTCCTCAGATTGCTGGATGACTTTGGAGATGGTATTGGTGTAGCTCAAGCTATGTCATACATGGATACTCAGTTTCTTACTTACATGGCTCTGGAAGAGAGGCTTGCACAGGCTATGGAGGTACTATTTATAATATTTGTCAATTTGTATTGAATGAGACTATTATGTGTATACTATTATTATGTACTATCATGTGACTTTATTCAAAAGTAAGATTTGTGGTAGAAAGCAAGTGAGATGTTGAATTGATTATGCCCTCACAAATAAAATTCCATTGTAGTAATTGGAATATAATCCTATGACAATATGCTAAATTATCATATAGAAGCCCTTGTCCTCACCTGCGAGAGTTTCTATGATCAAACCTTCTAGTAATACCATCTTGTATTACTGTATATGGGAAGATGATCATGATGTTGTCCATCCTGTGTGTGTGTGTTTTTTTTTTTTTTTTTGGTTTTTTTTTTCTTTCTAAACAACTTGCGATGGTATAAAATAGTAAAAGAAAACGGACTTTCCTCACCAATTCCCTACAGTTCTCATTCTGACTGTGCTCACTACTCCTCCCCTGCCTGTGTCTCATTCTTGCTGCAGTCAATGATGATGTCATGACACAGTTACACATCTAAACAACAAAATCTGTGATTTGTTCCAGCAGTCACATTTGTCTTTTGTCTGGATTGAATAGTGTTGAAATATAAATAGGGGGGAGGGTTTTTTTTGTTTTTTAAATTTTACTGGAGGACACCTTTTTAAGATGCTATTTTTTTTTTATTTTTTTTTTTTTTTACTTTTGGAAACCAAATACTTCTCAACATGTCCAGGATATTTCCACTAGCTGTAAATCATTGCTTTACTTCACCATCGGTGTCCTGCGAATTATCACTGTCCAAGCTGTTTTCTTGCCTCCTGATCACCTTTAGGAATGACATTACATGACACGTTACCGGATGATGTTGAATATAGTATGTTATTGATTAGACTGCCTTTGTCTCCATAGACTGCTTTGGCACACTTAGAGTCTCTAGCAGTAGACGTAGAGCAGGCCCACCCTCCAGCCACAAAGGAAAGCATTGAGTGTCTCCCACAAATCATTGTCACGGATGAACACAACGGTAAGATATTATGCATGAAGTTATCATTTGGAGTGAATTAGCCAACCAGCATACTGCATTTCTATAAGAAAAGCTTCTTCCATCTTTTTTGGAGTCCTTTTAATATAATGTGGAACTGCATTATGACACCCTTGTAATATATACCTAAATTTTGAATGGCTTTCAATATTAGTGGAAGCAGATCAGGTAATGCTTATGGCTGGTACATGGAAATTGAATCTTCTAAGATATTCCCCTTGATGCTGTCAGAAGAGCAATGGCATAGTGCGTTGCAAACTGTATTTTGTTAATGTACAGAACGTAGCGGATAATTGGATATCATTTCTTGCACATATGGCATCTATACTCCTGATAAATTGCTGAATTGGCTGCATAGTGTGTGGGTGTTTTTTTTTTGTTTGTTTTTTTCACTGCTATTGCAAATTTATTTTCCTAAAATAAACATATGTTTATCTGACAAAATGGGACACATAAAAGGGCTTTCCCACTATTACCCCTATCACGTGGATAGGCAGTCAGTATTACGTGTCTGATCAGTGGGTGCCCAACCACTGTATCCACCAGTGATCAGAGCAAGGGTCTCTAGTTGCCCCATGCTACCGCTCTTATTCCCCTCTGGGACTGCCAGTGATGGCTGTTCTGGAAATCTCATAGCAGTGAATAACTTTTTTTTTTTTTTTTTTTTTGTTTTGTTTTGTTTTGTTTTTTTTCTCCCCTCACATCCTGTGGATAGGAGATGGTGTCCTTAGTAGGAACACCATTTTAATTTACAAAATAAGGAAAAAAGGTTATTCTTTTTTTTTATATTCTGTTCCACACCATGTTGCATCTGTTTTAATTCAGTACTTTCAAGAAATAATGGAAATGTTTATGAAGAGTCCTTTTGTGGAGCATATTTAGTTCAGTGCTTGCCTTCTTACACACACTACTACACAGTGTTGAGTAAGCAGTTCTTATAAGAGTCTGTTTACAAATGTTATGTTCAATATGAGTGTGCTTTTTTTCACATGAACAAGTATTGTGTGAGATATCTTAGTTTGCATTTCCTTATAGTTATATCCTTATAGCCTAATAGTTGCCTGTATGGATCATCAGATTTGCGTTCCTGCCCAACCCTTTTAAAGGGAGTCTGTCAGTAGGGTGAAGCATAAACCCAACTCTATGAAAACTCACTTAAGAAATAATCAATAAATCTTAGACAAGAAATAGATCAAGAAATACATAAATAGACACCAATAATACAGGAGAGACATAGTGTACAGTTATGATAAAAAAACACATCCACAGAATGGTAAGCAGCAATGTAAGAAGGATGAAGGGAGATGCTTATAAGGATACAGACACAAAAATATACGTAACACATCACAATATAAAGCTGTATACATATACATTTAGTAGTGAAAACAGAATATTGAGGTGTGATGTGGAACGATCAGCCCCATAAGTAATTGCACAAAACAGGTCATGTAGAATAATGCATAATTGTACATGCATAAGCCCATATACAGTGCTGGCCAAAAGTATTGGCACCCCTGCAATTCTGTCAGATAATACTCAATTTCTTCCAGAAAATGATTGCAATCATGAGTATTATCTGACAGAATTGCAGGGGTGCCAATACTTTTGGCCAGCACTGTACATAAACATGAAAAAGACTGCATGTCATTCAAAGTGCAGTACTGGACTGTATGCACATGAGCAGAGAAATACCTTAAATAGGCAAAATCCCAACAAATAATAGCTACACATAATAAATAAGAGCTACAAACCGCAGGGATGAACGTGCCCCCAGGGTGAAGCATGTTAAACTAATAACACAGTTAGATAGGTTGGGCTCATCTAGATGCCTTTTATTTACTCCCATAAAAATGTATGCCTCCGTTGCTGAGATATTAATTTATATCACAATATGCAAATGAGCAGTCTGGAGCACCAAGGGCGGCTCCGTTGCTCCAAGCTGTTATGCACCACACTGCTCTGATAAGCCAACATGGCCAGGCGAGATTTTAGCATAGCTCCCTGGCACTGTCTCTGATAGAAGGGAAGTCGGGTCCAGATTTCTTATTTGCATATTGTGAAATAAATTAATAACCTCGGCATCGGAGGCACGCATTGTCATGGGGGAAATAAGGCATTGCATTCAGGTGAGCCTGACCTATAAAGCTGCTGGTTTAATATGCTTCACCCTGGTGACAGACTGCTTTACAGGAG
The DNA here is from genome assembly GCA_947044405.1 of Leptodactylus fallax. Taxonomy (NCBI): domain Eukaryota; kingdom Metazoa; phylum Chordata; class Amphibia; order Anura; family Leptodactylidae; genus Leptodactylus; species Leptodactylus fallax. Next base: position 589,246 of record CAMRHE010000008.1, read on the forward strand.
AGATTCCTATATTATACATCCAACTCTGCTCCTACTCTTTTTAGCTTCTTGGTGGTTATAAATAACATTTATTTTCTATTTTGATATTAATAATGAAACCACTTATCTTTGTACCTCCCATTATAGAATCATCTTTCATAAATGAATAGTACATGTGAATATAAAAAAAAAAAATCTTTTTAATATAGCTTATTAAAGAAACTTGTTTCCTTCTCCACTTAATAAGTTACTCTTCTCCTTATCTTCACTCAAACTGTTTACAAAGAGTTAATTTCCAGCTCACACAGAACTCTGTGGAGAGGGGAATGGGAGAAGGAGGCTGTTAATTGATTCATTCCCTCATTCTGTGTAGTGGTATCTTGAAGATACAGAAGTGTCAGAACGGTTTGATCACTCAAAGTGTAGCAGAGCGCAGCAGCAGCAACTGCAGCTGTTTGTGTGTCTTTTTTTCCAGTAGACTCCCTCTCTTTAGGTGAATATGTAAAAAGTAACTTGTCTTTATAGATGTCGAAGGAATGTGTTTTAACTTCTTCCGCACCCATCCATTGACTATATATGTGCGGAAGGTCCAGCGAGTTGGCTTTTACAACAGTAGTCAAACACTTCAAATCAGAGTGGGTGTTTTTTTTTTTTTTGTTTTTTTTTTGTTTTTTTTGTTTTGTTTTGTTTTTTGGGATCCATCTGGGCCAGGAACTGTATAAACTGTTGTCCTAGAGGGCCCAGATCAACTCTCCAGTGTAGCTAAAGAGGTTACACTAGTCCCAGTTACAGGAGGAATGCATCAGCCTCAGTTGCAAGGGAAATCGGCAAAAAAAAGTGATTAAAATATCTCCAAAAATGTATGACCTTATAGGCACAATGTATAAATAAAAAAAAAAGGATTAAGTGGGAAAAAAAAATGTCACTGCCATGCCCACGTCACGGGGTCTAGACCCGCCCTGGCAAAAAAACAATGTGTATCATCTATGTAAAAATTTTCTTGGTGGAAGAAAACTACTTACAAAAAAAAAAAATAAAATTATTAGGACTTTGTACTATGAAATGAAAAATTTGAAAAACTAACTTTTTTTTTTTTTTTTTTTTTTTAATGACCATCCCCTTTTGTATTGTGAAGCAGAGAGCTGAAGCATTTACCAATGTGTACGCACGTTCCCTAGCAGAAGCTCACAGGATTGCTAAGGAGAATGTTACAGCCTGTTTTATAGTTAAAAAAAAAAAAAAGTTAATAAAATATATTACAAAAATGGACACACAAACGACACAATAGCAAAGCGGAAAAAGGGAGTTACACTTTTGTCTTGTTTTTTGTTTTAATTTCTTTCAGTTGTAGGTCAAGAGCAGTGCTGTGCCATATGCTGTAGTGAGTATATCAAAGATGAAATCTTAACAGAGCTTCCTTGTCACCACCTCTTCCATAAGCCTTGTGTGACATTGTGGTTACAAAAAGTAAGTATTTGTTAGAAGTAAAGTATCAAGCAGTATTAAGTTAAAAAGAAATAATGGCTAAACATCTGGGTGACCTTCTCTTCAGTTATAGTGAGAGTTTCTTCTCCCTTTAATCCAATCACTATTCACTGCCGCAGTAGTGAGCGGTTACAACCAGTGACTGCAGTGGTCATATACAGTCATGGCCAAAAGTTTTGAGAATGATACAAATATTAATTTTTACAAAGTCTACTGCTTCAGTTTTTCTAATGGCAATTTGCATATACTCCAGAATGTTATAAAGAGTGATCAGCTTAACAGCAATTACTTGCAAAGTCAATATTTGCCTAGAAAATGAACTTTATCCCCCAAAACACATTTCAACATCATTGCAGCCCTGCCTTAAAAGGACCACCTAACATCGTTTCAGTGATTGCTCCATTAACACAGGTGTGGGTGTTGATGAGGACAGTGCTGGAGAATGACACCACTGGACACTTTAAAAGGAGGCTGGTGCTTGCCATCATTGTTTCTCTTCTGTTAACCATGGTTATCTCTAAAGAAACACGTGCAGTCATCATTGCACTGCACAAAAATGGCCTAACTGGGAAGAGTATTGCAGCTAGAAAGATTGCACCTCAGTCAACAATCTATCGCATCATCAAGAACTTCAAGGAGAGAGGTTCCATTGGTGCCAAAAAGGCTCCAGGGCGCCCAAGAAAGACCAGCAAGCGGCAGGACCGTCTCTTAAAAGTGTTTCAGCTGCGGGATCGGGCTACCAGCAGTGCAGAGCTTGCTGAGGAATGGCAGCAGGCAGGTGTGAGTGCATCTGCACGCACTGTCAGGCGGAGACTCTTGGAGCAAGGCCTGGCCTCAAGGAGGGCAGCAAAGAAGCCACTTCTCTCCAGAAAAAACATCAGGGACAGACTGATATTCTGCAAAAGGTACAGGGAGTGGACTGCTGAGGACTGGGGGAAAGTCATTTTCTCTGATGAATCCCCTTTTCGATTGTTTGGAACATCTGGAAAACAGCTTATTCGGAGAAGAAGAGGTGAGCGCTACCACCAGTCTTGTCTCATGCCAACTGTAAAGCATCCTGAAACCATTCATGTGTGGGGTTGCTTCTCAGCCAAGGGAATCGGCTCTCTCACAGTCTTGCCTAAAAAACACAGCCATGAATAAAGAATGGTACCAGAATGTCCTCCAAGAGCAACTTCTCCCAACCGTCCAAGAGCAGTTTGGCGCACAACAATGCCTTTTCCAGCATGATGGAGCACCTTGCCATAAAGCAAAGGTGATAACTAAATGGCTCAGGGAACAAAACATAGAGATTTTGGGTCCATGGCCTGGAAACTCCCCAGATCTTAATCCCATTGAGAACTTGTGGTCAATCATCAAGAGACGGGTGGACAAACAAAAACCAACAAATTCAGACAAAATTAAAGCATTGATTCTGCAAGAATGGACTGCTATCAGTCAGGATTTGGTCCAGAAGTTGATTGAGAGCATGCCAGGGAGAATTGCAGAGGTCCTGAAGAAGAAGGGTCAACACTGCAAATATTGACTTGCTGCATTAACTCATTCTAACTGTCAATATAAGCTTCTGTTACTCATAATATGAATGCAATTCTATTTCTGTATGTGATAAAAACATCTGACAAACACACATAAAAACCAGAGGGCAGCAGATCATGTGAAAATATAATATTTGTGTCATTCTCAAAACTTTTGGCCATGACTGTATATGCCCCTGTGTTCACTCTGCTGCAGGAAGTAAAGACCTGCAGCTTCAGAAAGGAAGCCACAGGGAAACGGTGATTGTGTGTGGTGGTTGCTTTTTTTTTTTTTTTTTTTTTTTTATTAGTTTTGTACACCACACTGATCTGTTTTATCGCTAGACAGACCCTTTTAAATAGATTGAGCAAATATTTCTAGTGCAGTACTACAGTGTATTAATACTTAAATGGGTTTTTTTCACTAAGCACCTACCCTATTGACAGGATAGGGGATAATTTTCTGATTGAGGGTCACCCAGTCTACTATGTGAATGGAAGCAGACAGGTCAGAACACTGTGTATGGAAAGTTAGTGATTACAGCAGCTTGGCTCCCATTCAGATTAGTGGAAGCTAAGCTGCAGTAACCATTAACTGCCCCTACACAGTGGCCAGCATTTTCTGCTTCCAGTTCTGTGAACTGTGTTTTAACAGTGCCATGGCTAACGATTTTACATTGATCAGTAGGGTTTTTGGATGTCAGACCCCCACCTATCTCATGACCTATTGTAAAGATCATTAATTTTGCCTGGAAAACTCCTTTAAGTTCCAATGACTTAAAATAAAATAAATGACTGCAGATTGCCTTTAAAAATAACCATATATTTACTTAATCTTTCCAGTCTGGAACATGCCCTGTGTGTCGTCACGTCCTAACATCTCTGCTCCCTGAAGTTACTGCCGCTACTTCCTTCCTATCGGATCATGAGAGCCCTCCATCAATTCATAATGCAGCGGGAACCCGATAAAGGTCTCATACTAACCAAATGCTCTATTTTGTTTTTCTTGTAAATTATATTGTAAGAACATGCTAGTACACAGTGACCCATTTACACTTGGAATATTATATGCATAAGTCTAATATTTATTAGTTTAGATTGACTAGAATACTTTGTAAGCAACATTATGTATATAGCTAGATTGTTGAGTTATATTGGGAAAATTGCAAGCAAAGATATCATTAAATGCTACTTAAGTTTGTGTTCAGCACGCTTTAATTTTTTTTTTTTTTTTTTGTTTTTTTTGTTTTTTGGCACAACACATTTTTGTGTTTTCACAACTGCAGTGCAGTTAGACCTTTACTGAATGAAGCTACTAAATCTTACATTTTCTGTTATGTTTACATCCTTTCCATGCGAGGGGCCACAAACTCTATGCAAAGTGTTTGTCCTCCAATAGTGAAAAGGTTGCAGCTGTGCCACTTTTGTAACTGGTCTTTCATGTTTGCATCAAATGTGAAGAACAACTATAGAGAACAACTATAGTTTAAACAATTGGTTCCACTGAAATAAAAGGCATATTGAAACATTCTGAAAGTGTCATTTATTTTTATATAAACAGAATGCACATTTCTAGGTCTCTGGTGGGAACAACTCTAGGCATGAAAAGCATGCCTACATACTTGATGTTGCTGTGTGGAGGTGTATGTTCAGACTTGGTGTCAAAATCCCAAAACAAGTGTGACTGAGTGACAGTTTAATGGCTGTTGGTGCCAGACAAGAGATTTTGAGGCTCTTTAAAACTGCTGATCTTAATTCATATTAAAGGATTTTTAAGCCTCTTGAAGTTGATGGTTCATTTGCTTGCCTGATTCATAATAGTTAAAAGAACAATAGACCTGAAAATTTAATTAAACAGAATATAATCTTTTTCTCACTGTTAGACAGTCCGAAGTGCTTTGGTACTGGTTTCTGAACAAAACTCTTGCAGAGAACATGGTGCTAATCTGCTGATCACTTCCATTTTTAGGTGGAGAACGACTGGAGGACCATAGCTTAGACAAGGGGGCAGAACTCAACAATCATTTTCCTAATGCATTGGGAAAACTCCTGCTCTAGCCAACTTGTCCCCCAAACAAATAACTTAGAGCGTATCTAAACTTTTGGACAAATTTCAAATTATTTATTTTCCCACCCTTTCCCTTGTTTCTGAATGTATATGTGTGTGGAGTACAGGCTGTGTAAAATCAAGACCCCCTCCCCCACACCTATTTCAAGATGCTTAGAATAAAATCCCAGGTTCTGTTTGTGATCTGATGACTGTTGGGCTTCAGTATGGAAACCTTATGGTGAGAGCCTTTCAATCCTGCAGGGGCGCAACACACTACCACCTGCTGCTGGTGTAATCTGGTAATGACTAGATCATACAACAGTCAGTTTTGCATTGTGTGTGTTTTTGTTTTTATTCAATGGGGCACATTTATTAAGCTACTTGCGCCTTATATGGGGGAAATTGTGCCTTTTTGAGTTCTCTTTCTGCTCTACTTTTTATTTTTGAAGCATTTGCGCCTTTTTTCACGCTGTAATGCTACTCTCGCCACTTTTTCTTGCTGAGGAAAAGTAGGAGTGGCCTAAATGAAGATCATTTTCACGCTGTATTTATGACTTTTTTTTAAATGTCGTAAATGCACTCCAGTACAAGGGCAGTGTAAAAGAGCCTGCCAGGTTAGAGAGCATTAGAAAGGGGAAGTTGCACCATTTTTGTGCCTTTTTGACCAAAAAAAGGGCAAAGTGCACATAGCCAAAAAAGCGCATCTACATTAACTAATGTGCACAACCTTTAACAAGGAGGTGCGCTGACATGCTACATAAACACCACCGTTAAACTAGTCAAAAAAAAATGCACCTGTGAAAAGTATGGCCAAAAGGGGCAGATAATAAATAACTCCCACTGAGTGCAGTTTCAATACATTGTTTTTAAAAAAATTCTTAACTTTGGGGGGGAAAAAAGCAATTTCACCATATTGTTTTGACAATGAGAACTTTTTATTTCTATATACTGTCTCTCTACACGGTGTGTTTTTTTGTTTTTTGTTTTTTTTTTTTCCTGAACAAAATGTATTTTTACGAATACCATGTGAGGTACTGTTTGGCATCGTGATCACTTGGGGAAAGGGTGTGGTGGGTTTTTTTTTTTTTTTTTTTTTTTTCCTTTTTCTCTTTGGAGCAGACTTAGACTGCTTGGACCTGTGACCATTAGACCGTTGGTAAAATTACCATACTACTGTTGAGCCCTGCTACAGGCAAAGTTCAATAGTGATCTAGCCTTGTCAGGCCTGTGAGCCTTCAGAAAACTCCCAGCTACCATGGTAGGCTACATGATCTCCCCACACGAGAGCAATTCCGTTGACCTGAACTAAAAGTGAAATTGACATGCTGTGTGTTCAAAACCTGCCGTGCAAGACACTTCTGTGCTGCTGTGTTTTTGTTTTTTTTCTTTCCTACACTGTGTGGCTGTGTTTCATTGTAATCCCATCCATTACACGTTCACTGTACTTTGCAGCAGGTTAACTAGCGATTCAGTTGCCAAGACCTATATGCTGTGGTTCCATGCACAACTTTTTTTTACGCTTTGTGGCAATTTTTTATGCAGTGATTTCAGCCAAAAAGTGGATTTAAAAAGAATGAGGAATGTAAAAGTAGGGCTAATCCTTTCTGCTTGATCCACTACTGACTTTGGTTCACACAACTGCTTCAAAAACTATAGTGGGGTTGAAGGTGTGGGTTGGAATATTGAGGTTGAATCCAGTTCATTATGAACCGATTCACCCATCTTTAATGGTAAAGGGGTTGTCCAGGATAAAAAAAAAAAAAAAAAATGGTTTGGTTTTGTTTTTTTTAATTTCGGCTGCGAGAGGTGGGGAAAAAACAAAAACATACTCTCCTGTCCCCAGTGCTGCGGTGCCTCCTAGCACAGCCTGGTCCTGCTGCGCCAATGTTTTCTTCTGGTGGAAGTCCCCTGCCACATGTGACCGCTGAGACCAATTAGAAGCCTCTGTGAAGGACATGGGACGTCACTACCTGTGAGGTCCCCAAGTCCTTTTCTGAGGATGTTGATTGGCCTCAGTGGTAATGTGACTGCTGAGGCCAATTGGCGGCCGATGAGGGCTTCTGCTGCAAGTAAACACTGGAGCAGCAGGACTAGACCGTCACTGGGGCCAGGAGAGTGTGTGTTTTGTTTTGGTGGTGTGTTTTTTTTTTTTTTTTTTTTTTTTTTTGTTTCCCACTTCCCCCATCCGAATTAAAAAAAAATATATATATCCTGGACAACCTCTTTAACCTTAGAAGTCAACCATTTAAATGACTAGAAGCCGAATTGCCAGAGCTTTAGCTTCCCTTACATCCCTTCAATCACCCACAATGGGGGTTTCAAACAGGCAGATATACATATATATCTCAAGATACCCACTTCATGTAAGCTCCTGTAAGATATTTTTTTTTTTTTTTCCTTTTTTTCTGATTTTGCAAATGTAATGTGACCTGGTACTTTTGGATTCATATCACTGTAACATAATAGTAATCTTCATTAAGTACAATTCTCTTGAAAAGAAGCAATGCGCAACCACTGCAGCTCCTGATAGTGTCATTCAGAACAAATACATGTTTACGAGACCCAACTTTTTAATCAGCTCTTCTTTCTTGCAGTAATAATTAAGATGCCTTTCAATAGAGTCTGTGGATGGAAGGGATATTTTCCAGAGCATCACATTAAAGAGCATGATAATAAGCAAAGCATTGGTAACACAAGACACAGAATAATGTAGTGGTTCATCTGCTTAGGTAAATTATTCCTCCTTGTATAACTCAGCTGCATGGTGAATTGCTTTGAATACGTGCTGACAAACACCATTGTGATAGCAATGCAGAGACTGTAATAACAACAACCTGATACTTTAAAGTATTCTGACAAAACCACTTCAGAAGGGATGGGCAGAACTACAGTCCAGCTGAGCTGGATGCTATCTCTGCACGCCGAGTGTGGCTGCCTTGTAATCATGGATTCCTATCCCTGTTACTGCACCTGCCATCTTTATATTGCTTTGTTAAACAAACACACTGATTCAGGAAGAAAGTTTGTGTGTAGGCCAAAGCTTGTGCATTATATAGTGTGTGTGTGTGTGTGTATGTATATAGATAGACGTTTTAGGCAAACGTAGAAAAAAATACTACAAAGTAAGAGTGCTTTTAAATAAAAAAACAAAAAGTTTATTTTTTTTTCAATTAACAAAATGTAATAAATGAACAAAAGAAAAATCTAAAAGTTTGATCATCCTTCACACTGATTTCTGACAGACACTGCAACGAAGACTCTGAAAGGAGACTCTGGCAAGACGTGCCGTAGGTCTAAGCAGCTTTTATAAAAATAAATATATAAATAAAACATATCAAAGTGATATGCTAATTATCATATATGTGTAGTTACACACACACACACACAGATAAATATCTATCACACACACCCCTTTGGTAAGTAAAGTGTTGTATATTTTGTGAATCATCTTGTCTAGACCAGAACATCTCAGCCTCCACATGTTCAGTCCATCTTGTAAATCTCATTTTCCTTAGATGCAAATTACAGTTAGCGGGATTTCTTTTCGATATCCTTTTTATGAAAGTCTTAGAATTAATGCTATAGCTAATATTAATGCATTTTGTAATTTCATGTTCCTTCAAGTAGATTAAGCTCTGGGTATAGCAGCTGAAATAAAAGCCTTTTGAATTGGTTTTTCTCATAATGGATATTGTGGATCTTATGAAAACACAGGTACCTATGAAATTGTTAGCTTGAAACAGATGCCAAGTCTGATTAATAACCACAAGGAGCATATGATTGCTTAGCGTCTATGAAATGGGAAACCTGCTGAGTAGAAAAAATGACAATAAATGGAGTATTTTGTCTTGTAAATTGGTTAACAGCATTCTGCGATGACCAGCTAATCTGGAAGATGACCTTTACAAAAACACAGATAAGTTTTATTAAGCGGAGGTAAAATCTTCCATTCTTAACCAAAATCTAAATACAACATGCATTAGTGTAATACTTCCTGAAGATTAATAAGCGGCGAAATGTAATTAAGTTCTAGAAAATTAAACAGATATCTGCTACAAGCCTGCCAATCATTTATTGTCTGAAGATTACCATCTTCAGAGTACTAATTCTAATGTGTAAGAAGAGGCAGACACATTGGATATGTCATTTTTAATTTGTTTTGGAGCTTGGGCCGTCTCTTACAACTCTCAGCTATCCATAAGAATGGTATTTTAGCCTTCACAGCTCAATGGAGAATGACAGGCAAAGCTGTGCTATTCCAAACCTATGTCTGGCTTTTTATATGACACATCCTTTTTTGGTAGTAATTTCCAAATGAATGATCTTCTAACTTATCTACAATATAATATGACCTACTTGCTGCCCTTTTGCAGATATCTAATGATAAATCTTATAGGACATGCCTGAAAGGAAAATAAGCTCTCCAAGACTGCGCTGAAGACCTTCTCAAGTGAAGAGATGTCTGAATTCAGCTTAAGTCACTCCCACTGTTTTTCATTTAAAAATTCAATGCCCTGAACATTACCTGTGTTGGGAGGTAGAACTTCAAAGGAATGCCAATCACAGACCAGAGGTGACAAGACCAACACACACAAGAATCCTGCTAATGCTAGGTTCACATCTGCGCTGGAGTCCTCCAGAGAAACCACCGAAAATCGGCTTTTCACTTTGCCGGTTTCTGTATAAAAAAAAAAAAAAGCTAAATGCCTGATGGACACCTGGCGGACCCCAGTATAGCCTATGAGATCCGCGGTTAACAGCTGTTTTAGCGGTCCGGCTTTCTGTCGTTTGGGTCCCCCACGGGCCCGAACGATGGAGACCCGTGCACAGATTTTAACCTTGCCTTAGTGTATATAGTTAACTGTATTTTACAAGTATATACAGGTAGAGGTTTTCATTATAAAGCCCAAATACAAAAAAATCCATAAAAAAAAATTTATGTAAAGAAGTCCTATCACCTTTCCTGACAGGTCTATTTTATTAAATTCTTGCATTTCCCATAAAATAACAATTCAGGAGCATTTTTTCTCTGCAGTGAGCAGTTTATATCTTATTCCTTATAATAATTTGACAAACAGGTGTTACTAGTTGTATGACCCTATAAAGTCTAACATTGTCCAGTTGGTGCTATCAGTGTCAGACTGTGTAAGGACACACTCCTTTGTCAAGAGAAATTGTAACACTTTGGCAATTTATTCATACATTTCCAAGAGTAATAACAGAACCACAGCGCAACACAAGAGATATGTGAAACTTTGCTCCAGACTTCTTTAATAGGGCACACAGCTAAAACAGACATGTCAGAAGTGGTGACAGGTCCTCTTTAACCCCTTGACACAAAATTACATACATGTACTGTAGATATGGGTGAACCTCTGAAAATTCATTTTGTCCCAGTCGACAACTGTGCAGGGAGTGATGCAACATGTTCACACAACTTCATAACATCTGTGAAATATATCAGATAGCAAAATATATCATGTTTTTCTAATCTGTGTTTATTTTCTGATCATAGATTCTTTTTTATTCTATTTTCTGTACATGATTATGGGGGCTGCCATCTTGTCTGAGTTTCTCCCCTGCTCTGTTACCAGCATTACAGCAATCTCGTGACCTTTGGCAAGAATAGCCTGGAGCCGACTCATTGAGATCTATGAGAGAGACTCTAGGCATGTTCTGTGCAGGGAGGGGGAGAAGATAACACTATGTAACACAAATTTTGTTCCC